>OZ010682.1:16198702-16922977 GCA_963932265.1 Thymelicus lineola | reverse complement strand
CTGTAGTTTTAAATATTTTAAATTATATATTTAAAATATTTAAATTTTAAATAATTTAAATCACAACTACATTTAATCAGCACTTTATAGCCTAATACAAACAGTCAAAAATTAAATACAAAATAATGTTTCGCCCTCTATAACTACAAGATAAAAGTTTACCAACGCTAAACTTTTCAAAAAAAATATTTATTTGGCTCCGTAACAATTTTACCTTTAAGTAAAACAATTTACATTTTACCATCAGACGGAACTGAAGAATCTTCTAATATCCCTAATATTAAAAGGTTCCTCAATTTCATCTACAATTTCACCGATAATGTTAACTGTAACAGCATTTACACAGCTAAAGTACCAATTGTGTTGATTAATTACGTCATTACGATAACGAGCAGTAAAGCTTCGCTTCAGGTGCGACGGATCACTTCGGTGATCCGGTCATAATTGTAGGACATTTATCGACGGGAGATTACCCGGCTGTTTGTAGAAAATATTAATCCGGTACTACTGGAAAATTAATTCTAAGACAGTAATCCTATGAATATTATAAATGTGAAAGTTTGTGATGTTTGGATGTTTGTTCCTCAATCACGCCACAACTACTTAACCAAATTGCCTGTGGAATGGAGATAGCCTATAAAGTTTTTATCCCGGAAAAGTTTATGATACCCGCGGGATTTGTAAAAAATCGACTCTAGTGTGTGTAGCTGCGTGTGAAGTATTATAAATGTGATGAAAGTTTGTGATTATGTATAAATGTTTGTAAGTCTTTAACGCAAAAACTAATGAATAGATTTTCTTGAAATTTAGCTCACAGGTATACCGTGATATGGAAAAGATATAGGGTAGGTACTTATGATCCTGGAAAACGTGGGCAATGCCGTGGGTTGAGCACTAGTATAATTTAAATTTCTGTTTGCTACTATTTCTGATATAGAATCAGTCAAACTGCACACTTGACAAGTACACTTGATCGTGTATGGCGTCCATTACTACCTACCTTAACTAGCGGACCCCCACGTCTCTAACAATCCTGTTCGTAGTTTGCTAACTGGCCAATCATACTCGTAGTATAAAATCACAAAGAAAGCACAAAGATGTGTCAAAAATTAGATTAATGACAACCTAATTTATCCTAATCGTGTCGGGACAATTTGTCCTAGTCCAAATCGGATTGTCCTAGGCCGATCTAGTTTGTCCTGACACGAGCAGGGTAAACTAGTTTGGCCTAGGCCAAACTAGTTTGTCCCCAAACCGGGCTTTGCCGGTAACATATACATGTGTCGAGCTTTTTCAAATGTATCTGTAAACCGCACTCTGAATGGTCTCTATCTCAGATAACAGAAAAGCATTACAATCACAATCAAAGGCTTTTTCCTAACCTTTCTGGATCAGATAAGAGAATGCCTTCGACACGAAACGGTCATAGACTATTCATTGAACAGAACTGATACCACTTTATTTGAAGTGATATTGCTAGGTTTTAAGTGGATGTTAGGTGCAATGAAGTTAACTTTTCGGTCGGTCGAATACAGTGAGATAAGGTGACACCAAATTATATATAATTGCAAATAACATGTACAAATGAACTGTAATTAAAGATTATTATCATCGTTCATCATACTAAGAAGTATGATCAAATTAAGATTTTTGACAATTAAAAATAATGTTTAATTGTCTTACCAATTTAAAATTTTACCTTTATGCTCTCAAAAATTATCAGTTCCTCAAAAAAATGTATGGTACTGTTTTCATATTTAATAATATCGACGAGTCTCAGCTCCTGTGCTCAGCTCTCACCATGATCCATAAATGCATTAAAAATGTTCCGTGTCCGCGATGACATAAGTTTGAAATCCTCAAAAATGTTACACGTCTAATAGACCTCTTAATGGTTCACACTTATACAAGACATTTCTATCTTCAGGCCGTTGTATGTTCTATGGTAACAGACGTGCCTTAATCAGTACGCCGATAGAGAAACGATAAGCCACCATTAATGAAATTGCTTCAGCCAGGTCCTGCGACTTCGCATACCGTTGAACTATTGGATGTGAAAAAAAAACGAACTCTATCTGAATGTAACAAAGACGATTTTACTACCAAAGGTGGTTTAGATTCTAACTACGAACGATGGATTAAAAGTCTGTCTTGTCGGCTTTAGTCGTTAACAGATATCTGCTGAGTGGATTTTCGTATCATCTGTACTTTTATTAATAACTATTACTGATTATGTAATCTATTTTCTAATCCATCTAGTAGAAAAGTCTATGCAGATTAGATAAAAAATTTATACAACGCTTGATAAAAATATACCTAATAATAAATTATACATACATATATACATACACTGAATATATATATTATACATCTTAATGTATATCTATTTATGATTGCATATTATAATATAACACAAGTACAATAAAAACAATAGTTGTGTCCTATCTACCATAGAATTTTTTGTTTTCTTTTGTAAACTTTTAGAATTTATGTATGTTAATTAACCACTTTTGTAGCGAGAGAGTGAATCCTAGCTTACCACAACACGGACTGGGCACTGAAATTTTGTAATAATGGTTGCTGAATAAATCATAAATCATTTTTCATTTTTTTATTTTTCATCTTGTGGCAGCCATTGAACTAGGTATTATTACTAGCGTATAGAACCGACACCGCGAACACCATGTACATGTCCCAATGCACTGGCGCCACGTGGCTTCAATCTTCAATGGATTCGTTCGATTTTGAAATTAGAACGGGGGCTCAATTTTGAAAATTGAACCTCCCGGGCAGGACACACATTTTGTTCGAGATATCTGTTCTATGACATTATACTTACTCAATGGTGGCAGCACGTTCATTTTTAGTAGATCTCTACCATGATCTTAAAACTTAAAGTTATAGTTCAATATATGGTGGTAAAATATTAAAGCGAACATGAAAGTGTTACATATTGTTTTGTTACAAAACAGAAAACAATTAGATTAGCGGCACTTATTCCCAGAATGCAATTAACACTACGATATTACACTCTGCGGTTGGGACACTCTATTAAAACTTTAACGGTGACTGTTTACGTGCACTTACCTTAAAGGTACGAGTTACAAATAGAAAAACAAAAAATAATATTCCAGTCAGTTTCCTAGATAAACTAAAAATTACAGGTGTGGTTTACATCATAGATTTTTATTTCTAAATATATGGTGTATACGGCATATAACATACCTAATAAAATAATAAAACTATCACGATATCACTCTTAACATATCGATATTTATAAGATACTGTACTAAAACCTGTATCTCCATCCTCCATCTCTTCCTTGTTGCAACCGTAAGCGTATCTCCATACATCTCCATCTCCTAACTGACCAAAAACTTTTTTAATACATCTGGACGGCATCTGAACACTGATCAAGTGAGAATTATGTGAATATCACGTCGTTACCGTCCAGAAGTATATTGTGTAAATTTCTTGGACATAACCATGAGACGGTCTATGCCTAAGACAGAAGCTTGTTCGTACACAAAAACCATAATACTAAAAACCATTAAACAGTCTTTAATTGCATAAATCCAGCGATTCGCTCTCTGAAACACTTTTCTCATAAACAACGTTACTCTCTCCACTCAACCTATTTGAAACACTCGTGATAAATGAAAATAAATGAAAAGGGCTTTAACATTCGAGCTGTTGAAAAATAATAAAGTTACACAAAATTATCGTAAAACGTCATTTCACTGAAGTAAGTCGAACGTAGGATTGAAACCGGTACTACTAAAATTAGTTTCATATGTTGCTTTGCAGTGTATTTAAACTTTTAATGAGAAATGTTTAAACTTGTTAATTATAGTTGAGGAATATTACACTCTGTACAATATCACCCGGATGTATGTTTTACAAATGATGATTTTATCTTCAATGACATCATCATCATCATCTCAATAATTCCCGATTTGTCAGGAAGTGTAAGGTTGCCGATTTTTCATAATCTTTTTGGCTGTACTCATCAAAAACTTTGATAGAAAAAACGAAAAGGCATTTGTATTCACGTTTCCATTTATAGTAACTATCTCGATTTAAAAACCAAATTCGCGTATACTCTAATCGTCCCGGATTTGTCAGACTGAACCTAACATAGCTATAGCATAGCAAGCATTAAGTCCGCCTTTTGTATCTTTTATTTTTAAGGTGCAATAAATAATAAATAGATGTGTGTCGGCCCCTGAAAGTGTCTGTTTTCAAAGAACTTGTATATTCTGAAGTATTTATATTCTAAACAAGCGACCTGCCTGTGTCTTTGTTCGCGTTTTTCGGGATAATAAGTACCTTATATCCCATTCCAGTTCATGGTCTATCCGTGTACAAAGTGTACAAAGTCATGAAAATTCGTTCAGTAGTTTTTGTGTGAACGTTCACATTTATATTTTAAATACTACTAACTGACCGGGCAAACGTTGTTCTGTCATATAAATAATATCTAGATATAGGGACGCCCTAATCTAACGGTATAAAATAGAGTAGTCGATATGTCGTATACTACTCTCATATCTACCAAATATACACAAAAAAATTCATTGAAATCGGTCGAGTCTTTTCAGAGTTCGACCACAAACACCGTGACATGAGATTTTTATATAAAAGAAAGTAAGGAAGCCTTTCACTCTGTAGTAACACACTAAACATATGTCCTTAAAGCAATATGGACTGTGCAGTTACTAAGTTTCTCCGCGAACGTCTATCATAGAATTTTACAAAACTTCCAGATTGTGCATGATTATGGAAATGGAAATTTACATAACATGAGTTAATGGGGGATGCAATTTTCGTAATCACTTTGTCAGTTGTTTTTACTCACTTTGAAATGCGGGGCTATTACTGAGCCCTACTACGCTTTGCAATGATAATTTTCTTTTCAATATTTATAATGTTCCCATTTATAGTGGCTCACTGAATCTCTTTTTTTTTGGAATTTTTGTTGTTTTGATCTGTGTGCTCCCTATGGGTCCACTAGATGAGGTTCGGTAAAATATTCGCTAAATGAGGAATGTGGGTTCCGTTCCGTATACTATATCGACTGATTAACTGAACCTGTTCTTAATTTTCTTACATTACTGAATTTCTTATATTACTGAAATTTTGTAGTCTTACTGAATTTGGAGTCAGGTTCTCAATTTACTCAGTGAATTTACTTAGTGTGAATTTGCGTGAACATGCTCGGTAATCTGTAAAAGTAACACATATAAATCAAGATACAGTTAGATAACTGTTAGAATATATACTTTTTATATAGGGAATTAGACAAATAATTGAATTACATACTAAAAACTCACCCCGGACAATGTTATCCTGTGTAAGGTGGCATAGACACAAACATGAGACATCAGAAACAAACATGTAATATCGACCACGAAAAGTCTGCTCCGACTGGTACTCTGACAATTCTCGCTTCGCAGGCAACGTCACTACACTCACTACCAATTTTTGCACGTTTATTTATTTAACTACCTTGAAAATTACAAGTACATATGTAGTAAGTTTGAAACTTAAGCGATTCACTTACAGATCCAGACTTATATTAAACGACATTAAAAAAAGAAAAGACGTTAATATGTAGCAGCTTGTTCCAAGTTCCGGGTTGCGACTTGCGACCATAACGTCGACTCCACGAACTTGTAGCGACATGTTGGCGATATGGAGCAAGTTGGGCAAATTATAGCTCCACATCTGGGTTTGTAAGACCCTAATATACTGAAAATTGCTGTCACTGCAAAGAGATTTGCTATTTTGTTTCAAGCCGCGAAGAGACGAAAAGGGACGAAAAGGAGAATGCCCATAGCCAGTACTCTTAAAAAAATAATTGTGTCACAATGATTTTTGGACAAAAAATTTAATTAAAATATTTTAAGTATTTTACCCTATTTCCTAAAAAAATCCTTATTGGGAATAATTTTCTGAAATTAATAAGTAACTTTACTTCCGTTTTACAAAAGAAAACCATTGGGCCATTTATGTTTGGATAAGGGCCAATCAGGAATCTTTTAAGATCCTTCGGGCCAATAGGTTGCATTGATTCGATTATAATTATGATACAACAGTTATAGTATAATGTCTCCATGACAACAAACTAGATGACGTAAGGGGACTGTCAAATGAATTAGAAAATTATTATAATCAGCCAGGAGTAATAGTGTTCTGTGATTATAATACATTACAAACTACATGGTGTTTGGGAACTGTCAAATGAATTTGAAACTTAAAAAAGATCGATATTACATACGCAATCGACTTTAAAACGCCAGCATAGAGTCCATATTACTCTGAGTTTACTATAACCTAAATACAAATTAATTTTGTTTAAAATCTCTTATTTCCTAATATTATTTATCATTAACTAAAGTTAGTATGTGTAATTTATTAAGATAACATAATCAAATAAAGTTATTTTTATCAAGACACAAAAATGTTAAAGTCAGTACATTTCTCCATACTAAATGGGCATTCTCCTTTCTGAATGAAATATTTTCAAGTTTAAATCGTCTATTGTTATGTAATACATAAAGCCAATTATGAGGAGGGTCGTCTAAAATGTGCACCGTTACCGTGTTACAACACCCATCATTACCATAAGAAAACCACGAGAAAACTTCTGTTTAGTGGTTTGACTGATTAAAAAAGACATCAAAAACGTAAGTATTTTTATGTACTTAATCTTGTCAGCTCACTCAATTTTCTTCACTTCGCATTCTTAATCAGCAATGGAATAACGAACTGCGATAACGTTTCTAATTTCTTTACTAAGCTTGATTTTTTAATCTTATTACAGTCGATAATCTCAATGTATAGTCAGTACTAGACACTTCGTTAGAAGCAGGAATCGCGACATTCTATACAAATAATTAAGGTAAACTTCAAACGTTCGAAAATGATGAGCTGATGAAACGCAAACAGATGTTCGTAGTTAATTAGTTGAGTTAAACTAATCTCTAAGTTGTGTCTGAGTATGTAAGTATGTTTCTCGTATACTAGAGAATACACACTTTGATTGAATACCGAGATATAAATTTCTATTGAATTAATCTGTAGGATATTGTGTTTCGGAGAGCACGTAAATTCGTTGATTCCGGTTGTTATCGTAAGATAAATTTTTTCAAGTTCAGGAGAGAGGAAAGTTGACTTATCTCTTTAATGTATATAGCCAAATACCCAATACCATTGGATTGAATATTTGATCCACTTAACCTTAGCCATTAGATACTTTAATGAAAATGAGAACAGAATTCTATACTGTCAATGAAAGTCTTTGACATCGCTAGATACTATTTAGGAAGGGATTTTCTTTAAACATTTGGACTTGAATATTTCTTAACGTCGAATAAATATATAAAATTAATGTAGCCTTGGATAATAAAAAATTATACAAAAACGCTATTAAAGAATTCCACGCCATTACTGTTCCGAACATAAAGGCAGCTAATCAGACAATTCTTCGAACGACAACACGACAAGTAAAGAGAAGTTTTTAATAAAATAAAGATCATAATGAAATGTACAAAGGAATACTTGATGAAGTCAGAGAGTCAAAGAGATTTCGAAGGTAAATATGTTTGAGTAGAAAATCTGATCTAAAATATTGCCTATGGCGTCGTGAAAAGTTTGTAAGTACACTTCCAACAGTACTAATTGCGATGGCACAATTTGAAGAAAAAATATTGGACGAGCATGTATATTGTACAAATAACAAAATCTCTTTTAGTTAATGTAAATATCTTGGATAAACTTCCGAAAGCTGATAACCAAATTTCGAGCTTAAATGTAGTACACAGCTACGCTTTAATACATAAGATACGACATCCCTCTAAAGGTTTTTTGGAGCATTTGATTACTGAGATAACGAATATTAAATTATTGTTTTATTGGTGCTACGTACGTTCTTGCTAAGCTTATTAATGGACTTACTATTAGTGGTAATAACCATTTATATACCACTTTATCTATCTGCACAATTACCTGTTTAATAGATAGATATACTACTCAAACCAGCAGCTGCAAAGCCTATTTAAAAATTTCCGGTTATAATTTTACTCTGCAAACTTTATGGTGCAAATTGGGTACCGGGGCAACGAGCGAAACAATGGAGTCCAAGCTTAAAAAAGTAGGTTGAATTTTCGTGAACAATCAATCAGAAATGTAGGTGATGTTCATGCGACCACGATTGAATGATATTGCCATTATAATATTAACATTATGATTATTTTAATATTTAGTTCCGATTAATTACTCATTCGTAAGGATGGGAATCTACGTTTTTCAGTTACAGAGTCAGAGAGTGAATAGCAGAGTCGATAGTTTTTTTCATTGGCCACCACGTTGGTGATGCCTTCAGTGATATACATATGTATGTTCACTATTATGTGTTATGATATCAGCGGCTAGGTTTAACCTTAAGCTTTTATTCGCAGTAGAAAGAATGACGTAAGTAGCCTTGCATTGATTTAGATGTATCTCTATTTTGGCAAACATGACTCGAAATAGATTTGCTGACTGGCAACATCATACAGTAAGCAACATATATAGTTATTGTGAGTAACTTTTATTAGATTTTATAATTTTTCAAGAATCAAGGCCTTTGATAGGGATTGTTAATCAACCAAGCACATACCTTTTGAGGACTTTTAGAGCGTACTTTACCAAACAAACAAACTCTTCAGCTTTATAATATTAGTATAGATTTGACGACCCTGTAGCCTAGTCGGTAGCGACCCTGCCTGCGAAGCGATGGACCCCGAGTTCGATTCCCAGCCGGGACAGATATTTATGTGACAGATAAATATTTGTACTCGGGTCATGGGTGGTTATTATGATTGGTTATATGTATCGTCCATGCCACCCGCGACACAGGTAAAAACATACCCCCGATGAGTGTGTAATCGTTTTTATTATTATTCGCTTATTATTTTCAGAGAAAATCCTTTAGTTTTTGTTTATCATAGGATGTAAGCAACTACTAAAACAAGCCACTCATAATATTGTTTGCCGTACATTAAAGTGCAGTGTAGTAAACTTTGAAATGTTATTACTTTCAGTATTATAAAGTGTATAAAGTGTTTTAAGACCGCTAATATTCTTCAACTGGCACACTCCGCAACTTATGGTACTTACTGGAACGCTTCGCGGCAATCAATCATCTCTGGAAACTTCCAAAGAAGCCGTAAAGTAATGTTTTTGTACAAGGTTTGTTGAAACGACTCGGCATTTGAAACGATTCGGAGTTTGAAAATGTGAAATGAAAAATCGCTTAATGTGGTTCCTAGATCTATGTATCTCGTCGTCGACGATTCAACGATATTTTGTTTTGGAACGAAGTTTCTTATCGCGCGTTATGAAAGGGGGCTAGACGGAAAATTTTCTTACGAAAAGTTGCCACGATACTTTTTGGAGTGATTCAGAGAGTTTTACAGAGATGGCGCTGTACAACTTTCTGAATCACGCTAGTAGCGTGAGCTCGTTTCATATTGCTGAATCACACTGCTGAGCGCGTAAAAAAATACTTAAATCGAAAGGAACTTCGTTCCATCCGGGTGTCCCTTGACACCTCTCAAGTTTTTTTTAACTCAGGTAAGGTAGATAAATGATAAACCTCTCTAACTAAACATAAACAAACTATTTAGATAAAGTATGGAAATGGGCCTTAAATTAGTACAATCATTATTATTTTTTATGTACCTGTCCCCGAATATATTAACTAACCTTCTTTTATGCATTTATTTTGTTTTGGTTTGCTGATATTTTATATGAACAAAAATATATTTAGTTTACATAAAAAAAATGGAACGGATCCCTTCAATTTAAATTTTGAACACTGAAGTTTTTTTAAATTTACAAAAACATGTTGGCTTCATTGTAATAGTGTGCTATATTATATAATATTCGGTACGTGGGTACGGATAATCCTATACACAGCGCGGTTTGATACAATGCAAACGGCGTGGCGGCGGCGTGTGATTATGGAAAACCGTGCGGATACTATATTACACATTGAAAGTGTTCACCTATACATAAACCCATCCCCTGTGTTTGCATTGCATCCTACTATCTTCCTTTTATTATGAACTAGCTGTGCCTCGCGGTTTCACCCGCGCTAATTTGTGGAAAAAGTAACTACTAAAATATATGATGTTATATAGCCTATAGCCTTCCTCGATGAATAGACTATCAAACACAAAAATATTTTTTCAATTCGAAGTAGTAGTTCCTGAGATTAGCGCGTTCAACCAAACAAAGTATTCAGCTTTATAATATTAGTATAGTTGTGAAAGTATATGTGGATTTATTAGTCTTTTACCCAAAAAATGTCTAAACGGATTTTCATGAAATTTAACACACAGGTAGACCAATTATTTATTATCTGTTATAAAATACAGCGTACTTATTATCGCGGAAAACTCGGGCAAAACTGCGGGCAGAGGGCTATGAGATATCCATCAATGAGAGTACCTATTGATTGACAAAAATATGTACGTCGTATTATACTATAACCGACACTAAAACGTAGCTTGGTATCAAGAGAGATCAGAATTATATTATTGTTAATTTTGTAATTTCATGGGCACCTAATAGCAAACCTTAGAAGGGCTTCCGTAATTCGGAGGCTTCGTTAACTAAGGTCAACTTAGTACGGTAAACGTCTTTACACTAAATTCACGATGATCAGACAGCCTAATATGAACTCCACAACGTTATTTTGACCAGACTTCATCGTTAAATTATGTATGATATCTCTGTTAGGTTAGGACGTTTCGTAGCCGGCTTAAGAGGTGTTTGCACACTTAATTCACCAGGTCATTTCACAATCTCCGACCTCCTAGCCCAAACCCCGAGCTCTGAGCTCCGCATATGTTTACATCACGTGCGTCCGGTGCATGGGAGGTCCTGATTGTAATTCACATTCACAAAGCGAAGGCTAAATTGGATTGTCGGGCGCTCGACTGCTTTCATTTCAATCACTCTAGCGATGCCAGCTTTAACGGAGATGGACTATATGGAACAGAAAGAATGAAAAAAATATTCATCGTAACAAAGACCGTTATGAATACTACAATATTGTATTCTGTAATACTGGTTTTTGTATTCACTGATGCGCTCTGATGAATTGTTGATATCCGTTTAAATTACTGGCCTTTTGTGCGGATATTTATTGGATGACGAAAATTAAAAGATTTTTGGAGATGTGAATCATCGACCTCCACAAACAATGTTTTATAATGCTTTTCTTCGGCAGCTCAGAACTAAAACTATGGAGATATGACAGTTTATGTGTTTAAATGGTATAATTTTTGACACTATTATTTGATGATGTTATAGTTTTTGTAGTGTTTCAATATCAAAAGAAATACAGTAAACACTTCGGTGTGAATAAATGCTCATTCAATCGTACTCTTCAATAGGAATATTTGTATTACGAAGGCCATGGTCATACATAATGAAGATATAATACTTAATTGCGATTCTAAAACAAATAATTATGTGTCCTTTAATGGCCAACGAGGAAATTTGAGATCTTTGAACTCCTGATAGTACAGGGAGCAATACATACTTGACTAATGATAAAGTGTTCAAATCCTCAAGATTATTCCAGTTTATTAAAAATTAATAGTCAGTTATTAAAAATCTGAGTATTTATTTATTTAGCAAACTTTCAAAAGCAATTTGTATTGACGTCAAGATATCACACTCTAGTCACAGAAATAATAGTCTCTAGTTTACCATGAGTACTAGCCTGTATCTGCAACCGAAGTAAAATAAAGGGTTTATTTTAGTCCTAGAGTACAAAATATTATTGAACCAATAACATTTGTGCATTTATTACTGGAGCTACGAAGCCAGCTGCCACTTGTTGATTATAATAAAAATCAAAATATGCAAATAAAGCAGCTTGTATAAATGAAGTGAACGCATTGTTGAACAAATGCAATAAAAAGTCATCGAAATTTGTGCCTTCCGTTCTTATTCGTAAATATTACAATCCTGCAACATGTTTCAAGTTGTTCTTCATGATGAACTCCGGTGCGTTCCTTGCGAGCTTTGTTTCGTCTGAATTCCAGTTTTATTCGACGGCGTCAACTTTTTAATTTCGTTCGTGCATCGGCGAAAATCCCACGTCGAAAATCCCGCGTAACAATACGCTACAATGTTCCACGTTTCGAAACTCGATTCGTAAACACCTGTGCCGATTTTATCAGCTGCCTCGTAAATAACTTGCCTTCTACACGTTATTTCATTAAGATTTAAACAGCACTTCCATTTCCCGTTCATACTTCACAAACTCCGAATGACCAATTCCGGAAAAGAAAATTATTGTTCAGAATTTTATCAAAACTTCCATATTCCTGGGAATTTAATTTGGATTTCAATAAGTCCTTATTTTAGGACGGGGATTAAATGGCATGGCATCGAATTTTGCGAGGCATTCCAGTACAGCCCAAGAAGTTGGGAATTCCTTTCGAGTTGCGCGAGATCGCAAATGGCCAAAGTTCGGCAGTAATTAACGGCTAAGTCAGGTTAAGTGTTCTTGGCTTTAGCAGTCCTCATTAACGCTTTTAGTCCCATTGTCTGTATTTGCTTCTGATCGTAATGCACTTAATATTTTCTTGTTTATGAAGTAACATTTATTTGTTATTTACGAGTATTTGCTGGCATTTGCATTTAGGCTTATAATAGGATCGCTTGTATTGATTCTACATTGTTCACGCGGTTGAGCCTGAAAAAAATACTTGAGCGTTTCCGTGGTTTGAACGCCACGTAAGGTATGACATTTATGAGCAGGAAAATGTTTGATTTTACTACTTTTTATTGAAATATTTAATTAGTTTAAAAATAATATAACAGAAATTTATTTTAGTATTAAATGATTATATCTTTTTATTTTTATTTTGTGACAGTCTTATTTTTAAAATACAAATATGTTGAAAAGACACTTCAAGGCGGTTTACGGTAAGACTCATCTAAAAAATGTATCTATTCTAACATAAATAAGTTCGACAGTAGTTCTTTTTAATAAAAATACCAGTCATTTGCATTTTATTCAACTGCAACTAATTTAAAAATTTCTTAAAATTTCCCAAGCAAGCTCTTTGCCATTCCCCTTCAATTTTAAACTACAATATACTTTATAGTTTCGACGAAGTTGAAAGTAAAATTTAAGTTCACAAGTTATAAAAAGATTAATTTACTTTCGTACCTTGAGTAGTGGTTAAGTTTTTGTAGCATAAGTACTTAAAGTTATGTTACTTTATAATCATAATAATATATATAATCTATGATGACGAGAAATTACATGCAAAATACGTAATTAATATGTGATTTCATATACGCAAATATCTTCAAAACTACTGTACATTACGTACTTTGAATAATATACATTCTGATTGATAGACAGCAAAACTAGTTTATAATGGAAAGAAAACTACTTTGAAATGGTTAGAGACAATGTGATTAGAATTTCGAGAGGGTGCATATAAATTCTCGAGGAACCTTCTACAATTTGATCAAACTAGCCAAGTTTCTAAGTATGTACGTGATAATTATAAACTTTGGAACATGTATATATGGAGGCTGATCGGTTAAGACGCTTCGGGCGTTAGTTAAAACATGTTCCGTATAACAAGTTTCACACTGATAGTTCTGGGGCCTGGTTCTGGGTTCTGTAATTAATACCCTACACACTCATAGCCCCCATAGCCCGCACTAGGATCCTCCGTGGACATCACAATGAGAAGTTTCAGACAGCCACCCCAGGCTAAACATTATCAGCAATACAATCGATGGATGAATCTGTACAGGAAGATATTTGAGTAGATCTACTAGTATTACTTGAGGTATTTACACAATAGATGCCTTAACAATGACTTTCTGAATTATAGAGATATTCGAGTAGAACTATTACTAGGGGTATTTATAAACACAATAAATGCGTAACAAATGACTTTCAGATTTATTTTCTGTTTGTTGGTTTGTCTATGCTTTTGTTCCGGCTTGTCTCAAAAACGTCTTAACCGATTTAGATGCAGTTTCCCTGATGTATTAAACTAGAGTGTTATTTCAATCGATAAAAAATAAAAATATTGTCAATTTAAAGAATCTCGTCCATACATTTTTTTCAAATGTATGTTGTCTGCGTATTAAGATAACCGAAGTGAAACAAGGGCTGTACTAGTCTGTCACATGAACTTCATTTAATATATATTATTTAATATTTATCAATATTTAATTTTATTCAATTAGCGTTACGCTATATTATTACGAGTTCAAATCCGCGCACCTCTAATTTTCATTATGTGCGTATTAGAAGTTAATTATCACTTGCTTTGGTGAAGGAAAACATCGTGAGGAAACCTGTACACCGGAGAGTTCTCCAAAAAGTTCTCAGAGGTGTGTGAAGTCTATCAATCCGACCTTGGCCAGCGTGGTAGACTATAGCCTGTACCCCTCACATTGTGAGAGGAGACCCCGAGCCCAGCAGTGGGACAATTATAGGTTGTTGCTTTGCTTTTTGCTTTTACATTATTTGTCACTGGCTAATTGTATACCCAAAAGATATTTTGGCATCTACTCTATAGTTACTGATTGAAACCAGCAGAGCATTACAGTTGGCCTGGTTCGAGGTTTCGGTTTGGCATCATGTACAATAAAACACAAATGAACAACAGCTTTAATTTACTTCGCTGAATTTATCAAAACAATATCTGTAACAGAATAAAATAAATAGTGCTGAAGCTCTCTGTTGCTAACGGTTAACTAGACGGTTACTAATATTTACGAACAGGACTAACCTACATTAGCAGTCCTATTTGCAGTCTTCTTTGCCATTCTTCAACCTATTAATGACAAAGTATTGAGCACAAGTCTGCTCTCGAGGAGGCCTAGAGCATACTCCAGAACGCTGCTCCAGTGCGGATTGGTGGAGGGGTTAGTGGCCTAACCAAGTATCGGAAGTTTTAATGCCGAAACCCTCCGCTTAGCGGATGTTATCTTACAATAACAAACGACGAAGTGCGGATAAAAGGGGGCAAGCTCTGAGCTCGTGCTCGTATTTATTTAATTAAATTATGCATGTGTGCTTAACTTGTATGCTAGTTTCAAGCATGTGTATCAAAAGCCAGACTCCCTAGAGTATAGAGACTTGTGCGATGCAGTAACCTCTTAACGAGTTGAGGGCTCAACCATTCCAATAACTGATTTATTGACTTAATCAGATTACATCGGGTCCGATGTAATATCGTTTTCGTCGATCAATACATATTGATTCTTGAAGCGTGAATTTGCTGGTTCCTGATATTAGTAACATGGTAGTTAGAATGGTAAATTACTGTAATTTAGGCACAACAAAGTATAAAATATACGTTGTACAAATATAGGTTGAAATTATACGCTCATATTTTATTTGTGATTTTAAAAAAAATTAAAGAGACCCTCTTGAATATATTAAAGAACTACACCCACTTTAGTTATTACGCTAACTTGTTAGCTAAAATAAACAAGCTCTCTTCGATGCTTTAAGAAGAATAAAATCTTGCAATAAACTGTGTAAATATAGTAAAATAACTTCAACAAAGAAACAGTCTTAACAGACTCAGTATAATTCATGCAGGAGATTTACTCGAGCTGTCTGTATTTTACATTGTGAGATCAAAGGGCACTTGGCATTCGTAGCAGTATTGTAGCAATCACCGCTACGCCAACTTCAGTGGCGTAGCAAATCAAGTGCTACGCGGTGACACGTAGCTGTCTACGAATGTGTTCAACAGTTGGAAGGAAAATGACTTGATTTTGAAGGCAATATTATTATGTTGCCCAATGGCGAAGGTTATACGTACAATCAAATTATTGTGATTTCTCAATCCGTCAAGTTATGATGGATGGTGATGTATGTTATGTAAAGGAACCTGGGTTAGATGTACAATCAATTGATTGACCGTCTAAATACGACATAATATTATTATATTAAAAAAATTATTGTAATTTTGTTTAAAAAGGAGTTATTGTTTTAAACAAAGTAATTAAAATCCGTTACAATAACAAAAGAATATTTAAAAAACAACACCCGACTGCGTAAAAAAACTAAAAAGAAACACCAAGCCCAGTAGTTAAGAACGTTATTAAAATTAATAACTAACAAATTTTGTTGTATTAAATAAATATAATTAAACAACTAAAAATTCCAACTTTAAACTGCTCTCCTGTAAAGTTAGCTCAATGTCGCTTAGTAAATTTTTCCTTTCAAGCGTCGATATAAACTAACAGGTTATAATAATAACTATAACTAGAGGGCACGTTCATTTTTAAAGTAGACGAATCTCTACGCTAGTTACACGATGGCGTGGGACTACGGAATGGACGCAGAGCACAATAATCGGCTTTATTAGATGCGGGATCAGCGTGATAATAGAGCGTTCAGTCCACGTGTGTATTCACCGAGGTATTCATGGCAACGGGAACCGGATTGTTTCGACAATGAAAACCGATTTACATTCGTCGATTTACATTCATCGACACCATCCATTCGACGATCACTCAGATCCTGCACGGTGTGCGCTCTGCTTTACAATACGTTAATTCAATCTGTCCGATCTCAAATTGAAATGGCGAAGTTGTACGTAGGGCTAATTTCATAGCGGTGTTGTTTGAACAGAAATTGTTTCTTTTACATTTTCCGATATCACATTTCTTTGTGTGCAGGAGAGTGTTATTTAAAGGTTTAGTAGGTTGAAATTGTGTTTCGTATGCTGACTTTTAAATTGAAATCTATTAATTTAACTTTTTACCATACTTACCTAAGAGAGATAAGGATTACCAAATCACTGCTTTTAATTAGCTATTATGTTAAATCATATCCTACAACTGTAGGTTATCGATATGAGAAAAATTAAAACTTCATTTCAAACACCTTATTACGTATTATAACGGTATTTGGTAGTGTTAGATAATCAAATAAGTAATTGCTTGTCAAATCAAATATGTAAATGTTTTCTAATGTAAAAAGTCCATTGTGACTTAAGCTACTTTAATTCCTATTCCAAGGGTTGATTGGCAGAGAATGCCATTAAGCATTAACTTCGCCTATTGTAAACATTTCTTACAATATTTAAATAATAAAGGTAATTACTTATCTGATCCTTGATCCGCTATACAGTAACTTGGTGGAGTAATCCTCCAGGCTTTATGGTAAGAGACCACACCACCAGGCTGTTGATGGGTAATAGCCTGCTCTGAATTGCTAATGCAAACTGACGAATGCTAACTGCGCATTTGTCTAGCTGAATTATTTACTAACCAAGCAGGCGAGGCAAACAACCTTTATTTGTCGCAAGCTAACAAGGGAATGTGCGTTTAAATCAAAATTATGTAATATAATTAGGAAGAGTAACCTTGAACATTTTGAAACTATCTTCATGATTTTTAATTTCATAATGTCATCATATGTCACAAATAACATAAAAATATTTCGCACCCCCAGTGGAAAAAAGCGTAAATCGTCTTATGTTGAATTTTAGTTATTAATATGATTGGAAAGAGGGACAATAGCTGCATATGCTGAACACACACACCGAGACCTTAACTCATCATTCAAACCGCCCCGCTGGGTGAACCCACGACCCTTGGCGATCCGGCATGGTAACCTTCACCACGCGATTCGTCAAACAGTACCAAGGTCTCATTAGAAACAAGGATAACCATAGAACAAACAGTACCAAGGACTAAATAGTACCGAAACTGCGATAACCGTATTACCCGGCGCCCGGGCGGTACTAACAAAGTTAACGCAGTTGACACGCCTCGTCTACGTGTGCGCTTGATTTGCTACATTAGGGGGCGCTAGACGTCGCTTGCTACGTGATTGCTTCGATTGTAGCTACGTCGTAGGACGTAGATTGTATAGAATTGTCAAGGATGAATTATGGAGGAGTCGTGTTACGTACTCAATATTAATGAGGGATTCCATGTAACGCAAGTATGGTTGTGTTATATTACTCTGGTTTAACCCTGTGGTTGAGGGGACCTGGAGAGGGCTTGGTCCACAGATTAGCTAACCATGTTGATGTAGCAATTAATCATGCATAATATAATTAAATTATATAAGTTTCTGTTTCTTAAATATTGATACAATACTAGTCACTTGTAGATACTCTATTTATCCTTTGTTTGTTTTAAAAGTAGTTTTACGTAAGAATAATTAAAAACAGTAGCTAAAGACAAATAATCAAGCTTACTGTCTAATCGTAATAGACTTGAAAATAGCTTTTATTGTTGATATGGTAATTTTTGCGTTGATTACCCTTCCAGCAACAGGTGGATAGTGTCTTCAACTGTTGTCGTCCGAAGGCTTCTGTTGTTGACTTCATAAGTTTTTATGTTAACTGAAGGCCTCCGACATGGTTTAACGACCACTATATGTATAGAAGTTGCTTCTCGAACGAACCGTCGGGCTTTATTTCAGTACGCTTCATCCGTATATCTGTTTCCCTATAACTCGCAAAGAAATTCCTTCGAGAGTCCATTACGCGTATTATTCGAATCTCTTCATCCTCTAACGTGAATCTATTGTGAAATAAAATATTGTATTTATTATGGAAATGTTTCTCTATTTTATCTCTTTCTTGTCTCAATTTTACTCTTCTTTGTCAAAGTAATAAGTTTATAGTAAAATAGAGATGAGCGAGCATTTATACCAAAGTAATACGGGAATCTCGCGAAGTTGATTCATGCTATCTTTACAGGGTGAATTTTCCAAGTGTGCATGGAGGGCCAAATCGGAAAGTACGAGGAATAGTGAAAAATGCTCAAAAGGAGGCTCCTTAAGTTTGCCGTATGTTAATTAGTTTTCAGAATTTGATCCTTGTTAGCAACACTATCGAATGGTGTAATAATACAGGATGAGTTTTTTTTCAAAATCAACGGGTTCGATTCCTGGCAAGGAATATCATTTTTTCTAAAATCTAATGATGCAGTTTTAGTTTTCATCAAAATTGGCCCTGAGACTCCTTTGAGCATTTTTTGATATTCATTATATATACGAGTATATATTTTAGCCATCCACGCACACTTGAAAAATTCACGCAGTAATATACACGGTATGTGTACAAAACACGATACCGGCTACTGCTATACAAACGCTTATTAGTGTGATACATTATTTGAGAGGATTTCTTAATAGTGCTTCACTCAATTGAGCAAGTTATCTCAGATTTAACCCACTTAACACATTTCAGCCACAAACGCCTGTAGCAAGCACTAATTCAGTGCACACATTTGTAAACGAACAGCGTCGAATACACTGATCCTTACAGCAATCTACATACAACAAATGTATGCAAGCGAATACAATCCGTATTAGCCGCACTTCAAGTGCTAGAATTGCATACATTACAGGAGTTTGAACGCTTACTTCTCATTCACTTTGTCACTCCATTTTAGACTGTACTAAAACGGAATAAAGGTTATGTGGTTTTAATTGAGTTCGTAGTGTAAGACGCGTAATGAATGGTATATGCGGGCCACGGACTTTGTTAGCGTTGTTTGTTTTGGTTACAGCCTAGTACTATTTATTTTCTTGTTCAAACGGTGAGTATACGGGCTTGCTGTGTCTAGTGTTACATAGCCCTTGTATAAGGCCGCCTCTTCTGTAAACAATTTCGATACAACTACTACAGTTCAGTTGCGTTTTTACTAGCAACTTCACTCGCTTTGTCTCGGGAAACCTCTGCAATAACACACCCACTCGAAAAAGTGTAATGTCATAGAACTGACATCTCGAACAAAATGTGTGTCCCGCCCGGGAGGTTCGATTTTCAAAATTGAGCCCCGGTTCTCCTTTCAAAATCGAACGAATCCATTGAAGATTGAAGCCACGTGGCGCTAATGCATTGGGACATACATGGTGTTCGCGGTGACGGTTTTATACGCTTAATACTTCAGTGTTTGGAGGGCATTGTTTAAATTGCCATTATGTTGGTGAATCGATTGACGTAGATAATAAAGCCACCAAATGCGTGTCATACGCGCAATGTAGGGTTTCGTAGTTCACTATTACTCATTAACTTATTATGCTACCCTAGCCGTGATAGTTTTCCTTTTAAATTCATAATTATGTTACTGCCGTAAATTTTTTCCCGTGTCCAACACCACTTAGCGTTCACGTAACCCAAGGAGAGATCCGATTTTCGGCCAAGAACCATAATATGTACTCTGTGCTAAAACATAACGGACTAGACAAGAGTAAACGTTCAAAATCAGCGCCGTTGCAAACGCTGCGGCAATATGTAACATAGTTCATAATTAAGTTAAATAAGTTACCTGAATTACGTTGTGTGTGTCAGAAATAAATCTTTTCTTTCTTTCTTTCTTTCTAAACTATATATATACCAAAAAAGATGTCTTATTTACTATATAAATATATTTAAATCTTAGCTTCATCTACATTGGCCAAATGAACAAAATATTGCAAAAAAGTTTTCATAGTATTTACCTCATTACAAACGATTTTATAATCGATTAAATTGATTGATTATGGAACATAATAATATATTTTACGAATTATAAGTACAATATTCTTTTCTTTTTACATGTTCTCGTAATCTATAAGTCAAACGAGTGGGGTATCATTGAATAGGTATTTTAAAATGATTTTTAGGTTCCTTTCATTATTTTTCATTTTAACAGTTTAGGATGTAACGATATAAATTGTTTAAACACTATTTCTCGCTAATTTATTAACTTCCTTAATAAAATGACAACATTGTGAATTTTACAAAGTGTAAAATAAAAAAAACATCCGACCGCGTAAAAAAACAAAAGAAAAAAGCAAGCCCAGTAGTTTAGAACGTTGTTAAAAGTAATACTGAACAACTACACCGTAAAAGAATTAACAGTCGAGTTACATTGTATTTATTAATATACTTGTGGCTATTTTTCTACAAGCTTCGTTTAACACAATGCAGTAATAACATTATTTGCTTGTAAAAACATGCTCAACTTAATTATTAATTGAATATTCAATGACGCATTTGGTTATTAAGCAATAAAAGTTGCTTATATAAGCAAATTGGGTTTTATCACGGAAAGTTTGTTCTGAGTTTTTTTTTAATGTGACGGTCCATTACCATTTACGGTTGGTCTATTGAATAGAGATTACTGAAAATATATACAATAAACATAAACTTTTTTATGAAGTTAATCCGAAACGCTTGAAATTGAAATGACTGTTACTTGTAGGTTGGTAGAAAGTAAACTGATTCTCCACACGTGTTGTTAGCGCGTCGCATCAAGTTCTGGAATTCAAACTATTCGGTTGGCTATCATTTCTTCATATGTTAGTGGGATTTGTATCATACAGTTTATTCCCGACCTTTACGTGGTAAGTTTTTTACTTGCTTGGCTAGTTTAGGATTAAAAATATAACATGTAGACAATCAGCAAGAATTGTCCACACTTTTAGGGACACAAATGAAATTAATGTATCTGACCGTAGACCAAAAATTATGTAAATGATTAAAAAATAATAATCTGTAATTATTTAAACCTTTTGTTTTGTTACAGGTATGAAAAATGAAACAAATAAAAACGACCGTTGAGCAGAACACACTCTTGCTTCTTTTCTTCTTTCTTCTTATTCTACTTTAATTTTTTTGAAAATATAATATAGACTATGTCACCCAGCGATAGTGTAGCTTCCCAGCAGTGAAATAATTTTTCAAATCGATTCAGTAGTTTTGGAGCCTATTCAATGCAAACAAACAATCAAATTTTTCCTCTTTATAATATTAGTATAGATATACCTAATTATAGTGATTATACAATAATATAATATAATCTATAATCAAAAATCAATTCCTAAAATTTGTATCGAATATACTCGTATTATATAGAGCAGTAGCAATAATATTTATTACGAGATTCTCAATTATATCGGCAATTCAATTTCCTTCTCTATTAATATTTTACAAATACAATATTATTGAATTCTGAATTAATTTCGCTTTCAGTATATTAAAACTGCGGACAATAGGAAAATATCGAATGTAAATGTGAATTGTTATTCCCACATAGCCAACTGAAAATATCTATTAATCTTTATTAACAGACTTTATTTTGTGCTACCTACTGTTCGATTGTACTACATAAAATATGTTATAAATTTCAGTCAATAATGAACTCTGCTTCACAAAAGAATAAACCCCGCACTAACAATATATGTATATTTTATAAATATATTTGTAACCACCTTTTCAAAAACTTGCATAATTATTTATGCCTCAGTCCACGTGACATGACACACGTCATGCACACGCTGTTATAAACGGTTAAAATCTTTACCGTATCTGTAGAGATTACTCGAGTAGAGGACTCCTGATCGTTTATCTGCCAAAGATAACTAATTATATTACGTTGAGGTGCTATGGACTCTTTAACCAACTTCCCTAATCATGGGGTAGCTGAACCGTAATATTTTAATAAGTTTTGAGGCTGTTCCACAAAATAAATATCTACACATTTTTAATAATGTTACTATAGAAATGAACCAAATAGACTTTGCATATGAAAATATACTATTTCATTTTACCATTCCTTTGCTACATATTCTGTTAACGTAAAGCGAGTCCTTCAAAAGGATTAATTAAAATTAATATTTTCAAATCCTCTACGAGTACTGTTCCGATCGCTTGGAGCGAATTTAATTGAAATTCTGATGTACTCGTAGTACGAATTGAAAATACATGGATTATTTTGTTTTGTCACAATAATACTCGTTCATACGAATATTATATTTTGTTACGCTTATTAAATTATGGCATATACGGGTATGAAATGATACCTATTATGACTGGCCAAACAAAGGTTATTCCTGGAATGCACTGTGCTCATAATTCTTTAAATCGATTAAAGCGCTGCTTATCGAATTCTAATATGGAGATATAATATTTAAATTTTAACACTGTATTAGATCACAAAGCAAAGCAACAACCCATAATTGTCCCACTGCTGGGCTCGGGGTCTCCTCTCACAATGTGAGGGGTACAGGCCATAGTCTACCACGCTGGCCAAGTGCGGATTGGTAGACTTCACACACCTTTGAGAACTTTCTTGAGAACTCTCAGGTGTGCAGGTTTCCTCACGATGTTTTCCTTCACCGAAGCAAGTGATAACTAACTTGTAATACGCACATAATATTTTGAAAATTAGAGGTGCGTGCCAGGATTTGAACTTGGGCCCCTTGGTTCGGGAGACCAACGATCTAACCGCTAGGCTATCACTGCTAGTATTAGATCACAATTGAGCAAATATTTAAAAAAAATACACTAATACGTTTGATTGGCTGTTCTTGTTCTTGATTACTAATATTAAACAACGAACTTAATGCTTTTATTAGAATTTATACCATGTGACGCTCAAGTCAATACAACTTTACTCATAAATATGAAAAATATACTTTAAATGAGTTTTTACGCACCAGCAAATAAAGATTCTATTTAAGATTCTGAAACCAGTTTCTGCTTTTATGCCAGATGAGTTTGCGTAACTTCGCAGATTTCATTTTCAATTTGGAACTCAGACTTGTTTCGTTTAAATACAATTATGTACAAGATGATTATTGTATTTATAATTGTATTAGTCCAGGATCCCTGGTACATTTTTGCACCTGATTACTATCAAGCTTATTTTTCGTGAGTAGCTTCATTTTGATGAGACGCCTAACAATTTTCTGTAAGAAACTCTCGATTGTGGTAGCTAACAGAGGTATCGAGGATACAATATGTCGACTTGATGATTCTCAAATATTTATTACTAACGGTTTTTTTTTGTTAAATCTCAAGATAATTATCTAAATTATTCGAAAAATATTATAATAAGAAAATAGGTAAGGTTGCAACCTCTTACCTATTTGTAAAATTGTTCCTCTTATGTAAACCAAAAAAATAAAATATTTATTTCTTATCTCCGGAGATTTAAAAATAGCTAGTATTTAGTTACGTTCCGCGTGAACATTTTGTTCATTAATAAAAAATAATATGGTTAATTTAAGGACTGGTCTGTCAGGAGGACCTTTTACATATTATCAGATGATACAAAATAAATTAATCGTTATTATATTCATCTCAGTCACCCTATTCCCGCAGCGCAAGGGTTGGTTTAATTAAAATCCGCCAAGGAAGATGCAACTTCATTTACTTCAAGCTTTGCCATTAATAGCTTTGTAAAGTATTTAAAGGTTGTTATAATTTGTTGTTTTCAATAATAATTTGTTAGGTATAGATTTATTAATTCCTGACTCAAACACACATACCTAATAGGTAGGTACCTATCATTTATAATGAATGACTAATCATATTCAAAAATGTAAAAAAGGATTGCAAAATAAGTTATTCAGTGTTAAAATTGTGTTTAAGGGTTACATTATTAATCAATGTTTGAGTTGAAATAAATTCATCGTGATTAGCTTAATCTCAGTTTGCGTTTTCCCGCAGCACAGGGATTGGTTTAATTAAAAACCTGCCAAGGAAGATGCAACTTCATTTACCTCGATTAATGAACAAGAATAAAACTTTACCAGTAATAGCTTCGCAAAGGGTTTAATTGTTGTTTTATTTTTATGGAATTTTTCTTTCTATGTTCGTTAGACTACAGATAATTCACTTTACCAGGATTTTTTTACGGTTGTAATTTTAAATTGGAGTGAATGTATAAATAACATGTATTATCATACTATGAGTTCGTGTGCATGAACTAATCAATTTATCTTTACAGAGGGAGAATTTGTGTTAAGAGTATAACACAAATTCTCATATCTCATATTATATGTGATAATGATTCTTGGAAGCTATCTAACTAAATAACTAACTAAATTTAGGTATGGTCAGAGAAAATTGTTACATATAATAAATATCATTGTTTGACGACCCGTGTGACGCAATGGTTACCATGACCGATGATAGTGAAGCGGAAATTCGAATGATGAGTTTGAATTTCTGTTCTTGGTCTGGCCGTTTTATCTTTGTGTGTTGTCTATGGCACCCATCCAGTGTGGGGCTATGAGTGTGAAGCATTATTATTTTATTGTTATTGTTGAAGTGAAACTTCTTTAGAATCGTTGTGATTTCAAACCGGATGCAACGGAAAAAACGACAGGTAAGAGACACAAATACAAAAATGTGTAGGAAAGAATGAGACAGAAATATACTCGGCAAGCATGCATATAATATAACTGCTAATTTCGTCGTTGAATCTAACTTCTCCGTAGCTCAATGGTCAGAACGTAGATACACAATACCTGATGCGCAGGTTCGCGTCTCTCAGTATTTCTTTTTTTTAGTTTTATTTTTATACTGTTTTTAAATACTTTCAAATGCTCTTTTAAATATTTTCAAAGAATTTATCAACAAAAAATAAGATTTTCATTTTCGTTGTTTAATATCTGTCGATCGACCGACCGATTATACAGACAGTAAAAATGCTAAGTTGTATTCATAGATGGCGCGAGGAATAAGATAGAAGATTCGTTTTATTGCTAGATAGATGGCGCTAGCTGCTCATTTTACTCTTCATATTATGTTAAGAGATGGCGTTAGTTACCACTGTTTTCTTTTTCTTATGTTCGTGGTTATCTTTTAAAAAGTGCTAAGTTGTATTCATAGATGGCGCGAGGAATAAGGTAGAAGATTCGATTTATTGCTTTTTCATCTCATTATCTTGAAACCAAAATTTTGGAAAGTTTCACTTCTACCACGTGTGAATTGCACACATTTTCTTTTTTTTTATTGTGGAATTAGTTTTAATTTCTTTACGGTTTATTCATTGTATGAAGCCGGTTTTGTCTTATAGTTTTTACAGTCTCGACTGCCAACTGTGAAGCGTGAGAGCAGTTATTAATTAAACTTAAACTTCTTATTATATCCCGTAGACTCCGACTAGTCACTATAGCGTCACTAGGCGTCGTCGCCGCCATCTTTCACGGAATTTGTAATTTGAGATTTCTGAGAAGAATTGCCCTTATTCAGCTGTAGTCTCTTTTTGAGAAGAGTCTTATTTCGTAAACAATCTTGGTAATACTTTTTATTGAAATATGTATTCGTTTAAATAATAATAAATAGAAAATGGTTTTTTTATGCCTCTTATGTTTTTTATACCCTAAATGCACGGATTTATTAAAACTCCAAAATCGTAGAAAAAATATTGAAAAACATTTTTTTCAGGATACCTCTCCTACAGGTAACGTGAAGATGATTGTTTTATTCTTCGCGTACACTGTAGTGTGGGGTATCGTTGAAAATGTCTTTCAAAAATATCATGGGTCTTCTAAGACCATTTTTAGATTTTAGGGTCTGTTTACAAAATAATTGGCTTTAAAGTGCTAATTTTGGTTAGAGTTATTATTATTATTCCTCCCCCTGCTGGCTAAACGGTAGGAGTTAGACAAGGGAAAAAATTCTCAAAAATAGGTTCCAATATGATGCATTTACAAGGAAAACTATCACGGCTATGTTAGCATAAGTAGTTAATGAGTAATAGTCGATAAACTTACTACTTCGGAACCCTACATTGCGCGTGGCCTGACACGCACTTGCCCGGTTTTTAATCGCTACTCCGACGTCGCTGGTCTAAATGATCTGAAATTCTTTGTAACGAGGATAATTCTGAGTGATAGACGTTCATGTGATACATCAATGTTCTTGTTTAGTGTGTGTGTTGTTTTTAAATTGCTTAATATAATATTACATTGAATTACAAATAAAAATGTCTCTATCATTTTTAATATCGTGTTTGTGTCTGCGTGCCACTAGCAAGACAGGGAAACCTCGTACGACGGTTTGTGAGTTTATTTTTGTCTAGAAACTTCATAACATGCGGCTTATTACGACATCAGTTTAGTTGCTTGCTTGTTAAAGAGCTTACATTCGTGGGTTGTCTCGCCATTGTAATTTAGACAGCTTACTGATGTTTTACGAATTATTTTCTTTTCACAGCGCTATTGCATTTATTATGGTTTTAGTTTTGAAACTTTTATTTTGTAAATTTTTTGTTACATTAATTTATTTATACCGGTGTCACTTATGCTCCTAATATGCATGAATTTTATTTGACACGATCTCCTTTTCGCGAAAATCCGGTTGAAGTTCACCAGAGCAACAAATTCACGAAGCGTCCGAATTGGAATGGCCGAACTTATAATTAAAATTTGGCGTTTCTGATGACTTTGGCTTGCCCACAATGCCCGTTCTAGTTTCTAATGAGTTGTTTATATTAATATTACATATTGCTCCACTTTTGTTGGCAACCTAGTTATGTGCGGCTGCAGGCGGAGGTAAATAATGGAGCCGAGACGACTTTAAAAATAATACTTTTATTCTAAATGAATAATTGTTACAATTAAAATATTAAAATAGGCTAAGTAACTATGTATCTAAGTGACGTGAAGCTCACGCGATGTTAGCAGTGAGAATCCCGTTCTGTGGGAACGCTACGCGACACCGCCGCGATTCCTGGAGTCGAGCTTTGTCAGCACGGTGCAGGAGTGCATAACACGTCCCCCCCGAAAATCAGCACATATTAGAAGACCTTCGTCGAGAATATTGCTGATCGTCGGCCTTCCTCTTGATTGGTCATTTCGATGTCGGTTTGTTCTACCGTGGGGGTTTTCGGGCTGCTTGCTCGTTGAATTCGAGGATGGCGATTTCTGAATTTGTATGTTCCAATCACACATAGTATGAATCCACACAATATAAAGATTGAATAGTGGTGTGATATAATGTACTATCGGTCGGTTCTTCATCGATTTTGATAGGTGATAGTAGGGAAACTTTCATGTTGCCAGATTGTAGATTTTCCAAATTAATAGAGTTCAGCTGAATATGTGGCTCATGAGTTTGTGATGTAAAATTTTGACGCGAAGGATTCAAAATTACAAGTGCTTGTCCTTTAACCTGGTCGTTACTGTTTGACATGGTAAATTCTGCAGTTTTTATCGAACATCCCGCTGGCAGCGTGGCGAGATAACTGCCCTGTAGTGTAGTATGGTGAACCCGCCCACATAGTATTTCCACTTTAGTTGTTTCTGGGAAACTTAGGGTGTAATGTTTTTCATCCAGTTGTTCCATGGCTCCTTTAGGAAGCTGTACAGTAGCCACCGTGCAGGATTCGTCCATTTTCTGCGACTCTATAATTTGATACATACAATCCGATTCGCTTCTTAATTGATTAACTGGAGTTGTTCGACAAATATATAACCGGTTGGACTTCGGGCATTCAGCCTCTATGTACACAGATTCTTTTCTGCTTATCGCTATGTAAGGATAGGGCGGAATAAGGACCTTGTGAAGCTTGTTTGGAACGATGGATAATTTATAAAGGGTATAAGTATCGGGATGTACAATCGGAACTTTGAATATAATAACTAATTGATTATTATTATAATACGATCCTACTCTAATCAATTCATAATAATCTCTCAAACTAATATCTAAAACTTCTTTCTTATCATATATTATCTTAATATTATTCAACATAGAAATTAAAGAGCTTAAATTTAAAATTGAATGGTCTGTGCTAGATGAACTTATAGAAGCTACGACGTTTTCTAACCTAATTATTTCATCCGATAAACTTTCAATGTTATCACTTAGAATAAAAAGGTACTGTGCCAAATGTGCATATCTCATCTCTCTATCAGATATATTAGTAACAATTAAATTGACAGTGTCCTCAATTTTTTTTTGATTTAAAACAAGTTCCTCAATTAATTTTGTATGCTCTGACATCAAATTTTTACCAATAGTTAAATGACTGTTGAACTCTTCAGTTAATTTATGTTGATTACTTTGTATGATCTTAATGGCATTATCATAGCGAAGTGCATCTGTATAGTCGAGGTTACCGGATATACTTTTAATTACGGACCCCAACCCGTTAATGAGACCCCGTTTTACGCGTTTTGTTTCAAAAGTACCCAATAATTCGAATAATTGCGAAATCTTACGACTTAAATGTTCTATGTGAGGTTCAAAAAGAGATAAGGTGGCATTTTTAAGTTGCGGCCTAAAATCATTAATTTGTTTTTTAACGAATTCAATATTCGAATGTAGTACATCTAATTCAATAATTTGTAAAAATGAATGGTAATGTGATATAATTTTTGTAGAGCCGAGTTTGAATGGTAGAATTCCTGGCCCGTCGTTTAAGCTTTCAAGTGATATCTCTTGAGCTCTCCGATAACCCACGCTCGCGAGGAGGATCGTTGGTAGTATCCAGTTCCTGTAACAACCGGTTACTTTTAGGTACACGTTTTAATCGCGACTTTGCTACGGGACCATATTTCTTTTTAGTATAAATATGAATTGGTAAATCTGCCAATACACTATCTTGCGTAAATCGAGGTGCGACTTTTTGTCTACTCGCGGCCGGGTTTCTAATAAAAATCTGCTGTTCTGGCATATATTGTTCCTCTGCTTCGCGATCCTTGTTACGATTTTCGGTTAATTCTGCACGATGACGTAGAGAAGTCTTATTAATAATATTATATACAGTATTCATTTGATTTTTATGATTTACGAGATATTGTTGCAAAAGGGATTGTGATATATTTAATTGTAAAGGATCTCGGGGGTCAAAATGACCGGTTATTATCTCTATTTGTCTACATCTCGTGAAACTATGGATTGAACTGTTATATGCTAGCACAGCGTAAGGCATAATGTTAGTAATACTTTCATGCCCTTTAGTTAACTTTAAAATGCGTAGGTGTTCTAACAAAGTTGAGTGGAATCTCTCAACAATTCCATTTTCATTAGGGGTGTGTGCTAATATTTTATGGTGTTGAATGTTGTGTAAGTCAGTAAATTCTTTAAATAACTGATTGGAAAACTCAGGCCCTTGGTCCGTGACTACCGTAAGGGGCAATCCATGATGGGTACCGAATTTTAATAAATTTTGAATTACGCTTACGGCTGTACTGTCTCTCAAATAGTATGCCTGTCCATATTTTGAAAATGCATCTACGAAAGTCATATACTTTTCTGTCTGAACAGTAAATAAATCTAAATGAACGATTTCGAATGGTCTACTAGGTGGCGGAACAATATTAAACCGTTGCCGTATAGGATTACGGTCATATTTTGCTTGACCACAAATGTTGCACTGATTTATAAAAGTTGCTATGGAATCTTTCATTTTAGGCCAAAAATACTTCTTGCTTAGGGCTAAATAACACTCCATAATACCCCGATGGTTAGTCTTTCCTTCGTGGTATTTTTGTATTATTTCCCTTTGTTGCGAGTTTTCTGTTATATTTTCGCATTCTAATTTTGACAAAATCAAATTCATTGCTGAATTTTTAAAATAATTTTGTAATATTGCTACTATTTTATACATTTCTGAAGGAGGAGTAATTAATATTCCCGTTTTAATTCTAGGATTTACATGTTCTTTTACGGAATTTACAATATCTTCGACTAAATTATTTCTGGATACCTGAACAGCGGTTCTCGTATGTGATCCGAATGGTTTGGTTACGACCGGATTCCGTTTATTTCCTTCTACTACTATAAAATGAATTTGGTGTTGAAATTTATTTAAGGGGTCATCGGATATTGGTATATTTAAAATAGGGTTAGAACTAGCTGAATGGGCCGTAAGGGTATCGGAACCAGCAATAGAAGGTGGACGTTCTCCTTCGATTGAATCAGCTGTTAGTGTTTCAGAGCCAATTGTTGGTGCCGAGAGCGTATCAGAACTAGCTGGTGATGGTGGTTGTTCATGCTCGCTGGTGTGAGCTGTAAGCGTGTCCGAACTAGCGATTGAAGGTGGGTTGACTGCCACGGAACTAATTTCCTCGTTATAAATTTCTATCCTTGATAAGGCATCCGCATTGGTGTTTTGTTTTCCCTGCTTATATATGACAGAAAAATCGTACTCGCTTAACTTTAGTCGCCAACGTGTTAGCCTACAGCTAGGATCTTTTAAGCTCATAACCCATTGAAGGGGCTTGTGATCTGTAAGGATCTTAAATTTTCGTCCAAACAGGTACGGCCGAAAATATTTGGTGGCCCAAACCATGGCTAGCAGTTCCTTTTCTATAGTACTATAATTGATTTCGCTGGAGTTTAAAGTCCGCGATGCATAAGCGATCGGCTTATCGCTTCCTACCGGACCCTGTGATAATACGGCACCAATAGCGAAATCAGACGCGTCAGTAGTTAATAAAAATTCCTGATCAAAATTGGGATACTGGAGAATTGGGTCATTCGTTAACAATGTTTTGCAGTGTTCAAAGCATTTGATATAATTTTCATCTATGATAATCTTAGAACCTTTTTTCAGACATTGTGTAAAGGGTTTAGTTACGCGTGCAAAATCCGGTATAAATTTTCTGTAGTAGCCTATAAGGCCTAAGAAACGTTTAATTTCGGTGGTAGTTTTTGGTACGGGGTATTTTTGAATGGCCAAAATTTTATCAGGATTAGGTTTTATTCCGTCCTTACTTATTACATGTCCTAAATAGGCAGTTTCTGATTTTAAAAACTCCGATTTATCTAACTGAATTTTGAAATTTGATTCCCTTAATCTTTGAAAAACTTTTTGTAGGTTGACTATATGCTCTTGGATTGATGTGCTGAATACTATAATGTCATCAAGATAAACAAGGCAAATGACATTTTGCAAACCCCTGAGAACATTATCCATCACGCGTTGGAATGTCGATGGTGAGTTCTTGAGACCCATGGGCATACGAAGGAATTCGAAGTGCCCATGTTCAACGTTAAATGCGGTTTTTGGTATGTCCTCAGTAGCCATCTCTACCTGATAAAAGCCGCTTGCCAAATCCAATGTCGTGAAATATTGGCACCTGCCAAGTTTGTCCAGTATGTCTGATATATTAGGTATAGGGTATTTATCATCTATGGTCTTTTCATTTAACTTTCGGAAATCTACTACCAACCGCCATTTAGTTTTCCCAGATGCATCTAATTTTTTTGGAACCACCCATATTGGGGAACTCCATGCCGAATCGGAAGGTCTTATGATACCCTGTTCCAACATTTTTTGTATTTGGTTCGTGACTTCCTGCCTATGAACATAAGGGTAACGATAGGACTTTGTGTAAACTGGTAATTCGTCGGTTGTCCTAATTTTGTGCTTTATTTTATTCGTGAATGTAAGGGGCTCTCCATCAACATAAAAAACGTCCGCGTATTGGCTACATAATAATTCTAAATTAGTACGTTCTTCCGTATTTAAATGTGAAGTTCGCAACTGAGATAAGACATTATTTGCGCGCGCTGAGAGTTGTTGAGTACTCGTACACTGCAAGTTATAAGTTTCGGCTGAAATCGGACGGTCTAAAGAAAAAATTACGTCATGCTTAGAGTCGTTAAAAACCTCCACGAAACCTCTAGTTCTCTCTACGGATGTTAAGCATTCTCTTATCACGCAATTCGATATCATCTGTTCTGACACTAATGCGCTCCCATCATGAACGTTGATGGGAAGGCGTAGTAACTGAGATGAATGCGCGGGAACTATTCCTTCGTATAAATTCACGTTTCGCGAATCATATGCGAGAATAGGATTAGAGGCTTGACGTGTAAGAATTGTTTTATTTTTATAATCAATTTTTGATTCCCATTTATCTAACAAATCTGAGCCAATAAGGCCGTCAAAGTAGTCGTGGAACTTATATATAAATAGTGTTATATCTTCGGTCTCATTAAACTCGCTGAAGCAGGGAATAGTAATCGAATAATTACATTGAGTTGTACCGTGGACGTTTGTGACTTCAAAAGGGTCTAGGTTGAGTGGGGTGGTTCTAAAATACTTTTCTATACTAGCTGGGCTAATAAAAGACTGATTTGCTCCAGTGTCGATTAATAATTTTAGAGGGGGTGATGCGATTTGAACATAGGGTAGCTGTCGTTGTGTGTGTAAGTTAATCTCTATTTTAGATTTTTTTTGTCCCTGTCTATGTGAAAATCCGCATTTTCACTGTCTTTTAAGTCAGAGTTAGGCATTACTTCCGAGTTCTCATACACCTGTGCGTAATCTGAGCCGTGTGTCGCCGCCGCCGGCGCCGGAGATTCACTGTATTCGGTTTCATAACAATATGGATAGGCGTAATTATCGTAGTCGTAATATTCAGCGTTATCGCAAGGTTCGAAACAATGATCGTAACAGTTATTATAATTCATCTCCCGGGTTTTAAAGTAATTGGTAGGAGACGGATTACCGTATTTTCTCCAATCATGTCCGCTAGGTGGTAAAGGCCTACTCACAAAATTACTCACTCCACTCATAGGTCGTGGAGCACCTAGGCCCGATCCCGATGGCATATTCCTATTTAAACGAAACATATTGCTATGTTGGTTGTAATTGGGTGGCGTAGCACGGAACATTAGCTGCGTACGTGTAGGACCACGATTCTGAAATTGACTGGGCCGCCACGTCGACTGTGGTGGTGGCAACGCTAACGGAGTACCATAAAATCGCGGGCCACTACTATTAGGTGTATTAGGTGTAGATTGAATATAGTATGGCTGGAAATTAAACTGGGATTTTTTCTGCGAAATAGATTCGTTACGCTGTTGTATGTGTAAAGTACTTAATTCCTCTTGCACGAATTCAAGGGCTCTTTCTATAGTTTCCGGGCGCATACATCGAATGCGCGACCCTAATGGATCCTTTAAACCTCGCAAGTACGCTTGCAATGTTACCTTTTTATAAAGTGACCGTTTAGCTTCTATAGTAGTTGAAACCGTCTCATGCAAAGATACATAAGTCATTATTGTATTAAACAAATTTAAACATTTTTCAAAAAATTCTTGTGGTGTGCTTTGCCCTTGGGAAAGCAATGCCAGGTCGTGGTATAACGCGGTCTCATCACGCTGATCCGAAAAGTTATTGATTAACGCGGTTCGAATTCCGTTCCAGTCATCCGATATCCCGTTCGTGTTAATGAATCTGGCTGCGGGACCCGTAATTTTATTTAAAATACCATTTATTACAGCTGCATTTTTTAACTCATTACCAGGCGCAGAGTCCATATATGCTAACACCACCTGATCACACAATTTTATAAATCGCGTAAGAACTGAAGGGTTCCCATCCCAATCTGGTAACAATCGCAATGCTCTAAAAATAGTATCCATACTATCATTACTCATTTTAATTTCTGAAATTAGATCCCTACTCTCGTCAAAATGTACCTGTCTCTTATTTAAATTATTTTTACTAAAACTAGAAGTCCTCGATTGCCGTGATGGGAGAATCTTGGATATTTTAAAATTACACAAGGAATAAGACAAGGAATAGCGATTCACAAGAAAAAAAATCTTATGCACTTACCATCTAATTTTCATCTCGGTTCCCTTTCTCGTGTCGAAGTTTAGATCACGCCCTGCTGCTGCAGCTCGCTGAAGGTTTTTTGGTAGACTGGATCTTCCCCTAAGGTACCTAGCCAGCCTGTCCTACCGACTGCGCCAGTTATGTGCGGCTGCAGGCGGAGGTAAATAATGGAGCCGAGACGACTTTAAAAATAATACTTTTATTCTAAATGAATAATTGTTACAATTAAAATATTAAAATAGGCTAAGTAACTATGTATCTAAGTGACGTGAAGCTCACGCGATGTTAGCAGTGAGAATCCCGTTCTGTGGGAACGCTACGCGACACCGCCGCGATTCCTGGAGTCGAGCTTTGTCAGCACGGTGCAGGAGTGCATAACAACCTCGCTTTAATTATAGGGATTTGTGTAATGACACTTCGATGTGTGACTCCAGGTTTCAAAGCTCCATGAGCATTTTGTGCTTCGAAAGGTGCTCAAGCATTTGTATAGATAGATAGCAATGGGTTTCACCGGTAGAACAAAACAAGATGACTCTTTTTAAGTTTGCCTCTTTTGTACACATGTAGGAACTACATCATTGCGTACCACTAGTTAGTAAATTATGCATTGAAAAGTGTATTTTCCCCACTAATAACTTTTTCCAAATATCTTTAATTTAATTAAACATTGGCAAAAGTATAGACAATGACAATATTCACGCTCACTTTGTTGCTGTTAACTACTTTCATACCATAATGGTAATAAGTTGTTAATATGAGCGCATAAATCGGACAGCATTTACTTGAAGCCAGTAAAGCGATTAATGCATCGTTCTGAAAGCCCAATGGCCCGGTAAATCCGATACGGCGCGCTTGTCCGATCTTACGATAGTGTCGTTCAGCTAAACATCTTTATGCATACTTGAACTCAATTAAGACATGAAAAAAACTTAGAAAATAGATTACGATATTGTTATAAGATTAAAATATGTGAAAAACTTTTTTTAGATTTTTAATCTTTGTGTGAAGGTTTAGATATTTCTGACTCAGTTATGCAAAAATTTGTGTACGGTTTTATGTGACATTTTGAACACAATTTGTACGTTGGATTAAATAATTATAGGAAACTGTTTACTGATACGTTAAATGGATCTGTTCTTGCTGTATAATTCAGAATGTTTTTCAATAAGTGATTACACTTAAATTACAAATTAGTGATATAACAGCGTTAGGTTTCCCTACTACGTTTAGAAAAATATCCCATGTGTTTTATTAATCTCACACTTTTTTATATCTCAACAATATTCTGAAGTAAGTTCTGAATTTCTGAAGTCCATGCACGAAGTCACAGGTAGAGGCTAGTCTTATATAAATACATATATTGATGCGTCTTTTAGTCTTCGTACATCGTGTAATGTTTTGCCCAATTGAGGTCATATAGACACAATAAATTTCTGGTCAAGACGATAGATCATCGTTATTACGAGATCCGCTCATGTTACGTCCAGCAATACGGGTATGTTAGGTTAGAATATATCTACATCTACATATAATAAAATTATACTTGACCGTTGTCTGCACCTGGAAGTAATTTAATCTATTGATGAAGCTACTTATTTACTAACGTAACTGATTCCATAAAAGAGGATTTTATAATGTTTGTCTTTTATATTTACGTTTGTTCCCGCTGGTCTCAGATCAGTTAATAGACTTGGAAGTGGGTTTCAATATGCTTGCTCTGATAGACAACCTTATAGCTCACCGCCTTGAATTTTAGTACACATAGTGACTTCAAAATTTGTTAAACTTTTTTTAGAATTGCTTTATCTATCTTTGTTATTTATTTAAGTATGCTTATAAGCTTGAGGTAACATTGTTTATTTTAGCCCTTAGCCTCATCATCAGAGACCCTAACCATGCTACAGAACAGAAATGGGCTGTGAGGATGACTGTAAAAGATGAATGTAAGAGACATAATTATATTGTCATTTACCGTAATGTGACAGTGAGCTACGACCCCGTAACCTATTTGGTAGTGACCCTGCCTGCACAGCGAGAAATAATCAGACATTTATCTGACAGATATTTGTTCTCGGGTCGTGGGTAAGCGATATCTTGTTTGTGTTGTACGTGCCATCCGGGACAAGAGGTATTCTAGTTCGAGGGAATGAGTGTATAATCGTTTAAGCGTTCAAGGCGTAGATACATCAACGATTGTAAACATCGTTTATTGTGAAGGCTAATTATCGTCTGTAAAGATCATTGACTAATTCTTTGCTTCCTTTACCTTAGTCTTAGACATTAATCTTCTAATAACGAAGCACTTGGCATTGGGCAATTCAAAAAATCATTACGAAGAGAAAAAAAAAGTGAGCACTACCATTGAAGTATAATGATAGAACAGACATCTCGAACAAAATGTGTGTCCCGCTGGGAGGTTCGATTTTCAAAAATGAGCCCTCGTTCTCCTTTTAAAATCGAACAAATCCACTGAATCCACTGAAGATTGAAGCCACGTGGCGCAGTACATTGGGACATACATGGTGTTCGCGGTGTCGGTTCTATACGCTAGTAATAATACTTCAGCACTACACCTTTTTTGACTACAGTGGATCAATTTGGTCGCAGTGACATTTAGGAACATAACTTGCGCTACAATAACTGTTTGTTTATAAAGTAAAAACTTACATAACATTATACCAATGTCTTAAAGATTAATAAAAAAAATGAATCTCAAAAGTTGGAGCTACGAGATTTTCAACGTTCTTAAATAAAAGAAAATTTAAAATTGAACCCCATTGACAGGACTTGTTATCCTACGGTTCCTTTTTGCCACGAGGAAACCGTGGAATTCCATTTAAGTAATTTTCTTTTCTTCAAGAAAGGTGTAAAAAGATTTCTTCTTCGAAACCAGCATGCTTTGACTCTCCTGGTGTTACTGGTGTCTACGACGGTGACCATATACCATCAGATCGCCAATGTTTTTTAAAGCGAAATGTTGTATTTACTTTAAGCTGGGCATCTTTTATTTACATTAAGCACACGTAAAGTTCATTACACGGTTGGCTTCACCTTATACTGTGTCGTAGAAGGCCTAGAAAGGCCTAGGCCTAGAGCATTACACAATGCTCCTCCAATTTATCCAGTGCTCCATTACACAATAAATCAGTTAATTTTGAACCATCTTGTATAATAATGTTGGTTAATACTAGAATTTCCTGAGCTTTTCGTTGTATGAGGCTCATTTACTGTAGCCCGCCTCTTGAAACTCGAGCTCGTTGTCAGAGTCTCAAATTGCTTTTCAGACGGGTCTATACGAAAATTAAATGCATTCTCAAACAAAGGTATCGTTGTCTTTTAAAATCATGGAATTTTAAATTGTGCTAAGAGCTATCTGGAAAATTCTATGTAAGTCAAACACTGAGTTTGACTACCTACTGGTTACATCTATACTAATATTATAAAGCTGAAGAGTTTGTTTAGTTGAACGCGCTAATCTCGAGAAGCTAGTAGTTAAATAAACTCACGCAAATATTTAGTTATTGTATATAATGAATGAATATAGTGTAAACAATGAATGTCTAATAAAATTTATATTGTTCTGTATATTTTTTTTATTTCCACACTACTTTTCGACATACGTTAAGATGTGTTAACAATGACACAGATTTAAAATCTCAATATATTTTTTATTATTAGGCCTTAAAAACGAGAATATTTCATTAAAAATCACAACTTTAATGAACCATATCTTAGTAATTATTTGTTATTACACAACAATACTTAAAACTTTCAGAATACATTTTTTCTTTCTTATATCACAACATCCATGATACAAAGGAATCCAAGAATGTTGGAAACTTGAAATAAAGTAAAAAGTTAAATTGTGCCGGAAAAAGTCTTCTTAGCGGCATTGTAAAATATTTTTACTTGTGTATTACTCGTAAGATATTTAGTACGCAAAGGATATACAGTAGCTATTGTCCACAAAATAAAATTGGAATGTGTATTGTGTGTGTGTACTATTTGTTATCGAATTAATAAGTCAAATGAAAAAAATTTTTTTTTTAAACGCTTTTATTTCAATAATGTTTAGTTTATAAAATTAGCTACAAGTTGTGAAAATTTCAAGTCTCTACGTAAAATAGAACATAGAGAATTATGCGTCTAAAGTCTGAAAATCGTTTTTTTTAATTTAACAACAAATAAACAATGAAAATTAGTTTAAAATATGATTTTCGTGTATTGTCATCGGAAATACACATGTCTGCCAAATTTCATCAATTTTCATTAAAGGGAAGTCATTCAAATTAACGTTACAAGATTTGATGCTTTGAAGATTTGATGCTTTGATGCTCCGAAGTGAAGCTAAATAAAAGCGTTTAAAAATAGGAGTAGGTTCTTAATTCGGTTCTATTTTTGTAGTAATTATGTTTCAGATTAAAAAAAAACATTTTTGAAGTGAAACTTCTTTAGAATCGTTGTGATTTCAAACCGGATGCAACAGAAAAAACGACAGGTAAGAGACACAAATACAAAAATGTGTAGGATGAAGCCAGGAAAGAATGAGACAGAAATATACATACTATAAGCATGCATATAATATAACTGCTAATTTCGTCGTTGAATCTAACTTCTCCGTAGCTCAATGGTCAGGACGTAGATACACAATACCTGATGCGCAGGTTCGCGTCTCTCAGTATTTCTTTTTTTTTAGTTTTATTTTTATACTGTTTTTAAATACTTTCAAATGCTCTTTTAAACATTTTCAAAGAATTTATCAACAAAAAATAAGAATTTCATTTTCGTTGTCAAGCTTGCTTATTTAATATCTGTCGATCGACCGACCGATTGTTGTTTCTTAGTTAGTCGCTAGATGGCGCGCTACAGTAATTTTGTTTTAGTTTTATTTTTATACTCGATCGACCGACCGATTGTTGTTTCTTAGTTAGTCGCTAGATGGCGCGCTACAGTAATTTTGTGTAAGACGGCTGCTAGATGGCACTTAATAATTTACGTGTTGTTGTCGAGGGGTTTTTTATATCTTCTTCACTTCTATCGTGTGTGAATCGCACACACACCTTTTTTTTATTTGAAGTATCTTCATGAAGTGAGGGAACTCCTCAAATATTAAACGTATTAATATTATAGGTACTTATGAAGATTTCGATGAATGGTTTACGAAGGACTGTTTACGGAGTAAACATTCCCATCGATAAAATCAAATTAATAACTTTGTACTGATAATTGTTTCAAATAATTTGTTTTTTTGTCAATTTATTGTCGTTCGTATATATCGTTTTAGTATAACCGCACCCACAGCCGCAATAAATTTTGAAAGTCGGATGTAACTGTATCTAATTACGGACGAACTTTTTGCTCGCTTACCATAAAGGAATTTATTTTGTTTCGCGTTTTTTCCACGGTTACATTACTTCAGGGTTTTGTAATGTAAATATGCGCGGGAAAACTTCGGATCCGGCTAATTAATGTGCCCTTAAATCTTTTTAGGCCGCCACATTTTATTTACAAGTGGATATGTAAAACTGACGTTCAAGAAACATTTTCTTTGCTATATTTTCTTGCGTAGCTTACAAGTATCCGAGATTTAATGGAGACCGCGTTTTACTTTTTAAACGCTTTTATTTAGCTTCACTTCGGTGGATCAACGCATCAAATCGATCAAAATGCTACTCTATTTACACGGCAATAAGGTTTATATTTAGCTTCACTTCGGAGGATCAAATCTTGTAACGTTAATTTGAATGACTTCCCTTTAATGAAAATTGATGAAATTTGGCAGACATGTGTATTTCCGATGACAATACACGAAAATCAAAAAAAAAATTGAAATAAAAGCGTTTAAAAAAAAAATTTTTTTGGATTCAACTTATTATTTTAACAATATGTTTGTTGTTTACATTTTGTTTTCGTGTTATCATTTTATTGTTGCATACTAAATCAATTGTTTACATATTAAACACTGCATAACTATAAAACAGACAAATATCTGTATTATTTTGAAGTTATTAAATAAAATATACATTTGTATCCTTGCGCCATAATGTGAGGTATGTGGCTTTTTTGTGCCGCCTGGCACTGCGTTTAATTTTTAAGCATTCTATTACTTTTAGATTGATGTATCTATTGCAGTGCCCTGCATTGAAATAAATGTTTTCTTTCTTTCTTTCTTTCTTTCTTTAAAATACTTAGTACCTAAAAAAACCTTGTAAATACTCCGAATACATTCCTAGCTTAAAACCGCTTTCTTTTCATTCTTTGCTCTTTATCCTCGTATCAAGTCCACAGGTCCACAGCCGAGATGTCTTCACTTCGAAATGTAGTTTAAAGAATAAAATATCACAATGGCGTTACTAAAAATATCACAGACAGCCTCCGAAGTCCTGTAACAGGCGCTCTTTGCTTGCTTGTAATTTAATTTCAGTCTGCAGCTTACCGGGTTTAATCTCCGAGGAATCCCCGACCTATTTATGCAGCTCAGTTCAGTAGCTGTCCAGAACTGAATGAGGTTTTATTGTGATGATTCGCTTGTTTCGATGTTTGTGTTACGAGGTTTTATTAACTTTTGTTTAAAGTAAATATAAAATTAGTAATATAATATAAATGTTTTATAATAATAGGTATATATTGGTTATTAAGCACAGCAGTAGTTCAGAAGGCATATTTATGAGTCTAAATAAACCTTCGTAAGCACAAATGAGCGGTAAACTCAGTGAAGTGTAGTCGCATGACTAAATTCATATGACGTTCAGTAAAGTCGGTTGTATACGTACGTAAACTACTCTAAAACTTAGTTCCTCCAACTTACTTCATATTGCGGCAATGTGAACTCTGACTACCTTCAGAATATTATATTTCGCTTTTGTACCTTACAACATATTTTACATCTATTGGATTGGAGAGTACTTTATGAAAATGTATTAATTTAATTATTATCTATTTTGTCGTATTAAAAATAATAGTAATAAAGTTTTTAATGAAATTACAAGTCACCAAAAACGTAATGTATTTTCTGCTTCTACCGCACTGAAGTATTATTACTAGCGTATAGAACCGACACCGCGAACACCGTGTATGTCCCAATGCATTAGCGCCACGTGGCTTCAATCTTCAATGGATTCGTTCGATTTTGAAAGGAGAACGGGGGCTCAATTTTGAAAATCGAACCTCCCGGGCTGTGTGTGTCCCCATTTTGTTCGAGATGTCTGTTCTATGACATTATACTTCAATATTCTACCACGTCTTCTTGAAATCGGATTTGTATTAACTAGAAAGATATCCCAAAACACATTTAAGTTACACTGAAAGGATGTTACAAGCTACTGAACTAGAAAATTGAAAATATTGAGCTATTCCTCTACGTATGTTTATTCAGTACCTGAGGATAGAAATCTAAATCCCAAGATAAGAAAGGGTTTGGTAAAGAAATAAATAATGGCTTACTCAATACATTACTTGTAAATGATCTCATTTACCGTAGTTTGGGTTTTTACAGTAACATATCGCAGCTTTAGAATTGAAGTGGCTTATCTAAGAATTTGAAGAAAATGACTTTTATACATTGAACGGCATAAAAACATGTCGCACCTTTAGAATTGTATCCAAAATTCCTATTTTTTGGTAAACGCCAAAAATATAATTGAAGAATTGGGCATTTTTTATTATTTATTGGGCATAGAATACATGTTTTTATGTCGTTCAGTGTATAAAAGTCATTTTCTTAGATAAGCCACTTCAATTCTAAAGGTGCGATATACTCTACTGTAGGTATCTTATGCGTGTTTGACATTTTGGCGGGGTAAAATCTTGTGACCGCGTCACCGACATGCTGTCATAACAGTAAAGTAAGTAACTTGATAAGTTTATTTTATGTATCCTGTGCATTGTATTAACAGTGTTTTCTATAATCATTACTTGAAATATTGATTTATTGTTGAATCACTATGCAGTACAATAGTGATATTCAATATACTTACATGTTTGTGTAGAAAAATAAATGGCAAAAACAAAGCATTTATTGTCGAATATTTCCAACACTGTTATTGATGTTTGCGTTGGAAAATTTGATATTATCATTGTTTTTAGTTTTCACTTCTGTTGGAAATCCTTATAACTGCTTATTTTTTATTATTACACATGCAGAAACAAACTTAGATAACTTCTTTTACCTAGGTAACACTGAACATTTTTAGAAAATGAAAAACGGCTTAATGTAGAAAGTTGCCAATACTTTTATTGTTTTTCGAAGTAATCTCCGTTCATCTCTACACATCGTCGCATTCGATCAAACCACTGAGAAAAGCAGTGAGCCCATTCTTCCTTAGGGGTCTCTTCTATGACATTTTCGTAAGCTTTCACCGCATCTTCAGGGCTCGTAAAGCGAATACTTCGAATTTTATCTTTAGTTTTTGGGAATAAATAAAAGTCACAGGGCGCCAGGTCAGGACTGTATGGCGGATGACTCATTATCTCGACACCTGCCATAGTCAAATATTCAACAGTCTGTTTTGCGGAGTGCGCTGAAGCATTGTCGTGGTGAAGGAGGATCCTGCTTTGAGGGCGCTGCTGTCGAATGTTTTTCAAGACAACAGGCAAACAGCGATTGACATACCAGTCTGCAGTAACTGTCCTTCCATCTTCTAGCACAACTGTCGCGAAATGACCTTTCCGACCAAAGAATGAGGAAATCATCTTTTTTCCTTGACTTCTTCCTTTCTTTACCTTAGTTGGCCGATCCTCGAAAGAAAACACCCACTGAGTTTATTGTCTTTTGGTTTCGGGTTCGTAGCAATATATCCAGCTTTCATCACCTGTGACGATGTCAAATACAGCATTTGAGTCACCGCCGTTGAAGTTATCTAACATTTGGCGACACCAGTCCATGCGAAGGTGTTTCTGGTCGTCGGTTAAAGTATGGGGAATCCATCTGGTACAAAGCTTCCTGACGCCTAAATGTTCGTGTAATATTTTTTGAACTTGACTCATACCAATGCCTAGGCTTGCCCGTATCTGCTGATAGGTCACTCTCTTATCTTCCTCTATCATGCGTCGCACAGCATTGATATTATCTTCAGTAGTCGCTGTTAAAGGACGTCCCTCACGCGGATCATCATTGAGATTACTACGTTCACGCTTAAACTCGTTAAACCAATTGTAAATATTGGCACGAGATGGGGCTTCATTAATAAATGCTAATCGCAACCTATCATAGCTTTGTTGTTGAGTAAGCCCACAACGAAAGTCATAATAAATCATTGACCGAAAATTTCCTCGCGTTAGGTTCATTTTCACGTGTAACAAGAGTTTTAGATTTGCCGCCAATTCACAAAAACAAATGACAAATGAATGCAATATACTACATTAGGTTACCAAAGAGTTCTAAAATTGAAATTCAAAAAAGTTTTCATTAGCAATGTTTCTAACTGGCCAGTTCTAAACATTTCCAGTGTGACCCACGTAATCGTATTCTTAAGTACATTTTCTTATTTGTGGTAAATACTACCTGTACTGTACTATTTCTGGATGTAACTTGTTCTGAAGCAAATACTAGGGCATAGTTTTGATAGTTTGCGAACGGAAATTGAGGAAATTATTCACAAGATCGAGCTGTGGGGAATCCGATGTTGAAATGGCTCTTGCATTCCTCCTCTGAACATCAAGCCAATAATATTTATACTTAATCATATTTTGGTATGGGATTATTATTATATTAGAAGTAAGTAAAAGTCAACTTAGTAGGAATAAACTTCTTAACTAGGGCCAAACTTTCATATTGCCTGAATAACTTAATTAATCGCGATAATCAATTGGCAAATATTTGAAAATGTTTGTGCAAAACCATAATACAATCAAATGTTACCTCTATGCTTATGAGATCAGTAACTTACATAAACCGGATTCTATTCAAGTAGTACTACTACTTGTATACTATCAAGTAGTCAAATCTGGTAATTTCTTTAGTTTCAGAAACTTTGAATACGATATTTTCTTAGCGATTTAACTTCAGTAACTGTGTGTACTGTGGCCATACTTTAAATATAATATGATGAGTTGGTTTCCGTTAGATAAGGCTAAAAATTGGGTTCAAATTTACGTTTTTAGTGTAGGCAAAGGATGACCTACTAAAAACTATCGAGACGGAAAATCTACAAACTCTGACCCGAATGATGAATGTCCGTTAGTTTTTTCTAACATGTTAATGAAAACCATTTCGCATTAATAAAAAACACATGTTACTAAATCAACTTCAATATCCACAGCAAATTGTTTGTTCATTATACATTCAACGCACGAACTCGAGTTAGTTACGCTTTTATTGCATGAAATACATATAAAGTAGATTTATTTCCCGCTTTCGGTCGCAACCTCGCAACATAGACGCACATTCAATTGTTTAATGTGAAAACAAAATTCTCCTCAGCCACAATTCTAAGTAAAATATTCTCTGCATTGTTTTCATTTATAACTTTAGGTTTATTATGGCTAGGTCTCAGAAAAATAATCGGGAATGGAACGGGAATTTTATGCAGGGTATTAATGTAAAGTGCCCTGCAGCTAATGTTTCCAGTTTTGCTACTGGAAAATTATTTTAGTTTTAATTATTGGAATTATTATACACTTTATCCGACTACGTCGAAGCGAGAAGCAGTTTTATGATTTCAGCCATAATGTATGTTCATTCATTCACAGAATAATTCGACTTCTACATATAATAATTCGACAAGTAAGGTATAATTTTATATATGACTAACTACTAAAATATATGATATCATATAGCCTATAGCCTTTCTCGATAAATGTACTATCAAACGCAAAAAGAAGTTTTCAATTCGAACCAGTAGTTCCTGAGATTAGCGCGTTCAACCAACACACTCTTCAGCTTTATAATATTAAGTATTGATAAATATGTAACTAGCTAATCGCCCTCGCTTCGCTTCGGGAAAAATAGTAAAATAAAATATAGCCTATGTCACCCGGGGATAGTGTAACTTCCCAACAGAGACAGAATTTTTCAAATCGATTCGGTAGTTTCAGAGCCTATTCAATGCAATTAAACAATCAAATCTTTCCTCTTTATAATATTAGTATAGATGTCACAATAAATACATTCAGAACATCACCCTTTGAATAGACACAAATAAAAAGAATATTTGAAAGGTCCCGGGTCGGATCAAATAAAAGAGATTAATTGACACTCTATTGTTACATAATTGGGTTCTATTTTTTGAACGTAAATCTTGTTTGCTTTAGTATTCATTGGATAGATCTAGAGTAGCATAAGGGTTTGAATACTTTGAATATAGGTACATAATGTATGCCATGTCGATTCATTCACGACGTTCTTCATACATTTGCTAATCGAAAATTTTATTTGCTCTATCTTCTATTATCAGTCGTAAGTAAATATGTGTGTTTGTGTGTGTGTGTGTGTGTGTGTGTGTGAGTGTGTGTGAGAGAGAGTGTGGTTGTGTGTGCGCGTTTGTCTGTGCGATACCGTTTCGAATCCAATGTGCTACAATAACAGGAAATTATTATATCATGTCTGAAATGCTATTACTGGCCATACGTCCCAGGTTAATGACATTATTTCACAAAGTAAACTTCTTTAAAAGCATACTGCACAGTTTTCTGTGTTTTCGCTATATTGCAATTTAAGAACTTTACGAATTCAAGAAGGAATAAAGTTTTAGTTCCGTTTTTATGTGGTGCGATGTCTGCTTCCTGGAAATATGAGCAAGAATGCTGTATTTAAAAGAGTTATGGCACCCAAGTTTTCATTTTTGCCTTTCATTGTTTTCACAAGTAGTGTGAATTATTGCAGCGTCAAATTTAGGTTAAAGACTAGATTTTTGGTATGTAGATGTACAGAGAATTACTACATATAATATATGCTTTTATTAATAGTGGGTTAGGAATTTCAAGAGCAGTAATGAAAATATCATTGAAAATATCAAAATTCGCCCACGTATTTGGAACAATATTTTGGCAAAGGGAGATCTCCAGCCAGGCGAGGTGTATTGCCTGAAGGGCGGCCGAGGCCCGTCTGATGTTGTCAGAGCGTTGTATTGTATATATGCCAGCGATCGTAGAAACTTTGACAGCGTGATTCAGGTTGTCGTGACGTCACCATGTGATGCGTGTGCGTAGTCGCCACAATAAATATCCTATATCCTATTCCAGATCATGGTCTACCCATGTACTAAATTTATGAAAATCCATATATTAGTTAGCATTAATCAGATGTTACTTTTATTCTACATCGCTTGTTACGCATCCCCGAAATAATCCCGTGAAACAATTAACTTGGCATTTAATTCTAAGCGATCACAAGAATCTGGACATTAAATGTTAGGGGACCTAAAGGTGTGTGAAACTCCCATCAAAGTTCAACCTTAGTTATTGCAAAGGCAAAGGGTTAACGCAATTGGTCTTCAAATTTATATGACGTGTAAGGGTGCTTTTCCACCACAGATGTGCCATGTTACGTTGCTATGGATGCGTTTGATATCCACCAATCATATTCATTGGTGGAAATCAATCAATTTGTTGAACCAATCATATTTATTGGATTTCACATCTTCGCACCATAGCTGCATAGCACATCTCTGGTGGAAAAGCACCCTAATGCTTGGTCTCTGCAAAATCTGATATTGGAGCTCACGAATAATTTCTGTTACAGATAGCGCTGTATTACATTCCACATTCGAATGATAACGTTACAAATCAAATTCTACGTCACTGCTATTTATATTTTGAATTTCTGAGTCCTTTCGGTTACTTTATGCTACTGCTACTAACATACAAAATACATTTTAAGGTTCGTTTGAAACTGTCTAGTCTACGTTGGTCGTCCGATCGTTCGCTTGTGTATTTACAAAACTATTACACATGTCAATCGTCTAACAGGATCATGCAATTTTCACCATGATGGAGTCGAGGAGAGATGAGTGGCGAAGCAGCCAGAGAGTCCACCAAGGCGCACCAATATGAGCTGGTTTAAGCGGAATAGATTATGTAAGTTCGCTAGCGAATAATGCGGTAAGCACAAAAGCGCTGCCGCCGTTCAAACTCACGTCTCCGCTCCGGATAAGCGTATAAAATCTACGCACTGTTTCGCTTATTTCCGCTAAATTGTAACTGAAATTAGGCGGAGAGGAGATATGGAAATAATATCTATTGGTTATTCACAAAATATTACGGCTCCGCTTTGATAGAAACCGGTTCTAAACACAGTTTGAAACTTGTAATCCTTGCACACAATAAATCTATTCAGAGGACGCCGACGTTACCCGAATGTACTAGGCGATAGGCTGTTACAAAATAGGTGAAAATAGGCTGTATTCAAGTAGGATGTCGGTGTAATTTATGCCACTATGGGGTGGAGTTGCGACGTACGAAAGATAGTGTCACAAATAAATGTTGTTTCTGTTTAGTTCCCTCTACATTGGAAATATTTTCTTTGCTAAAACAAATGGAACGGGCTCTTGGAAATGCTTTCTTTTTTTGGATTGAAGCCTAAACATTACGTTGATACACTGTGGATTAATATTACCCATATTGTTATGCAACCCGAAGATTACTATGATTACTATGACCTACGAGTTAACTTCCAGAGCAAGGAATAAAATTTTACATTTGCTATCATAATTAATTCAATTCCCGGTCGCGCTTAATGTCATTTTAACTTTTTGCCGATATTGAAATTGGCACTAGAGATTCCAGTCTGTAAAATTGGACCCGGTAATCCGGCCAATATATCGGTTATTTACTTATTACTTTCTTATTACTGCTTATCTCTTACTCTGAATAAAAATAGAAGGATTTCATTACATTTTCATATCATATACGCGTCTGCGAGCTTCACAATATAGAGAAAATGATTTATGTAACGGTGCATTCGGCGACACGGACGTTAATGTCGGTATCGAAGCTCACAGCTTACGGCCTTAAATCATACACCGCCATTTTGATATTTGCATAAAGTTTTTTAACGTAGCATAAGCATAAACAATGATAATATTCTAGTGTTTGAACCATTGGTATCGCGCACACGAGTTGTTTACGTAAGATTGAGGATGAAGAGGAAGAGATGAATTTTTTGTGAAGGAAAACATTGTGAGAAAAGCTGCACAGCTAATGAGTTCTCCAAAATCTTCTTTGTAAAATATATATAATACACAATACATATAATATAATATAAAATACATATAATACATTGTATATACAATACATTATTTAACGTTTAAATCTGCCAATACGCTTATGTCCAGTGTAATGGACTTTGGTATGTACCCTTCACATTTTTGAAAAGCAGCACCCAACACTTATTTTGCCCTGCGTTCACACGTAGATCAACGATCATTCAATCGTTTTATTATTATCATCTTTCCGCAATTCTTTATGTACAATCTATATATATAATAAAATTGTAACTCGATAATGTCTGTACATTGAAGATATTTAAGAAAATTTGATATCAGGGGACTATATAGGAACAATAGATTGCAAATCCGTCATTTTTAAAAATCTTGTCAAGAATAAAATAAAAATTAAACAATCTTAAAATATATTAAAGGACATGATATATAAAATGTAGCTACAATAAGAAATTTTCTAAATAGTTTTGAATAAAATAAATACATAAACGTAAAATTAAATTTAAAATAAATTAAAACAAGTGTACCTATATAACTAGATCCCTGCGGCGCAGTACCTAAAATGCTGACAGCATTCCTTTATGTACATATTTATTTTTATATTATACATAGTAAGGTTGCCTTAAATGTATAATAGTTTCCTGATAATGTAAATATAGAAAATTATAGTGTTAATAAAATTTTGATAACTATTATTATCCTATCTAACCATCATTATCTTGTTTCAGGTACGTATCCAAGGTGAAATAGAATGGCAGTAGTGATGGTGCGATTGAAGATACAGCCTTGACGGGTTATATTGCCAATATTTGCCTCAATACCAGTATTTGTTTAGGCCGGAATATTGTGTGCCGAGCCTCTGTAAATATCTTAATTTGGGACTGTTGCTTTAATTAGGAACCGCAAATTCAAATTTGCACAGTATTGCCTATGAGTGTCTCATTAAAAGTGATTTATTGGCGTAGTTACTATTCTTGTATGTTGAGCTGATCTATCCTTGAGTTGTCCATCTCTGAGTACAATTTTATCCATTCACGAATCCCACCTTACCTTCTATGCTTTGTGCGTCAAGGAAATAGGCAAAGTTTGAAATGGTTTTTTTTTTTTACACAAATAAGTTAATGCTTGACCACAATCCCACCTGATGGTAAGTGGAGATGTGGTCCAAGGTGGTGAGCACATTAACTTAGTAAAAGCCTATTCACTCTTTTCTTGAAGGCATCCACATCATAGGCAGGCGGGAACGCCGAAGCAGGCAAGTTATTCCAGTCCTTGGCGGTGCGTATAACGAATGACGAGCCAAACCGCCTCGTCCTTACCGGCGGGATGTTCACAACAAAAGGATGGATACCCGCCGTGCGTCGTGTGTCGTGTCTGGATTTTTTTCAATGGGGAGAAAAAATATTATACGATAAATAAACATTTTGATATTTATTAAATAGTTTGACCACAAAAAAATATATAATATTATAAAATCTCAACAATAAAAGTTAATTTGAATTTAAACATTTCATATTTTTACTTCCTCCGGGTTATACTGTTATTGAATTATAAAATGTAACAAAATTTGTTACATAAAAACCTCTTTTTCGTATCTGGTCAGAATTTGATAAAAATATCTCATTACATTCTTCAAGCAAGCATACTCGTATATACCGACAAACCGAACCAATATATTTTTAGTGAATCAGTAATCCTAATTCAAATCGTATTAAAGAAAAAAAATATTATCCAGAAAAAAACTATCAATACAACGAATACGGTGTTTACTATTTATAGTCACTGTAATAAGTCACTATTATATTCACTGTTATTGTATAGTCTTAAAATAGTTACTGAGAACAAAGGCTGAGGTGTTTCGCAATAAATGAATTAATTAAATTCGCACAAACGCCTCCCACAGGTGACGCTCTGAAATTCAGTTTACACGGAGGGCTCGCTTCCTGAAACTTAACTCGAAACAGCTTTTACAATTAATTGTAAACGAATTGAACGAAATATATTTAACGAAGCGTAAGCCTTTTTGAATATCATTATGCAATTATGTTACATAGTGTGCTTTTATTGTAGGTACCTACTTGTGTAGTAACAAGTAATTACAGTTTTAAATTTAAGTTAATGGTAATGAAATAATGAGCAGTCAAGCCACCTGATATTAAGTGGTTGTCCGCGAAGGCATCACAGATGCATTGCCGATTAAATCATAGGCGGGTCACTACCTGACAGTTCGAACCGACACGTTTAATGTAAGTCCATAGATTTTCAGTAGCAGGGGTTGGTTTTACTTGAATTGTCCATCCTTGAGGATGAATACAATTGAAATCAATTAGCAACAGCTAATGGCTCCTGTGAATTTGGTAATTGACGCTATTTCGTTACGGAAAAATGTAACTTAAGAGCAATAGTTTAAGACCTATTTTCCCTGAAATCCTGAAAATAAGTAGTTGTTCGTAATTATGATAACCTTCGTACATGCCAAATTGAAGCCCCTAATAAATGTAGTTATGGAAATAAACCCACTTTTAAATAAACGTATAGGTTGATTCTGTTTATTTCCATCTATGTGTCTATCCCGTGATAATTCGTAAAATACGGCCCTAAAACTGGCTTACAATAATGTAAACATTGGACTTTGTGTGCGCAATTTTAGGTTTCTTGTTGTAAGGATTTGGGCTGAACTCTGATATATCAGTCTGTCAGGACTTCTCCCTTTATAAATCTATCTATCTAATACCTTTAAACTAGCAATTCTTGTATGTATGATATTATATTCATGGAGTTTCGCAAAGGCTCCAACAATTTTCATGAAACAGGGAGTTTCAAGGGCGATAAATCGATCTAGCTAAGATTATTTTTTTAGAAAATGTCGTTATATCCGTGTTTTCAGGCAATGAAAAACTGCTACAATAGGCTCTTCCTGACATCTATTGGTGAGTAACAACACTAAAGCTACTTCAGTAGATGGCGTTGTTAAGCAACACTAAACCGAACAAAGCTCGGTCATGTAGGTACTTATTAAGATTATAGGGCACTTTAAACCCTAAAAATGGCTTCAAAGGGGCTTTTATAATATTGGCCTGGTGAAGCGACCAACCCAGTTGTAACAGCAATAGTTATTCCAACGTTTCTCACTAACTAGAAACTATCAGCGCAACACTGATGCTATATTGTAACTGTAAACGAGTGAGTGGCATGAATAAAACATCGACTCCGGACATTGGATCGCGAGTCCCAATAAAACCGCTCGGTTTGTTTCAGCCACTCGTGAAATTTAAATTGTAGCGCTTTAAATTAGGAATTCAATTAGTGAATACCATTTGACAGCGCGGATAGTGGTGTGCTAGTTCGGGAAGGTTTTGGTCGTATTGGCGGCCTAGAATACTGACCTCTACCTACTTGGTGGTGTGTGGTCTAATTTGACCGTCATTTCACATATTATGTAGTATTAGCTTTGCCCGCGGCTTTGCTTGCATTTTCCGGGATAATATGTACCCTATATCTTATTCTACGTAATAGTCTGCCTATGTACTTTGTCATGAAAATCCAGTCGGTACTTTTTGCGTGAAAGAGTAATGATCATCCAAACATCCTCACAAAAATTCACATTTATAATATCCGTAGGATACTCATCAATAACCAGTACACTACAGATATAAAAATCTAAAGTGATTACATTCTATTTTCATATTATTATTGTTTTACAATACAAATGGAAGGTAGTCCAGAAAAATTTCAATGGCCGCCAAACATATCTCTGCGCTACGGATGCCAACAATGTTACTACAGATATTTTAAATATGCATAAATAAACAACAGGACAGGCAGAATATCGAGAAGGGAATAAAATCAGAGAGCATAGCGATATTGCGGATGCACTTACTTTACAGAACATTGAATTTTCTACAAGACGCAGAAATAGAATATGAAGGGAAAATTGAAACAATTTCGTTAGAGCTCAGCGAAATTGTAAGGTAGTTTTGTATTGGAGACAATTTTAGTTATAACCATTAAGGCATTTGTTGTTGCCTTAATTGTGACTGCTTCTTTGTTATAACAGAGTCATTTATGGATACGAATAAATCAATTATAGCTAGACCAGGATCATTTTGTAATTCCGGTATCTTGCTGATCTATGCTAATATTCTTCGTTATAGTTAGAATAACATAGAAGAATATAACTTGAAACAAAATTCAAAAAATTGTTATTTCCAAGAAAGCCCATTGAGCAAACAACAAAATCCTCGTTTCATGAATCTTAATCACAAGAAAGGTACGCATATTTTAAAACTTTCCAGATTCCACAATTTGCTGTGCCCGGACAAAGGAGGTTTCGTCGCAATATTGTCATACCGGATCCTCATCCGAGCTCGTTTCGGGCTCATTTTCATAATTACTAAAGATATGGGCTTGTTTACCATTTCAGAGAATATCTTTTGATGGATGGTAAGATGGATTTTATTACACTCTTTTGATTTTTGTTCTCATTCAAATTTTCATGTCCTAGTAAATCTCGTTTCGCTTGGGAAACAGAAACCCAAGTCTTAACTCGAAGAACATTCGTATTTTTCTTCCGGTGCGATGTAAAACTCGCTAGGCTGACAACAAATATTTTTTTATATCACATAAAAGAGCTCAAATTACTATTTTAACCAGAATAACTGGATGAAGATTGGTGGAGGGAACGTCAGCATCAGAAGTTCTAACACTGTCTGAAAGCCGCCGTCATGGCTAAACGAATACTGACGATTACAACGGGACCAACAGTTTAATATACCTACCCTTTAATCGATCGGAAATGGAAACTACCCTTTTTTTTTTTTTTGTTGACGCTGGAAAATCCTCATGGATACCCGACAGGCGCGGGGGGGCGCTGTCGGGTTATGCCGGACTCTTACCGGCTAAAAACCAGCGGTGTTCCTCCTCACCGTCTTCCGGCGGAGCTGCGGGGACGCATTCGCACACTTCCGTTGCTCCGCCGACGGTTGCCCGGGCTCGGGCCCAACTTGTGGGGCGCTCATCATTGGCGCCACTCACCATTCAAACTGGCGTGCCGGAACACGGGACACGCCAGCCGCCTCGGGGGTCTCCTCCAACTGGGCGATGGTACCCCCCGGTTCCACCGCCCGGAGACCCCAGTTATGGGGGAAGGCGGCGCTCGTGCGCCAGGCGCCTCCGTCCAATCCTCTTCCGGCGGATTGGGTTACAGAGAGGGTCGTCCTCCCTCGCCCGCTCCGCCGCCTCATTTTGCGCCATGACGCACTCACAAAACCGGAGCGCCGCCTTCCACGCTCTGTCGCTGCCGACCATGGCTCTCACGACGCCCGGCAGCGACAGGTCGTCCCCAATAACCGCCGCGAGGCTCGCCCGCGGCTCCGCCCACTCCGGGCACTCCGCCAGCGTGTGCTCCGCTGTGTCCTCCGGACACCCACAAGCGTGGCACACGCTGGTCGGCTCTCGACCCGCTACGCTGCACAGGTACCTGCCGAAGCAACCGTGCCCCGTCAGGACCTGCACAGCGCGGAAGGTGAGGGCCCCGTGTCGGCGATCGACCCACCTTTAAATGGAAACTACCCATCCAACTACCAACAACTTTATGTTTAACACAGCTTGAACTACAGCTTGAAAGTCTGTAGTGTAGTGTAGTATTTTATTTTATTTTATTTTTTTCGGAAAGCATACAGTGTTTTTAATTTAATATGACAATTACTTAATTAGTACAGGACTATAACACGTTTTAGCTACTTTATACTATATAATTATGTCTGTAGTGTAGTATAGTGAGTAGTGTAGTGTAGTGAGTAGTCTGTGCTGATGCGATTAATCTAGGGATTTTGTTCGATTTACTGTCATCATTTTTTATACTAAAAGAGTTAATGCTTACTTACAAAACCACCAGATGGTAAGTGACTAAAGAATTTACACGTTGTAAACTTAATCAAAATAATAAGTAGATAATAACTTCTGCCTTTTTATTATTATTGGCGTTCATGAGATAAAATACCTTTTACCTCCCTCCCCAGACATTCGCGAGGTTTATTGAGTAAGCCTTATTAATTCTCTAAGTGTCCTCCCTAATATAATAAGGCTGTAAAATTCATAGCAGAAGTTATAATAAAATCCACGCCCTTCGATTTACGATTATTAAGTTCTGAAGTACCATAAAGCATCCAATTAATTGGTCGATAACTTAATCTAAGTTTGGAATTGTGTCCGAGTGAGACTATGGGTAGTTTTCGTCACAATGCAGGTGATATTTCAATCTCCTTGGCCTATTAAATATTAAAATGGCATAGAGATATACTATTGGGTGGTTTTTCGAGCGGTTCACGGATTATTTACGATTTTCGTGATGTTACATTGTATGTGAGGTACATTAATCTGAACCGCTTTGAAATATAATATCGTTTTAACTTGTTTAGCCAACATTCGGAGAAAATCGGGGCACATATAACCATTTCAATTATTAATGGGATGCACCTACTAAAATCTATACAAATATATTTTTAAATAACTTTAAAAAGCTACTGAGAGCTAACCGGCTATGACTACTCTCACTTAGTTTTAGTAAATCCGTAGTAGGTACCTATCCATATTCGAAAAAAATGTTTAGACGGGATTATTTACAATGACCAATACAATACATAATCTTAAATTAAAATTTAAAAAACTCCCGACAGTTTTATTTACACTAAACATAGCTAATAACATTCTCCATTAAGTCACCTTTCAAACAAAAACAAATTAAATCAAAATCGGTTCATCCGTTTGAGAGCTGCGATGCCACAGACAGACATACAGATCCACAGATACACATACACAGACACGTCAAACTTATAACAACCTTCTTTTTTCGACGGGTTAAAAATGCTCTATTGTGCACATTAAGAAAATACATAAAACAGTAAACATATTATAGGTGGTCATATCGCTGCAGTAGCAATTTCTTCCAGAAGAACCGTAGGGAAGAGGACATGTCATTGTATTAAAAATACGTATTTAAAGGTAATTATATAAATGATGCTAAAATTTAAAACGCAATGTATATATTTTTATCTATAAACCTGTGCTATAAACCGATTAAAATAAAACAAACACTAAATGTAATCCTAACTTTACCACGATAACAGTAGAACAGTTTCTGATATTGATCAGAAAATCGGTCAGCTAAAGTTTTAAATATACATTGATGATGATAACAATGAATCCTTCAACTTTTCACCTTAAAATGGAAGTGGTTTCATACCATATGTTGCGACTCCTCATACTAACGAGTTCCTCCCTCGGTCTTATTATAAAACACCCTTGAAACACTTCTCTGAATGCGGTGACCTAAAAACGTAATGCCGGCCACACACGTAACTGCACTGTCCAGGTTCTGGGAACCAAGAACCAAGTATAATATAACATTCATAATGATGTTATAATTTTACTGTAATGTAACATCATTTTTGCGCAGCATATACAGAGTGATTGCACTCTGAAACATAATATCATAACGTTATTATACTAGTTTAACACCTTTTTCCACCGCATATTAGGTCTATTGAGTTTTATGTGCAAATAAAATTTATCTCCAGAACTTTAAATGGGATTTAAAACTAAATTAGTGGCACATGATTTTAAACTTAACTCATCGTGGAACACATTTTTTGAATAATACGGTTACTCAAGATATACTCGTATATAATATATTATGCGCCGATATTTCAACCCAGTTGCAGGGATTAAAACGTAATGATTAAGTACTCTGTGGTAGGGATCATGGTCACAGCTACACTGCGGTGGCGCGGAAAATTTTTTGACAGGTTGACAGATGACGTTGATTACTGTATAGTCTAAGACGGATGATGGATGTCAGAAGCCAGATGCCGAATGCCGGATGTCAGATGATGTTTGACACTAATACATCAGTCTATCTACCTTAAGTCTCGATCGTTTTTGAGCTCTGTGAAGATCATGGTACACTACACTGACCACATCTTGCCGCACAACACTTGACACTTTTCGAGACTTGCATTGGATTCCACATCGGTGCTATGAGCGCTAGGGGGGACGGTTCTAAGTTAACACCGACGACGTATAATATACATAATATATGGTATTTTACCAAAATTAAATTAATAGCGTCACATTGTACGTCACATTTTACATTTTACAGTTAGATAGTAAATAATAGAATAGAATAGAACAGAATACTCTTTATTGTACACACCAAATAGGTTACTACATTAGAACATAATATAAATAGCATGTAGTACAAAAGGCGGTCTTATCGCTATAAAGCGATCTCTTCCAGACAACCTTTGGGCAGAGGACATAGACATAAGTGTGAAAAGGGTAGGGTGCACAGACAATACGATAAATAAGATAAACTACTTAAATAATAATTACATAATACACATACAAGGAATAACTACAAATATTAATATAATATACAAGATTATGAAATTTAAGTTTAAAAGAAATAATACAAATTAGCGGTTAGTGTCAAGACTACCAAGATAGAAAATCATCAATAATCATTTGTTATAATTACTAAGCGAATCCACCGTGAAATCAGCTGTGAGTTCCATTTGCATTAGTGAGATTCCAGAATCACCGTGCGGGACGACACATAGTTCCCAATACCATATAGTAGCGTGCCCTGTACTTTGGAAAATTAGTGTGGATTCCCGCGCTCAGACAATTACTTCGTGTTAAAAGCCTTGAGGGTAAATATTTGTAAATTCACCCCTTTAGATTTATCGCAAGGGTCTCTTCTAATTTTGGTTTATGTTTGATCACGGCCTAGGCCGAGACCTCTCAGCTTGGTTCTGGGCGTTGTCTGCTGAACAAAGGGTACCGGATTCAACTCAAACAACAGTAAAAACTAACTGATAAATATTTTCTTTATACCTATTTTATATCGAGTGATAAATATTCGTCTCATAGAAGTAGGTGAAGTTATGTCGAAGCAATACCGTAGTTTTAGTTTTGAAATGTAATATATTTTCGAATAGAAAAGCTGTTAAAAGTTTGTTCTGATATGAATGATAATTTTAATTATATAAAACTTAAAGAACAATGCCCAACTGCCATACATCGTTTTATTTCATTTTCAACTTTAGCGTCTTAAAATGAAAAAAATTCTAGAAATCGCCGCTTTAATTTCTGAGCTTAGATACATAAGAATTTTCAGCAGACACACCCCAGAACCAAAGTATTTTGAGATTGAATTCTTATAACCATTGAGTAGGGGAGACTTACGGCTGCCTGTAATTTTTACCATTATTTTATTGTGACTTTTTTTTATTGACAACCGGAAATGGAAATTTGACATAATTACATTTGTCATACCAACATTTATAACGAAATTCTGTCTGTAATATTGGCCAGAAGTCTCCCTTTATCTTGCTTGATACAAGCTATGTATCGAAGTGAGTGCCCGAATCAAACTTGACATTGTTGACATCATTGTTATTATAATCAATTCATCACTTATTAATAAAATTATTTTACGCTGGGTAATACGGGTATAGGTATTAATTTTAAAATATGTAAAAAAATAATTGAATTGCTTCGGTATAACTGACGTTTTAAGACGCTAACAAAAATAAAAAATAATTTTTGGGCATTGTTCTTTAAAATTCAAAAAAACCCTTAGATTTTATTTAGGTAGCAGGTATTTTCCTGTTTCAAAATGAAATATAGGCACAAATCGTGTTTTACCATAATTGATACCTCACTCGGGTATGTTAGTAAATTCATCCCCTTCCCCATAACTAACCCCCTCGCCTTCGAATAGCCAATTTTGTAATACACAAATCAAACCCTTTCATTTGATACCCCACTCGGATATATTCGCTTACCATCGTTTATTCATCCCCTCTTCCACCGCCATAACTATTAAACGGCTAAATCAATTTTCTTCAAACATAGCCTAAAACACTCGACTAAGAAATCTTTCAAACAAAAGCAACTAAATCAAAATCGGTTCATCCTTTCGAAAGCTACAATGACATGTAGACAGAGTTACAGAGTGACACATGTCACACTTATAACACCCCTAGTTTTCGCGTGGGGGGTTAACAAATTATTCTGATGAATATTTAATTTTTCAGACTAATACTAAATTGATACGAAACGCATTTAATTTAGCTTATCCTAAGCGATAATTTTCTTAAGTTCGTATACGATCGTGCTGCGAATATATTTCGAGTACAATGAAGTATAATTGAAAGTAATAAATGTGAAAGGATAATGATTAACACTCATCGAGTATTAATGAAAGGTTTAATGTTACAGGCTATGAGAGCTCTGCTTCTTGACGAGTTGTGTTAATGAATTCGTGCTTTGAATTGCGATCCTCGCCTTAGGAATTTGTATATTAGATACTACCAACCGTACCACGCTTCGCTTTGGGAATTAGGACTAGGAAACTGAAATAGGTGTAGGTTCTGTGTAGGTTCGCATACTTAAGGTAATGTAAGATTTTTTTTTTTATTTATTTGAACTTTATTGGATACATACACTGAATTACAATGGGCGGACTTAATGCCTAGTGGCGTTTTCTGCCAGTCAACCTTGATGATTATGAAAAATTGTGGTAAACTAAAAAAAGTTTCGTCATTCATGTCCGTCCGTCTGTCCGGCTGTCCCTCCGCCTGTCCGAAGCAAATCGCCGAGACCCTTAGCGCTGGAAAACTGTAATTTGGCATGAATATACATATTTATTTTTGGAATTAGAGGCCCTGGGGGGGGGGGGAATTTAGGGTTTTGGAGTTGAACAAATGAAAAAATTCTCAAAAATAGGTTATAATTGATGAATTTACAAGGAAATCTATCACGGCTATGTTAGCTTAAGTAATTAATTAGTAATAATCGATAAATTTACAGTGAAACCTGGTTAATTGGGATCTCAAGGGACCAAGACATATGTACCAATTATTGAGGGTTTCCAATAATCCAGTTTTTCAATTAAGCAGGTTTAAAATTATAGTTGTCTCAATTACAGAGGTCGAAATATGCCGTTATTCCATTTTTAGAAGTGGAAATGTTAATAGAAATGCGTATTTTTGCAGATGAATGTGACCTGAGACCGAATTTTCTCGTTGTTTTTTTAATTATTCTACACAGGGTTGACTTTGGTATGTTATTCTCCCTACACAGTTTATCACGGGACTTTCCACAATCATAATCTGATAGAAGTTTTAATTTTTCAGATACTGATAACGTTTTTATATTTACGTTTGGACATTTTGTACACTTTTATTCCCTTGTTTTTAGGTCAAAACCGGAGATAGTACTGACAAACAAAGCATGCGCGAAAGACGACGCGAAATGTATGTAAACAAACATGTCAAAACGTGTTAAAACCTGATTAATTTGTCTCACTTATACAGGTATTTGAGCTACAGAGTCTCAATTATAGAGGTAAGTAAACATCGAAAAAGTCTTAGAATTCAAACCTCATTTAACCAGGTTCAAAAAGTCCCATTAACAGAGGTAATTTAATGAAAAAGAACCGGGACCTCATTGCAACTATCAATAATAGAGGTTTCTCACTTATCCAGTGCCCTGTTTAATAAACTTTACAAATTGTAAATTGTAATTGTAAATTACAAGTTACAAATCTACAAGTTTCTGTTTAATAAAGAATACAACTTACAAGTTTACCATGGTAGAAAATTGACAAAATTGTAAAATTGTACCTACAATTTTACATATTTCTGTTTAATAAACATTTTCTCTCTACAGGTGACAATTGACATATTTGTAGGGAAAACTGTTTTATTGAACAATACTTGTAATTTACAAGTTTACATATTTTGTAAATTGTAGAATTTTTCCGACAGGTGGACTCGTCTTGTGTCAGAAATTTACAATTTAGTGTCTCAAGTAACGAAATTTATTTGTTATACCTACACAAAAAAAAATATTCTAACAACTAGTAGTGGAAGTAGTGACAGTAGTGACGATGAATATATCTATTAGGGCGGCGGCGGCGAGTTTTTCGTAAAAGTATTAACTTTACTTTTGATGTGCTAGATTTTACATTCAACGAAAATATTCGGGTCAGCAAAACTACCGTCGAATATTTGGTAACAAAAATAGGAAATGATCTTAAATACGATTCTAACACGTCACTGTCAAATTAAAGGTATATTATAAATGATATTATAAGTAAAAAAGAGGTAGATATGTCACTAGCGCACGGAAGATGAAGATCGTAAGAGAGGTCAATTGACCTCTATTTGTTCGTAGTCGTTCTGTCAATACAAGACGATATGGACGCTTTTGTTGTCAGAAGTGCTTAAAGATTTGACATACAACGTTAAAATGCCTTCGTGTATTATTGTAGTGTGATTGGTGTAGTGAAACAAAAGATGTTGTAGCTCTTTTCGGAACAGATTTTTTGGTTGATTTGTAAGGGCATGACGTATCTACATTTTTTTAAAACATTATTGTATATTATAGACAAAAACGTAATTTTGTTATTGTGTTTCACGAGTTTCGTTAAAAATCAAACAAATAGGAAAGCACTCTGTGTAAGCTAATTGGTAAAACCAAATTCTAAATATTTAAAAAAAATTGAAATCTATCCTCGTAAATTTCTTCAACAAAAATTTACATTTATATGTAATTTGTAACTTACAACTCAGACTTACAATTACAAATTTGTAGATACAATATTTCGTCGAAATCTACAGGCGTTTTCTACATATGTAAACGTTTATTAAACAGCATTTACAATTCTAATATTTGTAGGATTTTTATATGTAAAATTCTTACATAATTGTAAGGTTTATTAAACAGCACTTGTCATAAAATTTAACAAATATGTCACTTATTTACAAAATTGTAGAATTGTAATGTTTATTAAACAGGGCACAGGTCCCACTTATCCAGGTCCCACTTAACCAGGTTTCACTGTACTACTTTGGAACCCTACATTTCGCGTGGCCTGAGACGCAATTGTCAAGTTTTTTATATTTCTTTACAATATATATATATTTTTTTTCCTAGAACCAACTACGCTAGCTGAGTGTAAACGCCAAGTGGCAAACACATACCTTTGTGAAATAATAATACATAATAGTCATTATGTGTTAAAGTTTGAAGTAGGTATGTAATGTAGTAAAACTCCATTGTACCGGTTCACATTGTTATAATTCCATTACACATTTATACAATTACTTCGTTTATTCTATTTTAAACAAATTATTAATATCCCAATAATCATAAACATTCTATTCTATCTCACTAATAACCAATCTGGTTTTTCTTCTGACATTGACATTCACATTGACATCGCCCTCACAGATACATTATTTATTTTTAATAGCCTACATTCTGCCAGTATGTCCCCACTCGTCATATTTTTTCACTTTCTTCGATGTTGCCAGCTTTAATTAAGGAACCTTACACTCGTCCATCCTGAACAGGTGTATGTCCCCATACACGGATTTAGAAAAAAACTACAAACCTTACACTCGGCGAGGGGAGACATAGTAAGCATGTATCGAGTTATACCAAGTATTAAACAAAAAAAAATATGTCAAAAGTTACATTTGCAAGCTATTTGATAAAAACATTAATGAAATACAACAGCCTACCTACAAGAATTACATATTATATTTCTGTATTTCACGAATTTTGCAAATCCATTCAATTAAATTCAATTTCATTCAATAAATGTCATATTATGAAAATTACAATTATAGACATTACTAAATATTCATAAAAACGAAAAGAATTATGTAACGGATTGTGAAATATCTGATGATATCAATAAAATTAGATTAATGTCAATAATAAATTATAAACCATAATCAAATAACCTTCATAAAACTAGTATACATTGTGAACCTTATTATATATTACAACCAAAATTTGTTATTATTTAGAATATAATTTTATTAAATTTAATAGCCAAAGATTAAAACATTTAATCAAATTTGTCAGATAAATATTCATCTATTAATTAGGTTGTAAATGTTGTAACATAACAAACTGACAATGTTTAAGAAACTTTTTTTTTTGTACAGTTAAGCAATTCAATTCAATTTCATTCAGTAAATGTCATATTAGGAAGATTACAATTATACATATAGGTACATTAATAAACATTCATAAAAACAAAAAGAATTATGTAACGGACAGTTAAATATCTGATGATGTCAATAAAATTAAGTTAATGTCAATAATAACTTATAAAATAACCTTCATAAAATAAGAATACGTTGTCAACATTATTATAAACTAGGTAATCGCCCTCCCTTCGTTTCAGGAAAAATAGTAATAAAAAATTTAAAATAGCCTATGTCACCCGGGGATACTGTAGCTTTCCAACAGTGAAAGAATTTTTCAAATCGGTTCGGTAGTTTCGGAGCCTATTCAATGCAAACAATCAAATCTTTCCTCTTTATAATATTAGTATAGATTACAATTAAAATTAGTTATGAAACAGTTAATCAAGTTTGTGAAATAAATATTCACCTATTAATTAAGTTGTAAGTGTCGTAACATAACAAACTGACAATGTTTAAGAAACTTTTTTTTTTGTACAGTTAAGCAATTCAATTAAATTTCATTCAGTAAATGTCATAGGAAAATTACAATTATACATATACATTAATAAACATTCATAAAAACAAAAAGAATTATGTAATGGACAGTTAAATATCTGATGATGTCAATAATATTAAGTTAATGTCAATAATAACTTATAAAATAAGCTTCATAAAATAAGAATACGTTGTCAAAATTATTATAAATTACAATCAAAATTAGTTATGAAACAAATTTGTGAAATAAATATTCACCTATTAATTAGGTTGTAAGTGTTGTAACATAACAAACTGACAATGTTTTAAGAAACCTTTTTTTTTTTTAATCAAGCTTAACATTTTATTGAACGTATAGTGCATCATTATCAACGTCATCATTATCATTATCCTGCCGACGTTGGGGAAGCGACTTTATACCAATCAAAAAAAAAAAATTGCTAAAACTTGGACTCACGAGAGTTAAAAATTTCTGTCAACCACTGTCCCAATGAATCTCAGTCATCAAAAGATTTTCCGTTAATGCATATAATGTGAGCCGGTAACGATCGGAACAAGTGGTACCTAATTAGATGGAGATGTCCGGCGAGTATGCAGAATGGGCTAAAGAAATCCAGCCTAGCTTCTTAATTATTATTTTTTTAAGTCATCGAGTCAAGTGTGAGGTCGGGCATTGTCGTGGAGGAGAAACATGTTGCCATGTTTTCCTTTAAGATTCTCGGCTACTTTATCCAACATAGCACAATAGCGTTCACTATTTATGTCTGTTCCCTGCGGTAATAGTTCCCAGTAGCTAACTCCGTGCATGTTCCACCAAACACTCAACATAACCTTCTGCGTAGTCATTTTAGATTTAGTCGTTGGTACTCCTCTTTGACCCGCGCTAAGCCACTGTTGCTTATTGTTATGATTAACGTAAAGTAACCACTTCTCATCTCCTGTAACTAGATCACGAAACCACGCAAAAGTGCTACGTAAAGTCAGTAATTGTGTACAAATCGCTACTCGCATCATCCGTTGTCCATCCGTCAATTCGTGGGATACCCATTGACCTTGCCTGTATACTTTACCCATCGCTTTCAAATGTGGATCGATGGTAGTATGGGAGCATCCGAGTTCATTTTCAAGTTGACAAGCAGGCCTCCTTGGATCTTCGTCAATGAGCTGCGCTAGGCGATCAACATCAACCTTAACCGGTCGCCGTTCGTGAGGTTTATCTTCAAAATCACAGTCGCCATTCGAGAAACGTCGAAACCAATCTACTACTGTATGATAAGAGACTGTATTTTCTCCCATACATTGGCATATATTTTGTGTCGCCTACTTAGCTGCATGTATCAAACGGAACTCGTAAAGAAAACGCGGACGCGGATGTATCATCTTTTCAAATAAATTTTACCCATAATGCCACTCGCTACTTTGTCAATTATTGACCTGATAAACCGAGCGCACTTAATTGTATTCATAATTTTAAATTGTCTGACAGACGTAAAATGCAGGACATGATCTTTTGTACAAACAATTAAATAGTATCATTGACAATTCGAACCTACTTCAACTCTTCTCATTTTATATCCCATATAATTTAACACAACATCCAAGGCCATTACACGCCCATAGAAAATTTAAAACTAACTTAGGACTCAATTCTCTCATCCCTAAACTATGCAAACTATTTTAGGGGTTCCTTAGTAAAGACAAGACCATTGACATCTTTCATGATAAGCTTGCAATATTTAGAAATAAAATTCATAGGGTTTTAAACCCAAAATCTTATGAAATTTCCTAATCAGTTATTACAATTTTAGGTATTCATACCTACTACACAGGTTGCACATTTAATATCGTATTTTTTTTTATCATTTTTATAACATAAGAGACGTGCAATGTTAATGCACCTAAATATGCATGCTGTGTTCATCCGTAATTAAAATTACAAATAAACTAATTTTAAGACTGAGATCTGTAATCATTGCTGGTTTTTGTAATTTTGTGGATGATATTATTAATAAATAAATAAATAATCATGGAATTTTCTCGAAGCTGTAAAAAATATTCTAAAATGTCCCCGCAAAAATCGTCAGATCATTATGCCACAACCTAATAAAAATATTCATTCTACTTATTAAAATATTCGTCTATTGTATATAGCATTTGGCTGTTAATATATATATTTATCTCATTTTTTTTTAAATCCAGTTACATTAAGCTCTTTTATTTTATCTGGTAGATGATAAAATTATATGATGATGACTTTTATACAGCCCATCGAATTCTTGCATCACCTTGTAATCTAAAAATCTTATTGTAGACCCATTAAATTTGTACTTCACAATTAAACTCTATTTATAATACAATTTTGCAAATACATGCAACTCTTACAATTTCACAATGTATATCATATACAACTTAATAGATATTAAAAATTAACTTTAGGCCTTTGAATAAAGATAATAACAGTGTTTAGGTACTATGAAGAATTTATTCCTTAAAAATTGTTACTATTTCACCTAAATAGGTTTTACATATGTCTGTTCCTGCGCAACTGAATATCTTTAAATAATGCGCGTATTGTTGGTTTTATTCTTCTTCTTCTTAGTCGTACACTCCTGGCGGAGTGGTCGTGGTCATGGATAGTCTTTCAGTTTGGCAGCAGCCTTTGCCTTTGGTTTTATACGGGTCTCAGAACTGTGGGTTAGGTCTATAATCAGATAGGCACGGGCCCGTCTGACGCAACCTTTTACCCCTCGAGATCAGTGGGTTAGGTCTATAATCAGATGGGCGCGGCCCCATCTGACGCAACCTTTTACCCCTCGAGATCAGTGGGTTAGGTCTATAATCAGATAGGCGCGGGCCCGTCTGACGCAACCTTTTACCCCTCGAGATCAGTGGGTTAGGTCTATAATCAGATGGGCGCGGCCCCATCTGACGCAACCTTTTACCCCTCGAGATCAGTGGGTTAGGTCTATAATCAGATAGGCACGGGCCCGTCTGACGCAACCTTTTACCCCTCGAGATCAGTGGGTTAGGTCTATAATCAGATGGGCGCGGCCCCATCTGACGCAACCTTTTACCCCTCGAGATCAGTGGGTTAGGTCTATAATCAGATAGGCACGGGCCCGTCTGACGCAACCTTTTACCCCTCGAGATCAGTGGGTTAGGTCTATAATCAGATGGGCGCGGCCCCATCTGACGCAACCTTTTACCCCTCGAGATCAGTGGGTTAGGTCTATAATCAGATAGGCGCGGGCCCATCTGACGCAACCTTTTACCCTTCGAGATCAGTGGGTTAGGTCTATAATCAGATGGGCGCGGCCCCATCTGACGCAACCTTTTACCCCTCGAAATTCATATACATTCATATCCCGTTCTAAAACCAATTCAATCCAAATAATAATGCTATATTTCAAAGGGCACAAAGATTTATACGGATCTGTAGCTGCCTGACGCAGCTATCATTTACCCACCGAGTACCTCATATTACACATTATTGCGCAATACTTTCTAATCGTCTGACCTTGTTAATTTTATTACTTTTACACGTGTTCGTCCCTATTGGTCCATCCTTTCTGTAAATTTATCTAGCATTTTTCTGTTGGTCGTTCTTGCCTACACTTTTTGTATATAAGCCGTGTATTTGTACCATTAAATTATTCCTCTGATAACCAGCAGACGAGTATCATTATACGACATCCTTGATAGTACTGCGCAACCTTCTTGATACTAATTAAGGGCTCTCGACGACCATATCCCTAAAGTAGTCGAAGAAACCCTAAAGATCTGTTCCAACGTATCAACTGTACATTCAAATTGCATCACATTAATTTCTAAAATCCAATCTGTTATTATCTTTAAACACATATCATAAAAAAAAAACTTTAATTAGTTGTATAAATCAAATAAGTTATACTTCCATACTTGAACATGTACGAACACTGATCATAGACAAGTAATGCATCATATAAAATTAATCGTTCAATATAAATCAAAGCTAAAGAAGAGCTAAAGAAGAGCAATGGTATATTGAATAGAAATGTATTTAGAATTATACTTCAAAACAGTCATACATTAACTCAAATTATAGGACATGTCTTAAGTTCCAATCCAGTTTAAATTACGAATACGTGTTATATACGTTTTTTTTTTTTTGTTAAAATCACAAATTTACTTAAATTGAGACTACATTGATCATCTGATAATGTAGTTTTATCCATTCAACAATTAAAAATATAGGCGAGTCTATCAGTAACTATTTGAAGTTAAACACCCGTGAACCTGTCCAATGAGCGGACTGAGCCTCTGATCTAGCCGCACCAGCAAACTGCACAGAGGCCACGCCTGGGAAGCCTCACGAACCTCTCCCAGTGACTCGGTCTACCGCCTGCCGCACACTGTCTCGAACTTGGCTCCGACATCGTCTAATAACGTGGTCACCACGCACTTCGGGATTTTCGCGAAAGCGTCGCCGAATGCTACCGTTGATCATTTTCAACGAGGTTCATCGTCTAGAACTCGCAGACAATAAAGTAATGGTTAGAATTTATTTTCGTTTTCTTTTTATAACTCAAACTTACTCAAATAACAATAATCACATAACTCAAATTTAATTATTTATGAAATTATTTTAGTTTGTTGTATTTCCTCCGTTCCATATTATATCTAATCAATAAATTACTTTAAATGACCCTTAATAATGCTGCAACGCTTAATTATGTATTTTTGATTCAAAACTAATCTGTTATGTGTGTTGCGGTCACCACTTGCCCGTACTGGAACATGGTTACACGATGACCTCCGGTACAGACCAATCCTCAAGCAAACTTAATCACTCTCCTCATGATCACAAATACTTGGTTCAATATTAATCCGTTAAGCCTTGATCCTCTGGTATTTAACTTACTCTATCAAGAGCGAATTCGTAAGTAATTAAGATTTAAGATTTATTTTTGTCATAAAAAATTTAAAGAATAAATTAATTAATTCAATTAAAATTAAAATTATAAGAATGGAGTTGCTGACAAAAACAACTGATATAATTTATCCAAATGATTGGTGACATCATGTTCAATGATAATGGTCTCTCAAGTGTTAAGTGTCACATATCCAGTTTGATAGTTATATAGTCACAAAATTGGGTATTTAAATAAGCTGTTTTGAAAATTTAGTAACATAAATGATAATAAACATAGATATATAAAACAGCTAATTTTCACTAATTTAATAATAGAAATATGGATACAGATCACCTCTATTTTTCCGGAGCATAAAAATTCTTTCAAACATTGAAAAGTGCTCTCTGCGAGTACTGCGTTGCATACAAGTCTGTAGATGCTCCTAGGCGCACGGACCCGCATAATTGAGTTTCTACTAGTGAGTACAAAGATGGCGGTCTGGTGCTTCACAGCTTATAAGAATTTTCATCATCATGCCATGTCATGACATCTGGAACACATAAAAATCGAGCGACGTTCCTTGCATCGCAATATGTTAGAATTTAAATAATTATCATAAATGTTACTCTGCACTAGACAGGTAAATAAAAATTTTGGTGAACTAGGCTTATTTATACTAATTATAGAAAATTCAAAAACAATAAAATTGGGTTTTACATACAATTTTTGATTATTTGCATTGTGAAATGTGGTTATTCTTCAATAATTATAAATTATTGTACTACTATGTAACATGGCATTACCAATAATAATAAAGATGTTAAAAGTCACCAAACAAAGCATTAATTTCATAGATACGACATACCACATCACATCATACCATCGAAACACATCATACCATCAATTATTATACAAGTAGGTATATGAAAACAAAATATATTATATAAACAATCAAATAAGCCATGGAAGCAGGAGATTTATTTCCGGTTTCTGTGTTAAATATCTTTATTTCCTGTGTAGTTGATTCAACAGAGTCATTTCAAGTAAATCACTTTTCCTGTAGTAGATAGTGGTCATCGCATTGACTAACTTCTCCAAAGTAGGTATAGCAAGTTCAATCAGTATTTCAGCATCCCTATTTGACTTATCTATTAAACTTTCGAACCTGGTTTGGAGCATTCAATGCTAGTTGCCTTTATTTACTCGTATTATAACTTCAGTAATTGCTCATCACAATAATTTAATTTTGCTGTGATGGCAGTGTTTCACATCAGTTTTTCACCGTTTCACCATCTTTGGATCATCATGAATGTTTAAAAACATAACAGCCGAATAGTTCAGCCATTTTCATGGTTTCTGGTTTCTCATGTAGATAAAATATAAATAATTTAACCATTAATAATTTTACATTAACAAATGGAAAATAACAGATATTACAATTAAAAGTATCTATAGCGAAACAATCACTCAGTCAAACCATTTGCAGGATTCAAAGCGTTATTTATTTAAATCATTAATGAATTTAATAATAAAATAACAAGTTTAATGATGTTGAAATTACTATATTTAACATAACATAATTGGAATGTACACCGGAACTAGTAAATCAACGAAATTTAACCCTCTGAAAGTCCACCAATAATCATCATGGCTGAGAATCTAAGATATAAAAATGATTAAATTTTACTAGATTTTCATTTTATGACGACGATCTCTGACACGAGATCATCGCACGTTTTGTTGCCTTAGTCATGAAAGTCCTCATAAAATAAAGAGTTAATTTGCCTACAATGAATAACATAATACACTTTGATCAATTTATCTATTATTAATCTATTCAACCCAAAAGAATACAAATGATATTCTAATAAGAGCTGCATGGGACAGTTACTGAAAAGTCACGAATTATTCTTATGTTTTTGAGGTTAGACATAGTTATAATAATATTATGTGACATTTGATTTTAGAGCAATGACATTAAGATATTGTTTCGTCAAATTTTATTTATAACAACCACGATTGAAACAATACATACATTTACGCTTAATTTGCAGGTTTTAATAGCGTTTATTTCTATGACTATTTAATTACAAAATGTTACCAAATGATCAAAACATTAGTACAAGAGGTGAGTAATTCAGTTCTGAACCGGTTCGATTATTCGATTCAAATCATAATTTATTATGAACTCATACAGCCGAGACGCAGTTCGACAACAATCATATAAGTGATCCGTGAACTGATCTGCAACTCAGTTATGCCTATTCAATACATGTCATAGTTAAATGAATCTCAAAAATATAGTTTTCCTGACAACTATATAATTAGTCTTATTATTAAAAGGACACTTTTATGAACTTACAAGATAATCTTGTAGCTTTTCGTAAATTATTGTATAACAATAACAAAGTGAGCATTGTCCACTTACCACTTCTGATTCTGTAGTAAAACTCCATTGTACCGGTTCACATTGTTATAATTCCATTACACATTTATACAATTACTTCGTTTATTCTATTTTAAACAAATTATTAATATCCCAATAATCATAAACATTCTATTCTATCTCACTAATAACCAATCTGGTTTTTCTTCTGACATTGACATTCACATTGACATCGCCCTCACAGATACATTATTTATTTTTAATAGCCTACATTCTGCCAGTATGTCCCCACTCGTCATATTTTTTCACTTTCTTCGATGTTGCCAGCTTTAATTAAGGAACCTTACACTAAGTACTTACTTATAGTTAGTTCTTAACAATATTTTCGACGAACGAAAATCATGCTATGACACTGACTTTTTTATTTGCTTCAATAATAATAGTCGAGGATAAATCGTCCATGAATCTTTCTTGAACGTTTTATTTTCAACGGATATTTTAACTGAGATTTATTACATTTCATGTCAACAATTAATCATTGTTCAAAATATTTTAGAAAGAAATTTTATTTGCTTTCGTGTATTTATACCTACATTGTCTACATTAACATTAGTAAGTATGTAGGATGATTGAACTGCTGCATCTGTCAACATGGGTACGAGCTCAATATCATATTTGTCGTAAGCAGAAATTATTTAATTTTACTTAATTTAGGTTAATTGATACTGATATTTAGTCTTTGTTTGTGACGTAATTTTGTGTGCAGTGGGGATGTGAATATATTTTAAAACACATCATCGTCATTATAATAGTTATAAATAATGTTTACTGATCCAGAGATCTGAATTCTGGTATAAGTACAGTAAGTAATTTCTTAGTGTTTTGTCCAAAAGTATGACGGAAACGGAACCAGACAGCGCCTTGTGGCGCTAGTGAAACGTGCACCGGATGTCATCGGATTGCCCTGTCATGGCCGCCATTTGCAATCGAATCAGTTGCCCGTCTATTTAAGCAGCGGTCGCCTTGATTCGGTACGCGGGGATTCCGGTTCGTACCGTTCTCGCGGACGGTCGTGCCGTTATTTTGGTTTTTGTGTGTAACCGCCTAGTTGCGATTCACTCAAAGCGTTTACGATTACCACCGAGGCCGTATTGTGCGTGCGTTGTGTCGGAGTGTGTGATTCTGCGTTGTGTAGTGTACAGCGTCTTTGGATTACAGTGTTATTGGATTTTCGTTTCGAGTAGGTATATACCTACTCGCTGCACGTAAGTGTTTAAACACATTTATTTTAGTTTAGGTACACATCTCGGTCCCACAAGACCGAGTCAATAGGGCTTACACAGTAGGCACCCACCCTCCCTGCTTCGGCGGGGAGCGATTACTCACCCGGGAGGTTGGCTCGGACGCCGTCATGGCGTCCGCCGCCCCCGCGCCCCTCCCTACCCCTCGCGATTTGTCGGACTCAGACATCCGACGGTTGTTCGGCCGTATGTACGCCGACAACCCACGCCTATTCGAGGCGTATTTAGAACCGGAGGTCCCGGTTCCAGGCCCGGTTCTTCTAACCGAGAGCCCCCTCTCCCCCGACCCTGAGACGACGGTAGCGGAGCCGCTGCCACCGCCCCCCGCCCCATTCTCGGATGAGTCCGACATGGACACCGCCGTCGGCTCGTCTTCAGACGAGGCCGATGGGTCCGAGTTCACCACGGTGAACCACCGCAAGCGCAAGGGGAAGAAGGCCAATAAGGCCGCCGGCCCCGCCAAGCGCCCCCCGCCCCCGGTAAGCTCTCCCAGGGCTACCAAGGCCCAGTCCGCCCCACCCGCTCTGTGCCCCCCGTCCCCCTCTGCGGGCCCCGAGGGCCCTAAGCCCAAGGCCCCGCCGCCCCTTTTCATCAGGGAGAAGTCCAAATGGGACTCTCTCTCTAGGATGATGCACGAACGCAAAATAGCGTTCACATCAGCCCGGACCGTCAAAGACGGCATCCGTGTCCAATTGGTGTCGGCAGACGATCACCGTCGCCTGACCACCATTCTGCGTGCTGGTAACCACCAGTACCACACTTACGCACTCGAAGACGAGAAAGTCCTTCGAGTGGTAATCAAGGGAGTTCCAAAAGAACTTGAGGCTGAGATCGTCTTCAACGACCTCAGGTCTCAGAACCTCCCGGTCAGGGCCGTCCATAGAATGGTACACTTCCGTACCAAGAAGGCCCATGACATGGTCCTTGTCATCCTGGAACTGACTCCAGAAGGCAAGAAGGTCTTCGACCTTAAGTCCGTGTGCTGTCTCACGGGTATAACCGTGGAGACACCACGCAAACCCGCGGTACCGGGGCAATGCCACCGGTGCCAGTTATACGGGCACTCTGCCCGTAACTGCTTCGCCCACCCCAGGTGCGTCAAGTGCCTGGGTGATCATGGTACCTCCGAATGTGAGAGGACCCCCCAATCCCCCGAGCCCCCAAGCTGTGTCCTCTGCGGGACACAGGGCCACACGGCCAATTACCGCGGGTGCCCTCAGGCGCCCCGTAAACGCCCCTCTCAAGGCGGCAGGCCCCACGGAGTTCCCGTGGGAGCCACCGCCCCTCCCGCTCCTTTTAACAGGGTGTTCCCGGAACTCCCTCCCCCGACCCGTAATGCATGGGCCACGCCGCTCGCGATGTCGAGCCGGCAAGCGCCCCCCAGCACGTCACAGGGCGCCCAGCCTAGGCCTAGGGCAGCCCCCGCCCCCGCCCCCGTTAATGTCCCCCCACCCCCCGCTCCTCCGCGGCCCCCCGCCGGCAACCAGCTGACGCGGGCGCCGCCTTACATGTGTTGACGGACCTCCTACAGGTCGTCGACATCGATGAGCTCACCTCCCTGGCCTCCCAGGTGGTAGCGGCTCAGTCCCCGGTCGACTTAGTGACCATAATAGGCAACCACCTCCCCGTCTTGAACGCTCTAAAGCGTTTTATGTCCGCCCCCAAATGTTAATCCAATATGGATTACAACGTACACAATGTTACACGGTTAGGTAGGGTTAAACCCCGAGCTCTTGCCTTAGCTACTTTTAATGCTAACGGCTTACGACCTCAACTGGATCTCGTTCGTGAATTCTTAACCACTCATCAATTAGATATTCTGGCTGTGCAGGAAACCTTTTTAAAACCAAGCGTACGCGATCCTAAGATCGCGAATTATAACATCATACGCGACGACAGGGTTGGCTCGCGTCTCGGCGGCACCCTGATCTATTACAGAAGGTCTCTGCACTGTACCCCCCTTGTACCCCCCCCCCCTCATTAACATGGAGGCATCCGTCTGCCAGTTGGCCATGTCGGGCCACAGAGCAATAATAATAGCTTCAGTTTATTTATCTCCCACTAAAGAAATATTAGAAGGGGACATTCGGGCCCTGTTAGACATGGGGCACTCGGTTATAATAATCGGTGACCTCAATAGTAAACATGCCAGATGGAACTCTTCAAGTTCTAACAAAAATGGCAACATACTAAACAGACTGACTAAAAAATTAAATTTCGAAATTTTAGCCCCGCCCACTCCGACTAGATTTGGACCTAATCCAAATATTATTCCAACCACACTGGATGTGGCGCTTATCCGTAATATCACACTCTCTATTAACGATATAGAAGTACTCCATGAATTGGACTCGGATCATCGTCCGGTCCTATTTCACTTTGGTACCCCAATCTCCTCTTCTTGTACTAAAACAGTTATTAATTATAATCAGTTAGCGAAAACGCTTAAATCACCCGAGTCGCCGTATTTAACGGCCCCTCCCGCCCCGTTAGTCACAGCCGAGGACGCTAACATCGCCATCCAGGCTCTCACAGACCACATCCAGACCGTCACGCGCCAGTCGTCCCGGGAAATCGTAGTAGCGAACGATCGCCGCTTCGAGTTACCGGACGACGGTAAAGCGCTTATCACGGCCAAAAACAAGGCCACACGTAGGTACGATGAGTGTCCGAACCGTGATAATCGGAGAAATCTGAATTATCACCAACGGAAGGTAAAAGAGTACATGAGCGAGATACGGAACGACCGATGGTCTAATTTCTTAAAGGAGCTTTCCCCATCCCATGTAGCATACTGGCAACTGGCCAAGTCCCTTAAGTCCAAGACTGTCCAGCCAATGCCTCCGTTGATTCGTCAGAACCTAACACCTGCGTTCGACGACCTGGACAAGGCCGAATGCCTGGCAGACAGTCTTGAGGCCCAGTGTACTCCCAGTACCCAGCCCACTGACCCAGACCATGTCGCCCTGGTCGAAAGCGAGGTGGTGGTCAGGCTCGCCTGTCCCCCCACCAGTGACCCGTTACCCCCTTTCACTAAAGAGGAGCTGCGGGACACTATCAGGTCCATGCACCCAAAAAAGGCGCCGGGTCCCGACTGTATTACCAATAAGGTGGTACAGCGCCTCCCTCCATTCATATTAAGTTTATTATTAGCCATTTTTAATGTCCTTTTGTCCACTTGTTCATTCCCAGACGCCTGGAAGGAGGCAGTAGTGATAGGTATCCATAAACCCGGTAAGCCTAAAAACGAGCCTTCGAGCTATCGTCCTATTAGTTTATTAAATACTTTTAGTAAAATTTATGAAAAATTAATTCTAGGCCGCCTTAAAGCGGTGGCTCATTCCAAAAAGTTATTAATGGACGAGCAGTTCGGCTTTCGAGCCAATCACTCATGTGTCCAACAGGTGCACCGCCTCACGGAGCACATCCTAGCGGGTATTAACCGCAGTCCAGGTAGACCAAGGGGCACAGGGGCCCTCTTCTTTGACGTGGCCAAGGCATTCGACAAAGTCTGGCACAGCGGCTTGTTATACAAGCTGCTCACTATGGGAGTGCCAGACAGACTCGTGCTCATCTTACGGGACTTCTTGTCGAATCGCTCGTTCCGCTTCAGAGTGGAGGGGACCTGCTCCTCGCCCCGCCCCCTCAGGGCGGGCGTACCTCAGGGCTCCGCCCTCTCTCCATTGTTATACGCGCTGTACACCAGCGATATACCTAGGCCACCCAAGGTTGAGCTTGCCCTTTTTGCGGACGATACCGCCTTGTATACGACCCACCCAGACCCGACTCGTATTTTTGCTTTCCTCCAAGACGCGACCACCGCCCTCGGCGAATGGTTTCGGCTATGGAGAATAGAAGTTAATCCCACAAAAAGCTCAGCTGTTTATTTTAATAGAGCCCGTAGGAAGAAAATGACACGCTCGGTGTCATTATTTGACCGCCCCATCCCTTGGGCTAATAAAGCCAAATATCTCGGTGTTACTTTCGACAGCCGAATGAACTTTCATACACATATTAAAAATGTTAAAAATAGGGCCGCTTTCATACTGGGGCGACTATACCCAATGTTAAATAAGTCGAGTAAAATGTCGCTCCGTAACAAGACGACAATTTACAAGACCTGTATTCGCCCAGTAATGACCTACGCTAGTGTCGCGTTTGGTCATTCAAAAGCCATTAAATGTTTTCAAGTAGTCCAAAACCGTTTCATGCGCACTGCCACGGGCTCACCGTGGTACGTGCGTAATGTCGATTTACATCGCGACTTAGAATTGCCTACTATAGCGCAATACATAAAGCAACTCGCTACGAGTTACTTTAAATCCGCCGCAGTCCATCCCAACCCATTAATAGCCCAGGCGGTCAATTATGACCCAGACCCAGGTGCTTCGGTCACGTTCAGACGTCCTCGTCACGTCCTGACCGACCCTGATGACGAGACAACGGTCGCTAACATCCAAGACCGCTCGTCACAATTCCCATCACAGTCCACATTCACACCACACTCACACCGTCGCAGCCGGCTGCGACGAGGACCCCGTTTCTTGGTGACCGGCGGGCGGCGTCCCCGCGCGCACGGTCGTAGCTTCAACCCTATGTCCTCCTACAACCGGCGGCTAAGCCGTGGTTCGAACCCCACAGGGGGTGCCCTTAGCACGTCGTCATAGTCTAAGTCAGCGGGGGGGTTAGGGCTGGACCAGCCTTTTTCAAGGCTCCCAGTCCTCCCCCCCCCGTGAAGGGTCAAAGGTATGTGTACCGGATTCACCGGAATTAACCGGTCCACCCCCGATGGCTGTGTGTCTAAGTCCAAAAATTGTAAAATCATAGCGGGGGGGGACTACGGAGTCCCTCCTCGTGTCGTGTCAGCGGCTTGTTGTACCGGCTTCACCGGTCCAACCCCCGCTGACTTGGTCACTACTTCAGAGGCTGGGTCCCTCCAGGACCCGCCCCAACGTCCGCGTTAAGCTGTAAAGGCCAGTAGGGCCAACAGCAACTACTCATTCGAAACAAAAAAAAAAAGATTCGGTACGCATTTCAGTCGGATGCGTCTTGGTGTACGGATCACTGTCCCAGTGAACCAACACTGTTAACTTTTCTAGCCATCTTGGCCGGATAGTTAAATTATAATAGTGATAAATTAAATTAATATTAGTAAAATGTGCAAATTATATGTCCCTAATTTATGATGTCGGGGCCTAACCCGTCATCAGAAGTGGGATATGAAGACCAGCCCACTGCTGAAAATCCTGCTGGTAACTCCATGCAGAACCCGATGGCTTTATTCGCCAGAGGACTCTAGGATATGTTCTCAAAAGCAGCTGCGGCGTTTTCAAGTCCGCAAAATGCAACATCATCATTTACTTTGCTTTTGCCATTTGACACAGATGATCCCAACGCAGAAATGTTTGTACAAGATTATTTCGAACAGATTTTAAAATTTCAAGAAATCAGACTAGAAATTCAAAGGCCCTTTCAAAATTTTAAAAGTGTTAGACAATGACCGTTACTAACTCAAACGAATAAATGGTTCTGAGTTTATTAGATTGCACATGAAAATTTAAGGCAGGTACCTTCAATGCAATGTCATTTTGATAATGAGTGGCTGAAGGGGTCTCACCTAGTTTACTGGGTGATGATCTAGACCAGCATAAAAGCGCTGTAGGGATCTTACCTACTTTAGTGGGTAAGGATCCAGACCAGCATGTCATTTTGATAACATGTGTGTGGCTGAAGGGGTCTCACCTACTTTAGTGGGTGACGATCTAGACCAGCATAAGACCGCTGTAGGGATCTTACCTATTTCAGTGGGTAAGGATCCAGACCAGCAACTTTGTAGTTTTGTTACGGCGCTGCAGGGGTTGGTGGCAACCTAGTCCAGCATTTCAGATGATGATTATTTTTGGCAGATAAGTAGAATAAAATGCCCGAGGTCGGGCAAATTGTCAGGATGGCCGTGACGGAAACGGAACCAGACAGCGCCTTGTGGCGCTAGTAAAACGTGCACCGGATGTCATCGGATTGCCCTGTCATGGCCGCCATTTGCAATCGAATCAGTTGCCCGTCTATTTAAGCAGCGGTCGCCTTGATTCGGTACGCATTTCAGTCGGATGCGTCTTGGTGTACGGATCACTGTCCCAGTGAACCAACACTGTTAACTTTTCTAGCCATCTTGGCCGGATAGTTAAATTATAATAGTGATAAATTAAATTAATATTAGTAAAATGTGCAAATTATATGTCCCTAATTTATGATGTCGGGGCCTAACCCGTCAAGTACAAATGAATTTATTTTGTATTTTGAACAACAATGTGAGCTTATGGGGCATTCTGACACAGTTATATATTTACTTTAAAGGATGCCCCCTTTTCATTGTATAAATTTTGAGAGAAATAAATGTATTATTTTTTATGACATTTACCTATAAGTTACTATGAGATACAGTGATATCTCCCTGTATTTTAGAGATGACTTGTATTAATAAGATTCATTTATCTGACAAGCTTCATTCGCCTCGAAATGTCTTCAAATATCAACAAGAACTTAGCTTTCTAGGTTTAAGTTACATAAACAGTTATTAACATTACTGTTGGCAACATTAATTTACTCAATGTTAATGTTAATTAGTCAAGTGTGTTAGAATTATTAATGAACAAACCGTGCCCCTATTGTATATTACAAAAGCTTGACTGTTACTATCAGAAGCGCGTCTCTGATGGTAATTAATAAACTTATTTTAGTATTCTACACAAGATGATACAACATACACTATTATCTACTCGTATGAATCTTCTTTCGTGGTAAGCAGATACCTATACAATTGAACGTTCCCGACGACATATTATAATGTGGACTAAAAAATTTAGTCCAGGAGAAATTATAAAACTACGCGCTGGAATATGAAGTATTTAAGGTAGGAAATTTACATATTTTTTTATTTTGCGTCTAGTAGCCTTTTAAACAACATTGCGCAATAAAACTTTCAACTTTTATGTACTATGACAAAGGTCTGTCATTCAGGGTGTCTTGGTCTTTGAATTGAAACACAAAATTATGCAACTTGGTATACGATACTTAAAACATTACATTTACGCATAAAATGTGCTTCTGAATTTCTGATACAGGGGTAAAACCAAACACCAAATTAACCGCGAGAAAATTAACTGTCTACGTCAATACACATCAACTGTGTATAGGCAATGACTGAGCCGAGCACCCAAGGGCGAGAAAATATTTATTCAAAGGCAATTTCACAAGTTTTTCTTCAAAAAATTTCTTCGGCTATTTTTCTTTGATGCCGAAATTGAATAAGCATTCATTGCTTTATGAGACCTGTTTCGTTCTTTATTTAGATTTTCGCTTTTGTGACGCGTCAGGACAGGAATTTGTTTCTTCGGTGTCTGTGCTCTTTGTGATAGATACTGTTATGTACCTATTCTGTGCGGTAATGTTAAATTGAAATGTCATTGCTGTTTTGTAGTGTTTTAAAATAATTATTCGACGAGACTTATTACTGAGTACTCATTAGTGGAATAAGCTCTTCAGATTCAAAAATAAATAAATAATCTACCGAGCTGGATTATAATAAATTAAGAGCCCATATAATTTTCTTAATCACTCTTTTCGAAACTTTGTTTTTTTTTAATGTTTCGTGAATATCTGAATACATATATTTAAATTGACTTCAAATACACTAATCTTATAACTCTGACATATTTATCCGTTTAGTTTTGGACTAAAGTAAAATCTTACCTCAAAAGCTATTAGCCGTGTCCTGCGGCCCTAGCTAAATAATAAATTCAGTAATTATGAAGAGATACATCACTCTCATGTCACAGATGTGTGGTTGTAAAGGTTATAAATTAACCTTCACACATGCTTCAAAATCGTTGACTTACAATGTAACTCTAAAACAATAAGTATTGCTTGCATGTGGCTTTTATTAAAACAACCAAACAAACTCTCAGGCATCGTAGCATCTCAACAATGTTTGCGTCGAGTCTTTTCCAGCACGCCATCTGCGCAAAGGATACGTAAGAAGCGGAAAACAATGAAAAACAAATAGCGGGACAGATGCAAACTGTATTTGAACATATAACAATGGGAAAAATCATTTTACGGATAACAAGAGTTAGGATAGATGCTTGCTTTCTCTGACAACATGTTCTACTAACGTGTTGGCGAATGACATTCATAAAATTTTATACATAAAAATAAGTAAATTGTGTTGTAATTAATGTAATTAGGGACTCGCTCTGCGGTCAAAATTCAACCGTGAGTGTCAAAGGGCTACGTCATATTGACATACTATGTGTATATATTATGCGATTGTGTGTGTGTCAATGTCTATTTTTATAGTTATGTGTTATGTTTATTTTTATAAACTTTTTCTTTTTTATTAGTTTTATGCACTTCTCCATATAAATTTAACCGTGCCTTTCATGCTCCTCCGTCCGCGTAAAAATGTTTCAAACTTTACTTCACGTATTAATTTATGTATAGATTACAATTTTTTTTTTATAATAATAATAATTAGGTCGTCTAGATTAGAATCTTAAATGCGTTTGACAATGCTATTAGCGTGTTCTTATAAAAATAATTAGAAACGGTAGTAGAAAGTTAAAACCTAACATTGTCATTAACACCGTATGGATTCGGTGACGACTTTTACAAACTTTTATTTGACTTTGTTTCGGTCAGATCTTTCTCTTACAAGATGACAGAGAAATTATTTCAGACTTAAACGAAAAAGCGACACACAATAAGACTTCCTAAGTACAAAGTTACAGCGGTTATCGTGGAAGTAATTCTAATTTCCAGAACTCATCAAAATAACAAAAGGCCCAGGACATCGACCTTGTGACGTCACAGTTTCAAACTTGCCAAGCACCTACACTTTTTGAATGTAAATCAAAATCAGAAAGGGTGGCCCCAAATTCCCTTTGATGTGATAATTTCGACCAGCGGCACCACAAAATCTCTCATGGACTTCATTAATTTTAATACCGCAGCCTGCCTGTGTAAACCAAGTTAATATTATTGTCGTTTTCGTGAAATAATTAATAATGTTTCACGTTCATTATATATATAACGTCCTAGAGTGTAAGATTGAACTGAAACCATACATCTGTTTTAAGTTTTTCTAACAATGGTTAATTAATTAATAAATAAATAATAGTTAAGGCTTTTGAAACAAAACTAGTACCGGCTTAAAAGTGGTTGATAATTACGTGCATATTTTTGATACTTAACTTTGTCTCCGAGATTTTTTTAATGGAAATAGCCAGCAAACGAGCTGACGATCCACCTGATGGTAAGTGGCTATCGTCGTTGATGCGTTGCCAGCCAAGAAAGAGAGAAGAAAAAGAAAGAAAGAACTGGCTCTCAAGCACCTAGCCGGAACAGAATAGTTTTAAGTGATTTCACCAAGCCATAAAACCTCATATCTGAACTCGCACTACACAGCTTTTCTTTCTTTCAGAATAAACAAAACTAGGCGAAGCTTTGTCGATAGATTTATTGTTATATGTGGAGAAATTGGCCCTTAGAGATTTACTCCTGCAGCATCATTTTCCTCTAACCATAAATAAGAGCACTGTCAGCGTATAAGACTCCCACAGCGGTGTACTAAGATAACGGTGATGTTTTGATAGTATCGTAAATAAATTATAGGAATCTTCGATTTCTTTCGTCAAGCCGTTGCCGTCAATTAAAGACCCATGTGGTGAAATGGTGACTAGCCTCTTGACATAAAAGTAATGGTCGGATCACAAACAATGGTAATAGTTCTTTGTAAACCAAAGTTTCGGATGATTTGGCTTCACACCCACCGAAATAGATGAGTTTTCTAAATTTCCTATCCTTGTTTATATACTTCGATTTCCTTTTTTTGGAGTGTAACTCCTTTAGAATCGATTTTAGTATACGAGTATAAGCCCGCCGTATGAAATTTTATGAGGAGTAAAATCGAACTTTCTCCGTTACGTTATGCCTTATATTTGTAATTCGTAGCACAGAATCTAATGATAATAATAATTTTGTTACTGATTTGACGATTGCAAACTTTAGTCGTGCGTCGGAGCTGACACACACAATTTTTTTATGCCTTGAGCAGGCAAAAGAGCAGACGGGTCACCTGATGGTCAGACCGGGGGTGTCACCATTGCGTTGCCGGCCTCGAAGAAAACAATAGACATGCTTCTTGAAAGACCCCATATCATAGTGCGAGTGAACACCGATGCAGGAATTTCGTTCTATAGTTTACATGTGTTGGGTAGAAAACTACGCGAGAACCGAACTATAGACGAAAGCCAGGTATCCAGGTGTTGAAATTAACCGCAGAGATTAAACCAAACAGTTCTTCAGAACATTCCCCACTATACAGACGGTGAAAGACGACCTTGATGCTCCACTCCGATAAAAAACTGGCAATCCATTTGCACAATTTCTCGGGTAGCTTAGACAGTAATGCCTTGTGCCACGCCCTATCGAAGGCCTTTGCAACATCCAAACTTATAGCCAATGCTTCTTCCTTGCTCTCGGTTGCTTCCGCCCAGCAATGAGTACGGTAATATTCTACTATACTAAAAAATCGCCAACCAATCTGCCATGGCGGAAACCGGTTTTGATCGACGATCGCTAAAGAATGATAAGCGATGCATATAGCGGAATCAGGCAACATACCATCTAAGTGTATTTTATTTTTAACACTAACTTTTCCCTCATCATTCAAAACGTTAACCTCGCGTCAAATGGCGTACAATTTAACTCAACATGCTTAAACTGTTGTAGCATTAAGATACATATTCGTATCACTTAAATAAAACTCACAATTTCGCTATATAGGTCAAGAGATAAAGTTCACGTAAAATGATCGGTTGAAGTTTGTTGGCGCTGAACGGGGCCTCCCTCTTGCAAATGCATGCTCACATCAGTGCCTTTATGACAATAAAGTCACTGAATTTGAAACTTTATTTTTACTATAGTTTTTAACGTTTCACAAACAGAAACTTCACTAAATTTGACTTTATCGGGTTGTAGCTCGATTCTCTTGGCTTTTTGGAGTAGGATTTAGTATGACGCGATATTTTTTCATGTAACTGGCCGACAAACTAGCGTCATTTGATGATCAGTAACCAATGCTAATGTATGTATGTGTGGGTGTGTAAATTCTAAATGAGTCACCATCGCATTCCTGACTAAAAAAATGATCTTTGACACTGCGACCAAACCATGTTTCAAAAATTTCACCGTTGATTCCAGAAGGAGGATAGTAACGTTTTGATGTATTATAGTACTCTTCAAAAAGTGAGTTTATACCACCTCACTCTATCATACTCACCATGTGGAGTTTGGAGTTTATCTCCAATTAGTAAATATAAGTTGTAAATTAAGTAAAAAGGATAATACTCTTACAAATCCTTAAAAATTCTTACCCAACTCCAACCACTCACAAGTATCGTTAAGTACGACTAAGCTGGTAGGTACTGAATCTTACTCTCTGTAAATATCATCATGTAGGTTCAAGTAAATCAAACGAACTGTTAACCTTTGATATTACTTAAATATGAAAGCCTTTTATTAATATTTCTAAATCTTGAAAGAGATTTACTATCTCAAACTAAAAACAAACGGTACTAACAACATTGCAAGAACATGTTTAATCAGTTCTAGCCATTATTTTTGCCTCAAGCTAACAAAATAATATCGGATTAACATCTTTGTTCTTGTCATCCCTTTGTAACAGTAAAAGTCCTTTTTTTCATGAAAGTAACGTAACATACAGTAGGTAGGTACAACTTATAATATCTACCTCATTGCTTGTTTCACTTAGTTTGATGTTAAAAATCGAGTTCATATTGGAATCACTACGCGACGGAATATTGCATGTAGAACGAATCAAAAATATAATCGACATATTAAAATATACTGTATCGGGTTTAATGAATTGCAAAAGATTTTTATATTTACTTTATAGTAAACTGTTAACTGTCCATAGCCGTTTGAACAAGTCTATTCAAGTGTGTTGGATGAACGCGTACGCTTGTAAAATCCAAGTATGGTGTCGGCCTAATGTCAAAATTGCTTTGATTTTTTATTTATTTTTTTCATATAAAAAGTTATGAGAGTAAAATTTTTATGATGCGACAGACAAAAAACGACATGATGAAGGTGCGTGATACTAAGCTGTCCTAGGCGCACAGCATTCCCTTAAGTTGTTTTGGATAGATTGTCTAGCGCGCGACGGGTCGTGGCCCGTGGCCCCAAAACCCGGCAAATGAGCTGACGATCCAATCCACCTGATGATAAATGGTTATCATCGCCTATGGACATCAGGGAATTTTGTATCACTATTTTATTGATGACACTCTTCTTTTCTTTAATTATGAAGTCCACGCACTTGTAATTTCTGTTTTTTCTTCAAATGAAACCATTTTGGGGCATATTGGTTGGATGGTTTCAGACTCTATAAAGGACATCCGTACATACATTTTTTGAGTTTTATCATTTATAGATATAGATTAGTACCTAACCCATTCCAGTATGGGTGAAATTAAGTTATTTTAGGTATATGCACAATTGCACATAAATAAAAGCGAATGAGTAAATTTTCTGTTATATATGTATCTGTAGGCAGGCGGTAGCCAGCCTGCCGTTGCCATGGCAATTATATTATTAAATCAGTGTGTAACTAACTAGCGAGTTTGTTCCTATGAATTCCCTTTCCTCTCAATATATAACACGTGGCGACGATCGGACTCACATTTTATTAAATGCACTATGGCTACCGGAACGACCTTTGGGGTACTTGCCACTTTTGATCATAATTTGCAAGATTGGAATAGTTTCAAGGCGCGATTAAACCAATGGTATATTGCAAATGACATTACCTCAACAACTGACAAGGCGGCAGTCAAACGAAGGGCGATATTATTAACATCGTTAGGGGAATCGACCTTCAAACTCGCAACTGACCTGGCGTTACCGAACAAGGTGGAGGAATTGGAGTACGAAGCAATATTAAAACTACTCGATGACCATTTCACACCAAAAAGGTTCGGGTTTGCGGAAAAATCCATCTTTTATGCTGCAACACAACGACCAGGAGAAACTCACACTCAATGGGCGGCTAGAATTCGAGGATTAGCGACGCACTGCGGTTTCAAAAGCTTGGAGGAAGCCTTGCTGGATAAATTTATCATGGGCATGGTGGCAGGACGTGAGCGGGACAAACTGTTCGTGCAGGATCAGCGGGAGCTGACCCTCGCGAAAGCCATCGACTTGGCAGAGAGCGTGCGCTGTGCGCGCCTGGCCTCGACGATGGCAGCGACGGGGCCGGGGGCAGCCGGCACCGACGCAGCGGGCCCGAACGACGTCTTCAGCATTTCCAAGAAGGATAGATGCAGAGTGTGCGGATTGAATAATCATATGTCTAATCAGTGTCGCTTCAAAAACTATAAATGCAAAAAATGTGGTATTAAAGGCCATCTACGTAAGATGTGTCCTAACGAGGGCAAAGTGAAACACGTAGATGAAGGTACTGTGGAGAACGGTGATGACGACGGTGAGTATTTTAATAATATTCGGTGCGTGTCAGGGAAGCCTATGACGGAAAGTGTAACGATCAGTGGTCTAGCTTTAGAGTTCGAAATCGATAGCGGGTCAGCGGTAAGCGTAATTTCAAAAAGAACTTACGAGTCGAGTTTTAAACGTTTGCCATTGTTAGTCACCAACAAGAAACTTTATAGTTATACGGGAGAAAATATCGAAACGATCGGAGTTGTCTCAACGCCTATATCATATCTTGGGCGGACGCATACTTTGAATGTGTACGTGGTGCGCGCTGACGGACCGCCGCTGCTGGGTCGCGACTTCATTCAGAAGTTTGACTTGGAGCTCGCACCGGCGCCGTCCGCGTCGCCAGTACAAGCCGTGCTCGACAGGGCGCAAACAAGATGCGAGGCTGACAATAACATAGTTAACGAGCTGTCTTCCATGTTTCCTATAGTTTTCTCAGGAAATTTAGGTTCATTTAACAAGTATAAAATCGATCTACATTTAAAACCCGACAGTAAACCAATTTTTTTTAAAGCCAGACCAGTACCTTACGCGTTGAAGGAAAAAATAGACAAGGAACTCGACCGATTAGTATCCTTAGGAATTTTAAAACCTGTTGCACATTCAGAATACGCATCACCTATTGTACCAGTATTAAAAAAAGACGGCAGCATTAGACTATGTGCTGATTACTCCGTTACGATTAACAAACATTTACAAGTTGATCAGTATCCCTTGCCGAGTGTAAATGATTTGCTAGCTAGATTACACGGGGGCGTACAATTTAGCAAAATAGATTTGTCGATGGCGTACAATCAATTTATTTTAAACGAAGAATCTCAGACATTTACATGCATCAATACTCATCGCGGTCTCTTTAAGTTCACTCGATTAGTGTTTGGATTGTCCAGTGCACCAGCCATTTTCCAGCGTGCAATGGAATGCTTGCTCTCTGGTATTGACGGAATCATTTTCCTACTTGACGACATCCTCATAACAGGGGCAAACAAAAACCAGCACAAGCACAGATTAGTAAGGGTGTTACATCGCTTAAACGATGCCGGATTAACAGTTCAGATGAGTAAATGTGAATTTTTCAAAAATGAAATTACATATTTAGGTCACGTCATAGATAGACATGGAGTGAGGAAGTCGCCTGATAAAGTCAAAGCTATTTTGCAAGCTCACAAGCCGACAAACGTGTCACAATTGCAATCGTTTCTAGGTCTCACTAATTATTATAGGAATTTCGTACCGGATGCGGCGTCCGTGTTAAGTCCGTTATATAATTTATTACATAAAAATACAAAGTGGGAATGGAGTAGGATTCATGATGAAGCATTTATCAAAATAAAAAACATTTTGGCATCCGATACAACTTTAACACATTTTGACCCGAAAGCAAAATTGATATTAACTGTGGACGCGTCACCCACAGGGCTTGGAGCCGTATTGTCGCAAATCAGCAGTGAAGGGGTTGAAAGGCCAATATCGTATGCTTCTCGGACGCTTTCATCAGCAGAAAAAAATTACGCGCAGATCCAAAAAGAAGCAACCGCGATAATATTTGGTGTTAGACGTTTCCACCAATATTTATATGGTAGGTCTGAGCCCTTCGTACTGCGTACAGACCACAAACCCCTTTTGACTATTTTCGGGCCTCACAAAGGTATCCCTGAGGTGTCCGCCAACCGGCTGCAGAGGTATGCTATTTTTTTGTCCGCGTACAATTATTCAATCGAGTACATTAGTAGTAAAAATAATAGCGCGGATTATTTATCTCGGTCTTGCGGGGAGGAAGATGCGACAAAGACGTCCGACGAGCTCGAGGGGTGCGAGGATCACGCGACTTACGTTAATTTTGTAGTGGACGGGGACCTACCGGTGACACTAAGCGATTTGCGGCGCGAGACGGCTAGTGACAATATTTTGATTACTGTTACGCGTTACGTTTTAAACGGCTGGCCTAGGAAAGTTAATGACGCGGGTTTAAAACCATTTTTCAATTGTAAGACACAATTATCTTTCGAAAAGGGTGTCTTAATGCGCGGTCATAAGGTCGTGATTCCCGCGTCTTTGCAAGGAAGCGTATGTAGGGAACTACATAGTTCACATTTTGGAGTGGTGAAGATGAAGGCCGAGGCTCGGAAACGGCTGTGGTTCCCTGGCGTTGACGCGGCGCTGGAGCGGGTGGCGGGGGCGTGCGGCGCGTGCTGCGCGCTGCGCCCCGCCCCGGCGCACGCCGCGCTCACGCCGTGGCCGCTGCCGCCGCACTCGTTTTACCGCATCCATATAGATTTTTTGGGCCCTTTTCACGGATATACTTTTTTTATTATTGTAGATGCCTATAGTAAATGGGTTGAATGTCACGATATGTCTGTAACGTACAATTCAAGGGCGGTTATAAATAAGTTATATGAGTTTATGTCGCGGTTCGGTATTCCGCACACGTTGGTGAGTGACAATGGCACATCTTTTACATCTACAGAGTTTAAGGAATTTTGCATACGTAACGGTATCAAGCATGTTCTATCCCCTGCATATCACCCGGCCAGTAACGGGCAAGCAGAGAGCATGGTGAAAATAGTAAAAAAGGGGCTTAAGTTAATCGTGTTTGAGGGATGTAATAAAAAAACTATACATGAAAAAATTATGAAATTTTTATTCGATTATAGGAACTCTAAAAATAGTACCACTGGTAAGTCACCAGCGGAGATAGTTTTTGGGCGTTCGTTGCGCTCGCGGTTAGATTTATTAAACCCTATCGCGCCTTCACCGTCATCCACAGACCTCACTCGTACCGTCGAACACAATCAGTCCTTACAGGCTAAATACTACAGGGGAAAACAGAGAAAAGATTTTATAGAAAATGAAAATGTTTGGATAGTTAAAAATACAAGCAATAAAAAATTCTATTGGGTTCAAGCGGTCATTAGGAAGAAAATTGGCAAATCAATGTACTCGGTATACGTTCCACAAATAGGACGTGAAGTCACCAGACACATCGATCAAATAAGAAGACGATTGGACGGCTTGTCGGGTGATGACACTGACGACCAGGACGAGGACCCGGACTTGGTGCCCGACGTAGCGCCGCTTGTTGCCGCTCATTCCGATCCAACAGTGCAGCCAGTGGGGGAGGAAAGGCCGGGAACGAGTGCTGAAGGAGCGATGCCGTTAGGTTCTCCGGTGACTCCGCAAGGCACTGCCACCGCCGCTAGAAGGCGTCGGGCGATTAGCCCGATCTTCTCGACGCCGACATCAATTCAGTTTGATGAAGACGAACAACAGATGGAAACATTCGAATAAAACCAGATAGCATTTTTAGTTGTAGTTAGTAGTTATTGTGTTTATTTTAAGGTGGTTAGTTCTTAGCTTAAGGGGAAGGAGTGTTATATATGTATCTGTAGGCAGGCGGTAGCCAGCCTGCCGTTGCCATGGCAATTATATTATTAAATCAGTGTGTAACTAACTAGCGAGTTTGTTCCTATGAATTCCCTTTCCTCTCAATATATAACATTTTCTAATTGGAAATAATATTCCTACTATTATTTATATTACATTCCTAATTAAAAATCTAAATGCCAAAAAGTTAATGTAAATAAGAATGGCTAAACATGTCACATTTGACATTTATCTAGTTTATATTCATATTAAATTCGTCAGCACGAATAAGCAGCCGGAGCGTTCCGCTGCGAAATTACATGGAAACAATTAGTTTGGTCGTGCGGACGTTTTTCTTTATTCTTTATTATACCTATGGTATCTACATCCTAAAGAAAGTTTAGTATTAAAATATCAACTAGGAGGGCACATGCTCTACTTACTACGCTCAGCAGGAAAAAATGAGTACCAAAGCCACATTTACTTGAGAACTTAGAAACGAAGCACGTAGAAAGCATTTTTGAAAATGTTCTCCTTTTTATTATTACCTATATACTAGTGGACACCCAGCGTGTTCCACTACGGTAAAAAAGATTTTGATGACAATGACAGATCAGTGTTTTTCTGTTGACACTTGACAATCTGTATGCGCCATCTTTACATATTATCTTCAAATTGTTGTGGAGGTAAAATGCAAAATCGACTTTATCAATGGACTGAATGTGTCTAATGCTTGTTTTAGTGGTCTCAAACCACCTTCGGATTATTACCTTTCTAATGAAACCATTTTCAGGCATATCGGTTGGATGGTTTTAGAGTCTATAAAGGACATCCGTACAATTTTTTTTTTTTTTTGTTTTAAATAATTGTATAGGGGTTAAAATGGGGGGTGATAGAACTGGGATTGTATAAGTTTGAAATATATATTCGTTCGTCCAGACTGACAACAGAATACTTCCCTCGTGGAAGTTAAATATTTCCACGGACTGTGTGGCGAGCACTAGCAAGTTTGAAATTAATATGCTATTGTAAGATAAATACATTTTAATAGATTGTATAATTATTTTTGCATGGAACTCCATACGATATGGAGTGGGGTATAATTCTATAGATGAGAATTTTCGACCCGTAGTCGGCGTCGCAGTAACAGAGTCAATAACAAAAAAACTCTTGAAGCACTGTTACTATACTATAATAACATTTTAGTAACTCGTAAGCAAACATTTTATTCGACAAATTTTAGCCTGAATTAAACATTTCACTGGAATATAGACGGCACGTTTTCGCCGAATTGTGTTGTAATATTCCGTTCAGTGAATTTTGCCACTTAAATTATTGTTATTGCATTAATTAATATGAAATTTCTGACTTTAATCTTCATATTTAATGAAAAGATTGGATGTGTGCATGTTACGAGCAAAAATAAAAACGCTCACAATTTATTATTCTGTATTGTGTTGCGGTAGCATATTTCTTTTTAAAAATTTCAAGGTATTACGTATATTTTTAATTTTAATGATATAATTTATCAAAATACAGCTCTTTTTGCGTTTGTTGGACTTGAGTTTTAACTTCGGTTATTTTATATACTGAAAAAAGAAAATGAATAAAAATATATCTATCTAATACCTTTAAACGAGCAATTCTTGTATATATATATTTTTTTTAATCTCGGAAATGGCTCCAACGATTTTCATGAAATTTAGTATGCCGGGGGTTTCGGGGGCAATAAATCGATCTAGCTAGGATTCATTTTTAAAAAATGTCGTTTTATTCGTGTTTTCAGGCAATGAAAAACGGCTACAATAGACTCTTTCTGACATCTATTGGCGAGTAGCTACACTAAAGCTAAAGCAGATGGCGTTGTTAAGCAATACTAAACCGAGCTAAGCTCGGTCATCCGGGTACTGATTATTTCAGCCATATAATTATTTATGATAATTATTTACTGTCATAATAATTATCGTATAAAAATTTCTCCACTATGAAAAATGCTAATACACTGAATGATAGTAAGTTTACATATTTTTACGATATTTATGTAAAATAAAAATACTTTGTCGTAACGTCAATTTTAATTATGTTTGATATCAAGAGCTGTCATGATTTCCCATTGAATTTCGTTCTTCCCGTTCGAAAAATTTCCTGTCGATAAACAGGGGTGAACTGATAATGATTGACTGTGTTGTTTAAAAAATAAATATACAGGGGGTCTTGCAACTAAGTAGCATTAATTTTAGGGCAAAAAATATATCCAATTTTATCGACAAAAATACCCACTTGTGAGTATTCCTTTCGGCTTTCGGCTCTTCCTTCTAGAATAGCCGCCATTTACATTTTTTATTGTGTTAGATGGCTCTGCCAAAAATTTCGATTTCTCTAGACTTAAAGGTCCCATAGATGTGAAAAAATATTTTTTGAAACGTAATAACATAAATTTCATTTAAATGTATTTAAAATTTTCACTGTTTTCTTTTATTTTTTCTGACATATTTTTAAAACTAGCCCATTAACATATTTTTTGGAGTTGCATTGTTTGACGAGGATATTGTTTACAAAACCACACCAAAATCATTGCTCTAAGTTACAAGACTCGTGAGTTATCGCAGTTTGAACTGAGCCTAAGGCGTCGTCCTAATTGGCAGCGATCATAATTAAAGATCGCAAGTCATCGCACGAGCATAATAATAAATGTCATCTCACGACGATGAACGCATCGTTTGCTCGTACGATCGCTGCCAATTAGGACGCTTTACGCCTTCATTCGTCTACATGCGCTATCCTCTGTTCAATGTAGCACGTACATACATACGCAAGGAGTATGGGACACTCGAAGGCTCATGTTACTTTCAGTAAAACTCGTTTTACTTTATTTCTCTTTTTCTTATTTTGTATCAGTGTCAGAATAGAATTGCCCGGTCTTTCTGTCATCTAGACCTATATACCGCTCTCCACTCTCAGGGCTGCTGGAAGAAATTTCATGAGAAATAAGCAGTTCCTTTGTACCATCCTTACTTGATGTTTTATCTGTACAATGTTATGGGGGGGTTATGTGTGCATAAATTATTAAATAAATAAATAAATTGATAAAAGAAAATTGCTATTATATGGAAAAACAGAGTGTACAGAAACACTGTGTGAACAGATGTATTCTGTCAAGTAAACGCAATTAAGAAGTAATCAACGTGCATTTCAATTATTTTTGTCTTTTACCTTTACTTTACATAGTTTACCTTTACTTTATCTACACTGTTTGTTATTTCGGTAAAATTTCTGATTTTCTAAGATTAAAAAATATATTTTTTAGTTTCATTTAATATCTTTGTAAAGTTAATTTCTCTTTTGAGTTTAGCACTTTAGTAAACTGTTATTTATATTAGAAGGTTTAACGTGTTTTTTTTTTCAAAATGGAATTATCACCCCAACTCCGGAAATCATTGAATCGCTAAGGAATCTATTCATCCGATCGGAAGGTCCCCTTTCTTACTCCGATTGAATTGAGAATAAACAATAGGCAATTATACCCACGATACAACGAAAGGGCTTGAAACAAACGATAGTCCAAACATTTCCCGGACCCAAAACATTCCCAATGGTTAAGTGGCGTTGTTGTAATTTAAAATGTATCAAACCCAAGGGGTTGTCTACAATATAAACCATTTTGGATATTAATTCGGGCAGGTAACATCAGCAGGAAGGGCCAGGGCCCGAGAGATTAATCCGGGAATTCAACGAACCCTCAATAAAGCCGTAATTCGTACTTCCTGGCTTCTATTATCGGATCATCTTGCCTGTAATCAGGAATACAATAAGAATCAATAAATATTTATTATAGACCGTGCTGTTTAATTAATGGTATGCTGCAATGTTTTGTGGAGAATATCGTATGTGATAATAATTTTATATCTTTTTAATTACTTCTTCCTTCGGCGACTAATTAACTTTGTCCTATTATATACTGATAAATGATATGCTATACTTACCTAACCTATGTATTTGTTTTGTATAATAAACTTAGAGTACTTATTACATAAAAACATTATGACAACTGTCATGTAATGAAGAAAAATACATTATAATAGATGACACGATATAAAAATGTTTATACAATAATACTCTCACTCTCACTACTTTTCGTTAATAGTGAATATCACAAGATCTATTTTAATGGAAAAGCTTCCATACAAACAAATAAGGGAGATGATAATAGCCTTGGTCATTAATGGCCCACCAAGCACGGGTCTCGCCTTTTAAGGAAGCCTAGAGCATACTCCACCACGCTGCTCCGATGCGGATTGGTGGAGGATAATACTCTTGCTAAACTAAAACACCAATAATTTCCCTTTCAAAGTTTCTTCTTTATTTGTCGTAGTCCACGTACAATGAAATACAAATATTAGACTTCGCCTCAAATCCTAAATTCTTTGTACATTTGTTTTGTGGCGTGCTGACCTCCATCCAGGTATTCCGCGAACCTGACCGATACAATCCAATTAACCGGAGATTACACAAATAGGCTGAGGCCCAATTAGTTAGCTAATCTGCCGCTTAATGTATTGAGCCATTTGTTACCTATATTTTGTACCTTGACTACCGACAGATAAAGCCTTTCCGGTAATAACGTCTAATATTGCTAATGGAGGCCATAGACGATCATATGTACTTGATCAAGCGTCAAGCGGACTTGACGCGGCATCCAGTATACTTGATCGTATATGGCCACGGTAAGCTATCTGGCCATATAGTTATCTCATGCACACTGGATAGCGCGTCAAGTCAAATTGCAAAGGCAAGTCGAGCTGTAGACTTGATCAAGTACACATGATCGTGTATGTATGTATACCTTCATAAGACTTATTGCCAGGCAATGGACGCGTCTTCATCACACGACACCGACAGGATACCGACAAGACCCCCGTAACAAAATTTTTCAGTTACCGACTTTTTGTAAATTAAATGCACTCTTCGTATTTTTGGACCTATGGTGTGTTAGACACCTAGCATAACAACAGATAACAGCAGGAAATCTCTTCCCATTTTGGAAATCTCAATCGTATTTTGTATTTCTATGTTTTTACATATCCTATACGACTATAGTAAAGTTATATTGAACCTAATAAGACCTAACAAAAATTTAAAATATTGAAATAACTCGCTGTCTAATTTCTCTGAATCTATATAGAAATTTCCTTTTCTTTTCTTAAAAATCATACAAAACCCAATTGTAATTATTTAAAATATTATTAAGAGAGAAAAAGAGAAACAGAGATACTAAGAGAGAGAGAGAGAAATAAGAGAACTCTACGATCAAAATAACAAAGGAGGTGCTTTATGTTTTCAACATTCGCTCCCAGAGAGGGTGAAAAATGGTTTAAACTTATTATAGAAATAATTTTCCAAAAGATTAACAGCACGTGTAAGTATGTAGGCAGAACTACTCAGTATAACAACAGGAAAAATATATATCCTTTCTAAAATTCAAGACTATTTTATATGGATGAAACGGCAGAGTTGCATTCCCAAGTCATAAGCGATTTCTGATGCTAGTTGCGGAATACTTAATAATCAAATCTGCAAACTCTCGGGTTTGAATATTAGATGGGCTCAGCAAGACATCTGACCTATATTAACTTATATGTTTGACCGACTTGTTCTATCGCAGAAGAGTACACGATACGTCAATTATTTTGATAAAAAGTAAGTTGAACAATGAGGAACTTTGCGTCAAACATCAATATTTACTCATCGTCCTGTGATGTTCAAGATATTTCATTTTATAAGTAAGCTTATCTTTTTTAATGATATAATATGCTGACCATTCATAGGGCCTTCATCAGCAAGAAAGTGCCTACTTGACGCAAGCGACAAACCCTTTACTCAATCCACGTTAAATATGGACAATTTCCAATTTTCCATGGGCGAAAGCGTCACAATGTCATGCAAAAAATTAGCAGTGACTGACTATCTATCTTTGCTTGATTTTTTAAAACCATTTCTCATGTGATTAAATACAATATTTTTGACACTATATTTTCGGATTTAGTTTTACTAACTTTTATGGATTCATAATAGGAATTTGTTCAAAGCATTGAAGGCAACATTACGCTTAAATTACACTCGCACCGTGATCACGCGCGCAACAAATGAGAATAATATCTCGTGCGAGGTTTTAATTTAAACTCTGTGATATCTTGTAATGCCAGTGCGTTCAGGACATTAGTTACGGGACGTAATATCCTTTGTTGAACACCCCGTTGTGAACATTATGAAGAACTCCTAGGTATGCAGGTTTGTTGGTACGATGTTTGCGCGAAACGAATAATAAGTTTCGAATACGCTACCTTGCAAGTGAGGTATAAGATCTATGATTAATAGTAAACTGATCGACTGCTATTCGTTGTGCATTTCAGAGATGAATATTTAGATGATGCAAATGACGCCACGCATGATGTAGGTCGCTTGGCTCAATACAGTCTAGTGAATCATTACAGGCATGCATAATCGCTTAACCGCCAAGCTCTCAATACTACAATGCTTCTTTTACAAAGTTTGAACTCTGGGCAATCTTCGAAATTCTTCATATTTTAATTTTTTATGGCAATAGACTATGATAGATATATATATAAATGAGCAAACTACCTACAGTTGTTTAAACTCATCCATAACACCAATGACAAACGTATTGACATACTTTAGAGAGAGATCAATTGAAATTCAAAATCTTTTTTAGGATTAAATAAACATAATAATAAAAACCATTAGAGAACCCTTAATATTCCGTCCCCGTACAGGCTATATAGGGTTCCCTTAAAGTATTTCTGTTATTCAAATTATATCGCTGGACGCCTCTTAGAAATCTGGATCGGCTTTCTACCTTCTTGACGAAATTGTATTTTTCGTCAAAAAGGGAACGAGGGTCACAGCTGTAGCTATGACAAGAATAGAAAGTTTATTCGGTTTAAGGTTCCGTACTTAAAAAAGAAAAAACTCAAAGTATCACTTCGTTGTCCATCTCTGCATCCGTGCGTCTGTCAAAACCCTTTTTCTCAGAATGCGGGGAGTTATCAAGTTGAAATTTAATCCAATAAAGGTCTGCAATCCCTCGAGTTGCGAAAAATCAAGCTTCTAAATCATAGCAGTCTAACGATATGCCGTATATTTTGATACTCGCAAGGGAATCAAAACCCAAAGGGGAGTTCCCGTTGACATCATGAAATCTTACAAGAAACAATAAAAGTTTTCCAAACTAGTTATTAGTTGTGTGAATATGACTTTCGTTTAAGTTAAATTAAAATAACTTTGTGTTCTGTAAAATTTGCGTCGGGATGAAAATAAATGTTTAAAAGTATCTATGTTGTAACTTGTAAGCTAATGTAACTGACATTTTAAGTCAGGCAATTGTACGAGTATACTGAAGTAAACAGTGTAAGTAATTGCTTTCCGTGCATAAGTATTATTATTTTTATTAGATCGAGCAATTATTATAATATTTATACTTATCAGGTTACGTGCAATTTGAGTTCCGTTAGTTAATTTAGGCATCGACTATTACTCATTAACTACTTAAGCTGACCTAGCTTTTGCTATAATAGCTTTAGCTTTATGCTAATATCGCGAATTTTTCACATGTCCAACAAGAACCATTTGGCTAACAGAAGGGGTACACTTGGTTCTAATTAGCACTTTAAAGCTTATTTTAAGGAAAACGGATTCCTAAATCGTAAAATGGTCTTCACAAGCCCACATTTTTCTATATGTATCTGTTTATTTCTAGCCGTTCCCTTGAAAGTTCTGAGATTTATCATGTACGAACACAACTCGCTTTCCCCCCGGCCCCGACTTATAAGTTCGTACATAAACCCGCGGTTTCCTAAGTAACTTATTACAGAGACTTGTTTGAATTATGATGATAATTATTTATCAAACTCCGCTTTGTTCCTGCTTGTTGCTATACACAGGTGTGCGTCGTTTGCTATCTTAATTACTGCGTTAACCTGTGCTTGCCTCAATTTATAAGAGACAACGTTTAAATTAAAATCCGCAACAATAATATAATAAACAACAATTTTGAAATAAATATTATTTGAGTACCACAACATTTCTACATCATTTTTAATTCCACTCATAAAGAACCTAGAATAATTATTAGGCTAAACGAGGGCATTTTTTGATCTATGTGGCGCGTTTATGAGTCGGTTTCATACTAAAGTCCAAACTCATTTTGCGTCGCCGTGTGGTACAAACAGGACTTTAGTATGAAACCGAATGCGCGTGACTCATTTTTCGCGACTGACAGCTCAAAAAATAGCCTCGTTTGCCGTCACCCTTAATGTCAAAATATCAGACGTTACATTACGTCCTCTTCAGTAACAGTGGTAAAAATTCTCGACATTCAAGTGAAAACAAGTTATTGTAGTTTACCATTTCTTATCTATTATATTTTTTGTTTAAAGATACAAAACAACAGAACGAAAGATCAATAAAAATAAAATCTGAACACCTACTGATTAGTATAATTAGAGAAAATCTGGTATGCCAAACGGAAATACACAATCAAATACATACATAGTGGCGAAATAAATATATTAGGAGAGTATTAGTTACTATTTTTATTTATTTTCTTTTTTCCAAAAAAAGTAACGAGCCTATAACTTAAGACAATATTTCCAGAGACAGCCATAATTCATGGTAATTTTCCTGAAATGAATAATTGCATACTTTAAAACGGTTACAAGAATTAACTACGTAGACCACTGAAAGCCTGGAAACATTTCAATTATTAATCATGTTTTATCAGTAAGTTGGGGCGTCGTAGAATTTTGTTATAATGTTTTTGTCCAAAGTTATTACTTGGCTTCAACCCTATAGCCAACTGCAGGTGTGAGTTGCTCTGTCCCTCTCCTCATCATTGAAAATTTATATGTTAATAGGTTTTCCGAACAATAAAGAATGGTTTTATATATGTATTATATGGACATATAATTAAATAGATCGGACTAACTTACCAAGTGACGTCCGATCCTCAATTATGTGAAGTAATCTCGTCCTCATATTTTGTACTATGTAGTACGTGCTCTGTGCTACTTGCCGTCACAATGTTTAAAGATAAGCGCGTTCTTCATTCTCTGTGGTACGTCCCTAGCTCCATCCGTCCACCACTGGCAATGTCATTGTTTCAAAGCTCTACAACACAACTTTCAGAGAGGGTTAGAGTAGGCAATACAGATCATTATGAACGTTACTTGCGAAATACAAATTACTCTTCAAAGGATACCAGCAGTATGTAGGTATATTCTTTTAAGAATGTTACCTGGGAAGGGTTGGGTCTAGGATGAGGACGAGATTACTTCACATAATTGAGGATCGGACGTCACTTGGTAAGTTAGTCCGATCTATTTAATTATGTTCCGTAATCTCGTCCTCATATTTTGTACTATGTAGATGTTCAAAGAAGAAAGTTGGGTTGATAATAATTCATTCATTAATAACTTCGTTATGATAATCACATACAATTAACAAATAATATTTATATTAAGTAAAGAAACATCCTCTTTTTATTGTATCGTATATACCACAGTTTAAAAAAAACGTAAAGAAATGATAATAATAATTGTTAAATTGTCAGTCTCATAATGTGTAGGTGTCTTTATGCAATGAGCATACATTTTGAGTCAATTGATTGAGACCACTAATCATTGGTCTTTTATAAAATGAAGCAAATGTGGAGGAAAAGGTGAACTAACTGGCTGCTTTCCTTATAACCTCAATAGTCCTCAATAATGCCGGCATACGAGGCTTTTTAAGTAAAGCATGTCTCTGGCCTGTAAATATGGAAGTGTCTAATCCACTATTAACCCGAACTTGTTTAATTTATCGGTTGATAGTTGCAGTGAGGTTGGTTGGTGCTGTTTCTTAACAGTTAGAATTAATGATTTACAATTTTGCCTCACATATTTTTGTAGGTGTAAATAATATAGTAGGATAGTTAGCCGGGCAGATATCTGTATTTTGTTTGAAAAACTGTAAAGTTAAATTATGTTGTATTTGATAAGAACCACAAGTTTTCATAAATTTAATTTTGAAAATTTTGATATTATAAATCAGAATTATCAGAAATATCCTTAATGCAGATAAAAGACAGCGTTAGTAAGGAGTGTACCTCTAAGCTAAGAGTCTAGAAATAGTCTAGAATCTACTGTACTTGGATCCCATATACTCGTAATATCATATCGTATTATGCCGAGTTGAGGACCTTATTTTATTACGGAAATTGCTGACCTGATAGTATTCATTGAACTATATGAAACAACCTTCTAAAAGGCTCCACATTGTAGCTCTGGCAGTGTGAAATTCATGCACCAAGAGCAGACCCGTATTGTTTCCTGATAATGAGACTAACATTATATCCATTGAGAAAGCAGGGATTACTTTTCTTAGAAATGTTCTCCTGACTATATGGCTGCAATCAGAGTAAGGCTCTTATATATATAACGCGTGCAAGTCTGTAGAAGGAGATAAGAATAAATTAGTTATATCGAGGTTTAAATCTTATTTTTTCAGATATAGCCATGGAGTTCTAAAGTGGATACCAGGGCTGTGAGAGCCACATAGGAACCACAACTTTTGTCTTGTCTCCTATAATTTGCTTCAGCACTCTTCTTATAAGCGTGAATAATGGAAATGCATAAAAGAACATGTCATTCCATCTCAAGATGAATGTATCTATAGAATATGCTTCTGGGTCTGAGAACCATGTTATAATTGTAATCCCGACATTTGGTGTTATTCCTATCAGCAAAGAGGACCACCTGCGGTTCATCGAATCTGCTTAGTATACTTTTATTTAATTTATTTATTTATCTTTTTTAGATACACCGTTGAATTATCACTATGCATTGATAACTATTGTAAATAAATTGTTACAATTGATCCATCCAGTGTGATTTGTCATCTAAGGCGTATACAACTTTCATAAACAATGTCACTCAGTTGGCATTCGATTTCAGATTTTGAACGTCTGGATTCACTATCTGTGATGGAGTTTTCTTTTGAGCTGATGTAAAATGCATACACCCATAATGACGTGTCTTCTCTCATTCCACTGCCATAGCTCTCTCGCTAAGTTATTGATATGTGGAAATCTTGTAGCTTTCATTTTCTTAACGTATGCTATAGCAATTATGTTATCTTTCTAAAGCAAAAACCTCGCAGTAATTACTTTAGATGCAAACGTTTTTAAACATTTAAAAGCTGTTCCTAATTTTATTTGAAAAGATTCTCTTCTTCTATCCAGTGTCCGTGACTCCTCACATTATTACAGACAAGTCCGCAATATGTTTGCGAAGCATTTGAGGAAATCTGTAAACTAAAATTTAATTGTATAATTTTCCTGTTATTACTTGGATGTGTGATGTCCACCATTCATCCAGATCTGATTGAATCCCTTTTGATAATATTATTGTTGCATTATAATTTCCATTATAATCTTTTAAAATCACTGTATTGTAGTTTTCCAGGGTTTTCGTATAGAAGATACCATATTCTATGGATTTACAAGCAACTACAAGAAGACCAAGTAATTGGACAAATTCCAAAGTATAACAACTATGTTTTGATTATTATTATTACTATTATTATTTATTTTTATTTCATATCATCCATTAATATACATATTATAATAAAACTGTACTTTTTGTCTGCTTGTCTGCGCGTTTGTTCCGACTAATCTCAAGAACCGCGTTATAGTTAGGTGCAATTTTCAAGGTTGTATTGCAGTAAGCTTGGATCACCATTCAGTGCCTGTTTTACTGCAATCGGTTCATAATTAATAAAAAAGTTATGTCGATTTAAAAAATACCGTCCATACATTTATTTACTCAAATGTGGTTACCAATAGGTTTACCGAAGCGAAGCAAGGGCGCTTAGTAGTTGTTAAAAATTCGATAACATGGTCCCTCTTCTAGGGAAGATGATATTATATATGGAACATGGAATAAAATCTAGCATAAATCCTAGATAAAGACAACCCTGACTGAGTTATAAAGAACTATTTTTTGTGAGTTAATAATAAACCTTAGATTCCCCAGTAGTCAATGCATTCTGCACACAATCATCATGGGAGTCTGCAATGCCCAAAGTATCATAAAGATGACACCAAATTTTATAAGTTTCTTAAGGTTAAGCATCAACCTTCATGTCCCATTTGACTCAGGATTATGAGGACAAAAATTGTCCCTGCGCAAGAAATCATGATTGTATAGAACCTAGTTCCAATAGCTGTCCTAATTCGAGAGCAAACAATTTTCTATTTTAGAAAAAATGTTGTACTGTGGACAAAACAGTTCGTGTGGTCTTGCGTTTAAATAGCATTGTATAACTCCTTATACTGCCAATAATGGTTGGATTGGATGTAATATCACTTTTCACACCATTGGTTATAAAATAATCTTAAACCACCGCATTGTATCTGAATCATGGTCGCTCTTGACCCCGATGTCGATGATGATGATACCTGAGTCACATGGGTGTTCAGACCAGGAAGAATTAGTGTCCTATGTGTAACCGATCATGGAATAAGTCAAATAACAGCCTTATTGAATCACTCAATACCTCAATGTGCTGTTTATTATTCGGTGACAGAATCATGTCATTGAAGCCTCCACACTGTAGAGATTGCTATAGACTACTTGCTGGTCACAGATTCTATTGTCACATTTGATACCACTGTCATTCATCACTGCCACAACTTCCCCATTTAACTTGGGTGGTACTAGAAGACGTCAGAGAGGGGGTCTTGTTTCTTCAACATGGTAGCTTTTAGGTCTGCATTGATGATCTACATCAGTGAGAATAGCTGACCAACGTGTAGCTATGCTCTCATATAAGTATATAGAATTACACGTAGTTTGCTTACCATCATGACCTAGGAGCTCTTCGCCGTCTGCTGGCAGAGAGCTATCCTTTACCTGGTGTTGTTGTATTGGCGAGGTACCTGTTTCTGTGTCTGCCCCCCCCCCCCTGTCTTTCTGTCTGACTGCATCTCTGTCAGCTTTGGAAGTCAGAGTCGATGATTGGCTGTGGATATTAGAATTGGAGGAAAGGAGCGGCGCCTGATTCTATGATTTCTCGAGCATCGGCTTGATCGACTCCGATCATGAGGCGACCGGCTTCTGGTTGTGCGACTAGAGTCTGTTTCATCCTCGTCTTTCGTAAAAGCTCCATGAATCCCTTCTCGCTACGTAACATGTGGCACCACTAGCTAACCTCTCGTGAAAGCATATGCGTGGTGTGGTACCTATTTTATAGGTGATCACAATATCTTATCGCGGAACACGCGGCACCACTAGCTAACCTCTCGTGAAAGCATATGCGTGGTGTGGTACCTATTTTTATAGGTGGTTACAATATCCTGTCGCGTTACATGCGGGACCACTAGCTAACCTCTCGTGAAAGCATGTGCGTGGTACCTACTTATAATAGGTGGTCACAATATCTTATTGCGGAACACGCAGCACCACTAGCTAACCTCTTGTGAAAGCATGTGCGTGGTGTGGTACCTATTTTATAGGTGGTTACAATATCCTGTCGCGTTACATGCGGGACCACTAGCTAACCTCTCGTGAAAGCATTTGCGTGGTACCTATTTGTTATAGGTGGTAACAATATCTTGGGGCGTAAAATGCGGGACCACTAGCTAACCTCTCGTGAAAGCATTTGCGTGGTACCTATTTGTTATAGGTGGTAACAATATCTTGGGGCGTAAAATGCGGGACCACTAGCTAACCTCTCGTGAAAGCATTTGCGTGGTACCTATTTGTTATAGGTGGTAACAATATCTTGGGGCGTAAAATGCGGGACCACTAGCTAACCTCTCGTGAAAGCATTTGCGTGGTACCTATTTGTTATAGGTGGTAACAATATCTTGGGGCGTAAAATGCGGCACCATTAGCTAACCCCACGTGAAAGCCGAAACATGGTAGTTACCTATTTGTTATAGGTAGACACAACATCGTTCTCATGGTTAACCTCTCGTGAAAACTCCAGAGACTAGTGTGTGCAATAAAATTTGTCGAAGTAACATAAGGGGCAAAAATCTGTGTTTAATTAAGCTAATAGAAGTTATGAAAACATACCGCCGTTTCTAAGACGGGATCTATTCATGCGTTTTTCCAACTCTAGAATCCGTTGACTCAATTATTTTTCATTTTCTCTTTTCATATTTTCCCATATTTAATTCAAATTGGGCGTATTATAATAACTGAAAAAGTACTGTAAAAGGACTGTAAAACGATTATAAAATTCGAAAATAAAATGAAAATAAAATTTCGTGACAGCACGTTTTGCACAAAAAAGCACAATGACATTGCCAGTGGTGGACGGATGGAGCTAGGGACGTACCACAGAGAATGAAGAACGCGCTTATCTTTAAACATTGTGACGGCAAGTAGCACAGAGCACGTACTACATAGTACAAAATATGAGGACGAGATTACTTCACATAATTATAATAGTACATATAATGGTAATAGTATATATGTATTATAATAGTAGGTATATCATATATTATACAATACAAAATCAATAAATTCCCCTTACCCTTTTAGTAAACTTCGGATTCGATGGCGAAACATAACGCGATGGTTTTGTGCGGATTTATTACAAGTATTTAATATTTAATCACTTCACATAATGACTTTATTATTATTCATTATAATTTGAACCGTCACATCATTTGAATGTTTTAAAAACACTTATGTTTTACATTCATACCCCGATCGTAATACTGATATATCCTGTGCCCCAATGTCGCAAAGTTATTAGGAGAATTGCAATATTCAGATGTCTCTTTCATTCTTACAATAATTACTTGTGAAAACATGATTCATATTATATTTCAACTACTTATTATTTTTTCTTTGCTATCTCTTCTCCTCGTAAATCTATGTCCATACCCGTCTCGACCCTGAGAGGCCTCAAAATCCTCAAATAAACTAAGCTATATGAAAGAAACTTCGTCCCGTATTTCCATCCCTTCGCCTGCCATATGGTGGGCGAATCCCAAACTATTATTTTATTCAAGTTACTCCATTGTCTGAATATCTACTGGATGGAATATCTATAGGATACTGTAAAAAGTAGAAAGAAGATAAAAGCTGCGTCGATACGTAAAAGGGTTCGTTTTGTATGTTTTGGACAATATACTCGAAAATATAGGATCAAAAAGGAAATAGCTAAGGCCTCTGTCCACGCTGACGCACGTGCTATGCACGCATCGCTTGCTTGCATCTTGCGTCATAAAAGTACGAAATCTTTGACACAGACAAAAAAAATTTGAGCGCTCCCGCATCTTGAAGGACACGTTTAACCATCGCGATTGTTTTCAATCGGCAATCGGCAAAACATGACGTGCATATAAGTGTATCAGTGATACCTATATGACTGAAATATTTTGACTTTGACTAATCATTCAGTTATGACGGAAGCCTTAGACAACATTGGGTTAGTCAATTCTTTCCACCAATAGGCATTGCATCCGCATGAAAGAGTGCGCTCTACTACAAAATTATAAGTGGAAATCCGTACCCATTGAGTCCTCAATGTCTGTGATGTCATATTATTATAAAATATCCTATTATTCAATAATGTGTTTGTCATCTCGTTCCACACAATTTAGAATTCCGTTCAAAGGAATTCTAGTTACGCCATTAACATTAGGTACTCGCGCGACTCAATTTTCTGCCTCACTGTTCGTAACGAGCACCCGTGCGGCGAAATATAATGAACTACCCGAGTTTGGTGCTTCATTAAGATATCTTCAAATGCTTACACGCTCTAAGAATAACTATTATTATATTTCTTCTGCGATAAAAATTACTGACACATTTGTTTATCTATACTTCTATACTAATATTATAAAGAGGAAAGATTTGATTGTTTGCATTGAATAGGCTCCGAAACTACCGAACCGATTTGAAAAATTCTTTCACTGTTGGGAAGCTACACTATCCGCGGGTGACATAGGCTATATTATATTATGTTTTTTTTTTTCAATTTTTCCCGAAGTGAAGCGAGGGCGATTTCCTAGTTATTTATAAGAAGACGGTGTGAAACAAATGATTGTATTATTACATTGTATCTATTTTAAGGATCGCGAAACGAACTTAATCTTACAATTTATGGTCGTAGCACACATATCAACTCGTAAACGGAACGTAAACGTATCAACTTTTGCATGTCAGTATTCTTTGTATGAAACTCCCTACTGTAAAGCACACTTATCGGATTCGTAACGTAATCGCCTCGCCTCGAGACAAGCTCACGAACCGCGGTACGGTGCGTGGACGACTTGCCGTACCCGCGCTTACGTCTCACCGTACGCTATCCTTCGACTTTCCGTTTCCTCGTGCACACCCCGCGCCGCGGCTACCGCTGCGTCGGCGAACTGCTGTCATTCATTCCGTCAACCAGCGGCCGGCGAGCCGTAAGCGCGGCGTCGCCTAGTCGTAGCCGAGTCGACTTGGAGCTGCTAGTCGGTTGGTAACGCGCTTACGTTAGGTTGACGGCGAGGCGATCCGGTGACGATCCCTTTCCGAGTTGATATGTGTGCTACGACCATTAACCTGCTCGTCCGATCTTTTACCTGACGTCATAACTCACATGTATTAAATTTGAAGAATCTTTGTGAAAGTTGTTTGGATTTTGGGTGTATTTTTAAATGTAATAATCACTATTTCCAAAACGAAAGCTATTGTCTACTTATGGATAAAATATTTGAAAAGGTACCCACTAAATACGTTATTTTTTACAATTCCTGTTGTAATCAGTGAAAAATGTACAAAAAAATGGTACAGTACTGACGGATTTCCCGCAACATTGTTTGACACGTGGCGATTTATCTGAGAACCCCCCAGTAATACGGCGCAGTAAAAAAGCGCCTAAACAGGCCCATTACGAAAAAACCCCGTAATTTATCAAAGGTACCTCAAATGTCGTTTAGATTACCTAAAACCGTTTTTTGACTGCGAACGTTTTTCGCACTACGAGACAAGTGTTACTTCACGTCGCTTTTGAAATGCAGAAGAGAGCCTTCAATTTCTCTTTCATTGGAGGCTATTAAAGGTAGTTTTACCTTAGAACTCGAGCTAACCATATCAAAGTGAAAATCGATAGAATCGCCGTATTGTTTTGTTAATTATGCCCCGATGAAAAAGAGGGATGTTTTTAGTTTGACGTGTCTGTATATCTGTATGTCTGTCTGTGGCATCGTAGCTCCCAAACGGATGAACCGATTTTGATCTAGTTTTTCTTTGTTTGAAAGGGGACTTAATCAAAAGTCTTCTTAATTATGTTAATTGTAAATAAAACTATCGGGTTTTCTTTAAATTTTAGTATAAGATAATATTAATTCAAAATATTTTGTTTTGTTCTGTAAAAGGTCCCTCGAATTAATATTTGTTTCTTTCTACAAAAAGGCCGTACGTGTGAAACACTCATACCCTATTGGCTTGTACTCGAGTAAGTCAGTGCGAGCAGAGTTAATCAAGGTCAGTAATAAGATGCTTGACCGTTCTTGACGAAACTTCTTAAAAACTGCTGGGTTTCCAATAATACGTATGTAAAGTCCTTACTTGTAATATTAGTCATTAAGCTATAACGGAGACGTTTGAGTGTTATAATGTGACTTGTGGATTTCTTTAGTAAGAGGCCTTATGCTCAGCAGTTCTCTATGGATTAGAACCATATGCACTCACATACTCGCATCATAATGCCGTGAAGCTTATCTCAAAACCTACCTTTACCGTTTTGCAAAATTGCGTATTAAACGAGGTCCATTTGCAAAAAACACTGTAATTTATCAACAAAGGCACCTCGAAAGCGTCGCTTAGATTCCTTTAAATCCCGACTCCATTATTATTCTGCTTCTGCCCACCACAAGGGATATTTGCGTAATCCCGTGCGGATTTTTATATTTACCTTGTCCTCTTTAATTCCCTTCGATTGTAACCGACGTTTTTTGAATTGTAACTCGAACAATTACTCTTTGACTAACCGAATTACTTGTCTTTAACTAACTTACATTAAATTTATAGATATAGTTGTCGGATAAATGTGAAGTCATATAATTTTTCAAAATGGATAGGGCAACACTTTATCTGAATTCTGAAGGCGGGGCGAAACGTGACTTTAATGTTATTTGTAACATTTGCAGTAGTATTTAGATTTGTCTTATCTGTTATATTGTGCCCCACCTTACCCTATTAGAGATAACCGTGTTGTGGGTACAGTATGATTTTTTAAAGTTTATTAAAAACATGTTTTCACATTTAACCGACGCACTTTTATAGCTTCGTAGTTTTATTATTTGACTCTTGTGCTATTGTTGCATGCCTGCCAAGCGAAGTGTTTCTGAGGGGACAAACACTTAAGACAAGTAAATGTTTGACATAGGTCGTGTGTTTTCGATGTCATGTTTGTATGAAATTCACTTGCATGCAACAAAGTAATCCTATTGGGGATTATGATTGTTTGACTGTCATTATTTTCATTATCTAATAACTTCAAACGAGCAATTATACATATATATGTACGATTTTCATGAAATTTGTTATGCAGGGGGTTTCGGGGGCATAAATCGATCTAGCTAGGATTGATTTTTAGAAAATGTCGTTTTATCCGTGTTTTCAGGCAATGAAAAACTGCTACAATAGACTCTTCCTGACATCTATTGGCGAGTAGCAACACTAAAGCTACTTCAGTAGATGGCGTTGGCAATACTAAAGAGAGCAAAGCTTGGTCATCCGGGTACTTTATTCTTCATTGTCGTTACCATTTACCATTTACACTGTATTTATATTGCTCAGTTCGGTCAGTCAGTATATTTTGGTTGTAGTTTTGGATAGTCCGACAATCTGATTTCCCTATTTTGCTGTTACAGATGTGTGTGGTTGACGATTACTTACCATCGTTGCCCATCACTAGACTTTTCTGGTTGACTATATTTAGATTTACCATTAACATAAACCGCTGTAAACATGTGTTTGTTTTTTTTCAGCCTTAAACGCCTGTTAAATCCCGGATTAGTTCTGAAACAAAGATTAACATAATTTTATTTGGGGGCATTTGAGTTTTTTAAACTCTCACTGCTTCACCACAACGGGCTAAAGCGGTTTCATAGGATGATTAAATAAATGCTCTGTGATCCTCTTTATATTAGGCGCGCCGTAAATTTAGGCTCTGTGGGGAAACGATAAGTGCGGCCAGTTCTTGCTACGAGTGGGGAGGGTGATTTATAGCAAATTATTTGTAGTAAATTATCGTACCTAAATTGGGGATTTAAAGCATTATGAATGTATCATTTAACGGCTATCCCGAAAGATTAAGTCGATAGATCTTGACATCTCTATAGACGGAGAAACTAACAGAAATTATTTGAGTTTTGGATACATTTTGATCAAAGTGTTACGAATTATTACCCCGAATTATTAATAATTATTATCTATTATACAATCCTTCCAAATTCAACCTTAATTTATTAGATGTTATTTTAAGTTTGAATGTTATTGAAATCTCTTTTATCACAGTATACTTACGATTGTAAGACGTATAAAGTTGAATTTTTTTGTAATGAACTAGGAAATCGCCCTCGCTTCGCTTCGGCAAAATAGTAAAAAAAATATATAATATAGCCTATGTTACCCGGGGATAGTGTAGCTTCCCAACAGTGAAAGAATTTTTCAAATCGGTTTGGTAGTTTCGGAGCCTATTCAGTGCAAACAATCAAATCTTTCCTCTTTATATATTAGTATAGATTAAAAGGTTTCTTTTCCATTATTATAGCTGCTTATAACATATAGAAATAGAAGTTTATTATTTTATTTCATCTTAAATTTAGTTCTCTTTAAACGAATTAGAAAATCATATTAGGAATAAATTTTCTTGTTCGTAACTTACTTAAATGGATCCGAATTTTTTTTTATTCCGGGAAATGGATTCCGGCAAATTCTCACGGGATATGATATAAATATTATTAGAATTTTCTTTTAAGGGGTTGATAAATAATGTAAAGTGCCTTTTCGTAGCTTTTGTAGAAAACTAAATATTTATATGTATGTTATACATGTTGTTATAATGGGTCGGATAAATGTGAATAAATATCAAAATAAAAAAATAAGGAACTTCGTTCCAATAAAAACTTTAAATATAATCACTCTTATCTGCAATAGTAAGGTGGGGCAACATATGGCAGATTAGACAAATATAAACTGCAAATGTCATTTTATAACGTAAGTTACGTTTTGCCTCATCTTGCGTTAATTCAGATAAGAATGTTGCCGTATCCAATTTCATAAAGTTTATTAAAAATATCCTTGTCTTCACATTCATCTGACAAACTATTTATTGTTAACATTATAAATCAAACTAAAATAAAAACTTCCCAATTACATCTATCACTACGCCAAGAAAAATATCGATGACTCGAAATTCCGTAGACCAATTCTGATTCGGAGATATGCGGATATGTGCCAATTGGGCCATATTGGGCGTTATGCCAGTATTAGCGTTACAGTATATCGGAGTTCGGAGCAATGTCATTGATCACTCAATTTTCCTACATTTGACTCACGAATATGTTTGACCCAGTAACATAATTCTTGAGTTAAGGCGACAGAGGAATCTCAATATTGCTGACGCGGAGGAATGCAAAGACCTAAATAAAATTCCCGCTGACGCTCCTGTACCGTCGGTCATTACCGGCCCGTGTTTGACTGTTATAGCGTTCATATTTCTGGAAAGACTTTTAATTAAACTCATAAACCCTGTTCTACATCTGTTTTTAACAAACAAATAAATATTTATTTTTAATTAAAGCATTTTTGTCGTTCCTTCTCCGTGATGAAGTGATTTATCAAAACAATATGCACAGAAATGCACAAAGTATTTTTTTTATGAAAATAACCGACAAACGATAATAGCTTTGTAATTAAATTAACTTGACATAGGCAGAAGGTCACGAGAGTTTATTTTTAATATAGTAAAGTAGCTTTGTTTCTATCCTTTTCATTTACAAAAGTTTTGTAAAATATAGTATAAAACGAACGAGTCATAGACCGTATAAACTTTATAGTATATCGTATTTCAAAACTTGGCGTCTGACGTGGGATCGTCCTTTGATAAAATCTTTTGCGCTGAAAATGACACGTAACATAATAAGTAGCTTTGAATTATGTTTTTTATCCTGTATGTACGAATTTAAGAGATTAAATAAATAAATTAAATTAATTACACTTGACACTCGTAGCCCCTCACTGGGATTCCGTGTGTAGTGGGTGCTATTGACAACGCATAAAGACAAGAACACTCACACCCAAACCGACAACAGTAATTCAAACTCGTCATTCGAATTCTTACTTAGCGATTTCCCAGCGGGGAATCGAACCCAATGGCGCGGCGATCTGGCATGGTAACCATCGCGCCACACAGATCGTCGTCATCGTCTTCTATTCAAGTATACTTTTGTTTTTGTGACAGTTTTAATCACTTGTCGAATAATAAAATATCCAAATAATACGAATTCAGAGGGCACATTAATGAAAATGGTGAATTTAATTTCTATCATTATACTTCGCTAGGTTCTTTTCTGCTTCGTTTGGCAACAAGCCACGCGGATCCTTCCATTGTACTCTCCATTATTTGATACTGTTGTTGGGAAAACGTTACAACAAAGTTAAATTAGTTCTTAATATTTTATTTTACTTTAAATTATTACAAAGATCATTTAGAAGAACTTTTATATTTTTAACTATAAAATATTTTTAACTGTTCTTAACTCAAGTTATTCGCACTCTAAGTTAATTATGAGATATGTGACAGTAAGCTCTTTATGATAATGAAAATCTTTGAAAATTTCTTTGGAATTTGTGTACGTGAACTAATTTGAAAGATAGTGTTAAGAAAATTATTAGTTATTAATTTATCTATCGTTCATATACTGGAGAAAAAAGCGCGCGAGCGAAGAAAGAATAAAGTTCTTAATATAAACATGTAAAAATAAAATGAAAATGTATCTTACACTTCTTAGCTTAGGGACTTCTTGGACTTCTTTTATCTCAACGCCAACCTTTGGTGGTACGTAAGTTCATGGAAAGCATTGACAACCTTCCAAGTCAGATTATATTCAAATATAAGCCAAAAACTTATGCTTTTTAAGTCTAACGGTACTAGTTAGTGACGGCCGCACTCAGATTCACTTAACGGGTACTTAAATCACAATACAAATTCAAAGAATCACACTACAAATTCTGTACTAATGAACGCTTTAAGTACCCGTCAAGTGATTCTGAGTGCGGCCGTTACTGTCAAAGTAACTTTAAAGTAGACCGCAAGTAGCTCCTAAAAGCGAAAACTAAGAAAAATTGTTCACCCCGTCCCAAAGAGGGATTTGTCAAATTATATATTCTCCACTATATTATTTGCTCAAACGCGCCTTCGTCATTATGGCGAAGTAAAAGCTTCTTGCGAACTCATCCCCTGCAATGCTCTTATAAGAGCATTAACAATGGATTTTTATTGGACAATTTCATGGTGGGTGGTTCAATATTGTTACCAAGGTTTTGAAACTAAATAACAGGATGAATCCTTACATGTAAAACGGTAATCATATAATACGGTTACAGATAGATGTCTCTACATGTCAAGAAAACCTTTTATTTATTGAGCGATAGATCCCGTAATTACAATACAATACTAAACAGTACAAAACTCTTTATATCACACCAGAATAAAATGTACATGCAGAGAACACAACTACAATAGTATACAATACAATAGGCGATCTTATCGCTAAAAAGCGATCTCTTCCAGACAACCCAAAGTGGAAAACTTATCTAAGTTGACAAATAAATGTTTTAATTAATGTCTCATATTATTGCTTGTTTGTTTGTCTGTGCGTTTGTTCACAGATATATGTAGTCTAACCAATTTAAACGTATTCACTGATATAGTCAGGTTATATGTGTTGTAATATTTTAATGGTTTCGCCAAAAAATGTAGGTAAAAAAGAATACCGATTAAGTCGATTTTAAATGTTGGTAACTTGAGATGGCACATTAACTTCTGTCACTTGGTAACTCCTCTGCCCAACCACGCTGAATCAGCCTGCTTGAGGTTGTTGCCGGCTGGTTCTAGGTAACATTCTAGGTGTCATCATTTCATAATGATGATTTCATGGTGTATTTATATAATTCTTATTTATGTTCAATATATATTTATATATAATATATATATATATATATATATAAATACTATGGTTATCTGGATATTAGTATTTCAATATGTTGTTTATTGTGTTATTTCTTCCCGTTTTTTTTTCTAATCTTTTTCTTTTGTTTTCTTTGCCTACCTCACATTTTCACCATCACCCAGGGTCAACTGGCAGAGAATGCCATTAGGCATTAAGTTCGCCCTTGTAACCTTGTAACCTTGTAAGGTGTTGCAAAAGAATAAATATATATATAAATACCTAGAATCCTCTCTTCATAGAGAGAACCGTGTCCAGTAGAGGACCACTAATGAGTTTTAATAGCTACATAAATAGCCACAGCGCTTACATTGAAAGCAAAAATGATTTGCATTTGAATAACACATCGTTTTTTATTATTTATTAACAGGTAGAAATAAAATATAGCAATAAAAATAATTTAAGAGATTAATAACGATGAGCTAAAGCTCAAGCACAATGTTTGACACATTGAAGCGTTATAATTAATTGGAAAACATTCGTTATCAATTACTTTGTATTCTAGCAGTCTTTTGTTTGTATTAATTTAATTTTCATATTGTTGCAGGTAATATTTATGAGAATCACATCAATGGTACATAGGTGTACAGTATAATTTTAAAGGAATTTGATAAGACCAACATAAACGTCCCGCTGCTGCCCACGAGCCTCCTATCTTTTCGAGTAGATGCTGATCGAGTAGACCTCGATCGAGTCGAGATCGAGTAGATCGAGTAGACCTGTAGGTCCGAATATGACCAAACCAAGAAGGTGTAATATGGAGGAGAAGCTTCGAAGAGGTACCTGAAGTCAGATGAATATCTGCACCCTATCATTGGTTGAAATCATACACCCGACACCCTACGAGTAGCTATGAGGTCAATCAGGCCTATGATTGGTCGAAATTTTTCATCGTATGTCACGTCATCCATCTTCTGGTAGATCTTCAAAGCTTATCCTCTATATGTATACATGTATGTCGCATGGAAATGAAAGAATCCGCGATTTGATCAATTCCCTTAGGGTGTAAAATGATCAAATCCCGTAAAATGAGAGACAGACGACTCCGTTGGGCCACTATTCTTAAGAATTTCATTGATTTGATCGAAGCACTAAGCTGTCACTAATCTACGACTAGAATTAATTAGTAAAAAAAAATACTTAAATCTTTACAAACTTAGAATTAAAAACCATTATTCAATCGGACTTTGGGCGTAATAATTTATTTACAAGCCTCGTTGAAACAGAATGTTTTATTCGACGTAAATCCCATTCACTCTCTATAAGAGTACATAAACGACCCAATTCACCTCATTATCACAAAAGTGGGCTTCAACAACCATCGGATGCACTCAATTCCATAATGATATAATGCGTAGAAATTTCTACGTGTAATATTACACATTTTTACTTTTCTAATTTAATATTTTGTGCCATGCTGATAACAAATTCATTTTAAAAGTCAAACTAACGACCGTTTAAAATTAAATCATCACAACTTGTAACATATAATGTAATCACAACTTCGCATTAGATAATAAGAAGAGCTACAAACTCTCCATTATTGAATTATATTAGGATCGTATTATGTTACTCATTCAATCATTAGAATTATCTTTACGCCGGGGACTAAACTTACAATTTTATAACGTGATGAAATTGGGGATTTTTATTTTCGTTTCCGAGTTTCGTTCGAGCCGGAAATCTCTTTGGAGCCAGTCCGCCTTTAGTAGGTATTAGGATCAGATTTCTTATTCATTTAATGATCATTACATTCTTTCAATGTGCTTAGAACTCATCAGACTAATTTCTACTAGCGCAATTGTAAGTATTGACAATCCCATCACGGTTTAAAGGTACAGTGAGCAAAATAATTACTTATGCAGAGCATGATACTAAAGCCTTTTTTAATGTTTAATATTACAGAATGTTTGTGTTAAGGTAATATCAATGTTAAATGCAAGGTAAGGTATGATTTTTTGAAAAAAATAAACAATATGTAATATTAATATAGCAAAAGGTTTTAGAATCATGTACCCTGCATTCCTTTCTATTTTGCTTTGTATACTTTAATAGTAAAATATAATAACTACAGCGTAGATATTCGTTCATCGGCTATTGACGAAAAAAATAGTTCACCTACAATTGCAAAAACCGTGATCCCAGTCCAACGGCTCTAAAGAAAATTTAACACTTCAAAGGTTCAAAGGAAAATTTCGAACACTTCAAAGGGAATTTTGAAGTTAAACCGAATCGAGCTCGACAGGGAAACGAATCGAAATGACTGTGCCAAAACCAAGCACTTCTCGATTACTATAGCCGGGTGTAAAAAAATATTGAAAGACATTATAATTAGCTGGCTTAAAAAGGACAGGTCTGTCTTATACGTAGGTATGTATTATTGTTATGTAGCTTTGTTTCAGTTCTTCAATTATTCGTCATATGTCTGTGTATCTGTCTCTATCATAGCCAACTGTAAAATTGGAATACTAATTAATACTGTATATGGAATATTAAATATGATGTTCACGACGAAATTATCCGATCTCATTCTAGTATAAATTCATACAATTTTTGTTGTTCGTTCCAAATGCAAATGAAAAATAAAGTTTTATGAAGTAAAACTTTACTTGGTGAATAAATCTGCATGAAATAAAAATATAATTAAGCCGTAAACGTGTGAAATATTACCGTAAAAGCATATTAAACTGCAGATTTGTATGTACAAGATACGCCAAGAAAATGTAAAGGCAAAAACAACATTAATCTCACTTTGCTGCAGAGATTTTACAGCTTACTTTTAAACATTGAGATGGAATGTATTAAAATATTGTGATAACATTTCTTGTAAAATACTTGTTTTTAACATTTTAACTGCATGTCTATTTGTCTGGACCGATAATCTAGGAATAAACACGATTTCCCTAAAAGTACGTAAATGTAATTTAAGTACGTAAATCAAAGCTTACCATTAGGATTATCTTTTTCGTGAACTATAGGAACAAATTATGAAATCTACCCACAACCCGTATAAAAATATTAATTTGGCGTTTTCTTCGACGCATTTATGTATATTTATGCATTTATTTAGTATTTTAATTGTATTGTATTTGCCATATATGTGGTGAGCTATGTAAGGCGTATTCCAGCGCAGCCGTTAATATTACACCTAACTTATGTTAATCACGTAAATCAGACCACATCTGTGTGTGGCCGGCCAAACCTGGGACCGCTCAATGGCCTAACTCCATCACTGCTTGGCTTCAGAGAATATTAAATTAATGGTCAACCGTTAACTCACAAACTCGATGATATTGTCCTGAGTTGTGTCCACTTAATGGCACGCCCCAACTTTCCTGCACCGTCATACAAACTGGGAAAATTGTAGTTTCCGTCAACGGATCGGCAATTTAATTAGGCGGATTAATTAATAACCCACGATGGAGGCTGACGTCGCCGTAAATACTCTTCCGTCATTTTAATTTCTTTTCGCATACAATTTTTCGTAACTACGCTCGAGAGGGTGTGGGTGATTTATGACGCGATCTTTTACTCATAAATCAGACCTCACAGCGTCTAAAGACAAAAACGTATCTGCGAGTGGAGATTGTAAAATATGTTAGGGCAATTAGCATCAAGTTTTGTTTAATAAAATGATATTAAAACATGTTTTGTAGAGGTAAAGTTACGATTTTAATTCATTGAACAATGACTTCGTGAAAACATTTAACGTATAAAATACCATACTATAAACTACTTTTGGTAATTATTATGTAACGCTATCTTTTATCGCTTTCCGAAAAATCTTTATTTTTTTAATAATGCAGTTATAGTACAATAATCTGTAACGCTGTAGCGATAAGTACGTATAGTGGGCCAATATGTGCCCTGCAATGTTTAGTAGTGGGCCAATGTGTGCAATACCAGTAGGTATTGAGAGACAGTAAGTAATTTTCAAAGTGATTTTTACTCGTACAAAAACCAGGGCACTTTGTGATATCAAAGCACTTCTATATTCATAGGACAGCAATTAGCACGGCTTGGCGTTAGCTCCAACACTTCCATACTCAAAGTCAATGGTATTCGAGCATTATTCGAGTCATCGTAGCGTGCATCGAGCACGGATTTTTTCAAAAGGTTTCATCTTTTACTCTCTCATCTTCCGATTGTAATGTTTCTTATCTTATCATTTCTTTTCTGTATTATGTATTGGGATTAATTTCTCGTTATTATCTATTCTATTTTATTATAATAAAAAATGTTAATTTCCGACTACTATTATATTTTATTTAGCAGAAAAAAAATTAATTTAAAACAGTTTGTTGTCCGTGGCCCGACCGCATAGACCAACTAGTTGAAGAACTGACGCTTTTGTGATCCAACTCATATTCAGTACTTTCAGCGTACTCTTAACAATTACACTAATGTACCACGTAATGGTGTAGTCACTGGAAAGTTTGGCACTATGAATTGAGGTTGAATGAGTCTTTACTTCTAACTTCTATAATCCTACGACTTCATCTCTTTTAATGTGACTGAAATGCACGTACGAGATAACAAACATCTTTTGGAGGATCTTCTTGAAAGTTTAGTCAGAATTTAAAATTCAGTTCCTATTGAAAAATTTAAGATAGAATATTTTTGAATTGCCTTTAACATGCAGGTGCCGTATACAATTTGTAACAGTAGTATGAAGATTTCTTCGCGGAAAATATTTTTCTATAATAATGCAGGAATTTATTATGTATATATCGGTGAGGCCATAAATCTCGTAATAAAGTGAAGATCCAGGGACGGACCTCTTTATTCTACAGCGCTTGTCTGATCCAGAGGCTGGCATATAAGAAATGTCATGTCATATTTAGATTAGGGAATTGTCAATAATGTAGAACAGATTATTATTGATCACGTATTGTTAAAGTACTTTGGAATATTGATGTGAACGTTAGGAGAACTGGAAATATATCATGGTGCAAAGTAAAAGGAATATCATTTCATAACCAACTTCATAGAATACCCCCTTCTGCTATTTATAAATATATTGTGCAGTTAAAATATTCAGTAAACGTTTCTATATCTTTAGCCGTAGAGTTCAATTTGCAGTGTCGATGTAGAATGCCACATGCTGCATATCGCTCGTCACTGCTAGACTGGCCGTTGCAAAAAGATCATCAATGGGCATAGCCGTGTTTTATTTTATCGCGGTGTCAGTGAATTCGGCCGCAAAGTGTTCGTTCCAAATGTACGTATTTCTCCTTTTGCTAGATATACTAGTCGTGTCTGTTTTAAATTGCTGTCGGGTATTTTCTGAATTTTGCGGGTAGCTAGCTTTTGTTGGCTAAAAGTCCGTGACGACGAATTTGGCAATAATTTTGTCAAAAATAAAAATTTGGAAGTTTTTTTTTTGCATTTGCAACTACCCTCAAACAAAACTTTTTAAGTCCACGTTTCTACTAATTTCTACTTAAAGACATAAACTAAGAAAATAATGAATTGTAACTTAACATATATTAGGCACATTTTAATTATCTTTAATCGAAAAACTTTGCAATACACGCGCAGCATTTCTCATCACTTATTATTTACGCTGTCTATGACATTGAATAAAGATCTTTAGGCACTTTGATTTAGTTTCTTGCCGTATTTGGAACACTGCGAAAGAGGCGGCGTATGCGAGACGCTAAACCGAATTCTGAATATGACGGACCCATCAGATTCTTATAGTATCGACTGAAGTTACAGCATTGGATGTAACAACAATATTAATGAATCTTTATATAACTATCTCAATATTATCTGTGTAAAAAATTTGGTTATATATTTTTTGTGCCGCGAAACAGAAAAAAATTTAATAGAGAGAGTTTTACCTACTTCGTATTTCGAAGTTCCCAAGGTTCGGATTTTATGTATAAAAATCTCGTATCACGGTATTTGTGGTTGCACTCTTCCGAAATGGCCGATTTTTATGAATTTTTTGTGTACATTTGGTAGATATGAGAATAGGTCGTAAAGTATATTTCATACCGCCGGGTGTCCCTATCCAGAATTTTTTGGCAGAACAACGTATGCCGAGACAACTAGTTTTATTATGTGATCTAAACATCATAGGTCATTTTTCTATGAAATTACATTACAATATCATTATTTGATGACACAAGAAAATGCACGGAAGGATAATGCCAACGTCACAAAAATAATTAATCTTGCAGTACTGGAGCAATCTCAGCATATAAGCCGGGCTGTTATGGCAGCATTTGGGCTCAACGACGCGAATAACGGCCGGCCCTACACATCCAAATTAGGTCAAGACAGCTCCTCGGACGAGTATCTAGTCTCTCGGTTACACCAATGACTGCGATTTCTGTCGAGTATTCTTAGACAATGGAAAAGATTGGAAGATTTTCTGGAAAATACGGAATGGTAATAATGCTTTTATTAATGTGGAGATAGAATGGAAATTAAATTATATTTTACGTAGTTCTGTGACTAGTGAGATCGTACTAATTAAATACATGTAAAATATTACTTGCAAGAATTCTGTGATGTAGGCATAAATACCGTGAGTAATGATTACACTTCTTAATTATTTTTCCGTTGGCTCGTTTTCTGAATGTAGAAAAATTTTGGATGACTTATTCCTTTTGTAATTACTAATTACCTGTAGGTATACTTTAGAAGCGATCATAGCTCGGGGCTCGTGTCAATCCTTAGTAATCGACAAATGAAGCAACAGCAGGCGCGGTCATTAGTTGGATGAGTGACCGCTAGTGGCAAAAATTTCTTGAAGGTTTCCGTGCTTTGGTGGGCACGTAAAGCCATCAGGCCTGGTTGTTATCGCAGTTATCGTAAGATAACAGTAGTCATTCATTAACAATATTAATAGGGATATTTTAATACAATCAATATCTTAATTATTTTGGCATCTTATTTATTTCTTAATAATTTCAATAGTAAATACTATCAAGCATTACTAAGCAACAAAAATGGAATTAATTTAAGTATTCATATTATAAGTATGTTATTATACAATCCGCTACAGAAATATATACGTACGTACATTTTATTTTGAAAAGCGGTACAACTGATACAAGTAAATTAAAATAACTATTTCACAAATAACTAATTACTAAATAACAACAAAGTATTACTGCATTGTAACTTACTTCATATATTATATTATAAAATACCTTTCCCTATGCTTGTCACTAATTGGAATGTTGGCAAAAAATAAAATAAAGTTGGCCCGCGTTGGGCGCCACTCCGCCTGAACAGTCGCGTTGACCTCGCCTGAACGCGTTGTTATTGCATTTCGTCCTCTTCTCTTTCCTTTATTGGACAATTCGCATCAAGAAACGGAAGGTTTTTACAACTGGTATGCTTTTAGTGTTTACTGTTCCATATTGTTACAAATAATGAAAATGACGGTCAGTTCTAGTGGTAATGATGGTAATATGAAGTCTTATTTGAATTAAATTATCAGCAAAGTAGAGTCATTTGGGGTAAGAGCACGTGTCGGGTACGAGAACGCAGTGCTAAGATCTCCGTGTAATAAAAAATATAATAAATAAAAAATAGTCTTGTTTGTCTATATTAATGTAATAATAAAAATGCTAATAATAATAATAGACCCGTATTAACAAACCGATTTTAAGATCTCTGCAATGATGACTCTGATCTAAATCCACAATTATTATTACATTGACAATTTTTAATCCTTAATAAGTTACTATGAAAAACCTCAAACCAGCAACAAAATCTTAAACATAGCTGAAAATATTATTTAGCATTTTATTTTTATCTCTATGTACGAGTAGATATTTTCTCAAAATGTCTTTGATGCTTCATCTACGCTAGCTCGCTTAAGGCGCCTAATGCCTTTTATGCCTCAGGCTGCGAAATCTCAACCTAAAACTTTTGAAACGTTTCACCAGCAGAGAGCAAAGAGTAACGAAAATAATACCGCTACTGGACTGGAGGTCTTAAGTCAATCCTTAAATATTATCCGCTAAAGTTAAGGCAAAAGACTTTAACATAACCAATATTTTGGAGACTAATATCCACGCAAAAGTGGAAACTCTGTAGTTCAAGCATTTCGGTTGGTAGTGTACCGCCAAATACAATAAGAAACAATCAGTTTTGATACTAAATTGCTGACAGACTTACTGCTACTTGTTGGATTGGTAGTAAGCGCTTCAATATACACAAGGCTCAAGATTTTATAATGTTTTATAACTATTGCAAAATTTCCAAACAGTTATGTTAAAATTGATTTATTTTAAAAATGTAATGTTACGTAATACTATCGCCAATAGTGCACCGCGTGCAGTGAGACTTATATGTAAAATTTGAATATTGTCGAAACACGACGTGCAAGAGGAAGAGCAAAAATGTGCGCATGAAGCGAACAAAATTGCTTCTGATAACGGTATAAAACGGTTCTGAGCTAGTCGCGAAGACGTTGTGCCTAATTGAAGTAAGGGTGGTAACAAGTAGGGTTGTAAGTTAAGCTCTTATTACAGTAAACGTAAATACTTTCTTTCTTGCTTGCTCTGTCTTCTTTCTTGGTCGGCAACGCATCGGTGATACCCATACTGATGTCCATGGCACATAGTGGGCACTTATTACAGGTACGGATCGTCAACTCGTTTGTCACCTTATAAAGCTGACCATACACGATCAAGTGTAGTTGTGAAGTTTCGGAAACTCGGTTTCAAAAATAACGTGGCCTCACATGACTCACAACAGCAATAAGCATGTCTATTCTCATCTATAATATTGTCAGTTGCATAGGAATATTATTTATTTACTTATTTTAAAAGTTGCACCAACAAAATGAACACCTTTACATTTTATAATATTTTCATGCACAAAATAATTACATTCAAGTGTCACTTCAATTAGAGGTACAACCACAGAGTACAACACTGAGGTACAACATTACATGACATTTCTTTTCTCCTACTAATTTTGGTAAATTATATTATAATAGAAATGCGCGAAAGGCGGTTTTGGATGGTAAGTAAAGTAATATTATATTTTGTATTAAAAAAAAATTCTGTCGGCTGGCAGAGAATGCTTCTAGCATTAAGCCCACCTTTTGTACCATTTTGATTAAAGGTATAATAAAGTTATAAATAAATAAATAAATATTGGCAACCCTAAGAACAAGTATTGCTGACGAGATAGGAGTGAACGGAACATTCACTGAAGCCATTCGAGTGATTTAAAATGTTTCAAATACAAGATAAATTTTTCAATTTCGAAGCATTGCATTTTTCTATAATATAACACACGCCTTAACTCATAGTCACTAACAGTTACTTAAATCACTCCTTCGTACAGAATTTGTATGGTGATTTTTATTAAGGAGCGGTTTAAGTAACCGTTAGTGACTCTGAGTTGGAGCGTAATGTAACTGTTCTACTGCAGAATACATTTTCATTCAGCACTCGCATTACTAAGCCCGTGTATTCTTGTCAGCATGAGAAGGGTCAAAGCCATAGTAAGATAAGCTGGTCGAGAGCAGATTCAGACTTCACATGTCTGAAAACATTACATAGAACTTTACGTAGGAAGGATATGAATTTAGAGCATAGACATACATTACATTATATTTGTTACAGCAGGCGCATTACCCATGGATTACTACATAACACATCTTGATAGGGGGAGATAGTTCTCCCTCGTCGCAAACACTGTCTTCCAAAATGACGCTAAGCTTCGAAGAGGTAGGCTGAAAACAGACCACGTGACATTTAATGAACAATTTCGACCAATCATAGGCCTGATTGATAACAACAACAACAACAAAAACCTTATTTACACCAAAATTATATCTCAATACATTTGATAATACAGGAATTAGTACAATAGGCGCTTTTATTACTTAAATAGAAATCTCTTCCAGACATATTATTATTAATGTAAAATGCTACCTATAATACGCAAGCTACGATTTAATATTGATAATAACGCAAACTTTACGTAACATTTTTGTTTCATGCCTGCATACCTAATTCTTTTGCCGGCTGTACATATTAAGTTCTCTCACATGACTGAATACGACGGAATAAACGGAATAGCATACGAATTCCAATACTTCACCATTCGTATACCGATTATAATTCACATACTGGGCTTCAGTCTGTAGAGGTGAGTAGCGTCGGTCCGGAACCAATCCCTGGATGCGAGTTCTAGCTATTGTTCTTATTTTTTATTCAAGCTTAGTTCGGGTCCGGAATTAGGGCGACGGCCCGGTGAAGTTTTTTAACATTTTTTGCGAAGATTCCCGTTTTAGCATACTCATGTAACTTGTTCCTAACTCTATCCAACAATATGAATATTCCTTAATGAATTTTCGTACTTGAGAACACCCAAGTTCTGATTGGAGTACTTCTTGTTAATTCATACGTGGCTTATAAGATGGAATTGCAGAATATTATTCCAAATCTTTGTATTGTTACATAAAACAAAGACTGCTTTTCTGAATTCGATAAACTTTTGAGGTATTTTCGCTACCTTTTGAACCTGGTTATTTAATTAACTTTTAATGTAAAGAACCTACCTTCAAATATTAGTGCCAATAATCGCTTTGCATTAATACTTCGTCAATAACAAGCCAACTACCATCGACCATGGACTACAGCAACGTCCAAAGCACTGATGCATTCCATATTTAGAAAGAACAGAGAAGAACGAAAAAGGGAAAGTTAATATAATACGAGTAATACTTTCATTATTAAAATGGATGTTATCCATGCGATCTAATCATGATTTAGATAGGACCAGATGAGGTCTGGAGATAAAGTTTAATTAGATTAAGGAATTAGTGTAATATAATGCAAAGCATGTTCAAAGGGCTCGTTATCTTTAGGGCCCAAACCCTTTGTTTAAATCTCTTTAGCATTAGGTACCTTTGAATGGGGCTTTTGTCTCCCGCTCACAGTAAGATAAATATTTAACAAATACCATTTATCTTTTAGTGGTCGAAATTCGTCCATTATCATTATAGAATATCTGAGAAAATAATTGAATTTTAATAAATTTAACTTTTTTTCGACTCTTTTTCATTCATTAATGCCATACACTTTTCTGTACGCGTACTTACCTTTTAAAACAGTTCAGTGCCACATTATATTGAATAAAAAAACTTTTTTTAAACAAAATCAATTGACAAACAGAGAACAAATAGAGATAAACAGAATACTGTTTATTTTACACTCCAAATAGGTTAATACATCAGAACATAATATAAATAATATGTAGTACAAAAGGCGGTCATATCACATAGCGATCTCTTCTAGACAACCTTTTCAACCTAGGCAAAGTAGGTACATAGTAAATAGAGATGTAACTGTAATATGTAACTTGAAATATTTTAACGTATTACTATGTCGGAGAGTCAGTAATTATGAGACACCAGCTTCTTAATAGGAGGTCTATCATTGACGATACATTTCTTGTCACGAATTGGCAAATTTGTCATCGGCGGCAATAAGTTAATTGGTAACCACTTGAGCAGTCCGTTCTTTTGTCACACTCAGCTCAAAAAAAAAACGGGTACTACTTCGCGTCAGGCCGGCCTGACGCTGTCTCGTCCTGGGCCAGACCCGACTACTCAAGGTAGGACTTTGAAGCTACAAATTCAATTATTTTATTGTCATATTTTAAACGAACGTAAGTGTTCATTATACAATACCAACACAATAAATTATTAATAATGACGTCAGAGCAGAAATTTTAAAGTCCTTTATCTCAAGGGCGAATCTCTTTGATAACGAAGTTTGGGGTCTCACCTAAGTCTTTTTCACACCTAAGTACACACTGTGACGCCATTACGCTCTTAATATTCCCTCAGCAACCCGGATTTCCATTAAACTTTGTACATTTTAAACAGTTGCCTTTTGCGCCCACTTCAAAATTCATCGCATATTTAAAGGTTCTACAAAGAGCTTTGTTTAACTTTTTGAGCTGCTTCAGACGCCACGGCGCCGGTCGCATGGAAATTTATGTTTTGCTTCCAATCACGAACAAGTGCTCTGATAGACGACATTATGCGACTAATTTTTTCCCTCTTACCTTTTCCTAAATTGACCTTTTATAACATCATTTGCGAGGTCATGATTTAAGTGGCTCCAGATAAGATTTTACTGGAATATTCATATACTTTTTGTGCACCTTATGTGCCGGCTAAACTAACTGACACATACCATACGCTAACTAAAAGGAAACAAAGGACTAACTTATATCATTAATGACACATTATTGGTAGGAATCTAAAAATCTAGGTATTTTATGTATATGTAACAACTGTGAGAAGACTGAGAAGACTATATCAGCATTTACGTATGGTGGATGAGCTCTGAATTTAAGTTAGGGTACTTTTGATGAAAATTTTAATTGAAAAATCCTTTGATAACGAAATGGACGACGTTATTGACAAGCGGTGGGATAAAACGAATTATATCCCAATTTGAATCACGCTTCACTTTAGTGTTCGAATGGACTTGTAATGTAATAAACGTCACAACAGGAAAAATCGATGAATATGCAATATTTGCAAAATTGATTGCCCAACGACAGTTTTTATATATGTCGTTCTGATATACTGAATACATCTCCATGTTGAATGGACACAAAGTGTACTTAATCAGCATGGCAATGGCTTTACCAGGTCTCAGTATTATTTAATAAGTATTGATCAAATTTTCTAGCAGCTTCCACCTCAACGATAAAAGATGTGACTTGTTATCAGGAGATATTTGATCACCATAACCGTCATGACCATCAACCTCTAGACCATTAATACCGTATATAAGATGTGGACAAACATCCAATGACGTCAGAAATAACTAAGACCTGAGACCAAATATTCTTAAGTCAACAGTTAAGTAAAAGGCGTTTTCTAAATAATAATAATGAAAATTTAAGACTTATATTGTTTTCTCATGGGTGCCATTATCATATCTCAATAAAGGAGACCCGCCACTTTACTATGGGAATTGGTATCAAATTGTACAGTGATAAAACTTTGACTATTTTTTAAGTTAATGTTTTACATCAACGATGGATCTTATTTGACTTTGCTACCTAGTAGGGTTTATGAGATATTTTAGTTTAAAGTTACTCAACAAAGCAGTGTTGCCAGGTCAAAAAATGTGCATACGGTATTTTCTTTTAAGAAAATATAAGGTCTATTTTAATAAATCTAGATTCTATTAGATTTGTTTTATTAAATTCGGTTTTTGTAAGGGTCAAAATAAGGTTAGGTATATTCTAAAAACATCATTACTTACGGTTGACGGTAAATCGAAGTTGAATGTACCGTATTCGTACCACATTTAAAGCCTACCGTAATTATGTGGTTCAATAAGTAAGACAGAATGTATAATGGCCTATCGATCGAATGGGATATTGGAAGCTGGCTTCATTTATCCTCGAGTCCAAGCCATATTCACCTGCTTGTGGCACACCATACAGAACCCAAGCGAGTGGCACCCACCCACTTATGTAAAGTGGTAACGTCTGCGTATTTTATGCCTTAATATCCTTAGGTGTTCATGGGCAACAATGACAATTTAGGTGTTGAGTCTATTTGTTTTAGGACTAGGTAAAAACATAACAAAAATATTACATTTCAAACAATTTATTCATTTTCTACATCTTCTCTTACTAGTATATTATCTAGAAATGTAGCCGGTGCATTTATATTACTTTGGTGCCGTGCCCAGCCTAAATACCATACTAATGTCATTATATGGGCACAGCAACCAACAGTCCTCTTACCAACAATACAATTGCAATAATATTCTTTAATTAAGTCGATGGGTTCAACTGTGGTAGAACTGGCTTGAGTTAATAAAATATAAACAAAATATAGTCTTCCTGAATGATGTCTTGACTGTATCCGTCCTCGTATCAAAATATCATTGGAATTATTAATATTGTAATCAAGTGCGATGTGCCCAATCCTTTCGATATTCTGACATACTTCCACATTGTAGCTACCATTTTCTCTAATATGCTCACCATAGTAAGAGCGAGCTTGCTTAATTTGATATGTTCCCAATGCAAATAATATTAGATTTTCCATTGTTAGCACTGGGAACATATCTAACTGTGGCAAATTCGCATTAATGGGCGTGAATGAGGCTCTTCGCCTATTTAAATTGTACTGCTCTACAAAATGAGCTAATTCATTGGGCACATCAAATCTACAACGTATACGGTTCAGAATTGCTGCTGCATCAATTCGATCTGTTATTGTTATGTGAAATGAATTTATCAATGCAGCAGCAATTCTAAAATCAGTCAAAACATTCCTACAGGTATTATTAAAATATTTTTGTCTTAATAACTTATAATCTCTTTTGAATCTGCCATTTACCACCTCAATCACCCATCTACATATAGTTACACATCGAGACTTATTTGCACGTATTGTTGGTAATTGTGTTTCTCCTTCTTCCAATGACTCAGGCTTATGAGGTTCATAATTGTATCTTCTTAAATCATCCATTGCATCTCTAAAGCCACGGTCTAAGATGAACACATCCCCGTCTCTAAAATATCTCCGAAGGTGTCCATTTTCATTGGAAAATAATTCCTTCATAATAACTGCATCTGATATTGTTGCAGAATAAGGACCCCACACATCTAATATATAGCCATTAGTGGCAACTAATAAAAATGGCTTTACCAAATTCTGATATTTGTGTAAGCTGTATGTCTTTTTTTGGAATAAATAATTTGAGCTTTTTTCAATATATACATAAGTAGCATCAGCTATTACAATTGCCTTGTTTCCTTCTGTACCACCGAACAAACCATTAGGTATTAATAAGTTTTTATTTATTAATTCATTTCGTGGTAGGGAATCTAATCCCAAATGTAGTGGAACAAATTCATTTGTTAAAATATCACGGGCTTTTTTAAGGCGCCGCCGTATAGTAGAGGTCGATTCCTGTAGTAGAGCACCAAGTCTTTCATTAGAGTCTCCAGTTCTCAGCTTTAATAAATATGTCCCAACAATGGACTTAGCTTTTTGGAGGCTCCGTAGTGAAGGACATGCCATAATAATTTCATTAATTTGAGCCGCAGAATGCCCCAGCCAATAATGAACCATTTGTGGGTTCCAACTATCAATTATTTCTAAATTCATTTTAATACCACTTTGCTCATTATTTTGAAGATTTAACATGTCTTCAATTTGCTCCGGATCAAAAGTATGGAAAAACACAGTTTGCTCAATTACTTCATCCCAGTTAAAAAGTTGCATGTGTTCAGTGCAGATGCGTGCTGAAACTGGGATATATAATTTATACACACGCAACATCCTGATTCTCATTGCCTTGGGCACACGATGTCTTTCCATACTATTGCATCCAGGATACATGCAATGATTTGTAGTTCCAGCTGTGCGCCTAAAGTTAGGTAATCTTAAAGTATGTACGACTTCCTGGGCCTCTTCCTGGATTACTGGGATTTGCCTCTCCTCAATATCTTGAGCACTAGTTGTAACGCCACTAGTTGAAGGGCTACTTGCTGGAAGGTCACTTGTCGAGGGGCTGCTCATCCAAGGGTTACTAGTTGCGTGGCTGCTTATTGATGGACCACTTTCTTCTGACCGAAAAGTATCTTCAGTAGCTTGACGCTGAATGCTCCTTTTTGTAGACACCCAACATGCATAACACACACGGGGTTCTTCTGGCAACTACAATAAAACAAAACATTGTTGTAATAATATATTAATAATTTATTTATATTATACATTATATTTAATTATCGCAATATTGCCAATTAACAATATTGAATTACTGCTAAAATTGTTTTAAGGTGATGTTGTGTTGTGAACTATTTCAACTTTTTGCACCAGCAAGCATAATGAACTGCCTGAATCCTATTAAATGGTAGGTTAGTGCTTGGTGCTGGGACAATAATGGACCGATGCATATTGATTTTAGAAAGACATAGTAGATATAGATATTTACCTGACGTGGGGCAATTCTTTGCTCAATAAATTGTCTCTCTGGAGTGTTAATGCGGAGTGCATTGCTTCTCATTCGTAAAATGGATTTACCACACCAAACACAAACACGCTGGTGACCAACTTGTCTTGATGTATTTGGTTCATCCAGACTTCTTTGCACAACAATCAAGCACTGGTTGCAGATATAGTCTTCATTAGATAACTTAAAATAAACAATTAATTATTAGTAACATTATAATCAACAACATATAAAAATATTGGGTAAATAGAAATTCATTATTATATTATCATTGACTTTAAAATCCACAGTTGTACGTAAATTCTAAAATAGTTACTGATGTTAGTGATCGAGTTAAATATAATATAATAGTAAAAATACCTGTGTTTGTGGAAGCCACTCATTTAAACGTAGTAATAATTCTTGCCCGAGATCGGCTATCATGCAGCGCCTTTCTCGATGCGATGATAATCCACAATTGCAACAAGCAGATACATTCATGATGCCTGCAAAGTACAATTGTAATTAATACATTTTGTCTTTAAAATGACTTGAACCAATAATTCAAAATCATTGTCAATAAATACGTTGAAACTTACCAATAGTAGATATAATACAAATCCGAAAAGCAAAACAGGGTCCTTTAATCGTAGCAAATGTTCGTCGTTATGTCCAAGTTATCCAGTCGTCGTTATCCAAATCGTAAGGGCAAATCGAAATCCGTTTTTCAAGCATAAAATCCAGTAATAACCTTAAAACACAGAACACAACACAAACGCTGACAGTACCCAACGAGCAGATGCAAGTGAGTGAGGATTGATTGATCGATTGTGACTTTGACAGATTGACAATTGACATTTGACATTAGAGTGGAAAGAACCAACAGCCATCAAATAATATCGATTTTCATAATTTACATCGATTCATTCAACGCATTGTATTTTTTTTTACCAAAAAGAGGAATATTATTGCAAGCAGGGTATTTAATCAATCGATTTTGGTTTTATATTGCATTTAAAATCTTTCAGGTTGTTGTAATTTAAAAGTAAAAGTATTTTTATTGGACTTAAAAATATCGATTTTTTTACTTAATTATTTCACAACTGCACTTGTGCACGTTCCTTTTCACGTAAACTATTACGGTGAAGAGTAAGGATAGTAAATTATAAAATACAATAAAAAATACTTTTCAACTAGCTACAACTCTAAGTTATGTATCATAATATAGCGCATAAAATGACTAATAAAATCATACAAAATTTATTACTGTACAACCTGGTACCACTTTGTCGGACCTCCTTTAAGCGGGACCACACGACAAGCACCAGCTTTCGATTAAAAAAAGAATCAATCAAAATCAGTTCACCCTTTTGAAAGTTCTGAGCTAACAAACATAAAAAAATACAGACGAATTGAGAACCTCCTCCTTTTTTTTAAGTCGGATAAAAAGTGCATTTCATCATCCGATACTGAATGGTCACTTGCCAGATTGGAACTGTAGTCAGTCTTATAATAAGGAAAACATTTATTAATCAACTCCGTAACTTTATGAACAGGCAGGCTCACCAACAGAGCCATAAGACAACAAAAAAATAGGAACAAAAGTCGCTATAGTAAAAATACACGTGTTTAAATCAAAATGTTCTGGTATAGAGACAATGCTGCAAAGTCGAGAGATACACAGACTGATGTAGCACCGAGTGAGAGCTAAGTATCACACCTAAAAGCCTCTTCAGACAGAGGTTGTTAGCGGTGCAGTGAGGCGGCCTGCGTTTGAATTAAGTATCATACACTTGCATTCGAATGATGAACATGCATTACTCGTAAATTAATTAAATTTACATTTTAATGACAACCTATGAATGCACGTGATAAAAATGCAGTTTTGTTTGTTGTCACGTTGTAATTCCTGGGTCTAGATGTTGTATTTTGTTGTGGATGACGCAATCCGTAAACTTTAATATGTATGCGTTTCTACGATTGGAATACTGTGCGGTTACCATAGCAATGAAAGTGTGACATTTTAAGGTGAACGCAGATATTTCAGCACTGTACGCGAACCGTACGCAGTACATTTGTCCGTACGTGCCGTACGCTTTTAATATTTGTCATTTTTTCCCAAAAGTGTAAAAGGGTGCGGTGACATTCGTTTATTCCTACTTGTCCTGTTGAGTAGTCCTTTATTTCCGGACTTTATTTCCGTGTAAAGGTATAGTTTTCTATCAGTCGTCAAGTATTGGCCATTATATGTCCATAATTTCATAGTTTTTATAAACTTCATATTTTCCTTTGTTCAACTGGCAGTTGCCAGCCTCAGATTCTTAGATTGCAAAAGGAAAATACTATTAAGATTGCTTGAGCTATGAAAAATGTTGTAAAAGCCTGCATATGGCAGAGGAAGAAGGAAATAACATTCTAAGAAAAAGATTCTGGGTTCATAATATCAATTTAAAAAGGCAGATATATGGATAATACCATGCGTTATTTCCCGGATTGGTAGATGAAGATCAACGAATCTAGATAATTTAAGACTTTAATTTGTATCTTGAATTTGAGAAATTTGGGAAATTTTATGTGTTTTGTATTAACCTAAAGGTCAAATTTGCAAATTTTCAGTTTCAATTTGTCAAATTTACAGTTTGACTTTACACGGCATCCAGTGTGCATGAGATAGCTATATGGCCAGACAGCTATATCGTGGCCATACACGATCAAGTTTACTGGATGCCGCGTCAAGTAAAACTACAAACTTGATCACTTGATCGCGTTTGGCCTCCATTAGGTAATTAAAACCTACCCATATTAAAATTCATATTTTAAAAATAAGCTTCTTTGTGATGTTGATCATTGAAGAGTTCTGATGGCCAACCCATAGCATAGTAGGTATTATCATCATCATAGTCACCATTATCATGAAACCAACAATTTGTTTAATTCCAACTATGTAGGATAAGAGGAAGTTATTCTAATTCAGCTTGCAAGACTTTAGGTACATAATTTTTCATCTAAAGTAATATTATAAAGAGGAAAGATTTGCTTGTTTGCATTGAATAGGCTCCGAAACTGCTGAACCGATTTGAAAAATTCTTTCACTGTTGGGATGCTACACTATCCCTGGGTGACATAGGCTATTTTTTTTTTTTTGGTATTTTTCCCAAAGCGAAGCGAGGGCGATTTCCTAGTATTTAATATGTTCGTGGTTCTCTTTGAGTTATATTAAAAAGTGCTAAGTTGTATTCATTTAGGATAGTGGAACATACTGGGTATCCACTAGTGTGTTAATAAAGTCTTATTAATGTCATTAACGATCCTTGAAAACGGCTCTAGCCTGGATAGCCACGGGATAAGGCGTACCTTATCAATTTAGTAAGAGGCTCCACTTTTGACAGCCTTTGTTCTGAAGCGTCGTGTTTATAATCTTCACCCTTTGTTTGCACACAGCGTGTATCTTGCTAGCCCACATGACGTACATACCTAAAGAGAAAGCTCAAGGAATAATGCATAATATTATTAGAGTAGTAGAGAGGAAGAGACTTTGAGATAAATATTATTTTTGGCTAAATTACTCACCTATAACCTATCATAATCATATCATCTGCAAATATGTAGCAAAAATTAAAGTCAATATTTTATTGACCTAGTTTTCTTTCAAAGATTCACAAACCTTACTTAACGTATTTCAAACCTAATGTGGTATTTAAAATGGATGCATCAAATATTCACAAGATCGCTTTGCTACAGCCAGTACGCATAAGTAAAACATACAACCCATCATGTACTCGTAAAAAAATAAAATCGGTAACATTTGTAAAATGGAATATTTCGCGGTCTGGGAATAAAACATGAGAGAATCTCGTTAAGGCGCAGGTAAGTAATAAACCGGGTGAAATGCCGGGTCAGTCCAACCCGCGTTATCCGGGTGCGATAAATAATATTTCTCATTACCAACCACGCCCGGTATTACGATGTAAATTGCGTGGTAATCAGAATTTCGGGCCCATTTTATGATTATTAACACATATGAACGGATGTATGGCTCTCAACAGTTTGCGAGGTAACCAATGTCATAATAATATGTTTTAATTTCACATGACGATCCTATCTTTCAGCGTCATATTATAATTTCATTAAAATTTAAACCTTGAACAACATTGGACGATTAAATTCCTGCAATAATTTAATTATTGTAATACATGATGAAATATTATTAGTATGAAGCACAGACTTATAGATACTTCTCTAGGTTTTGTTTGTATTAAAACAGACTAATAAACATAAATAACCGGGTTAAATCAGTTTACCGGTGTAAACTCGAGCACAACGGATCATTTAACGACCTCATTATTGACCGCCAGGATTCGGATTCGATTTGTAGTTGGTGGCTTTCATGAGACAATGGTTTTCTCGATAATTAATGCTTAGGAAGTGTTATGCACTCATTTTTACATCATTAGGTACACAGGCAGGCACGTCGACGAGCTATTTCTATAACCTATCTGTGCCCTACAGCTGATAAATAAAGATCAGTTTTGAATAAACAGAGATGAATAAATACTCATTTATCCATGAAATCGATTCGCTTTTCTGATTCCCATGAATTTAATAATAGCATAGCGATTTAAAATAATGCAATTGCTTTATTTAAAAAACTAACTCAATAAGTGTATAAGACAAATTATAACATGTTCCCAAAGAAATACCCGTCGTAACAAACTCACAGACATATTATATAGGTCTAATTTATAACACTCCTATTTTTGCATCGGGGGTAATAAAGACAATAACTAAAAATAATACGCCAAAACTTGCAGATTTTTTATAAAAACTAAATATATATAGGCATTGATGTAGAGCGAACAACACGATTTTTAACGGCTAAAAGAAATATTAATAGGTATTTATTTTAATTTTAAATTGTATAATAGTATATATAATAGTATATAATAGTATAATCCGAGTTAAAGAATGAAAGGCAAATGATTAAATATGATGTATGTAATGTAATGAGAAGTAACGCTGCGACCTTTTTCAATTTGTAGAATAACTTTATTATATTAGTTTAATTTAAATCCCAACAGTTCCATTCTCTTTTATTTCTTCATTGTTCAACATTATCCTGCACAACTTAACTTTTGTTGCACATTTCTTTGTTTCAACTAATTTAAATATTTTAAGTAACTACCTGACCCGGCGAACTTCGTATCGCCTTATCTAACCTAACCTAACAATCAATGAATGTAATGTTACTTTTAACTTGTATAGTTTTAGTAGGTTTAACAATTCAGAGATCATTAAATTCCATGTCCCTCACTCTCTCTCCCTCTCCCTCTCTTTCTCCGTCTCCCTCTCTCTCCCTCTCCAATGTTTTTAACCCTTTAAGAGATGATTTTCCAAAAAATGTGTTAAAGTTAACTTTTGTACATAACTATAATCTTACATACAAATTTTCATATTTATAACTCTAAAACTGACGAACTTGGTTTGTATAAAAGTGGCTTCCAAACCATATTTTTACGCCTTAGGGGATAAAATTCAATAAATCTCCTTAGCATAAACTATCTTCCTGCCAAATTTCATCTTAATCGGTTCGGTAGTTTCTGAGAATTTTTGTTTAATCAGCGGTGTGTCGTTTTTCACCTTTATGTACATATACATGCAGGGTTACATTAGACATAAAGACAACAAAATAAGAGTATAAACTCGCAAAGAAATAGTATTCCAGAATTACAACATTATTATATTATTATTATTACATTCATTTAATATTAATGAATAACAGTGAATAAAAAAGCAACTCGCAGAAAATAGAGTCACCTAATGTTATTGACGTCTCTGTTTTGGCAACTTAACCTCAAAGCTCATAGCTTTATAATCAAAAAGCTCAGCGCTCTCTAGTGTACGAAACATGAAATATTTCGTTGGCGAGTCTCACTCGACCGCATTCCCGGCATCTGTTGGCGGCTGGCGGGAACCCGGACCTACAGCCTGCGCCTCCCAGACCCCACCCCTCGGAGACTATCGATCCGCACAGCCACTACAAAACCACGCTAGCCAAAGAGAACACTGCCAAATTCTCTTTAACCAGCTATATCATAGCAAAAGCACAATCAGGCCTAATTTAATAACGCTCAACGAACCAACAGTCATTGGGAACACAGGTGAGTGACCCATCCATAAACTGCACCTTTTCGCCCATTCATCCAATCCCATTCATGGTGACGTAGACAGAAACGCAATTTCTTGATCGTTTTCGTGCGGTGTTATATCGTGACCAGATTGTGTTGTGTGGATATTATTATATTATATTAGTGTTTTATTTCACGTCCTAAGTGATATTATAAGGGTAGTTCAGTGCTTTCGAAGTTTTCCATGTATTGAGTTGAGTGACTCATTGAGTATTGCGTTACAATGCACAAGTATAAGCATATTATAGGCTTGCATTGCGTCAATCTTTTTAGCTTTATCGGTATTTTCTCGAACTTTGCTGCAGCGCATAGCGTTGGATATGTTAACTAATTAACATGGCTGTATTTCGTATAAAATAGTTGACTTTCAGTATTTACTAAAATTGGACATTTAAGAAAACAATTGTAATATTATAAGGTAAAACAAGAAAATGTTTTTTATCTTTAACATACGTGGGGATACCCTGTATCGCGGGTTGCATTAATAAACAATATTAAAATTTTATAAACGAAGACGTGAAAAGTAAAATTCTTTTGACATCCTACAATAATCAGGATTGTCCGGGTATTGTGTTCCCTTGGAGCAACATTACACTTATGTCCGACTACTTTACAACTGTCTGTTTTAGCGATGCTCAAAGTGAAATAATCTCATTTTTTCTTAATTTCAGGACGCTGTCGTCGGCAGCACACCAACAGACAGCACACAAGTATACGTACAACGAGACGATGTCTTCATTGACGACGACGGTTCTGGCCTAGAGAGCGACGAGAGCTCAGGATCCGGCTGGGGTCCAGGACCTGGTCCCGACGACGAGGACAGTAGAGGAGGATCAGGTGACGCCCTCGAAGCACCGGAGGATGACGAAGACTATGTACCCACGGCTCGCACCACAACCCCTAACACGGAGATATCGATTTACCCGGAAACCGAGTCTCCATTCCTACCGCCACTAGACGATCTGTTCGATGTAGTCAGTCGTGAGTAGAGGCTGAAGCATGCCAGTTTTGTTGCAACATTTATATAGTTTCATGGAACAAAATCGTTTGAAATTTTGCTAATGTATCATTAAATAGACAAGTATAGAAAATTCCATTGAAATATGAAAATTTAAGTAATAAATTTGAAGCAAAATCAAACGAGTTTGGTTCATATTTACATTATAATGTGTGTTTTACATTTTGATTTAAAGATTACACGAAATTCCTTAACGTTTGTCACTGATGCTGATGACAATGAAACAATGGAACGTACGCCATGAATAACACAATATTAAATATAATGAACACGGGTCAACGTGATTGTTCATCAGCAGCGAATAATTGTGTTGCATTCATCGTGGAGCTCTAAAAAAGCAGAGGCTAACTATGACACAACCTTGAATTAGTAATGCGTTGTTATCACTGTATTTACAAGTTTAATTGTCCACTTGCCTCACAGTTTCCTTTTACTAGTCGCGGTGACTAGTATTGTGCTTATTATGCAGAACATTTGATCTACGCTAACCAGTAATTAATTTAAGTTTATTAATAAATCATTTACTAACTTAAATACATTCTGCGAAGGATTTTGGTAAGTATTTAATTGCTTGATCTGTTTTCATAATTCTGCATGTTTTAATCATTCTTGATGTTCAATGTGAAATCACTTACGTAAATTTGACATCTCTTATCAGTTTCTCTATGCTCAGATTAATTAGCGCATGTACTGTATAATTCATTGTAAAGTCGTTTGAAAAGTATTATTGAATTATTTCATCTCATTTCTTCCTAACGTATCAACTACAGTTTTCTTCATCTTTAGAATTATCGCTGTTGTCGTTGTTTCATTTATTCTCATTAAGTCAGAATCATGCTAGTAGTTCCTGTATTCCAAAATTATCCCTATTATACTAATAACAATAATGTCAAAGTCTTCGTCATCAAATAATATTTTTTTAAGTTTCCGGAATTGGTTTCAGATTTCCTTAATATTGCATTAACAATTTCCTTAAACGTTACTTTTTAATAACTAACCACACTGTTTTAACAACAATTTCTACAAAATATATCTAGTATTAATTTCTTGCATTTTAGATTTCTACTACTATTTGTTAATTTTGGCGTCTCGAATTAATCCATTAATGTAACTAACAACACTGTTTTAACAAGAATATTACCTATTCTGCTTTCTACAATATCTTGCAATAATTTCGGATTTCTACTACAATTTCTAACTTTGGCGTAACGAATCAATCGATCAAACAACTAATGATAACTATTACGTTATTGTAATTAACTACTGATGAATTAATTGCTAATGAAGAAGCAGCAAAACTCACAACATTACTTAATAATCTTCCAGCACGGGTCTCGTCAAACAGTAACCAAGGTAACGAAGGTGTGGGCGAGCCGCGCGGCGCGGGGGAGGAGCAGCCCTCGCGCCCAGACCAGCCTGGGATCAGTATATCATCTGGAGACGACATCGATACTTCTGTGGTAAGTTCTTTACTGAATTTTTGGCCTGGGATAGTAACAGATCTTGCTAATCTTATTAATATTATAAATATGAAAATTTGTGAAGATGTTTGGATATTTGGATTTTTGTTCCTCAATCACGCCACAACTACTAACCGAAACTGAAATTTGGAATGGAGATAGCCTATAGGTACCCTGGATTTACACATAGGCTACTTTTTATCCCGGAACAGTTCAGGGGTCCCGCGGGATTTGTAAAAATTAGATATCCATGCGCGCGAACCCACGGGCATATACCTACATCTAAATTAATTAATTAAAAATTTCGTTTCGAAACCACTCTACCACAGGCGAAGCCGCGGGCGAAAGCTAGTCATGCAATACACGAAAGTCTTAACAGATGTTTCAAGCTATGCGTGTAGGACTTCTCAGGGAATAAATAAAAGAAATAGGAAAATTGAAAATACTTTTGTCGAATGTTTCATTTGGCGTAAAATCCCATTTTAGGATTTGTAATGAAAGACATAAGGGTAATTTTTTATAATTAAAAAAAATGTTTTCAAACACGAAAATTGATCTTCCAGACATATTAAATCTAACATTTTGGAAATGATACCACTTAATATACTGAGAAAATGGTCATATCCTTGTAAACTTTGTGATCCTGAATACTAGTGAAGTCATGCGATACAACTTTAAATAGGATTTTTTTTCAAATTGTCACACATTCCAAATGTTCCAGCTTCATGTTTCATTCATAACAATTTTCTAATTGTAAACGTGTGAAATTCCAGGACCAGGACCAATCAGGCACGAACATCAAGACGGAGACGCGGCCGGTGGACAACGTCGTGTTCATCATGGACGCCAAGCCGGAAGACCGCGCCACCAGCTTTTTCGCGCAGCCTGGTATTCTTGCCGGTAGGTGTCGTGGCTTCAACCCTTTAATGGCCCACTACTGAGCACGTCTCTCCTCTTGCGAAGGCTTTTGGCTTCACCAAGCTATTTCAGTGCTGATTACTGGAGTTAGTGGCCAACCCAAATGTCGGATGTTTTCATGCCGCCCGAGGGCCTCCGACATGGTTGAACGACTGTTATCTTATGATATCAACCAGGATGGCTTTACGTGCCCTCTGAATATAGATATTTATTAATTATCTTAACACTCTTCTTTTGAGCTCGTCCGCAATAGAGGTTATCCCACTAGCCGCTTTTCGATATTTGATATGTAAACCGTAAACCGCTCATACTGTAAGCGGTTTAATCCGCTTGAATTTTGTGGCGTTTTAAATTAGTCGACTTTGGTTTAAGCAATTTGATAAAGAAAATTAACTGGCTAATATCCATTAGCGGCCCTTTGCAGGGTACTGTCTGTCTATGACTATACATATATCTGCCCTTATAGTTATAGGTATGAGATGTCAATTTACTGTTTTGTGCTCATGCTTGAATTATGATCATTGACATTGACATTATTGATCAACTTTTTTCAGGCATTTACGACTGAATTTTAGGTAAATTAGAATGTTACCAAATTCCTTGATTTTGGTCTCGGTAGGCAATTAAAACCCATATTGTTTCACTCGGGTTTTCTCTTATTATTAAGATTTTAATCTATCATGCTGACTAACAACAACAACGGCAGACTTCACACAATTATCATGCGTGCACAATTGCCGTGCTTCTGGGATTAGAACCAAGGCTAGTCGTTCGGTAGACTGACATTCAAACCTGCTTTGTTCCATTTATGGTATTTAAAATAAGATATAATAATGATTTTTACGTTATCAGACTATGGCACCTATTTTAAAAAACAAAATAACTAATAAGAATATTGTACAACTGTTTCAGCTGTCATCGGCGGTGCGGTAGTAGGGCTGTTATGCGCCATTCTAGTAGTGATGTTCATAGTGTACCGCATGCGGAAGAAGGACGAAGGATCGTATGCACTCGACGAGCCCAAGAGGAGCCCTGCAGCCGCGTCTTACGGGAAAGGTCACAATAACCGGGAATTTTACGCGTGAGACGAAACAGAACAAACCATGCCACGTGTTTACTAAACAGCGCCATTTAAAACAGAAAACAAATATGGCTGAGCGACCATAGTTATCATTTTCCCGCCAATGAGCGGACTATAGATAATCAATACAGCTTAAAGAACGCTTTTTGGTACATGCTTCTTTGTAAACAAAATTAATTTCTGACGTGGCTAAATTTGTTCTGTAAATGTCTTCGTAACGAATAAATAAATTATCGATTGAATATCCGTTTTTTAATATCAAGATGTACTGATTGTACTTTTAAATGTACAAACCACGTACTATCACGTTGTTAAATTAATCGAGATATGCACTTCTATGAATGATTGATGTAATTTGAAACAATTTGTAATATCAATGTTAAGACCAACTTTTTAGATGTCATGTTGAGATACAAATGTCATGTGACAGTGTCTTTTTATGTCTTAATATTATTATTATGTCTTAATACTATTAGAGATGATAACTCGATTTTTGAGACCAATGTGGCTTGTGTGTTGTTGGGGTATCACTAATCTATAGTAGTTGAATCTGATGGGAGATCTTGTATAATGTTTTCTGTAAAAAGTAAATGTGCCATCCGCTTCCTCTCCTACTGTATATTGCCAATCATACGTTAGTCTTCGCGTAGATTAAAAATAAAAATCTCGAATTAGTCTATGGACGTGTCCATATCCTTTATCATGTATTGTAATGAAATACTGATTACTTATACAATATATGTATACTTACAAACTTTGCTTGTTTCTATGATGCCGAATCAACGCTGTATAAAAAATGAACAACATAGCGTTTTTACAGTAGCTTATCTTTATACAACATAGTATCGTTATTCTCATAAATTTTATCTATCTTGATAGACCGCGAATGACATAGTGTATGTAATTAAAAATATAATATAATTTATTCATATAAATCGTAGACATTTAAAAGCTATAATGATCGGTGTCGAATTTTATATACTGTCTGCTTTTATATAATTTGTATACTGCAATACCCATTTTTGTACTTTTCGTAAATGTAATGTTGTTCCTATGTAAATTTAATAATAAATCATATCTTAAACCCATCTCGTGTTAAATGCTATCAGTTTTCATAGTTTAGATTTTTATTGTTTATGACAGCCTATGTATTATCTGTATATTTTCCACATTTTGGCTATGAATTATAAGGAATTGAATGCGTTTATCATTCTTAATAATAATGTTTTACATGTTTTTGTCATGTTATTTTATAAGTTACATTTAATATTTTCTATTAATTGAATAGGTTGTGCAACGAATTATTATTCGCGCGTTTTGTCCTCCATTATGTGACCATTCGTGCCATTTTATATTTTTTCTTTTTCTAATACTATTCAGGTATGATGCCCAATAATTTGTTAGCTTATTAATTTATTTTATATTTGAATGTATATTTTTCTCAAATTGCAATAAGCTAGGTCAATTACTTTTTAATAATATCAAAGGCGATAGTAATGTAAACATTGAAAATTCAATGTTTTGTAATTTTATTCTATACACCCGCGGCCGTTTAGTGGTAGGTAGGTATAGCTATAATAACTATCTTTATGTGTAAAATATTTAAAAACAAGCATTGAAAAATTCAATTAAAAATGTAGATTTGTATTAATTGTATCTGATAATTGTCTATTGGGAACTGCACTAAAGTAAGGTATTCATTTCGCGGTGTTCCACTAAAGGACGACCGCTATGTTGCTGTTTTAATGTTTATTGATTAGTATTTACGGCTGCAGAGTTATTAACGGTTACTTAGATCGCTCCTCAGTACAGAATTTGTATTGTGATTCTGAGGATTCTAAGGAGCGATTTAAGTAACCGTTAAGTGACTTGAGTGCGGTGGTTAGTCTATTGGACACTGACTAATATTTAACTTTAATTCATCTAAAATTAAATTAAACAGTGTAGCTAAATTGCACTTATCTTGGCGGGAAATTTTGTAATTCAAATGTCAACACACTTCAAATACTGGCATAATAGATAATCTTAAGCCCTAAAATCCATAGCAAAAAAATTTTCATAGTTAAAACATCTTACACAGTTTCAGGGCGCCAATTATGTTTCCTTAAAACTTTAGCTAAACATTTTATTTAAGATATTGGATTAATATCTGCAATGGCAATATTAAGTGTATTCTAAACACATAATTTATTTGTGTTATAGTACTTGTAAATGCGGCTCAAGTGTAAATGACAATTTAAAAGCCATGAAACATTCCTTTTCAATCAATGATCAATTTCCTAAAAATATTAATTCGTGCAAACCTAAAAGCTCACCTAGTGTAAGTGTAAAGTAATTGTAAATTATTTTAGTGCTAAACTCAATATTTATACAATTGTAGTAATCATCCCTAACCAAATATATTTCTTTTTTTTTGTTTTTTATACTCATTGTCATAAGTGATAGGGAAGAATAAAGTACACTATAAATAAAATGAGTTTTTCTACTCAAGTTAAAAATTTAGTGAAGCGTAATTTTGAAGTCAATAACTCTAAACACCATTAATCAAGTCCCGCTTCTTAGAACTGTTTAAAAATAATTGGCAAGTGAAAATATAGTTGGATCATGTTATGTGTTTTTCATGAATGCCTAAGAATTTCACTTCGTGTCATAATGAGTATAAAAATATGCAATGTTCAATGGTTTTTTAAGTAAAATGTATGACATGCATTTAAATCAGTGAATATCTACGCAAATCACTTCACTTTGTTACTTATACCATAACATAATTATTATTAAATACATTTCTAACCTGCACAATGGTTTTTACTATGTAATATAAAAGCAATAAATTATTTAGATATCAGTCTAATAAGTTAAAATCAAAACTTAATTTTGAATCACTATGTGTAAAATTTCAGTTTTTCCGCAAATTTTAACCACCGACCTTGGCCCTTGTGAGATCACAAGCCGTTAAGATGTAAATTATCGTAAGATGTTATTTATTTACAGGATTGGAATTTTGTATATTTATTATTTGGCAACTAATAATATATTTTTGTACAAACAGCCAATCCCACGGACGTTGTATGAAATTTTTGATGTTGTACACACATATTGTGTAGTAACGTTAACACAAGGAGTGTAACATGCAGAAGTTTTGATTCCCAATTAGTTTATGACATTACCTTCTCATGTGTACGGAAAATTACGATTTTGTGGTAATTACTTTAAGAAATAAATTATTTTTAACCTTTTTTTATTAGGTCTTAAAAGACTGTCATATCATGTCTTGGGTAACTGTCTTTTAACTTTTGTTACATTTTTCGTTCTACCAATAGGTACTATTAAGTATTCTATGGTTGTGCATTAAGTTACACCAATACTAATGTGTCGTTATAATTCCAAATAAATAAAGACTTAAATTATAATTTATTGAAATAAATTTTACAGTGTGCAGTTTATCCGAGAAGTAAATAAGTATGAATAACTAGGAAGGTAGTGCCATGAACTATATATCCGTCACTCGCAGAAGTATATTTTTATTGTTTTCATTGTAACATGTGACTAGCTTAAGATGAGGCAGTTAGATTAAGGGTAGGCATAAACGTAATGGATGTCCACCTTGTAAATAAGCTCCTTTACACTTAGGTAAATATACAGGTCATATGAACTTATCTGTTTTATTTTATTTAATGACCCTCACATTGACCCTATTTTTTTGTTACTTTCTTGCCTTGAATTTTGTCCGGCAACGCATCGGTGCCGGCGTGCCGCTTAAGGTATTGTAGATCGCAAAAAGCCATGGTTGACAATGATCAGTTACTAATAAGTGGCTTGCCTGCTCGTTAGTCGACTATTTACAAAAAAAATCTAGCATACAGTAATCTCCAAACTTATTGGCCGGGCTGAAGTTAGGCGCGAGTCGATGCGCAGAACGTGAAATAAGGTATCAACGGAGGAGCGCGGGTGGACCGGGCATCGACTACGGTCACCCGCAAGCTCCCTTCGCGCAGCGCCGCCAACTTCAGCACGGTCAGTAAGTTTGGTTACTGTACCTGGTACGAACCATAGACATTTGATTTCTTATAAAATTGTAACAAGGAGTCAATTAAAAAAATAATACGAAATCTCGAAAAATCCATACCTGAGGCAGTATGAGTATTTAACGGACTTCAAAAAAAGGAGGTTCTCAATGCAACTGTATTTTCAATACTACAATACAATATAATATAAATCATTTCGTGTTTAGGTTCTCCCCTTATAGTCAAACTATATTTTATAAACACTCATAATAATAATTACCTATGCTCATTAAGAAATATGAATCTACAAGCACGTTTCTTTGTGCCTTCTTTGTGGCTCCTTGAGCAACTATCCTTAGACTTCATGTTTTTTAATTCGTCATAATTCTAATAGTGCATGTTTTCCCATGGCTGTTTTCCAACCATTTAGCTGGTAGAGCTAAAACGACAAAAGACGCCAAGTATTGAAAAGTGTATTGAGGAGTAAGACAAATTGAGTTCTATTGTCAGTTTTTAACAATTTTATGAAAGTACATCTGGAATAATTCCCAATATTTTTATAAGTTTTTACTTTAAGTTTGATATGGCAACACACGGTACACACAGTATGTAAAGCCGTATCATTGCCAGACATAAATTACCATTGTCTTATAAATATTTAGATAATGATTAATTATTATGTAGAGAAATTTCAACTAAAAGATAATTTACAACTGCAGAAAGCAAAGAAAAACAACGATATATATTTTGATTCTTTGGTTTAAAACTTCGCAAGATTTTGATAATTGGATCTTAGCAAAGTGCCAAACGTATTCAGTGCCAAGAACGCAAAACATTTTATGAATAATTTCATGAGGAATGTGTAAATTACTATTTTGCTTAAAATTACAAACAACGCAAAATAATATTTTACATATTTTGAAAATATGCAAGTAAAAAATATTACAACAGCTGTTTTATTGATTGTCCTTGCCAAGCGTATGACATCATTTGTATTTGCCTTAATAAATATTCAATTATTTCACGTGTGTCGACAGAGGCAGCGTGGCCGAGTGGTCTAAGGCGCTGGTTTTAGGCACCAGTCCGAAAGGGCGTGGGTTCGAATCCCACCGCTGTCAAATTGTTTTTGGTTTAATTTTTCTGTTATTTTATGATACTATTTATATCTTTTTTTTCTTTTTTACATTTAATACTTCAATAAATCAAGGAAACCTTTAAAATTTACATTTATGTCAAGTTCTGTTCATGGCTTGAATACCTTATACAAGAATGTCATACAAGAAGCGGGTCTGTTGTGTTCTTCGAGGCCGGCAACGCATTGACGACGCCTCCGATGTTACAAAAGTCAATGGTCATCTTGTCGCTCTTTGGCTACAATTTTACTATTTTTTTAAACGCCCCATAAAAAGTATACGAGTAACTTCAGAAGTGAAAAAATAAATAGAAATAATAAATAGTTTGTACTATCTACCTACCCATAACCATAGATAAAAACAGGAAAATGTTCTACAGAACATTAATAGTAGTAGTTTAGAAGTATATGTATAATGTGATTTGTAGAAATAATTAAGAAACATAGTAAATAAGTAATTAATAATTATTTATTAGTAATAAATTAATTACTTATAAATCAATAAATCCAATTTATTAGCCGACTACGCTAATATCCTACATAAATTAATAATTAAATATGACCAGTTGGTCCAAATCGCGAGTCCTGTTCACAAGATTAATTAGAACTACTTGTCATATTAGTTATTTATATTTATCAAAGGCAATTCATTAGCGGTGTCTGTCCGCCCACTATAAACTGGTTTTCTGACGTTAGAAATTCGCCAAAATCCAAATTGCACGACATTTGTCAATTTCTTTGTGTATCATAACTTTCTATTCAAGTCTAGTAGAGAGTTTGATTTTGGTATTTTTTGCGCTATTCTTATTGTTTATGCTGCTTAAATAACTTTTTATTTTTTACCATCTACAAAATACCATAAAATTAAATATAAAAATTCATTTTAGACAACATATATTTTTGATATCTTTTTGATTAGACAAAAACTTAATAATTAAAAAGGTAATTAATAGATTAGAATTTTATTTAATAGAATACTAAATTCTATACTTTTGACCCCAAAATATGCCTAAAAGCGCAGTTTATCAAAATATTAATATTACTTTAATTTACATAAAAATATAATAAAATAATATGGTGTCTTTCAAAATAAAATTAAAAAATTTGAAAAAAGTTCTCTCCGGCGGGGAATCGAACCCCGGTCTCCCGCGTGACAGGCGGGGATACTGACCACTATACTACCGAAGACTTGTTTGCAGTGATGAAAAGAGCGAACACATTGATCCACGACGCACTTATAATCCGGTTTTATAAAACCGGCTCTTGATTTGTATCTTAAAAAACATGGTTATGAGTTTAAAATTAAACAGTTTATCTTAGATGCATTACAATAGGTACAGATATACATGATATAGGTAAAAATATACCTACTTGATAACCTTTTATTACATTTATGAACAATATTTTTTATTCATAAAATAAAAACAAATGTAGGTAAATGATACCTGCACGGTATTCATGAAACACAGAAATAATAATTTGAGTGAAATTCATAATACATGAGTGAATCCCCTACTTTATGACACGCTAGAATCACTGGCTACCGGTCGTCAGACAAAATAATGAAAGCTAGGGTTTTCGTAAAATAAAATTAGTGCAGCCCAAGGGCACGCTACTTATGAAACAATGTTTGGTAAAACATTAACCAAAGGTTCCAAAGATAAGATGAAATAGGAAGTAAAACTTTGTTTGAATATACGTATATAAATACATACATGTCACCCAAATAACTTGAAAAGCCGATTGTTGCATGATTTCTGTTAATAGGGATGTTGACACTAATTATAAATTAATATTAATTTATGTCTAAAATATTAGTGGTAACATTTAAAGGCCTAAAATATGATTCTTTTATTGAAATCAATCACAATAAATTAAATATCATTAATTGAAAATGTTAAAAATTGTACTCACTCTCACGTGACCTCAAACGCCATTTTGAGAATAGGTATGACGTCATTGGAACAATTTTATATGGAAATTCAACAAACTTAGTAGACAGATAGTATTGAATATAGTTTAGTGACGTCACGTGACGTTTTTGGTGAGAAATTTTTATTTATCAATTTTTGTTTTTAAATTGAAGATTATATTTTTTATAATATTTTTTTCGTGAATATTGAGGTTCTATTTATAAAATAAAACTGAAACTTAAAATTAGTCAACATCCCTATTCATTACATTAGGGGTTAAAATGGTTAAATGAGGATTGATAATAGAGAGTCTGAGTAAATGACGCAGTTACGGGTATAAACTAGTAAAATCGCAATGGAATACAGCTATTGACAGAGTTACAGATACAGCATGGTGATAAAATTACTTTGCACGTCATAGGCGACATAGCATTGCACTGGTCAAAGTACCCTACATTTGTCAAGATTACACGATAATACCAACCATTAAGTATTGAAAGGTTCCGTAAATGAATTAATGCAAGCACGGAAGAGCTTAATTTTTGATATCAAACATCTATAGGCGAGGGGTAAACCTGATTTTTGGCGCGGTGAGTGGCGACGCTTCGCCGCATTATATTATTATGGTAGGTTAATATGAAAAAAATAATAATAACACAATGTGGGTAATCATAAATAAACTTAGTTTGATAGGCTGTAGGCTGTAGTATACAGTAGGACAAAACTGTCATCATTTTCTGGAGACAATTCGTAATATTTTATTTTTTCATCATGCCATATTTAGTTCCTGTCATAATCTGTACTTTTATGCCTATTAAGTAGTTGTATAAAATAATTTCGATGTTTCACATCTGCCAGCCGCCCTATGACGGCTCACATTTTTTTCATACGTGACCAAATTTTTTTATTATTTTATTTTACTACTTTGTCGACGTAAATGTCTTTGAGCTACTGTTGGCTACTGTGGGCACGGACAGCGGGCGCACTTTACGAAACTTTAGAGATTCCGTTTTGACTACGAAACTGTAAAAACCTATTCGGTTATCTATAGATACTAATAATAAAGAGGAAAGATTTGAATGTTTGCATTAAATAGGCTTCGAAACTACTTTGAAACCGATTTGAAAAATTCTTACACTGTTGGAAAGCTACACTATCCCCGAGTAACATAGGCTATATTATATTTTCAAAAAAAATTAGGAATCCTTAATAAAACTCCAATAATGTAACCCAAGGTGTAAAAAATAAAGAAAGCAAAGCGAGGGCGGTTACTCGTAACTTATACATAAATAAATCTATGAATCGCTTTGTGACACACGGAATCCTACAAACTTGACCCTAACAAAGAGCCGGTGACAGGGAAAGTTAAACCAGTACCGACTAGTTAATTGACAGTCCTTTCAATTCGCTATTAGCAAGTTTTAAATTATAATTAATTACGATTTCTTTTTGCTATTTTTACTACACAGGGTACCAATAAAAAGATCTTGGCGAATTTCAACTAGGATAATCTATACTAATATTATAAAGAGGAAAGATTTGATTGTTTGTTTACATTGAATAAGCTCCGAAACTACCGAACCGATTTGAAAAATTCTTTCACTTTTGGGAAGCTACACTATCCCCGGGTGACATAGGCTATATTATATTTTTTTTACTATTTTTCCCGAAGCGAAACGAGGGCGATTTTCTAGTATTAATATAAAATAGTAATAGCTACGAGCTAGCTAGTGTCTCATCAAAAACATAAATGTAAAATGAGATGAGAGCCATGTTCAAAAAAAAGAATTAAGATCTAAATGGGTGCCAAGTTCTGTGTAGAAAAGCCTAAAATTTTAGTCACAAGAACATGTAACTCCATCTCTAAATAGGCTCTACGTAGGTTATATTATTATATTTGTATAATTATCTTCGTTAAGTCTGTTAGGTTGATTTAATACCTATGTTACTTTTTTAAAACTTGGTTCGTTGGTTGCTAACTAATGAAAACTTGATAAACAAATAAAAATAATATGTAACATATTTTGGACTGTATCTTCGATAGTAATAATTATGACCGATTATAATCGATCTTAATATTAGTAAGTATTGACAACACGTTGAATCACCGGATTTTATGAAGAGAATCTTCATAGTACGGAATATTATTCTAAGTGAGATTGAATTTCTCTTTTCTATCTTAAAAAGCAGAAGAATAAATAAAAAACATAATTATTACATCTCATAAGTTATATCTTATATATAAAATTCTCGTGTCACAATGTTAGTTACCATCACAGTACTCCTCCGAAACGGTTTGACCGATTTTTATGAAACTTTATATGCATATTCAGTAGGTCTGAGAATCGGCTACTATCTATTTTTCATACCCCTAAGTGATGAGTGTTGTCCACCCCCAACATATTATTTGGACAACATTTTTTATTTTTATTTTTTTATAATGTGACATTAAAAAATACATACAACCCTAAATTTTCACCCTTCTATCACCAACTCCTATTTTTTAATAGTCATTTTAGTAATTTAATCATTTTTGATCCCACTTGATAACTGATCTCTTGTTAGGCGATACGAAGTTCGCCCGGTCAGCTAGTATTATTATATTTTTCAATGGTTGTTTAAATTATACTGTTATTAATCACGTAGACACTGTATTTTAACGTGAACTTTCTTTATTATCTTTTCTTTCTTGGCCGGCAACGCCTCGATTCCACCTGAGGGCGACGGTGACTTACCATCAGGTCAGCTATACTCAACCTGCGGCCTCGGGCCACATGTGGCCCGCGAAGCTTTTGTGATTGGCTCACCACGGCGCCCATCTGGTGTTACTTTATTTATTATTTTATTTTTATTAATACCCAAATAATTTGAATTATACTTACAACTCTGTGTTCAAAGTGTTCAAACACAGACACTGAAAAATTTGTGAAACGTCAGAAAATTATTTTATTTTGAAATATACACAATTAATCCGTTCTACGTACCCTAATTTAATTTGTAACAATCGCAAAAACCTAAGTAATTAATACCTATTTTTTTTCTGCGGCCCAACGACACCATGACTAATACATATTATCATGTTTGCGGTCCCTATGAGAAAAAGGTTGATTACCACTGCATCAGGTGGTTCGTCTGCTAGTATAATAGCTAGTTACAAAACATGTGCTATCCATCACCTTTAAAAACCAACTGACCGTCATTAAAGATGCCATGAACCCTTCTCTTGATGGTTAAACGGTAAAGAAAAATGTATTAGGTAGGTGGGTTCATTATGTTTATTTTGAACTTGAGCAGCCTACACTCTACCTACTAATCAGGAGCATAACGGCTTGTTAAATTAAAACTACTTAAAATAACACTGATCTGACCTCTCGACCCCACGTAACCATACAACTATTATCGATCATGATCGTGACTTTGAATTAAAAAAAGCCTGTTGAAACGAGGTCCCTATGTGGGTATAGTTTGCTGATTCTTTTTTTTTTCTTCTATCAGAGGAAAAATCTTTTGGTACAGATTAAGTAGAGAAATGGAATATCGAATGGGCGTATCTGTGGATGTAACGGGTTATTTTATCGGTTAGGGGATTGGCAGCTATCGGGCACGTTATGAAAACTCTTGCTTGATCGCAGATACTCAGTGGTATCCCTTCATTGCACTGAGAGACTGAAGTCATACGGTCTAAAAATTTTTAACTGCACATTGCATTGTCATCAGAATTGTTTAATCGCCACATTTACATAATACAAAAGTCATTAACATTGTTTTTAACTATGTACGTAAAAAAATAATTTTCGCTAGATGAATTCACCGACTGTGGAATTCCTAAATGTTTAATTTCTAATGGAAACAGGAGATAGTAGATACCTAACTATTTAATTAATTAGATAAATTTGAATTTGTAAATACTTCATTCGTCCATTTCAGTGATGACTGGGTCATTGCACCTATTCGTACTGTCTTCGAAACAAGTCACCAGTCACGCAACTCTAGCGTCCTGTCTTAAAAAATATTACCGACAAATCGAGATTATCGAGATCAGGTTCACCCATTAATCTACCGTAACCTATCAGCAAAATTTACGACTGTCGATTGTCGAATTTCTAGGTGAAGTTCATGGCTTATGGGCCAATCGTGCGCAGGAGTGGTGGTCGCTGCATTAAGTATATAAACGCGGAGAAATGCTCTCACTTCATTCAATCGTCTTTTTTCATTTCTTACTAATCAAACAAAATGGCATTCAGATTGGCAGTAGCATTGGCGTGCTTTGCCTTGTGTCATTCTAGTCCAGTTCTTTTAAATGGTAAGTTTTAAATTGATAAATATAATTCTGAACGACAGAATTAAGCCACTGAGCATTTGAAGCATGACACTACTAAAATTTAAATGATTCCAATTACAGAACTCTAACCATATTATTTTTATAAAAATAATTAAATGTAACAGTTATAAAACCATTTTATGTAAATGACCATTACAACGGGGTGTTCAAATCATTAAATTTTGAAAACAAATGAATTTCATTGTCATTTGAATCGTGTACATTTTAAATCTATTTTACCACAGCTACAAATGTTGTGTAGTTTTAGTAATTCGCTATGATTAATGCTTTATATAAAATTTCTTTTTTCCTCAGGCTATATCTACCGCAATGGCCGTAGCTTCGCTATTGGTCAAGGATCTGGTGGCGATCGAGCCACTGGATCAGCAACTATAAACGGAGGTGTTGTTCAAGCGTACGGCAGTGCATCCAGCGATAATCAGTTTGCAAGAAACGGATATGGTCAGATCTACCCTGGACAATTGGTCGCCCAAGCTGAAGCTAACGATAACAAACAAGCTCCATTTGGAAGCGCCAAGGCCGTAGCCGAAGCCCAGAATACCCCTACCTACTACGTAGTTCCTGCCGTCCTCTCTTACGAACAGAATTTCGGAGTGCCTTCTCAGGGTAACTACGAGATTCAGAGACCCGGTTCGATCTCTGCTGAATCGAGCGCTGTTGTCAACGGAGACTCTGAGACATCGATATCCTCAGTGAGATCTGATGGCACTGGCTTAGCTCAATCTTCCGCTCAAACGAATGGAATTGGTAGCCACGGAGTCACCTCAACTAATGCCAACACTTATGAGTCGGGTTCCGGTTCAGCAACATCAAACGCTAAAAACGCGTACGGATCGACAGTCACTTCAGCTAAAACTCAGGGCTACGGTGTTGCATCTTCAAGGACTCAAGGTGAACAAGGCCTAACTTCAGCTGAATCGCAATCTAACGGCGGCTACGAATCAGCCACATCGACGGTCAACAACGCTCAGCACTCAGCTGTTGTTTCAGCCAATAGTCAGGGATTAGGATCGGCTTCTTCAAATGCTGATTTCAACAACGTAGCAGATTCAGTTATTACCGCTACAAAAACCAGCACCCAAGAAGGTCAAGGCTGGCGCTTTGGACTTCTTTACGATACTCCTTCAAGCATAAGAGCCGGTTCCGTTCAAGCTAACAGCGTATCTACTGGCAGCGGTGCCAAGTCAACTGCTCAGGTAAACGGAGGTAACTACGGCGCCGTCCAGTCTGTCGCTGACGCTCAAGGCTCCGGCACCGTCAATGCTAAAGCTGACATCAACGGCGGATACGTGCACTCGGAAGCAAATTCCCAAAACTTGGCCTACGGTGCCTTAAACCCCCTCGTCTACAATTCACCTAACTATGACATCGGATACGGCTCTATCAAGTCAACGGCCAACTCTCAAGGCACAGGCTATGCTAATGCCAAAGCTGACGTTAACAGCGCCGGTGCTGTCAAGACCACTGCTAACTCCAACGGATACGGAACCGCTTCATCCATCGTCAACTCTAACCCTACCTTCGCAACCTTCAAATCCTACGTTCCCTTCGGTGGTGCCAGGTCTGCTGTTAACTCTCAAACATCGGGAAGTGGCACCGCCACTTCTTCCGTCCAGGGAATTCAGAACGGATATAGGGTCATTAACTCTTCAGCTAACTCCTCTGGTTACGGAACCGCTCAGGCCAATGCTCAGAGCTATTAAGTAAGCAGTTGAGAGAATCAGCAACCACGCCAAGACGACTACATCTGTGAAATCTTGTCTGGGTGTATTTGCACAGTGATTAATCTTAATTATTTATTTAACTTATTTATTTATTTAAATTAAGCTTAGCTTTAGCTCTATTTATTGCGAAACGAAAAATAAAAGAACTGAATACTTTTTAAATATTGTTTTTACTTAATAATACTTACATGTTTGCTACACCACTGACTTGTTCTATAAATCAAAGCACTTACATCATTTCCATTTCAAAATATGGATGTGATATAAAGTTTAAATATTTTTTAATAACAATCTCTTTACGAGTATTTTTTTAATCTCCTTTATTTTTAAGAGATAATGCCTGAGCAAGCAGGCTTTGTGTAAGGAAAAGGTACCAGGTAACATGAGCTCATAATGTGATAAATAATTGAGAAGACTCGTGAGTATAATGAAGGCTTGGTTTAGATTACAACACTTTACACATGGCCTAATGTCTGGGACACTTTGCTGAAAACAGGCACACCGAAGCATCTTGTACATCAGTCCTCATACTCCTCATGCGTCTTAACGATGAAGGTACTGCATCCAGGAGAACAAATGACAAGTTGTCCAAATACTTTCAACTCTGGAAGAGTTCGTTAAGGTAGTATTATCTCCCCTCTGCTATTCAACATTTAAACATAATTAATTATTAAACTACCTTTGAGAACTGGACAGATGAAATGTCAAACTTGCGATATGTAGACGATACCACCTTGTTCCCACTATTAATAACCAAAATGGAGAAATATCTTTGTGAGATGGAAAACATCAGCCTCGATTTTAGCCTCACATTAAACGTAAAAAGAAAAAAATAATGACTGTCGTATCTACAACTCACCAAATGTCACACAAATTGTTGTTAGATGAAGAGGATAAATCCTCTCGAGATGTGGTGCTGGTGAAGAATGTTAAGAATTTCTTGGAACGAATTTAGGACCAGCAAACCCCGCATTCAAAATACAGTTAAAACTTAGTGTAATAAAACTTAAATTTCTGTAAAATTTCCAGTAAGTAACAATAATGCATCAATAAAAGCAAAATTAGAAGCAAATATAAAAAGTAGAAAGACCTTTTAAACAAGAAAACCTTTATTATAGACGTGACTTCATGTAATGACGTTATTGTTCTCTGCATTATTGAAAGAAAGAAAGAAAGAAAGAAAGAAAATATTTTTATTCAGACTAAATACAGTTACAAGTAATAACATCTGATATAGTTAGCCTAATGTACTTATATTATTATAGCATTTAATCTGAAACGGATCTCGCTCAGCGTTATGCTGGTTATACAAGGACAACCAGCGCTGGTCTTCCGCGAGGCCCGCGAGTGGTATTGTATTGTTCTCTTGAACTTACCGATTAGACATTGAAATTGACGTTTGATTTAGTACGATATGATGATTGCATATTCGCCCGCCAAAATATTTATAAGCTCATAAAAAAATATCCCCCATTTTACGTTTCATTTCTACCTCACACTATACATAGATACCTAATACAGGATTAATAAGAAAGGCAGCAAAGTTCCATATAATATCAAATGTTGATTTTAATTTTATTAATTGTAGCAGCACCTTTATTACTGGACTACATTAAGAGATTCTAACAAATCCGACAAAATCCAATAAATTTCGATGCATAAACTAATAAGTCCATTCATTCTAGATTTCAATGTATGGGCGTAATGACAATATTTATAATTTTGTAAAGCTGCTGCTATTTTGTACCTATAGGTGAGTACATAAAAAAAAATAAGTCACCCCCTCCCACCTTCGTCCGCAACCTCCCCTCTTCCCTTGGTAAGTGTCCCATTTTACAGATTTTCTTATCACGACAAAACAAGCGTCAGGGGATAACTTAGATCTCCAGCAATACAATAGGTGCTCAATACCTAATCCAATTTCTTCCAGTACTTTTTGCATGATTTGCGGTTAATCATTATCTTCCCAACAGTGAAAGAATTTTTCAAATCGGTTCGGTAGGTAGTTTCGGAGTCTATTCAATGTAAACAAACAATCAAATCTTTCCTCTTTATAATATTAGTATAGATATCGTGATTCGTGAGTGAGGGCTAAAAAGTTCCCAGACTATTACTAGTGCTCTGCCCGCGGCTTTGCTCGCATTTCCCAGGATAATACCTTATTCCAGATCATGGTCCAGCTGTCTAATAATTTCATGAAAATCCGTTTAGCAGCTTTTGCGTGAAAGAGTGACAAAAATCTAAAAAACCGTTTTTTACTGAAGAGAAAGTTGTTTATTAAGTACATTTAATGTTTCGTTCTACCATTAATCTATCTCTGCGAACTCCAATCCACTCATCTAACTTCTATAAAAAATCCTCTGCTCTTTCTATAACATTATGGAACTCACTTCCTCTCTCTGTTCGTCGTGTTCCTTCACTATATTCCTTCAAACTTCAAGTCAAAGCGCACTTTATGTCACTATAACATTTATACATAATCATCTAATTTTGCAATAATCATTTAGCTACTTTGGTATTTATCTTTTGTTTTCTCTTCTTCCTTTTTCACTACGTTCATGAACTCCTTTCGTTTTTTTTTGTAGTTTTTTTAGAGACTTTGTGCACCAATTACCCATAATTCACTTTCATTTATTTATTTTACCTTTATTTTTTCACTTTACCTTTATTTATTTTTTTACCTTAGGTTGTCTGGAAGAGATCGCTCTTAGCGATGACCGATTGTTTACGCCAAGTGTTGACTGTTATTTCCGATTGTATTATATTGTGTGTATTCCTTTTGCTATACAATAAAGTGTATTGTATTTATGTAGTCAGCAATATCTAATCCAACCTGTCCTTCCTCTTGGTTTTTCCCTGGTCTTCATTAATGTACTTTTCTTTCCTAGAATATACATATAACAGTACCTATTACGTATTACAAAATGAATATAAAGAAAGTAAGTTTAAGTTAAACTAACACAGTGTTATGTTCGTTCAAAGAATTTTAAAGAAATTTTAATGGTCATCCATTAATTTTAGTTGGTCATAAATCAGAATAGATGTGGTTCTATAGTTACTATTATAACCATATAACCACTACTACTCGTACTACCACCACCACTACTACTAGTTACTATAACCATATTAATATTCTTTATATACATATAAACATATTATATATAAAAACACTTTTGACTAAAACGGAAGTTCTTAAATATTAATCAACTAGGAAATCGCCCTCGCTTCGCTTCGGGAAAAATAGTAAAAAAAATATAGCCTATGTCACCGGGATACGGGGATATGTTACGGGGATAGTGTAGCTTCCCAACAGTGAAAGAATTTTTCAAATCGGTTTGGTAGTTTCGAAACCTATTCAATGCAAAGAATCAAATCTTTCTTCTTTATAATATTAGTATAGATAAGGTAGAGGACTGTAGGTAGGTACAATGTCTTGCTCAATGTGAAAACTTTCGAAGAATACAACTGTTCCTGTGTTAGTACATTTTAAATATAAATTAAAATAAAAATCTAATAAAAAAATCATGTTTCACTGTATCTGTAATGTATCAATTTATTAATGTTATAAGTACCTCCACAGCACTGACGTACCTATTTTTATATACTCTTATTATTTTGTTAACCATGATACTTAATTACTTAACTAACCTATTTAAGCTAGGGTAGGCCGGAAGAAAGAAAACCGGGGGAAGAAAACTACTAGTGTGACTTTGGTTTAATATCGATGAATGCGATGTGGAAAGGGGATGGGAAAATTAAATAATATAATTCCTAGATGCACTCCCTAAAACGTATCCTGAAACGTATCTTGAAGGTTGGTCTCATTTCAAGTAATTCGGCAAATTGTCGGAGTAGGTGAAAATCATTCGCTCACCACCCGAATGACCTTGAAATGTTTCATTAGTAATTTATTACCTTATGTTTTTTAGGTTGTTATCAAGATCAAGATTAAGATACTTAATTTGCATAAACATATAAAAAAGCCATCGTGAATTTCACGGCTTATAGACCAATCGTGCGCGGAGAGGTGGTTAGCGATCTAAGTATATAAACGCGGAGAAATGCTCTCACTTCATCCATTCAACCGTCTTCTTTCATATACTAGTCAAACAAAATGGCATCGAGACTCGTAGTAGCCTTGGCGTGTCTAGCACTGTGCCACTCCAGCCCAGTTCTTTTAAATGGTAAGTTTTTCTTTTTGTTTTTATTATTATTTTTAAACTTAACCCCTGTCTTAGGTAAATTTTTATGTACTATATTAAAACATATAACCGAAGCTAGTAAAAAATATTTATTATTAGTACCCCACAAATATTACCATTTGCCTTTTTAGGTTTACAAGTACAAATCACATAAATAGACATAAAATTAATTCCTTTTTCTTTTGTGTATAACAAAAGTAATAAAAAACATTTTTTCCTCAGGATATATCTACCGCAATGGACGTAGTTTCGCTATGGGTCAAGGATCTGGCGGCGATCGAGCCACTGGTACAGCAACTATAAACGGAGGTGTTGTTCAAGCGTACGGCAGTGCATCCAGCGATAATCAGTTTGCAAGAAACGGATATGGTCAAATCTACCCTGGACAATTGGTCGCCCAAGCTGAAGCTTATGATAACCCACAATATCCATACGGAAGCGCTAAGGCCGTTGCCCAAGCCCAAGATACACCAACCTACTACGCTGTTCCTGCCCCGGCTACCATCATTTCTTATGAACAGAATTTCGGAGTGCCTTCTCAGGGTAGCTACGAGATTCAGAGGCCTGGTTCAATCTCTGCTGAATCGAGCGCTGTTGTCAACGGAGACTCTGAGACATCGATATCCTCAGTGAGATCTGATGGCACTGGCTTAGCTCAATCTTCCGCTCAAACGAATGGAATTGGTAGCCACGGAGTCACCTCAACTAATGCCAACACTTATGAGTCCGGTCACGGTTCAGCAACATCAAACGCTAAAAACGCGTACGGATCGACAGTCACTTCAGCTAAAACTCAGGGCTACGGTGTTGCATCTTCAAGGACTCAAGGTGAACAGGGCTTAACTTCGGCTGAATCGCAATCTAACGGCGGCTACGGATCAGCTACATCGACGGTCAACAACGCCCAGCACTCAGCTGTTGTTTCAGCCAACAGTCAAGGATTAGGATCGGCTTCATCAAATGCTAACGTGAACAACGTGGAAGATTCAGTTATTACCGCCGCTAAAACCAAAAGCCAGAAGGGTATAAGCTGGCGTTTTGGTCTCCTTTATGATACTCCTTCAAGCATCCGAGCGGGTTCAGTTCATGCCAACAGCCTATCTACCGGCAGCGGTGCCAAGTCAACTGCTCAGGTAAACGGAGGTAACTACGGCGCCTTCCAGTCTGTCGCTGACGCTCAAGGCTCCGGAATCGTCAACGCCAAAGCTGACATTAACGGCGGATACGTACACTCGGCCGCAAACTCTCAAAACTTGGGCTACGGCGCCTTAAACCCCCTCGTCTACAATTCAGCTAACTATGACATCGGATACGGCTCCATCAAGTCAACGGCCAACTCTCAAGGCACAGGCTATGCTAATGCCAATGCTGACGTCAACAGCGCCGGTGCTGTCAAGACCATTGCTAATTCCAACGGATACGGAACCGCTTCATCCACTGTCAACTCTAATCCTACCTTCGCAACCTTCAAATCCTACGTTCCCTTCGGTGGTTCCAGGTCTGCTGTTAACTCTCAAACATCGGGAAGTGGCACCGCTACTTCTTCCGTCCAGGGAATTCAGAGCGGATACAGGGTAGTTAACTCTTCAGCTAACTCCTCTGGTTACGGAACCGCTAAGGCCAATGCTCAGACCTACTAAATAAGCAGTTGAGGGAATCAGCAACCACGCCAAGACGACACCACTTCTGTAAAAACTTGTCTGGGTGTATTTGCACAATGAGTCATTTTAATTATTTATGTAATTTATTTATTTAGTTAATTTAAACTTAGCTTTAGTTATTTATTGTGAAACGAAAAATAAACGAACTGAATTATTTTTACCATACTTCTTTATTTCATTGAAACACATTATTACAAGTCATATAGTTTATATCCCTGCACCCTTTATACATATAACATCATTGCCTGCAGTCCTTTTGTTCTATAATCTGTACTTGTCCATTTTACATGTCTTGATGTAACAGATGGTAAAAATATTTTATAGCCTTTTATAGCATACTTTTTCGTGAAAAATAAAGTACAATGTAATAGTATTTAATAGTAGTATAGACAAACTTAAGTCACATATCATACTGGGTTAGTTCATAACCATGGTTACCTTTAAGTTTTATCCTTTTTCCTTTAAGATCATGAAATTTTTACTTTAAACAAAAAATAAATTGATCAAATAAAGACAAAATATCTAATAAGTACTAATGACTGGGAAAAATGTTTCAATTAAGATATTTTCTGTAGTTATACTTTTCATAAATATCTAAAACCATTTTATACAAGTTGTTGTTACAGCTTCCCTTGCATAAAAGGTTTTAGATATTTATGGAAGCTATCGTTAACAGCTTCCTTGTTCAGGGGACTCTTCATGGCTTCTTCCATCAGACGTTCATATGCCCGTCCGTCATATGCGCCCAGCGTTGAATGCAATACCTATTAAACATAAAAAACAAATCGACGCTTGAAAGGAAAACTAAGCAACATTGAACTAACTTTAGCAGAGAGCAGTTTAAAGTTGAATTTTTAGAAAAGTTGTTGTTGAAGCCACAATATAGATGATAAAATAAGGATTCCAAAACAGTAAAAATAACCGCGGTAAGAGGATTACAAAAAAAATATGATATTTTTCTAAAAAATCCAATTTTAAACTGCTCTCCTGTAAAGTTAGCTCAATGTCGCTTAGTCAATTTTTCCTTTCAAGCGTCGATATATAAAATTATGAAGAATAATTTTATTAGTGGAAAAGAATTAATAACTGAACACAAAGTTATTTATTTTATTATAGTATAAATCTGCTCATTTATCGTTTACTTATCCCATTACTTCCAACTGGTTTATATGTAATACCATACGGGTTGGCAGAATTTCTATACATTTTAGGTGTACAATGTTCTCACGTTTTCTTTAAGCTGTGCTTTTAGCGAAGAAAGTGATAATTAATTTCTTATACGCACTTAAGTGAAAGTAAAGGTGCGTACTTACATGATTTATTGATATTAGGTTGTTATTTATAAACTGATGGAATATTGAATTTAAGCATACTTTAAATGATATACTACTTACCATGGGCGTCGCCAAGGGGGGGCAGGGAGGGGCTGCTGCCCCCCCCCCCCCTAGAGATTCTAAACTATTTGTCAAATGTAAAGCAACCAAAGCAAGAAAAGAATCTTTGTTGACCATTATAATATTAAAATCTGGTAATTACCAAAAACTACATTGTACGCTTAATCAAATTCAAACTCCCAAATTATTTTTATTCTATTTTTGAAATAAAGATAGCTATTTAGAAGTATAAATGTAATAGATATTTACAAGTTTTATTTATTGTACAGTCAAGAGCTTGTGTAGCTTTTCACGTTGGACACTGTACCGTTGTACAATCGCCGTAAATGCCGTAAAATCGCTCGACAAGCGAAAAGCTTTATGTGCTTTCGACTGTAAATCTCATTCTCCATATCAACTTGCCCCCCCCCCCCCCCGGGCTATCGGCTGGCGACGCCCTTACTACTTACTACTAAATATGTATTATAGGTAGTATTGTGTGTTCTTCTCAACTGGACATAATACATAAAAGTGTAATGCTATAGGTAGTTGCTTGTAAAAGCAAAGCTTTAAGTCAAATCAAATTACTCGAAGAGAACGCACAAGTAGAATAATAAAAACTGAACAAACCTCGTCTCTAAAGTCAAAACTATCGACTAATCCAACAGCATTAGGCCGAACTTTTTCCAACAGGTCTTCGTATCTTCGTTGTAACGCCCTTATATCACTGCCTGATATTTGCGTGTACTGAAATAAACACATAATAAATAATAGTTAAAAAAAAAACTAAAAAAACACGCTCTTATAGAAAATTCAACTAAAAAAAATAGAAAATAAATTTGAATTAAGAATCGTGTAATTGTAATAAAAGCGTGGGGTGCATGGTGTCAATGAGTAGAAGGATTATCATTTTGATAATATCTTAAAAAGTTTTTGGTTGGATTTTCTATAAAAGCGTGTTTTTTTAGTTTTTTTAAAACTATTATTTAGTTTTAAATTTTTAGTTTGATTTTTTAAAATGAATTTTACGTTTTTTTTTTCTTTCTTTTCTTTAAATATTGAATTGTCATCGGTCCTCGATAAGTCTACGAAGTTTGAAAGAAATCTGACCTTAAAGCTAATTAAAGCGTGTAATTAGGTTTTTCTTTCTTTCTTTCTTTCTTTCTTTTTTTCTTTAAATATTAAATTGCCATCGGTCTTCGATAATTCTACGAAGTTTGAAAGAAATCTGACCGTTTAAAGCTAATCAAAGCGTGTAGTTAGGTTTTCCTTTCTTTGTTTTTTTTCTTTAAATATTGAATTGTCATCGGTCCTCGATAAGTCTACGAAGTTTGAAAGAAATCTGACCGTTGGAAGTGGGTCAAAATCAAGTCCAAACAGTTACAAACAAACAGACAAACAAACAAACATACAGGTGAAGCTAATATAAAGCGTGTAAAAATTTCTTTAACGTTAACTATTTTGAAGCAGATTTTTTCATTATATTATTTTGGTTATATCTACTCTAATTCATTTTATCTGAACATTGATATTGAAGATACAAGTAAGTATATAAAATATCAACAAAAGTTCAGACCACCCAGGCGTCCATACATTCACCTAACTCACGTATCAACATCTGTTGAATTAAACATCTGTTTAATAGATTCATATCACGCCTTTTAATAATTAAGTATAAACCATGCAAATTAAAAGAAATTAAAACTACGACGCTACAGCTAAAGCTTTTAAAACATTTATAGTCTATTAGGAAACAGGTTTTGCAGGAAGAGCATCGTATTAAATATATAAACATTTTAATAACATGATCGCATTCGCTAAAATAGATCCATAAATTAGAAATCCCATAAATACTACGAGGCAATTGACTCACCAACTCTCAGTAACGAGAAACGATCAAAATTTTTTATCTAGATATATTTTTGTGAGGAATAATTTGGCATACGTTTATTTTGATACTATAAAATCAACTTCGTTCATTTTACTAGTTATTTTAAGATCAAAATTATTGACAGTGTACCCACTTTTAAAAAATATTGTTTTTTTTTAATGTTTTTGCTTCATTTTTGGATTACTTCTACTCTTCAATTGTATAGGTTTTTTGAAGTGAAACTTCTTTAGAATCGTTGTGATTTCAAACCGGATGCAACGGAAAAAACGACAGGTAAGAGACACAAATACAAAAATGTGTAGGAAAGAATGAGACAGAAATATACTCGGCAAGCATGCATATAATATAACTGCTAATTTCGTCGTTGAATCTAACTTCTCCGTAGCTCAATGGTCAGGACGTAGATACACAATACCTGATGCGCAGGTTCGCGTCTCTCAGTATTTCTTTTTTTTAGTTTTATTTTTATACTGTTTTTAAATACTATCAAATGCTCTTTTAAATATTTTCAAAGAATTTATCAACAAAAAATAAGAATTTCATTTTCGTTGTATAATATCTGTCGATCGACCGACCGATTATACAGACATTAAAAATGCTAAGTTATATTCATAGATGGCGCGAGGAATAAGATAGAAGATTCGTTTTATTGCTAGATAGATGGCGCTAGCTGCTCATTTTACTCTTCATATTATGTTAAGAGATGGCGTTAGTTACCACTGTTTTCTTTTTCTTATGTTCGTGGTTATCTTTTAAAAAGTGCTAAGTTGTATTCATAGATGGCGCGAGGAACAAGGTAGAAGATTCGATTTATTGCTTTTTTATCTCATTATCTTGAAACCAAAATTTTGGAAAGTTTCACTTCTACCACGTGTGAATTGCACATATTTTCTTTTTTAAATAGCCAACAAACGGGCTGACGATCCACCTAATGGTAAGTGGCCATTGTCGCCCATGGACATCAGCAACACTAAAGGCATCACCGATACGTTGCTGGCCAAGAAAGAGAGAAGAAAAAGAAAGTAAAAGAAAGAAAGTAGTTCATTCGTATTTGACGGTGCTTATATTAAACTAAACAAAATAAGTACGATTTAGTTTCGGTTCTGTTGTTTGATCTAACAAAAAAATAATAATGACATCAACCCTTATTAAATCCTAAGATGTCCTATTTTTTCATACAGTATAATATGCTAAACAAAATACTCCTTACCTATATTATTTCTTACAGCCCATCGTTATACTCGCTTATCGCTCTCTCCTACGCGTCGTTTATTATCAAGTATGAAGCGAGTAAGGAGGTTAGGAATAAAATGAGCAAAAAAACTCATGAATTCTCAATCAATTTGTAGATAATATTTTATTGACGAAAGACTATTAAATTATATTGATAGAAACCTTTGTTGTACCGCTGAATTTCACACAAACTATCTTAGTAAGAAAAGTATGGGTTAGAAAGTTCTTTCAATTTGATACTTTCATGTGAATTGTTTATTTAATTAATTAAACTGTATTTGTTAGAAAAGGTTATAAAAGCATTATCTACCATTCGTCCTTTTATCTGTGTTTGCTATAAACTTGTTTTCGGTATTCGGATTTAACGCTATATATTGATTCTTCGAGTGTATCATTGTTCTGTACATTATCACAGATTACTAAGCTATTCATTCACAAATTGAAACCAATTTACACTTGATTGCAGCTGTAGAGCCCACCTCTAGCGACCGCTACTGGTATTATTTATTAAGTTTATTAAGTACTAGGAAATGGTCCTCGCTTCGCTTCGGAAAAAATAGTAAAAAAATATAATATAGCCTATGTCACCCGGGGACAGTGTAGCTTCCCAACAGTGCAAGAATTTTTCAAATCGGTTCGGAGTTTCGGAGCCTATTCAATGCAAACAAACAATCAAATCTTTCCTCTTTATAATATTAGTATAAATTAGTTTAATTATGTAGTAAATCAATACAATTTTGTATTTAATTAGTATTTTCCTTACAATGTTTCTTAGTTCATTTATTTAACTACACATATTTGTAAGCCTGAAAACATTGAAAAAAATATCAGTCCATAGCAGTAGAACATAAAATCAATTTTGCACGAATTAGCCCATTTGAGAATAAGAGAAATAGCTTTAACTTCCAAATTTCATTTTGAAGTTTAATTTTGAAGACGACTCGTGTGACGCAATGGTTACCATGCCGGATTCTCGCGCAAAGGGTCTTGGGTTCGATTCCCAACGAAGCGGAAATTTAATAATAAGATTGAATTTCTGTTCTTGGTCTGGGCGTTTAGCTGTTGTCTTTATGTGTCTTTATGTGTCCATGCCACTCACGAAACATGAAATCCTAGTGTGGGGCTGTGAGTGTGAAGCGTTTAAAAAAAGAAGTAGGCAGTAGTGTATCTTAATATGCAATATTTTCCTGCTGCATTTTACTTTCTTTCTCTACTTCTCTTTCAATCTCTTTCTGTCCACGAATGCACAAAGAAAGCCTCAATTCTTAAGTAAATAATAGCGAAGATTCAAGCATGTCACAATTACATTCAAATGACCACGACCGCTCTACCAAGAGTGTGATGACTCAGAAGAAGAAGAATAAACCATAGTTTTCAATGCACCATGAAATTCTGAACCATTTCTAATTGCTTATTCTATCTATCTAACAGCCTTTTAAAGTCTACTGCTAGACATACGATTAAGCCTCCCCTAATTGGCGCCACTCCGAGCGGTCCTGAGTCCTCTGGATCCAGCGTCTTCCCGCTGTTTTCTTCAGGTTAATTGCTTATTATGAGTATCTATATGTATTATTATTAATTTGTTGTCTACCATTTGTATTTTTGTTAAGAGAGCAGAGCAGTAGGTCAGTCGTGTCGAGCGTGATATAGTTGATGATATTATTATGATCCTGTATCGATTTGAGGATCTATTTTAAAATGGCCAGCGGAACCAACCGCTTCGCCTTTTTTGTTGCGATTAAATGGCGGTCAGCGACCCGTGTACTGTGTACATGCGATCTCTTTTTAAAGGACTTCAAAACAGGCAGATTGTTGTATTCTTTTGTAAATTTTTCATTAATATCAACTATAATTAATTTATCAATGTTTTAATCTATAATATATATATAATGCAATGTATTGTCATAATGAATATCTATCAAGGATTGTTTGTAACTATCATCAGAATCATTTAAAATGAATTTGGTAAAATATACGCTTTATTTAGTACTCCTGTAGATCATTGCTGGGCTCCGGGCAACGAAGACTAACTTCAACCTCACTTCATTATACGTGGTAGAAGAGTATTTTACTTGATAGGAACGTAAAACATTTTTTAAAGAATACGGTCACAGTGTACGAATACGAAAGCAATTGCCTGAATATAATAATAAATATAATAATAAATATAATAATAATCTATGCCTAAATACAATAACTGACTTCAACCCATTAACTGACCACCATGGCTCTCTGTGAAGGAGGAAGGATTAGTGGCCAAACCAAGTGTCAGAAGTTTTCATGCTGCCTGAAGTCCTCTGACACGACTTAATGACTTTTATGATTATCGTACGATATCAACCGGGACCGTCGCCTATAATTTCCCTACGAGGCACGAAAACGCACAAGATTTTTTGCATTAAGCGTTTTTAGCGCGTTTAGACAATTATGATGGTTACCCTATTTGTGCATACTTAGATAACTGTATCACAGACTTTATCTTGGTGGCCATTTTTTAATCACTATTTCAATGTCGATTGAAAATAACAATCAGGTTAGTCGGTTATAGATAACTTATTGTTAGGACAAAAAACAATAACATAATCGATAAAATATTAATAGAAAGTTCTTGCGAATCTAAGTGGGATACTGGGTCATCTGAACTTATTCTTCCTATACCGACATCGATTGTATACGTCGGTCGTGCTTACCAAAATACATTGTAAGCTATGAAGACTCAGTCTGCGACACTGCAGCGCGTACATGGCTTACTTAAGTAACACAGTGTGACGTCGGTATATTAAGAATTCAAGCCTAGGATATTTTCAATGCATTCACACTCACTTCTGCACTAGGGAAACCTGTTTGGATTCAAACAAAGTCATCATAAACACCCACGACTTGCAAGCCACAATCTTAGAGCAAACTTTTCATCTGTCAATGTCGGGTCGGCTAGGAATTGATTTCGAAACTCCGAGCTCTACATGCCAGGTTACAACTTAACCGGATGGTTTAGTAAATGTAAAAATGAGCATTTAACCACGTTTATTGGTAATAATTGCACGCAAAAAATCACAGCATGTTATGTACTGTAGCTTAAGAAATTATCGAGTTTACAGAAAGTTATCTGATCTATACTAATATTATAAAGCTGAAGAGTTTGTTTGGTTGAACGCGCTAATCTCAAGAACTACTGCTTCGAATTAAAAAAAAACCTTTTTGTGTTTGATAGTCCATTTATCGAGGAAGGGGCTATACTCATATAAGTATTTTAGTAGTTAGTTTTTTCCACAAATTAACGCTAGTGAAACCGCGAGGCACTGCTAGTAAGTATATAAACAAAGATAGGTATACTTAGTGATTTAGTTAATGAGTTATATATTTAGTTTATATAGTTACCTAATTATCGATTAAGTCTGTTCGGGTATGCCTCCTGTCTGTATAAAGTTGCAAAGGCCTTAAGGGCCAACAGCAACAACAAAAATCTAAAAAAATAGTTATTTAAAAAACTTCTTACCAAAAGCAAATCTCCCGTTTTCTGTAAACTCCAGTAAACGAAGTACAATTCAACCACGGTCATCAGAATTGTCCTGAGTGGCGCTGACAAAGATGGAAGCTTTTGATCCATCTCGGCCTTGAAAACGGAGAGAAGAACTGCTCGACCATGTGCCTGAAAGGAAGTTTACCCGTCAGCTTTTCTATTATACAAAATCTGATCAAGAGGTACCAAAAATATAGGATAGTATGTACCAAAAATTTCAACAAAACTGTTTATAGATATTATTAATTATTGAAGTAAACTTATTATTGAAAACATTACGATTGTAGCAAGCAGAATTAGGCCCAAATAACGTCAATTCTTTATTGCAATTTTTTACGTAAAGTAAACCATCCATGGTAAATTTAATTTAAAGTCATAAGTTATTTTAATATTTACTGAAAAAAGACTTCAACGAAGTTTCTCTCAAAGAAAGGGTTTCAATCTCAGATTGGCTAAAATCCAAAGGTTTTCAGTGCCCTTGGATAATAATATCTATTTATTACTGACTAGTAAATACCCGATACTCGGCTCTCCACTACGCTAAAAAATGTTGTATGAGAAAATCGAAAATGCGACTAAATTAATACATTGTGTTAGTGGTCTCAAATCATCTTCGAATTGTTGCCTTTCAAATGAAATCAGTTTGGGGCACAACGGTTGGATGGTTTCAAAGTCTATAGAGGACATCCGTTCAAAGTTTTTTGTGTTTTTTGTTTTGATTATAATTTACTCAAAATCATATTTGAAGATGATCCTTTAAATACAAGCAACGTGAGAGTTAGAAATGAATGAAATAATACCTTCGATGTTTCTGTTTTCCCAAAGGTCGGCTGGCAGATAATGCTTCTAGCATTAAGCCCACCTTTTGTACCATTTTGTGTAAAAGGTATTATCAAGTTTAAAATAAATAAATAAAAACATCACATACTTCTGCAGCAGCAATTAATTGAACAGATGCTTTATTCCACGCGTCCTCTGGAGACAATCCTGATTTGATATATTGCTCCAAACTGGACATACTGGTTGATAGCTTTCTGGAAAAATACACATAGATTTAAAATTATGTATCTAAAGAATTTCGTGTGGCCTTTTCTTTGCCATTTTTACGTAAAGTACGTTTAAAGGATTTTTTCTCATTTATTTTATAACTAAGTCCAAAAATTTAAAATCATTTATGAATTGAAGCAGCGTCGATCCTGAACGCCAAACAAGAAGTCCTGGGTCATACTCCAGCATGGGTAAACATTTATGGCACGGTTGGCTTACCCCACTACTGAGCTTGAGTCTCTCCTCTTAAGGAGGCCTAGAGCATATTCCACCACGCTTTCAATACGGATAGGTAGAGGGGTTAGTGTTCAACCCAATTGTCGGAAGTTTTCATGCCGTCCGAGGCTTCCGACTTTTCGGGATCTTACGAGAGCAGATAAATATTAACTGTAGGATCGAGGGTATTTCGTAACATCTCATTTATGAACTTGCATACCACTTAATGGAAGTCTAGTGAGACAAGAGTGTGTTTTAGTTTAATAAATTCAAATAAGCACCCATAAGAAACTCGTTGAAAACACCTGATGATTCCATCCAGCGAACCGTCCCAATGTTCTTGGGCTCGATCTGCTAAATAGGCCGTTGAAGGACTCAGCGGTAACCCTTTCTCGTTCTGATTCCAAGCCTTGTACAAATATCTGGAATACAAATAAAATATAATTATCTATTTTTCTTATTGGAATAGTAATCTGATGTCGCTCGTATTTGCCAAGGATAGTTCTATCTATATTACTATTCTTTTTTTTTGTTTCTCTCCTCTTTCTTAATTCCCAACGCATCGATGCCTTGCCTATGGTGTTACTGATGTCTACGGGCGCTGGTAACCACTTGCCATCACAGATTGCTCATCTGCTCATTACATCTAAAAATAATATTACTTAAATTTTGAAACTCTTTACATTACTATTATCAATAAATATAGCTAACAGCCATCTCAATCACGTCAGCTTACAAACAACAAAACCGCATCATAATCAATTTATTCCTTTAGCAGTGCCGATGCCACAGACACGCACAACGAACTAACCTATAACCTTCTTCTTATGTCAGGGATTAAAAAATTCCTTGATCACAGAAACAAAAATAACCACTAACGACCCATGTGGCCCAATGGTTACTATGCCGGATAGCTGTGCCAAGGGTCCTGGGTTCAATTCCCAGCGAAGCGGATGAATTTGAATTTCTGTTCTCGGTTTTGGGTGTGTGTTCTTGTCTTTGTGTGTTGTCCATGGTAACCACGACTTAGGGAATCCTAGTATGGGGCTATGAGTGTGAAGCGATATTTCACTTAAAAAATGGTTGTCTGTAAAGTCGGCTTACAGACGGTAGTTTAACGTGACAACGTCATGACAAAACATTGATGAAGTAGCTCGAATATAATATTATCTCTGGAAATTAACTTATAATTAGAAACTTTTATCTTTATACTACAACGCCATCTAGAACTCCTGAACTAAACTATCTTTCGGCAAGTTCCTTTCTGACTTAATTGTGTATATAGTTTTGTTCATAGATGGCGCTTTCTCCATTGTTCGCTCGCTCGCGTAACGCGACAGAAGAGTCATGCTTTTTCATGCGTGCGGCCGGCATCGTTTTAATAGACGTTATCACGTCAAAAAATAATATATTACCTGGCCGTTTGCAGTAAAAGCACAGTGTTTTCCCCCTCGTAAGTGCAGGTGGCAGTAGCCAAGGCATACAGCTGCGGGAAGTTGGAGGACAGCATGAAGCCATGACCCCCACACGCGAGCCGGCACTGCTCGACCAGAGCCGTGCAGTCTGACGAACTCAGCACTTTCATCACACACGTCACCGCGTGGAGCTGGAGTTGACAGTTCATTGAATTATGAGTTTTATTTATCTTATTATTTAATCTTTTGATTTAAAACTTAAAGTTAACAATAGTAATTAAGTGTGACTTATGAGGTAGAGAAAGCAAATGTAAAAGGTTTCACAGATGGTGATGATTATTCTAATGATTAGGCTACTAAGTTAGTAGAATCACCCATTCTAAATCATGTTCACTCTTTTATTACCTTTTGGTGGTCATGTCATACCTACATACATCCATTTAAATTGTGATTCATTAACCTATTTCACGGCTACTACAAAATATATTGTTAATGACTCATGTACCTCTGGTAAGTTGTCCAATTTCCCAGTAGCCAAGGCTTTTGTAGTCTTCGAATACATATCCCACAGCCTCCGAGCGAAGAAGATATACGCATAACATGTTGATATGCCTATAAAGAGCTTGTGCTGTTGAGTTACGTAGTCCAAGATTTGAGGTTCAGGCTCACTGAAACATTTACAAATAATATAAGAAATGCGCGATATTTATGAAATGGTTTGGATACACAAATAAAAGCACAAAAAATATGTAGGATATACTTATATGGCATCTATTGCGTTTCGTCGTTTTCTCAAATATCAATGTACAAGCATGGGTCACTTACGACTTCGTTCGCGGAAATTTTATAAGTAAATGAATTTTTGGAATTCATCCCCAAGGGGGTTGAATATTTCAATTAGTTGAATATCAATCAGTTGAATATTTCAACCCCCTTGGGGATGAATTTCCAAAAATACTATATAAGGAATCTTCATGCTTCCAGGTCCACTGGTTTAAGCCGTGCGTTGTCTGTCAGTCACTAACACGTTTATTTAAAAATGATTGATTAAATTGTTTTCTATGTGGTAGGTACTAACTTGGGCTTTGGTTGAGATTGTCTCCTAACAGCAGCATATCTGATGGCTATCGTCACTGCCTGAGCCAGACGGCATGCGACGTTGTTCACGATCGTTACCCTCACATACACCATTGTTCCGTATGCCAGTTTACTGTTAGCAGCGGCTTTAAATGTACCGTCCTGGAGAAATCAGTATCATCATTAATTTAATACTAAGTAGTAGTAATTGTCAAAATTCCTAATTCATTCTTAATCATTCACGTAACTGCGACCAAAACGTCTATAAACATTTCAGGGGTGATTTCAACAGGATGATTACTGGTAGTTACCCAGATGAGGAAAACACTACCACCAAGCAAGTGCATCTCCAATAGGCCAACAACCACGTCATAAATATCCAATAATGTCGGTAAAAATAAACAAGACTTACTTTCAAGACCTGAGCGTTTTTCATCAACATCCGATCTCGAGGTATTCTCACATGATCGAACCCGAGGAATCCATTGTTGACTATATTGAATCCAAGTTTTGCGCCTATTTCTCCCACCTTGATGCCCGGTAGAGGCATATGAGTTTCTTCATCTCTGACTTGTACTAAAAATGGTTGAATTCCGCAACTCTTTCCGTTGATGTACAAATGGGCCATCACCACACAGTAGTTGACTGTTTGGCCCACTGCAAAAATCGAAATTAACCATCAATCAACATTAATAACATAGTCGTCCATAAAAATTAGAAGAAGCTATAACAAATGAAAGTTGATCAGCATTCATTTCGCGGTATAGTTTAAAGTCTTAGGCTTAACACACATTACGATTTTTCACCGGTGAACTAAAATAAATCGATAACACTTATAAATTCAACCACTTACAGTGTCCGGGCCACCATTTGTATGATGTCAGGGTAGGACTATTCAAAATGAATTCTTCTGTTTTGGAGTCGTAGACAGCTGTTGTTTCAAGACCACGAATAAACGTTCCGTGTCCGAGTTCAGTCTGAAATTAAACTAAATTATCAAAAAACTGTGTAGTCGAGAAGTAAAGGAAGATCGGAATGATTCGTATGTAGTCAACAGGTGTACATGCACGGAATGCACAAATCGTGTTTGTACATACATTTAAAGTAACTTTCCTAACTAGAACTAATACCTTTTCCTTAAACATTGATCGATAGTTGTTTTCCATTGCAATATTAGGTTGAGCCATCAATATCAACATACATAAAAAAGAAAGGCATAAAAATATAATTTGTAACCTGTGCATATGTTCCTAGAATTTCACAATTCAAAGCTCGTTTCAACCAATACGCTTTTTGCTTTTCATCAGCCTGGTTTCTAAGCGTAGGTATGAACATGGAAAAATGCACCCCAAACGGAGTAAATTCCCTGAATACAGCACTGACTATTGAACTCCGAAAATTTATACTGAAACAAGATGTAGTAGATATTATTGTTGTTATTTGCTGAATGGATAAAGGTATCATTTCAAGCGATCCTTCCGGCTAGATGACATATTATTATGATGGAGATAACCCTCGTACAGATAATTTGTTAATTAAGTAAGAGTGTAAGAGCTGTTGGTATAATGAATTGGTGCAAGTTCTTGGCTATAAGATTCTACTTAAAAAGATACATATTCGTAACTAATCCTGGTAATTTTGAATAAATCTGTGTAAAGAGTCAAGTGGTGACACTGGGGCATCCGCGGGCACAAAGTCCAACGACCCTAGACAGACATGCTATAATAAGAAATGTTTGTATTTTGTGAACTCGTCGCGACAAGTATTCCATAGATGGAGCAGGAATCATCCCGAGCAAGACACGGAATTAAAGTAAAAAATAAGTACATAATTTAAGTCTCAATTATAGGTAGGTACCTACCTTATGCTACCAAATTAAGTCTGCGATTGCGGGAATGAGGTTCCCAGAAGGGACCTTTATGTGACAAATATTTTTTCTTGTTACTTAAGTAGTTAGTTATCGTATTGTCTCTTCTATGTATGTTCAGTGTTCACCCCGATGGAGGAGGATGTGATTATTATGCGATGATAATATATGAGCGTTTTTTATTAGCATATGAAATAATAAAAAAAATCCAAAGTTACCTAATAATCAATTAAATATTCATCAGAATGTGAATATCTGGCGTTAACATTTTATAATTGTTAAAATTACTACGGCCACCAGAATCTATGTTTGCTGTTCAGTAAAATTATGTTAGCTTCGGTAAAGGAAAACATCGTGAAAAACCTGCACACCGGAGAGTCTTCCATAAAGTTCTCAAAGGTATGTGAAGTCTACCAATCCGACTATGGCCTGTACCCCTCACATTGTGAGAAGAGACTTCGAGCTTAGCAGTGGGACAATTATGGGTTGTTGCTTTTGCTTTATCCAAAATGCTGTACCGCGCTGTCCTATTATAGTCCTATTACGAGTATATCTACCTTTGACGTACATATACGTTATGTGCATACTCGTATACGTACGTACATGTTCGCATGAAAGTGTTAAGATTGTAATAAATTATTGTACGAAGTCATACATTGTTTTATCGTCCTCGTTAAGGCTAGAGTCTTCATTCTCCTGCAGAGTTCTGTATAATAACGTGGCTTTTCGCACGGCGTTCTCATACTTCTCTTTATGTCCGAAATATTCCTCTGGTACCTCGTCAAGAATACCAGGGACCTTTAGGACTTTGATCTCTGAAATTCAAAATACATTATAATAGATCAGATAGCAATAAACTAATAAAGTACATCAGATACTTCTATTCGAAGATAAGTTTAATGACGTTAATTGATACATAGATAATTCGAGTAATTCAGGCTGAACTATCAGATAACTTTTATGTTGCTACGTGAGATGCTTAAAATGCGATTTTAGAAGACAAGCAAAATTTCTTAAACAAGAAATCAATAGGTATATTATTTACATCCACCATCTAGCCATTAGTTTTTACAAGTCCACGGTTGGATCTGGCTGGAGGCCTCTCGTAATTTGCGCCAATCTGACCGGTTCTGAGCCTTCTGAGTCCAGCGGATACCCGTTATTTTTTTTCAGGTCATCAGCCCACCTGGCCTGGCACGTCAGGTTTATGCTTCTTTGTCCGGGACGTAGCCGGTGGCAGTATGTGGTCAGCCCATTGCCACTTCAGCCGGCTAATTCTTTGAGCTACGAGTATGTTTGTATCAATACATCTATGTATTTACGTATTGGCCAAACATCAAACACGTTTGGTTAGCTCTTTGTTTCTTTCTTTTTTATTATTTCTAATTCACTAGTGACATAATTCATGCCTTTGGTGTTACTGATATTCATGGATGACGGTGACCGGTGACGACTTCCAACAGACGACTGCTCCGATCGTTTGTTGTCTGATCGTAAAAAAATCCTCCTTTTTAGTTTTTTGATCAAAATTGAAATTTTTTACTTAACATTTTCTCGATGAAAGCCATATGAAAGCGCATTTGTTATAACAACAGTGAAAGTTTTACAAAAACTTGTATCAGTCTTGCACGAATGAAACCGCAATAAATGGTAAACAGGTGGTTTTAATTCATAATAATTTCACACTAGGTAAGTTTTAGTTTTCCTGTAGAGGTAGCTGAAGATCTTTGCTTAAGCTTACACAATAATAATTATAAATGTGTTTGTAGAGCAGTTCTCAGATCAAATAGGTGGCGCTGCAGTTAGGTCATTCACACGTTCTTTATACAAATGTAAATACAAAGCGATTCGTTTTTACGAACAAATTAAATGTAATGTAAATACACAACATTTCTCATATTAAATATTATGTGCAGTACCTACTAAGCTACTTAATATTACTGTACTTTTCTCATCTTACCCAAGTTCCGTCTATACTTCGTATTTTTAGCACCGCCATCCAAAAAAATTACTAACTCTTCAGTATTAAAAGTGCACTTTAGTCTTTCCTTTTGCAAATCTTCGTTCACTTTAGGTTTCATATTGAAAAACAACTTTATCACATGAATTCCAAATTCACTATACCGTTTTGTCACTATTACACAGATAACGGCACTATTTTATCGTGACGTAATGTTATGATAACTATAATAACAGCAATGTAAATAACTATTTTAATTCTGATAAGCGACTTATTTACTTGATGAGAATATGTGTAGTAACCAGTATAGCTATAAAGTAAATGGTAACTGCTATAATGCTGCCGGTTATTTCACAGTCCTTGGTTCAACTTTACTCAAGTGTGTTATCCAACGGTAACAGTGCAGCACCGGTTGGTTATGTTAATAACCGGTTCGCAATCCGTTGCTTCATGTTAACATCATGTTTTACTCACAGTGGTACTAACTGATTGTACACATCGGACACATGTTTCAGTGTTGCCATATTAAAATATTAATTCTCATACAAATGTTCAGTACCCGGATGACCGAGCTTTGATCGGTTTAGTGTTGCTTAACAACGCCATTTACTGAAGTATTTAGTATTTAGTATTGCTACTTGCTAATAGATGTCAGGAAGAGTATATTGTAGAAGTTTATCATTGACTGAAAACACCGATAAAACGAAATTTTCTAAAAATGAATCCTAGCTAGATCGATTTATCGCCCCCGAAACCCCCTATATACTAAATTACATGAAAATCGTTGGAGCCGATTCCGAGATTCCAATATATATATATACTAGCTGTTGCCCGCAGCTTCGCACGCGGAAATTATGCTTATTAAGAAATTATATTTGTACCCCTCACAGAAGAAAATTTAATAACAGGTTAATTTATATTGAATTTAGGACTTAATAAAGTAATACCTACGATACAATCACAAATCATTCCTCCGGCTGCGGGTCTTGAAAAATAAACAATATTCACATTAATTGTTTTTTTTTTCTTTTTCATGAAAGATTTGAAAAATTCGAAGATATGCATTCCATCAATTAAAGGAGAAACGTTTGAAGCAAATTTAAAGCAAATTGTTGATATTTTAAAAATAATCCATACAAAGTTTCATCTTGTTTCCAGGGAAACCTTTTAATTTTTCTGGATGAAAAGTTTTCTAAAATATGACCAAAAGTATAAGAAACAACTTAACTAATTTCCGTCAAAATCAGTTCAAGGGTTTTGATGTGATGCCCGGACAGACAAACAGACAGACAAACAATAATTTTAAAAACAAATTTTTGGTGCTCTAACATGTTCTTGAAGTGTTATTTATTGGTTAAAAATTTCAATATTAATCCCTCTCCTTCTTTTTCTCTCTCTCCCTCTTCCACTCATAGTCCCTCTCCAGCTCCCTGTCCTTCTCCCTCTCCCGCTCCCTTTTCCGCTGCCTGTCCCGTCCCCAGTCCCTCTTCCGCTCCCTTTCCCTCTCCTTCTCCCACACCTGGTCTCTCGCCCGCTTCCTGTCCCACTCCCTCTCCCACTTCCTGCCCCTCTCCCTCTCCAGCTCTCTGTCCCTCTCCCTCTCCTGTTGCCTGTCCCGTTCCCGGTCCATCTCCCGCTCCCTGTCCCTCACCATCTCCCGTTTCCTATCCTTCCCCCTCTCCCGCTCCCGGTCCCTCTCCCACTTCCTGTTCCTCTCCCACTCCCTGTCCCTCTCGCACTCCCGGTCCCTCTCCCGCTTCTTGTCCCTCTCCCTCTCCCGGTCTTGGTCTCTTTTCTGCTTCCTTTCCCTCTTCCCTCCCACTCCAAAATTAATATATAAATTTTTATGTTGTTAACTTCAAAAATGACGTGCGTACTGAGTTCCATCCTCTAAATTAACCCTTTAAGGGATGATTTTCCAAAAAAATATGTTAAAAAGTTAACATTTGTTTATTTATATAAACTTACATAAGAAAATTTCATGTTTATACCTCGAAAACTGGTAAGCTTGATTTGTATTTAGTTGACTACCAACCCCTATTTTTAGGTGATGAATTTCGAGAAAACCGTGATACAGTTATTTTTTGTGTCTAACTATAGAATAAATACAAATTTTCACCCTTCTTACTTCAAAACTGACGAAGTTCCCATACTAACTTGCGCCGCCTTAATTAACCCTTTAGGGGATGACTTTCCAAAAAACGTAATACTTCAAAATTTAGTTTCTACTTTTGAGCTAATATGTAAATTTTCATGTTTTTAATTTCAAAAATGACGTGCGTACTGAGTTCCATCCTCTAAATTAACCCTTTAAGGGATGATTTTCCAAAACCATGTGTTAAACTTAATTTTTGTTTATTACTATAAACTTATTTAAAAAATTTCATATTTATACCTCGAAAACTGGTGAGGTTGATTTGTATGTAATTGACTACCAACCCCTATTTTTAGGGGATGAATTTCGAGAAAACCGTGATGCAGTTATTTTTTGTGTCAAAATATAGGCTTAAATACAAATTTTCACCCTTCTTCCTTCAAAACTGACGAAGTTCCCATACCAACTTGCGCCGCCTTAATTAATACTTTAGGGGATGATTTTCCAAAAAAACGTAATACTTCAAAATTTAGTTTGTAATTTTGAGCTAATATGTAAATTTTCATGTTTTTAACTCCAAAAATGACGAAGTTGAGTACTGACTGTTGTCCTCCAAATCAACCCTTTAAGGGATGATTTTCCAAAACCATGTGTTAAACTTAATTTTTGTTTATTACTATAAACTTATTTAAAAAATTTCATATTTATACCTCGAAAACTGGTGAGGTTGATTTGTATGTAATTGACTACCAACCCCTATTTTTAGGGGATGAATTTCGAGAAAACCGTGATGCAGTTATTTTTTGTGTCTAAATATAGGCTTAAATACAAATTTTCACCCTTCTTACTTCAAAACTGACGAAGTTCCCATACCAACTTGCGCCGCCTTAATTAATACTTTAAGGGATGATTTTCCAAAAAAACGTAATACTTCAAAATTTAGTTTGTAATTTTGAGCTAATATGTAAATTTTCATGTTTTTAACTCCAAAAATGACGAAGTTGAGTACTGACTGTTGTCCTCTAAATTAACCCTTTAAGGGATGATTTTCCAAAAAATATGCTAAACTTAATTTTTGTTTATTACTATAAACTTACATAAAAAAATTCATACTTATAACTCTAAAACTGACGAAGTTGGTTTGTATGAAAATGACTTCGGACCCCTATTTTTGCTAGTTAGGGGATGAATTTCCAAAAATCCGTTCTTAGCTGACGTCTCCTTAGCATAATCTATCTCCCTGCCAAATTTAATCATAATCGGTTCGGTAGTTTCTGAGATTTTTTGTTTAATCAGTGGTGTGTCTCTTTTCAATTTTATATATATAGATGTCGGAGATCATAAAATGGAACGTCAAGCCGGGCCAGGCTTAGGTGTATTCGGATTGTGAAGATGGCAACACTATGTGAATTGACTACTGTCATTTGGTCACTCGGTGACGTGGCGGGAGAGCCGAGGAAAGCTATTAACTTGCCAGCGACGAACGGACATTCTGGATACAGCCTTCGAGCTGAGCAGACGCCTAGACAAGAACGTTGTTACTTTTAAGACGGAACGCGACGTGTGAATTGTATTGTGATATCAGATTGACGAGTAACAGGATCAGACGATTATGCGAGGCATTGGGGTGGCTGTAAGGGGTGATGGAAGGCCACTGGGCCGTCGTGCCCTATTATTTGTTGGTTGTTACTCGGATAATTGAAGACAATCAGTCCTAATCGCGTATTTAATTATAACCAGTGTAAAACCTGTGTTAAAATGAGTTTCTGACTAAAGTGATGTAAACGCCCACTGTTGTTATTATTTCCCGAACCACCAACGAACCAGGCATAATCTCCGTTATCAGAAGTGGGATGGACCCACATGATGAGAAAATTTCGCCCACACATGTCGGAAAATAAATGATAATGACGGTGGTTCGGATGATATTGAAATGAATTGGTTGCAATGAGAAACGTAACGACGGTGAACGCGAGTAAATGAGAACCGTGGAATTTTACAAAGAAAATATGTGAACCTACCCCCAGACATTCGCCTCACGCAAGATGTCGATATTTGTCGAGAAGCAATTATGTTGGAAGTGAATAGTGGAACAGAGTATTTTACTACGAGTATTTGAACACAGAACACGAGGACGTGTTCATTTTGTCAAAGATGGCCGAGGGAGTAATAACATTCAAAACACCAAACCAAACCAACAAACCAAAAAAAAAAAAAATTTCATAAGACGTGTCTTTGAGGGAAAAGTACTATCTTTCCATTCGGATTGCAAGAATCCGCATTTCAGGTTTTTCAGATATGATGTTACAAACGGTGGACGGCAAGCATGTAAAATAAGGATTTGAATACAAAGTATCGAAAAAATCATTAAGGTTTGAGGTTATACACGAAAGGAAAGTAACACAGCGATTTGGTATGGCATATTTTTTCATTATTATTAACAAGATTGGATAATTCGATAGTGTTTTAGTGTAGTATACACTGGAAGTCAAGCAGTGTAAATAGTGCCGTCATCTTGAATTGTCAAAAAAACACCTGACAGAATTTTCAGAGTTAAGATTTTGTAAATTTTATTTTGTGTAAGAATGTTGTGCTTCGAAATGCTGGAACATGCAAGGATTTCCTTAAAATAAGACTGATTAGAAAGAACTGGTTAGAATGATGGTTTGCGTAAACTACAAATTGTTTCGTCGTATTTGTGCTTGATTCAACGAAGTTTTATAAAGTCATTGTACAGTATCTTTCAACGTTATTACGATTAACAAAGTTATTCAAAGTCAGTGCAAGTATATTGTTTTGTGACACCAGAACATCTTGATATTCTTTAATTATCGTCTACCCTCAGTTCAGAAAAATAACAATTAGACATTTCGTGTTTCTGTCTTTTGTTTTTTGTGTGTTTCAGATAAACTAAGTGACAATGACAGTTGTGTGGACATGCAACCTGCGAATATCTGAATGGTGACGAGAAGTTGCATCAATGCGAGATAACGAAAACTGGCGTTAACTACCTGCATTTAATTTTGTTGATACTGACGGGAGCGTATCGCGGCTCCTTGTACCGTGGCTTACGACGAGCATCATCGGTGATTGTATGGCGACATGATATAACAGGTGATCTGTATTGATTCTATTGTGGCTCATTTTGATAACTGCTCACTAACCGTAATTCCTTGTCGAGTTTGTGCTGGTATTACGTGATGTCAACATTTGACATTTGATGGTTACTTGAGTTTGTGTACTTGATGATTTTTGGTAATGAAGGCCACAGAGAGAATTTGGTGAGCGAAGTGAGCGAAAAATAATCTTTTTGTTATTTAAAAGTGTCATGCAAAAATAATAATTCCTTTACTGATTTGTTGAACTGTTTTTGAGAATCTTTAAGACAGACGGGATAACACACTAAGAGTTTCGTAAAATGTTCAGAGCAAGTGACTCGATTGTTGATTGTTTTTGATGAGTAGTAAGTGGTATGCAAGTCGCTCAGATAGCATGCAACTCCAGTCATTCGTAGGCGTAGGCGTAAGAACGGGCACTAGATATCCCGCCGCAGTGCGGCCACGATTGTGAGTGGCGTGCGTTTGGCTTGGAGCTGTAAGCAGTCGCTGTTGGAGCTTCCGATGGGAAGCAGTGAGTTGTTGTTGTTGTTGTGATGTGGAACTGGGTACAGGAGGTAGCCCGGTTGGCTCATGATGATGATGGTGTTGATGATGATGATGATGATGATGATGATGATGATGATGATCAGAGTATTGCATACAAACTGCTGACTTATCTTTGAGTGCCATGAAGCCTTTTAGTTGTAAAGTTAGAGCGTATTATCAGATTGTAGTTCTTGGTATTATCCCGTTCTGGCTGCTATGTGTTTTCATTATGAAGCCTTGGGGCTTGAGGTCAGGGAGGCCGAGTGGGAAACTTTTACTTTGCGAAGGTTATGTCTTTTCCAGATGGTCCCCTGCTGCCTCACCGAGGACGGTGAGATTGTCACGATGGCCGTGTCGGAGATCATAAAATGGAACGTCAAGCCGGGCCAGGCTTAGGTGTATTCGGATTGTGAAGATGGCAACACTATGTGAATTGACTACTGTCATTTGGTCACTCGGTGACGTGGCGGGAGAGCCGAGGAAAGCTATTAACTTGCCAGCGACGAACGGACATTCTGGATACAGCCTTCGAGCTGAGCAGACGCCTAGACAAGAACGTTGTTACTTTTAAGACGGAACGCGACGTGTGAATTGTATTGTGATATCAGATTGACGAGTAACAGGATCAGACGATTATGCGAGGCATTGGGGTGGCTGTAAGGGGTGATGGAAGGCCACTGGGCCGTCGTGCCCTATTATTTGTTGGTTGTTACTCGGATAATTGAAGACAATCAGTCCTAATCGCGTATTTAATTATAACCAGTGTAAAACCTGTGTTAAAATGAGTTTCTGACTAAAGTGATGTAAACGCCCACTGTTGTTATTATTTCCCGAACCACCAACGAACCAGGCATAATCTCCGTTATATATATATATATATATATATATATACATGAATTGCTCGTTTAAAGGTATTAGATAATATTTAATGTCGAATATTTCAGACTGTTTTCATTGAATGTCATTACAATGTATGAGAAGTTTGTTAGTATTAACGGTTATTATTTATTATTATTATCAACTGAGCCGGCAAACTTTGTAGCGCCTATCAATTTCTCCGCTCCCACAGTTTACTTATTCCTGCTTTTTAACTATTTAAAAAGGTTTGAACTTGGTTGTGCGGTTGTGTATATTCACTGTGGTCTCTTGAAATAATTGGGACGTTTATAAAGTGACTTCGTTTTATGAAACCACTCTTCCGTGGTCGGAAACTAGTCATCATAAAAGTGCCTTATTTATGTATGTAACTACAACTAACTATACATCTTTGAATCTGAGCCAACCTCCCCTGCTCGTGGTGCACCCTGGTCAGGGTTGCCAGATAGTCGGGATTGGTTTGGATTGTCCCGAGTCCCGACATTTCACATGATGTCCAGAGTCCCGACAAAATACAAAATGTCCCGACAATTCATTCGATTCAACAGAACGCGTTTGCCTCCGCATGCACTCTAGGCGTTTTTTTCGTCGTCAGCCCGTTTGCCGGCTATTTCTAAAAAAAATGTATCCCGACAAATCCCGAGTTTTTGGAGTTTTGTTCAGATATTTCAGTCCTGCCATCTGGCAACAACTGATGGTGCACCCTCCCGTTGTAGGTCGGTAAACGGTGAATACGGTGATGATAGAGCATCTATTCTAGTTGAATTCGTTCTGGTGCATGGTACTGGGTTACATAAATAGTTCTCATTTTTTCTATAGAACACGACGTTGTCGGACAAAATGACACAATGGTAGTTGGAGCATAACACTCTGGGAGTATCCCATTGAAGTATTATTACTAGCATATAGAACCGACACCGCGAACACCATGTATGTCCCAATGCATTGGTGCCACGTGGCTTCAATCTTTAATGGATTCGTTCGATTTTGAAAGGAGAACCGGGGCTCAATTTTGAAAATCGAACCTCCCGGGCGGGACACACATTTTGTTCGAGATGTCTGTTCTATGACATTATACTTCAAAGGAGTATCCCATACTTCTCCCAGGTAGAGAACCTAGACAGAACGTTGCATTTCCCTTAGCATGGCTTCAGACCCAATATTTGTTCTTTTCCCGTGTTCAGGTGTACTACTCTAAAACAAAAAGGAAATAAACGGGTCCATCGCTTCTTTATTTGTCAGCCTTAGATGTAACGAATGTCCACGGCTGGTGACCATACTGGCCACTTACGATCCAGGTCCGTTACACGAAATAACGTATTATTAGATATTGTCTTGTATTTTTCTGTGAATACCCGATAAACGAGTTGAGCCACCTGCGAGCTTATAAACGTTGTCCAGGATTTCAACATAGCATTTAGGTATAGTAATAATAATTTATCAATAATGTAAGGTATATAAAAAGCTTTCATTACCAAAAATAACATTTTAATTTACACTAATGTAGAAATTATGAGCCCTGTATACATATCACAATTTAACATTGTTTTCTAAACAAAATATTCTTAAAAACAAACGCACCATAATTCATACAAATTCATTGTTCAATGTATGTTAAATCTAACTATTTAACCTAATGGCTAAAATTCACTATAATATTTCAAGCAAACAAAGTTTCAATAACAAAGTTTAAATTATTCAGTCTCCTTTGTTCTAGCTAATTATCATTAATAATAATAATAATTATATAGAAGAAAAAACCACAATCCCTTCCTTCAACAAGCAAAACTATATTAATATTATTAAAGGATCGTACTCGCATCATACATTTTTCAGTTAAATATTCATTACAATAATAATATCTGCTATGAATCCAGAACAACATGGAAAGTAAAGTAATGAATAATGTTGATGACTAACTTTGGCGACACTATTAGTTCTAAACTGGTAATATTTCCTTTATTATCTACGTCTACAGTTTTCCTTGCATCAAAGGCTTGATGTACTTGTGAAAACTGTCGTTGACTGGCTCAGCGTTCAACGGTGTTTTCAATGTTTCCTCCACCAGCCGCTCGTACACTCGTCCATCGTAAGAACCTAGCGTTGACTGAAGTATCTGTAAAATTAAATTCCTTAAATTAAAACGAGTTGTAAACTTTTATAAACGAAACTAGGTTTTCGCGTGGGGCGCGCGCTGCTAAAGCAGCGCGCGTGCCTTTCTCTTTCGCAAAAGACAAAATAAAAAAATGTTCTTTTTTTTCAAAATGGTCATCGGTCTTGGAAATTTATTTTTCGATTCAGGGGTCTGTTTGCGAAATGTTTGGCTTCAAACTACTACTTTTGGTTTGTCTATTTTTTTGGCACGATTAAGGGTAGATGTAAGAGGTAGACGTAGTGAGAGTGGGCGGAAGAGGGAGAGGGAGGGAGAGTGAGAGGGAGGGAGAGTGAGAGGGAGGAAGATGGAAAAGGAGAAGGAGAGGGAGGGAGAGGGGGAAGAAGAGGGAGATGGAGAGGGTGAGAGAGGAAGAGGGAGGGGAAGAGGTAGCGGGAGAGGGAGATGGAGAGGTAACGAGAGAAGGAGCGGGAAAGGGCGAGGGAAAGGGTAAGAGGGGAAGAGGTAGGGAGAGGGGAGGGAAAGGGAGGAGGAGAGGTAGCGGGAGAGGGAGGGCAAGGGGGAGGTAGAGGGGAAGGAAAGCGATGGAGAGGGAGAAGGAGAAATTGATAGGCGGTAAAATGTTTGCCAGGTCAGCTAGTTGATAACTAATAATAACCCTTGATACTAATAAACGCCTCATACATTGTATTGACATTCAATGGACAAACAATGTGAAATATTCGACACAAAATACATTTGTATGAAAATTAATATTTTTATATGGCAACACTGCAACATTTTTCCTCCGATGTTAACGATCTATAAGTACCAACAACCTCCTGATATATTGTAATGACATAAGATTGATGAAATGATTACATAAAAAAGTACATTTTGTATGAAAACTTTTATTTTTTGTATGGCAACCCTATAATATTTTTTCACCATCATTTACGGACTATTAGAACCTACAATCGCCCTATACATTATAAGGCCGTCAAATGAAGACAACCGCCTCAAATATTTGAAAAAAGAAAACATTTGTATGAAAATTATTATTTTTTGTATGGCAACACTGAAATTTTTTTCACCAAAATTCACAAAATATTAGTACCTACAAATGCCCCATACATTATAGTAGCGAAATATTCAATCCAAAAATAAATTTGTATGAAAATTATTATTTTTTGTATGGCAACACTAAAATTTTATTGTTTTTCCAAAACGAATGATTTAATTAAGAAATATCTCCCATACATTTATTATACTCCTGATCTATAGTTTAGGCTCAACTACTCGAAAAGTGAAAAAAAATTCTGGACTCCAGTGTTGCCAGTTTATTAAGATGAAAATGGTCAAATGTCATTACGACGACCACTTGAAATATTTTAGTAAAATATTTTGATTAAAAATATTTTTCCTTCTACTTTTCATATTTTTGAATGGAAAGTCCAAAAAATTGTATGAACGAAGAAAAGAAAAACCAAACATGGCAACACTTTCGGTCAAGTTACACAACCGCCTCATACAAAGTAACCCCCTCAAGTGTTGCCAACCTACTAATTTTTTCTTTCAAAAAATGCAATTTTTCGTACATTTTACAAAATGGCCGACACGGGGTCCGCCATCTTGTTGAAAAAAAAAATATCCCCGAAATCTCAAAATTGAGGACACTTTCAAGGAAAAACAAAAAGAATATTATAAAAAAGTTGAAAAACCACCCCGATGCGACCCCACAAAGTCACCTCTAAAATTTCAAAACTTTAAAGAAAAATATCTTGGCGGCCATCTTGTTTTTTAATTTTTTTCTAATTTCATCGTATTAGTCGTCCCAAAATTATTCGAAAATGACACCAACATTGGGTAGGTGCTCACATTAATAAAAAAGTTGACAATCGCCGAGCGGCCGCCATCTTGAATTTTCGAACGGTCGGATTTTTCCCATAGTGACCATAAGTAGTCAAGCAACTTTTCCATACATCATTAAAACCCCCCACCAACACTTTCGGCTGGGCTACTCGAAATGTGAAAAAACGGGAAAAAAAATTCTAGCTCCCAGTGTTGCCAGTTAATTTATATGAAAATGGTCAAATGTCATTACGACAACCACTAAAAAATTTTTGGTGAAATTTTTTGATTAAAAATGTTTCTCCTTCTACTTTTCATATTTTTGAATAGAAAGTTCACAAAAATGTATGAAAGAAAAAAAAATCAACGTAACCTGGCAACACTTTTTGTCAAGTTACACAACCGCCCCATACAAAGTGACCCCCTCAAATGTTGCCAACCTAAAAATTTTTTCCTTCAAAATATGCAATTTTTCGTACATTTTATAAAATGGCCGCCACGGGGTCCGCCATCTTGGCCAAAAAAAAAATATACTCCAAACGTCAAAATTGGGGATAGATGCAAGGCAACGAAGCAAAAAAATTGCAAAAAAGTTTAAAACCCAACGCAATCCGACCCCGCAAACTCACCTCGAAAATTGAAAAATTTTAAATCAAAATATCTCGGCGGCCATCTTGTTTTTTCAAATTTTTTTAAATTTTTCGTAATACTTTTCCCAACATTAGCCGAAAGCGACACCAATCTTGGGTAGCTGCATAATAAAAAAAAAAGTTGGTCATTTCACCTCGGCCGCCATCTTGGATTTTCGAAAAGTCGGATTTTTCCCATAGATCCGGGGATGAACAAAAAATTCTCCCATACAAAGTACTCACCCCCCACCACTCCTTCTGGGAGATCAATTCGGGTTTTCGTAAAACGAAAAAAAAATTCCAGCAACCAGTGTTGCCAGTCGACAACGACGAAAATAGTCAAATGTCATTATGACAACCACGACACGATTGCATGTGTGAATTTTTGATTAAAAATATTGCTCCTTCTACTTTTCATGTTTTTGAATAGAAAGTCCAAAAAAATGTGTGAACGAAGATAAAAAAAATAAAACCTGGCAACACTTTGGGTCAAGTTACACAATGGCCCGGAACAAAGGGACCCGCTCAAATGTTGCCAACCAGAAGAAAAATGCACCCAAAAAATGTCATTTTTCGTACATTTTTCAAAATGGCCGCCACCGCGTCCGCCATCTTGTCGAAAAAATAAATATCCCCAAAATATCAAAATCGAGGATACCCTCAAGCGAATGCGAAAAAAATATTGCAAAAAAGTTGAAAAACCTCCCCGATGCGACCCCTCAAACTCACCTCTAAAATGGGAAAAATTCAAACCAAAATAACTCGGCGGCCATCTTGTTTTTTCATTTTTTTCTCATTTTTTCGTAATTTCCTTCCTAAACTTTACGAAAACCTCCAAAAACATTGGCCAAAAAGCTATAAACAAAAAAGTTGACAATCGCCGCGCGGCCGCCATCTTGAAAATGGGAAATGTCAGATTTTTCCCGAGGTGTCGGGAGGAGATGGAGAACTTTCGCCATAGACAACAAAACGCCATCTCTGCTCCTTCTGGGAGAACAATTGTATAGTTCAGTCAGTGGTAAGTCTAGGATTATATATTATAACTAGGTTTTCGCGTGGGGCGCGCGCTGCTAAAGCAGCGCGCGTGCCTTTCTCTTTCGCAAAAGACAAAATAAATAAATAGTTTTTTTTTTCAAAAATATTGGTCTTTGAAATTTATTCTTCGATTCAGGGGTCTGTATGCGAAATCAAACTACTACTTTTGGTATGTCTATTTTTTCGGCAAGAGTAACAGAATATGAGAGGGAGAGGGAGAGGGACGAAGATAGAGAGGGAGAAGGAAAGGGAGAGGGAGAAGGAGAGGGAGAGGTAGACGGAGAGAGAGTGGGTGGGAGAGGTAGGAAGAGGGAGAGGTAGTGGAAGAGTGAAGGGAGGGGAAGAGGATGAGGGAAAGAGCAGGGATAGAGAGAGGAAGTGAGGGGGAGGAAGAGGGAGGAGGAGAGGGAGAGAGAAGAGGGAGGGGGAGACGTTGAGGTAGCGGGAGAGGGAGGAAGGGGGAAAGGGCGAGGGAAAAGGTAAGAGGGGGAGAGATAGGGAGAGGGGAGGGAAAGGGAGGAGGAGAGGTAGCGGGAGAGGGAAGGCAAGGGGGGAGAAGGAGAAATTGATAGGCGGTACAAAGTTTGCCGGGTCAGCTAGTTTATAACTAATAATAACCCTTAATACTAATAAACGCCTCATACATTGTATTGACATTCAATGGACAAACAATCTGAAATATTTGACACAAAATACATGTGTATGAAAATTAATATTTTTATATAGCAACACTGCAAAATTTTTCCTCCGATGTGAACGATCTATAAGTACCAACAACCTCCTGATATATTGTAATGACATACGATTGATGAAATGATTACATAAAAAAGTACATTTGTATGAAAACTTTTATTTTTTATATGGCAACCCTAAAATATTTTTTCACCATCATTTACGAACTATTAGAACCTACAATCGCCCCATACATTATAAGGCCATCAAATGAAGACAACCGCCTCAAATATTTGAAAAGAGAAAACATTTGTATGAAAATTATTATTTTTTGTATGGCAATACTGAAATTTTTTTCACCAAAATTCACAAAATATCAGTACCTACAAATGCCCCATACATTATAGTAGCGAAATATTCAATCCAAAAATAAATTTGTATGAAAATTATTATTTTTTGTATGGCAACACTGAAATTTTATAGTTTTTCCAAAATGACTGATTTAATTAAGAAATATCTCTCATACATTTCTTATACTCGTGATCTATAGTTTAGGCTCAACTACTCGAAAAGTGAAAAAAATTCTGGACTCCAGTGTTGCCAGTTTATTAGGCTGGAAATGGTCAAATGTCATTACGACTACCACAAAAAATCTCTTTGTTTGGTTTTTTTATCAAAAATATTTTTTCTTCTACTTTTCATATTTTTGAATGGAAAGTACAAAAAATTGTATGAACAAAGAAAAGAAAAACCAAACATGGCAACACTTTCGGTCAAGTTACACAACCGCCCCATACAAAGTTACCCCCTCAAGTGTTGCCAACCTACTAATTTTTTCCTTCAAAAAATACAATTTTTCGTACATTTTACAAAATGGCCGCCACGGGGTCCGCCATCTTGTCGAAAAAATAAATATTCCCAAAATATCAAAATCGAGGACATTTTCAAGGGAAAACAAAAAAAATATTAGAAAAAAGTTGAAAAACCACCCCGATGCGACCCCACAAAGTCACCTCTAAAATTTCAAAACTTTAAAGAAACATATCTCGGCGGCCATCTTGTTTTTTATTTTTTTTCTAATTTCATCGTATTAGTCGTCCCAAAATTATTCGAAAATGACACCAATATTGGGTAGGTGCTCAGATAAATAAAAAAGTTGACAGTCGCCGAGCGGCCGCCATCTTGAATTTTTGAACGGTCGGATTTTTCCCATAGTAACCATAGATAGTCAAGCAACTTTTTCATACATCATTATAACCCCCCACCAATACTTTCCGCTGGGCTACTCGAAATGTGAAAAAACGGGGAAAAAAAATATAGCTCCCAGTGTTGCCAGTTAATTGAGATGAAAATGGTCAAATGTCATTACGACAACCACTAAAAATTTTTTGGTGAAATTTTTTGATTAAAAATGTTTCTCCTTCTACTTTTTATATTTTTGAATAGAAAGTTCACAAAAATGTATGAAAGAAAAAAAAATCAACGTAACCTGGCAACACTTAAGACTAAGACCCACAACCGCCCCATACAAAGTGACCCCCTCAAATGTTGCCAACCTAAAAATTTTTTCCTTCAAAAAATGCAATTTTTCGTACATTTTATAAAATGGCCGCCACGGGGTCCGCCATCTTGTCGAAAAAAAAAATATACCCTAAACGTCAAAATTGGGGATAGATGCAAGGTGACAAAGAAAAAAAATCGCAAAAAACTTTAAAACCCAACGCAATCCGACCCCGCAAAGTCACCTCTAAAATTGAAAAATTTTAAACCAAGATATCTCGGCGGCCATCTTGTTTTTTCAAATTTTTCTAAATTTTTCGTTACACTTTTTCCAACATTAGCCGAAAACGACACCAATCTCGGGTAGCTGCATAATAAAAAAAAAAGTTGGTCATTTCACCTCGGCCGCCATCTTGGATTTTTGAAAGGTCGGATTTTTCCCATAGACAAGGGGGTTAGTCAAAAATTCTCCCATACACCATATCTACCCCCACCACTCCATCTGGGAGATCAAAACGACTTTTTGTAAAACGAAAAAAAAATTCCAGCAACCAGTGTTGCCAGTCGACATCGACGAAAATGGTCAAATGTCATTATGACAAGCACGGCACGTTTGCCCGTGTGAATTTTTGATCAAAAATATTGCTCCTTCTACTTTTCATATTTTTGAATAGAAAGTCCAAAAAAATATATGAACGAAGATAAAAAAAATGAAACCTGGCAACACTTTGGGTCAAGTTCCACAACCGCCCGGAACAAAGCGTCCCGCTCAAATGTTGCCAACCAGAAGAAAAATGCACCCAAAAAATGTCATTTTTCGTACATTTTTCAAAATGGCCGCCACCGCGTCCGCCATCTTGTCGAAAAAATAAATATTCCCAAAATATCAAAATTGAGGACATTTTCAAACGAATACAAAAAAAATATTGCAAAAAAGTTGAAAAACCTCCCCGATGCGACCTCTCAAAATCACCTCTAAAATGGAAAAAATTCAAACCAAAATAACTCGGCGGCCATCTTGTTTTTTCAATTTTTTCTCATTTTTTCATAATTCCCTTCTTAAACTTTACGAATACCCTCAAAAACGTTTTGCAAAAGGCCATAAACAAAAAAGTTGACAATCTCCGCGCGGCCGCCATCTTGAAAATGGGAAATGTCAGATTTTTCCCGAGGTGTAGGGAGGAGATGGAGAACTTTCGCCATAGACAACAAAGTCGTATCTCTACTCCTTCTGGGAGATCAATTGTATAGGTGAGTCAGTGGTAAGTCTAGGATTATATATTATAATAACTAGGTTTTCGCGTGGGGCGCGCGCTGCTAAAGCAGCGCGCGTGCCTTTCTCTTTCGCAAAAGACAAAATAAAAAAATGTTCTTTTTTTTCAAAATGGTCATCGGTCTTGGAAATTTATTTTTCGATTCAGGGGTCTGTTTGCGAAATGTTTGGCTTCAAACTACTACTTTTGGTTTGTCTATTTTTTTGGCACGATTAAGGGTAGATGTAAGAGGTAGACGTAGTGAGAGTGGGCGGAAGAGGGAGAGGGAGGGAGAGTGAGAGGGAGGGAGAGTGAGAGGGAGGAAGATGGAAAAGGAGAAGGAGAGGGAGGGAGAGGGGGAAGAAGAGGGAGATGGAGAGGGTGAGAGAGGAAGAGGGAGGGGGAGAGGTAGCGGGAGAGGGAGATGGAGAGGTAACGAGAGAAGGAGCGGGAAAGGGCGAGGGAAAGGGTAAGAGGGGAAGAGGTAGGGAGAGGGGAGGGAAAGGGAGGAGGAGAGGTAGCGGGAGAGGGAGGGCAAGGGGGAGGTAGAGGGGAAGGAAAGCGATGGAGAGGGAGAAGGAGAAATTGATAGGCGGTAAAATGTTTGCCAGGTCAGCTAGTTGATAACTAATAATAACCCTTGATACTAATAAACGCCTCATACATTGTATTGACATTCAATGGACAAACAATGTGAAATATTCGACACAAAATACATTTGTATGAAAATTAATATTTTTATATGGCAACACTGCAACATTTTTCCTCCGATGTTAACGATCTATAAGTACCAACAACCTCCTGATATATTGTAATGACATAAGATTGATGAAATGATTACATAAAAAAGTACATTTTGTATGAAAACTTTTATTTTTTGTATGGCAACCCTATAATATTTTTTCACCATCATTTACGGACTATTAGAACCTACAATCGCCCTATACATTATAAGGCCGTCAAATGAAGACAACCGCCTCAAATATTTGAAAAAAGAAAACATTTGTATGAAAATTATTATTTTTTGTATGGCAACACTGAAATTTTTTTCACCAAAATTCACAAAATATTAGTACCTACAAATGCCCCATACATTATAGTAGCGAAATATTCAATCCAAAAATAAATTTGTATGAAAATTATTATTTTTTGTATGGCAACACTAAAATTTTATTGTTTTTCCAAAACGAATGATTTAATTAAGAAATATCTCCCATACATTTATTATACTCCTGATCTATAGTTTAGGCTCAACTACTCGAAAAGTGAAAAAAAATTCTGGACTCCAGTGTTGCCAGTTTATTAAGATGAAAATGGTCAAATGTCATTACGACGACCACTTGAAATATTTTAGTAAAATATTTTGATTAAAAATATTTTTCCTTCTACTTTTCATATTTTTGAATGGAAAGTCCAAAAAATTGTATGAACGAAGAAAAGAAAAACCAAACATGGCAACACTTTCGGTCAAGTTACACAACCGCCTCATACAAAGTAACCCCCTCAAGTGTTGCCAACCTACTAATTTTTTCTTTCAAAAAATGCAATTTTTCGTACATTTTACAAAATGGCCGACACGGGGTCCGCCATCTTGTTGAAAAAAAAAATATCCCCGAAATCTCAAAATTGAGGACACTTTCAAGGAAAAACAAAAAGAATATTATAAAAAAGTTGAAAAACCACCCCGATGCGACCCCACAAAGTCACCTCTAAAATTTCAAAACTTTAAAGAAAAATATCTTGGCGGCCATCTTGTTTTTTAATTTTTTTCTAATTTCATCGTATTAGTCGTCCCAAAATTATTCGAAAATGACACCAACATTGGGTAGGTGCTCACATTAATAAAAAAGTTGACAATCGCCGAGCGGCCGCCATCTTGAATTTTCGAACGGTCGGATTTTTCCCATAGTGACCATAAGTAGTCAAGCAACTTTTCCATACATCATTAAAACCCCCCACCAACACTTTCGGCTGGGCTACTCGAAATGTGAAAAAACGGGAAAAAAAATTCTAGCTCCCAGTGTTGCCAGTTAATTTATATGAAAATGGTCAAATGTCATTACGACAACCACTAAAAAATTTTTGGTGAAATTTTTTGATTAAAAATGTTTCTCCTTCTACTTTTCATATTTTTGAATAGAAAGTTCACAAAAATGTATGAAAGAAAAAAAAATCAACGTAACCTGGCAACACTTTTTGTCAAGTTACACAACCGCCCCATACAAAGTGACCCCCTCAAATGTTGCCAACCTAAAAATTTTTTCCTTCAAAATATGCAATTTTTCGTACATTTTATAAAATGGCCGCCACGGGGTCCGCCATCTTGGCCAAAAAAAAAATATACTCCAAACGTCAAAATTGGGGATAGATGCAAGGCAACGAAGCAAAAAAATTGCAAAAAAGTTTAAAACCCAACGCAATCCGACCCCGCAAACTCACCTCGAAAATTGAAAAATTTTAAATCAAAATATCTCGGCGGCCATCTTGTTTTTTCAAATTTTTTTAAATTTTTCGTAATACTTTTCCCAACATTAGCCGAAAGCGACACCAATCTTGGGTAGCTGCATAATAAAAAAAAAAGTTGGTCATTTCACCTCGGCCGCCATCTTGGATTTTCGAAAAGTCGGATTTTTCCCATAGATCCGGGGATGAACAAAAAATTCTCCCATACAAAGTACTCACCCCCCACCACTCCTTCTGGGAGATCAATTCGGGTTTTCGTAAAACGAAAAAAAAATTCCAGCAACCAGTGTTGCCAGTCGACAACGACGAAAATAGTCAAATGTCATTATGACAACCACGACACGATTGCATGTGTGAATTTTTGATTAAAAATATTGCTCCTTCTACTTTTCATGTTTTTGAATAGAAAGTCCAAAAAAATGTGTGAACGAAGATAAAAAAAATAAAACCTGGCAACACTTTGGGTCAAGTTACACAATGGCCCGGAACAAAGGGACCCGCTCAAATGTTGCCAACCAGAAGAAAAATGCACCCAAAAAATGTCATTTTTCGTACATTTTTCAAAATGGCCGCCACCGCGTCCGCCATCTTGTCGAAAAAATAAATATCCCCAAAATATCAAAATCGAGGATACCCTCAAGCGAATGCGAAAAAAATATTGCAAAAAAGTTGAAAAACCTCCCCGATGCGACCCCTCAAACTCACCTCTAAAATGGGAAAAATTCAAACCAAAATAACTCGGCGGCCATCTTGTTTTTTCATTTTTTTCTCATTTTTTCGTAATTTCCTTCCTAAACTTTACGAAAACCTCCAAAAACATTGGCCAAAAAGCTATAAACAAAAAAGTTGACAATCGCCGCGCGGCCGCCATCTTGAAAATGGGAAATGTCAGATTTTTCCCGAGGTGTCGGGAGGAGATGGAGAACTTTCGCCATAGACAACAAAACGCCATCTCTGCTCCTTCTGGGAGAACAATTGTATAGTTCAGTCAGTGGTAAGTCTAGGATTATATATTATAATAGGATTATATATTATAATAACTAGGTTTTCGCGTGGGGCGCGCGCTGCTAAAGCAGCGCGCGTGCCTTTCTCTTTCGCAAAAGACAAAATAAATAAATAGTTTTTTCAAAAATATCATTGGTCTTTGAAATTTATTTTTCGATTCAGGGGTCTGTTTGCGAAATGTTTGGCTTTAAACTACTACTTTTGGTTTGTCTATTTTTTTGGCATGATTAACAGAATATGAGAGGGAGGAGGTGCGGCAGAGGGAGTGGGAGAGGGAGGGGGTGAAGGAGAAGGAGGAAGAGGGAGGGGGAGACGGAAAGGTAGCGGAAGAGGGAGACGGAAAGGTAGCGGAAGAGGGATCGGGAGAGGGAAGGAGGGGGAAAGGGTAAGAGGTCCCCCTCTTAAGAGGGAGGGTGAGATGGAGAGGTAGGGAATTGAAGTTGAAGAGGGAGTGGGAGAGGTAGGGAGAGGGGGGGGAAAGGGAGGATGAGAGGTAGCGGAAGAAGGAGGGCAAGGGGGAGGTAGAGGGGAAGGAAAGCGATGGAGAGGGAGAAGGAGAAATTGATAGGCGGTACAAAGTTTGCCGGGTCAGCTAGTTGATAACTTATAATAACCCTTAATACGAATAAACGCCTCATACATTGTATTGGCATTCAATGGACAAACAATCTGAAATATTCGATAAAAAATACATTTGTATGAAAATTAATATTTTTATATGGCAACACTGCAACATTTTTCCTCCGATGTGTACGATCTATAAGTACCAACAACTTCCTGATATATTGTAATGACATAAGATTTATGATATAGCCTGAAATATTACTTAAAAAAGTACATTTGTATGAAAACTTTTGTTTTTTGTATGGCAACCCTAAAATATTTTTTCACCATCATTTACGGAATATTAGAACCTACAATCGCCCTATACATTATAAGACCATCAAATGAAGGCAACCGCCTCAAATATTTGAAAAAAGAAAACATTTGTATGAAAATTATTATTTTTTGTATGGCAACACTAAAACTTTTTTCACCAAAATTCACAAAATATCAGTACCTACAAATGCCCCATACATTATAGTAGCAAAATATTAAATCCAAAAATAAATTTGTATGAAAAATATTATTTTTTGTATGGCAACACTGAAATTTTATTGTTTTTCCAAAACGAATGATTTAATTAAGAAATATCTCCCATACATTTCGTATACTCCTGATCTATAGTTTAGGCTCAACTACTCGAAAAGTGAAAAAAATTCTGGACTCCAGTGTTGCCAGTTAATTAAGATGAAAATGGTCAAATGTCATTACGACTACCATAAGAAATCTCCTTGTTTGATTTTTTTATCAAAAATGTTTTTCCTTCTACTTTTCATATTTTTGAATGGAAAGTCCAAAAAATTGTATGAACAAAGAAAAAAAAAACCAAACATGGCAACACTATCGGTCAAGTTGCACAACTGCTCCATACAAAGCAACCCCCTCAAATGTTGCCAACCTACAAATTTTTTCGTTCAAAAAATACAATTTTTCGTACATTTTACAAAATGGCCGCCACGGAGTCCGCCATCTTGTTGAAAAAAAAATTATCCCCAAAATATCAAAATTGAGGACACTTTCAATGGAAAACAAAAAGAATATTATTAAAAAGTCGAAAAACCACCCCGATGCGACCCCACAAATTCACCTCTAAAATTTCAAAACTTTAAAGAAAAATATCTCGGCGGCCATCTTGTTTTTTAAATTTTTTCTGATTTCATCGTATTAGTCGTCCCAAAATTATTCGAAAATGACACCAATATTGGGTAGGTGCTCAAATAAATAAAAAAGTTGATAATCGCCGAGCGGCCGCCATCTTGAATTTTCAAACGGTCGGATTTTTCCCATAGTAACCATAGATAGTCAAGCAACTTTTCCGTACATCATTAAAACATCCCACCAATACTTTCGGCTGGGCTACTCGAAATGTGAAAAAACGGGAAAAAAAAATCTAGCTCCCAGTGTTGCCAGTTAATTTAGATGAAAATGGTCAAATGTCATTACGACGACCACTAAAAATTTTTTGGTGAATTTTTTTGATTAAAAATGTTTCTCCTTCTACTTTTCATATTTTTGAATAGAAAGTTCACAAAAATGTATGAACGAAAAAAAAATCAACATACCCTGGCAACACTTCAGACCAAGTCCTACAACCGCCCCATACAAAGTGACCCCTTCAAATGTTGCCAAACTAAAATTTTTTTCCTTCAAAAAATGCAATTTTTCGTACATTTTATAAAATGGCCGCCACGGGGTCCGCCATCTTGGCGAAAAAAAAAATATACCCCAAACGTCAAAATTGGGGATAGACGCAAGGCAACAAAGCAAAAAAATCGCAAAAAAGTTTAAAACCCAACGCAATCCGACCCCGCAAAGTCACCTCGAAAATTGAAAAATTTTAAACTTAAATATCTCGGCGGCCATCTTGTTTTTTCAAATTTTTTCAAATTTTTCGTAACACTTTTTCCAACATTAGCCGGAAACGACACCAATCTCGGATAGCTGCATAATAAAAAAAAAAGTTGGTAATTTCACCTCGGCCGCCATCTTGGATTTTTGAAAAGTCGGAGTTTTCCCATAGGTCCGAGGGTGAACCAAAAATTCCCCTATACATAGTATATACCCCCCACCACTCCTTCTGGGAGATCAATTCGGGTTTTCGTAAAACGAAAAAAAAATTCCAGCAGTCAGTGTTGCCAGTCGACATCGACGAAAATAGTCAAATGTCATTATGACAACTACGACACGGTTGCCAGTGTTACATTGTTATCAAAAATATTGCTCCTTCTACTTTTCATGTTTTTGAATAGAAAGTCCAAAAAAATATATGAACGAAGAAAAAAAAAATTAAACCTGGCAACACTTTGGGTCAAGTTACACAACCGCCCGGAACAAAGGGACCCGCTCAAATGTTGCCAACCAGAAGAAAAATGCACCCAAAAAATGTCGTTTTTCGTACATTATTCAAAATGGCCGCCACCGCGTCCGCCATCTTGTCGAAAAAATAAATATCCCCAAAATATCAAAATCGAGGATACCCTCAAGTGAATGCAAAAAAAATATTGCAAAAAAGATGAAAAACCTCCCCGATGCGACCCCTCAAAGTCACCTCTAAAATCGAAAAAATTCAAACCATAATAACTCGGCGGCCATCTTGTTTTTTCAATTTTTTCTCATTTTTTCATAATTCCCTTCTTAAACTTTACGAATACCCTCGAAAAAATTTTGCAAAAGGCCATAAACAAAAAAGTTGACAATCGCCGCGCAGCCGCCATCTTGAAAATGGGAAATGTCAGATTTTTCCCGAGGTGTCGGGAGGGGATGGAGAATATTTGCCATAGACAACAAAGTTGTATCTCGACTCTTTCTGGGAGAACAATTATATAGTTATCACGGTGGTAAGTCTAGGATTATATATTATAAATAATAATATTCGACTAAGTGGGATGAGGAAAAAAAATTGGTTCTCTGCTGAGAACAAAACTGAACTAACTGGAAGGAGACTAGAAAATTTGTCTGACATACTGCCTATTAAACCGAGTCACTTCGATTGGAGTGACTTCCTATTTGAACCACAGGTTACTGGTATGCTGTGTATTGCTTAAATTAGGCTTTAATTCTGCACTCGGTCTTGGTGGTTGTGTCCAAACTCCAAACATTCATTGATCCATTATCATCCACTTTACAAGTCTATGGCTGTACTTAGGCCTCAGTCTTCGGAATCCAGCAAATAGCTGCTGTTTTCACGATCTGTAAGTCCTCAGAGTCTTTCGAACTATGTGACCATGTCCTTGATGTGACCAGCCCATTGCCACTTCATGCGGCTAGGTCTGGAAAGATTATCATAATAGGTACAATGTTTAAATTAAGAAAATGTTATTATAAACACACCTCATCTCTTAAATCAAACGCGTCTACGAGTCCTACGGCATTCGGTCGTAATAAAGAGAGTAACTCTTCGTACCGTCTCTGCAGATCTTCTAAATCTTTTTCCAATACGGATGAGTACTGAAATTAAAAGTAAATTTAATAAAAAACTTGCATTCTTTAATTATTTTTGCAAGGTGCAGATGATTCGAACTTCCACAGACGATTTTTAAACTTACCCTCAACAAATCCCCCGTCATCTTTAATGCCCAATACATGAGGTAGAGCATCGATAGCTCCGTCATCACACGTTTTACATTCGCACTCGACGAAGCCGTCAACCTTAACATTTCATTCCAATACGTGTGGCATAACACTGCTCGACAATGAGCCTGAAAATATAAAAATACTCATATCTTCGCAAACGATTCCATATTTTGTTTAAGTAATATCAATTCCAATATGCATACGCATAATAAGACTTAGAACGGCTAAATATAGAAATATCTGGAGAAAAATAAAGCCAGCAAAACTTCCCACTGTAAAAAAATGAACAAAGTAACATGGAATTTTATTAAGTTTGAGGAACGATGTTTATCATTTCTATTCTATAAGTAAAAGCCAGAATTAATGAGCGCTATCAGTCCTCACTTACCTCAGCCGCCGAGACTAATTGCACGGTAGTCATCAACCAGGCATCTTCGTAGCACATCCCTGACCTCATGCGTTCTCTTATATTTTTGACACATGCTGAGATTTTCCTGAAATCATATTATCATTCTTTAAATTTGCGTATTATATATCTTTTTTTATGGAAATAGCTGGCAAACGAGCTGATGATCCACCATGGCAAGTGGCTATCGTCGCCCATGGACATCAGCAACACCAAAGGCATCCCTGATGCGCTGCCGGCCAAGAAAGAGAGAAGAAAAAGAAAGAAAGAAAGAACTGGATATCGTAGCTATATCATAAATATATAGTTTGTCGGATAATTTGACATGTATTCATATTTATCCGACGCACTATACAATACGCCAAGCCCCCATTTTGCTACTTTAGTATGTTTACAGTCTAGATCTGAAGTTGTTATATTAGAACAAGACATAACCAATAACTGTACATACCCGGCAGCTATTCCTTGGAAACATTTGACAATACTCTCAGGAGAACCATCCCAGACTACTTTACTCTTTCCAAAAGCCTCGTTCAGATAGCCTACAGTGGGTGTCATCGCCTTACCAGCCTCTGCTTGCTCCCAGGCCTTTACCAAAAATCTGTAATATTGATGGAAAATAAGGTATGTTTAGTTAGTATATTAGTTCATTGGCTTAGACAAATTCTGAGTAAAAGTCTGAGTGTTATCTATGGCACATGAAAAGAGTCCCCTAATATCCCTATTTAAGTTGCCGATCATGATTTTAAATGTTTGCTGCTTATGGTTACCACCAAATCTTTTTTCTGCTGCCTGTGTATTGAGGCATAAATGGTCCTTAAAAATTAGCGTAAAATCTTTATTTGTAATGTCTCTTCTAGTATGTAATCAGATGTTATATCCCAAAGCATAATACGCCACAAGCTAAGTAAATATTCAACCGACAACCTTACCTAGCAGTTTGCAAAAGTAACACTGTATAGTCTCCTTCATAAGTCCTGGTGGCTACGACAAATGAGTAGATGCTAGGAAGGTTGGAAGACATCATGTAACCGTGACCCCCACACCCGAATCTGCACTCCTCTATACAGGTTGCAGCGTCAGATGTGCTTATTGCCTTCAAACAGCTTGACAGCGCATGGAGCTGAAAGTCCAATGAGTAAAAGTAAATAATAAGCAGAAAATAGATTGTTGTAGAACTTGTAGATCACAAATATGGTGGATCGATAACTGAAGTTAAATGTCAAAATTAGCATGCACAGGAGGAAAATTCGCTTGTTCGTGACTTGATTGTTATGAGTAACGATTTGTATTGTTAGTAACCTTACACACGGACTATTTTCATTAGAAAATTTTTATATATATTAACCTATTTTTACTTAGAAAATAACTTCAACCCATGAGTATTGAGTATGTTTAACTTCGACATTAGGTAATTGCATAAATGCAATTTTTGTCATGTTAGGTTAAACTTTTGCACACTAAATTATATCATCTAACTAATAACAATATTAATTTTTATAATTCACAATTAAAACACTTAATTGTTTATTTCAATGCTTTAAGCACCTCATTTGCTCGTGTTAAAATGCTAAATGCTTAACAGTTAAAAAAGGAAGAGGAAGATGCAATCCTACCTCAGGAAGCTTATCAACATTGCCTTCCCGCAAGTCATCGAGCAAAGCAACGAAGGTTCGCCACAGCCAGACGCCAGTGAGGGTAAACGCATAAGAAGTGGCAATACAGATAAACAACTTATGCTGCTGAGTCGGATAATCCAAAATCTGGGGCTCTGGAGCGCTGGGATTAAAATAAAAAAATAAACATTTAAAAATACAATAAAATTGAGAACTTCTTCCTTTATTAAATTCGGTTAATTAAGAAGAAAAATTTGGAAAGATATCATTAAAGATTAAAGAGATCTCTTACTCTGGTTTAGGCTGAGACTGCCGCCTCACAGCCGAGTATCTGACTGCGATGGTAACAGCCTTGGCCAAGTTAAATGCTGCTTCATGTACCAGTGTAACCCTCACGAATACCATAGTCCCATACGTTAGTTTCTCGTGCCTTGCTACTTTGACATATGTTCCATCCTGTAGATTATGAAAATTTGAGTGATCATTTTGTAAGACGATATTGGATCTTATCTATGCATTTTGGTTTTCATTATTTTTAGAATTTTAATATAGAAAGGTTTTCAGGTTCAAATACACAAGCGGCATATGGATGGATATTGTAATATTGAACCGAAATTGAAACAGAAATGGACGATCAATATGATCCAGTATTTATGGAAAAGCGGAGAAATTCTTAAGTACCTACAGTACTGCCTCTTAAAACTCGTTATTAAACTCATTATAATGTATAGTTAACAAAGGACATACCTCTAAGATCAAAATAATTAAGATTAAGAAAAACCAGGTAAAAGCCCATTATCTCTCTAACTAATCGGTTTCTCTCCTTACTCCCTTCCCTCTTCTTTTTAATCTTGTTATCCATGTTTATGATATTATTATTTTGATTTATATTTGTAATTTCCTCCATATTATTCGTGCACCTTACCTCATTTAATCTTATTCTAATCAGCTCTCCGCATCTTAAGGTTGTCTGGAAGAGATCTATGTGTAGCGATAAGACCGCCTTTTGTACCTCATAGGTCTGCTTTGCTTATTTACTTGATGTTGTATTATTTTATTTGGTGTACAATAAAGAGTTAAATAAATAAATAAATAAGAACTTTGAACTTTTGATTTTTGAACTTGATTTTAAATGTGAATTTAAATTTAATTTACATTTTATTGTTTGCTCGTAATTTATTTTTAAAAAGAGCATGATCTTTCATGTTTTCTAGTGATCACGAAATATTTTAGTCAAGTTAATAGTCGAGAAAATAGTTTACCTTTTCGACCCTCGCATTTTTCATCAGCAAATTCATCCTCGGTATTCGATGGTGATCGAAGGCTAAAAAACCATTATCAGCCGTATTGAACCCCATCCGTGGGCCCAACTCCCCCACTTTTATCCTAGGAAGGGGCAAGTGTGTATCTAAATCCCGAATTTGTACGATGAAGGGATGGATTCCGTGGGATTTCCCCTTGGTGCTCATCTGCGCTAAGACGATGCAATGGTTTGCTGTTTTGCCCACTGAAATAATTAATATAAGTTATTACAAGCCCTGGTAATTTTTTAAACATTATGGCACATTATGAATGGATGGATCATCAAACATAATTGTTACACGGGGATGGGAGCGGGAGCTGGAGGGAGAGGGAGAGAAGATACACGCACACAAACTATAACAGCTGAGAACGTCTGTACCGATTTTAATAATCTTTGATTTGTTAAACCAACCAAAATTATAAAACTTTCAAGTTAAAATTATCACTACATTCATTGATTGTTAGGCGATACGAATTTCGCCAGGTCAGCTCGTATAACATATAATCAATATTATAAGTTACTATTCGTTAATTTATATTATTATTATTGCTGGTATTATATTGTATTTCTGTGCAGCCTGCCTACCTAGCTACCAATGGTAGCCTACCATTCTTGAGTGAGGCGTTAAAAGAATCGTCGTTTGGGCCTTGGGAGACAATTTAATCTTTTCTCTTCTTGTTTCTGCTACAATGCATAACGGATGATTGCCTATTAATTTCCATTGTTATTATTAATGTCCATGGTCGACGTTGACCATTTAGCGTGATGTGACTCATCTTGTTTGACAACTTTATATAAAACAAATACTTACCGCCCCCAGCCCACCATTTGTAGGAAGTTAGAGTCGGACTGTGCAAAATGAACTCCTCAGTCTCCGGATCATACGAAGCTGTCGTTTCTAGACCTCTGATGAAAGTACCGTGGCCAAGTTCAGTCTGAATAAAATATTACAGTTATCCTTAACAAGAATTTACTACTCTTACTTCCTTACTACTGTTACTTCACGAAGGATGACTGACAGAGAATGATTTTAGCATTAAGTCTGCCTTTGTACCTTTTAAATCATTGTAAGGTTCAAAAACTTAAGTAAATAAAGGCATTAAGCATTAGGCATTAAGTATTAAGTTTGCCCTTTGTTTCTTCTTTTTAAGAGGTGACATAAACATGTAAATAAATAATAATAAATAAATAAATAATTGTTACAAGTAAAGTTCAGAATATAACTTATAATATAATTGTCTTTTATAACGTATTTCTTGCCATCAAATTAATCTTGTGTTTCTTTTCTAACCGTACCTGTGCGTATGCACCAATGATCTGCAAATCCAAGGCTTTTGGTAGCCAGTACGCTTGCTGCTCTGCTGTCCCTTGGCCCATGATGGTTGGTACAAACATGCCAAGGTGCAGGAGAAACGGCGAGATCTCTCTGAAGTATGCGTCTGAAGTGCGCCTCAGAATAGGAGAGCTGAAATATTTTTTAAATTTGTTCATTGTTTAGGTTTACCAATCGCTTTAAATAGTTGTTTGCAGTGTTTGCACCATAGTATACAATCTATGAATCAACTATTTAAAGTTACATACATAATCAATAATCGGGATATTCATAGGATAACTCGTAGGTCTGTCCATCATATCCGATTTTCGCTGAATCTATTGACGGAAAATGTAGAGATTTAGGATATCGCTGCGTCGTGTAGATACATGATAACGACAATTTATAAATATAATGTTAAAACACATAATATCCTATGAAGCAATGAAAATAAACCTGATGGTTAAAAAATAATTATAACATTGAAATATTCAAAAAATAATTATTTTCGATCCGATCATAATTACATTTTACGTTGATAAGTCAATCTGTCGTTAAAAGCAAACACTCAAGTTCTGTAAATATGTATAGTAAGTACATTGAGCGGAGAATTGAGAGCACTTAAAAGGGCAATGGCATCAATTACCTCCATCTTTTTCAATGTTTTTTCAGTGACCTAATGTGATTTAAAAAAAATTGGTGTATTATTATAATTTAAACACTGTTAAGGACGTAAAATTTTTCTAAAACGTAAAAGTTATTCCAATTAGTTAAATGTACCTAATATAAACAATATTCTGCATTTAAGTAAAAATAGCTTGACCTACGGGTCTTTGCCGATTTTGAATATTGCTCTCGATTAGATTATTACTGTAGAATCATACTTCGGTTGTTTTCGATAAAATTTCATATTTTAACTCGTCTTCTACAATCAAAATTAGTTCCCATTTCAGCCACGGCTTGATCGTGCGCTAGTTTCTATTAAAATTAATTCAATTCTCTAATTCTGTTTTGGCATTTTCGCGCTTAAGATGTGGAACTTTCATTGGTCGATTAGGACCAATGCGACCACAGCGTATGTATATGGATATATTAAATATGAGAACCTACTGGAGACTGATAGTTTGCACAATAATATGCAGTTAATCTAAATTGCAATAGGCCAGCAACTAATCAATAATGTTTACTGAATTATTATATCATCGAAGTCAGCAATATATTTATTATCAAGTGATATCCTATCAGTTGAAATATCATTTAGAGCCTTAATTATGAATTTTACGACCATAATATTATTCTGACAGTATACTTAATATCCGTGAAATGCACTTTGATAACCTTACAATGTACCTAGCGCTCTTAATTAGCATAATTAAGAAATGACGAGATACAGCTTAAGAAAAAATCAATATACCCAAGAGTTTCCAGTCCAGTAAATTCCAAAACTTTTTCCTTTATCATAGTTGTGTATAGACACGATTTTCTGATGGCATTTTCATATCGTTCCTTCATACTGAGACATTCTTCGGGAACCAAGTCTTTGTATTCGTCTATACTCAGAGCGATGTCCTCTGAAACATAATTGGTTTTGAATACAATGGATTTGGATTATTGGAACGGGAACTGTGTTTGTCAACGCTATAATTATGTAGGTATTACGTATTTTGTTGTAGATACACTGTCATGTAAGTTTAGTGTATTTATACATGATCGTATTGCAATATTGGGCAGTTTTTTGCCTAGATTTAATGTTAACAAAAATGGCATCGGTAGTTTAAAGGCTTGAAAAAAATTGCCACACGATTTTGGAATTTTTTGTCTTTGAAATTAAAATGCGACATACACCTGTCATAAGGACATTTACAAGTCATGTACCTTAATTTTACACTGTCGCATTTTTCACGTTGCAATTACAATGGAATTATAGTATCAAAACATTATGCATAGTTAGTCAAATAACCTGTAATATTTTCCAATGAATCAAATAGAGCAGTGACGAACTTTAAAATTGTCTTGTCTCTATTTTATAAAAATCTTTTCAATGGAAAATAAAACCACAAGAAATTAACATAGGTCTAAAGTTCGTTAAGAATCTTAAATTAATCCTTTAATTTAGGTGCCTTGTAAATTTTGATTATGTCTAAGTAGGTATAGAATATACACCGGTAGAGAGGTCAAATTGTGGGACACTATGGGTACATGAATAATTAAATGTTTAACAGATACAGCCGTCGCTCACATAGGTCATTGTTTCACACTGTTTCTTCGACATTATGAGTCATTGTTAGCTTTATCGAGATTCTCATTTTCTTCTTCTTCTGCATTAGATTGTCATAATAAGGTTTTACTTTTATTATGTACTATGTACATATATACATATACTATGTAGCTAGTAGTATGTCTTCTGTAGTTTTACCTTATAAAGCCTTTGTCAGGTTTTGTAAAATTTATGAAGTTAAAGTAATATATTGGATTAGTAGTGATTACATTTTTTATGGAAATAGCCGACATAAGTACGAGCTGACGATCCACCTGATGGTAGGTGGCTATCGTCAGCTCGTTTGTCGGCTATTTCCATAAAAAATTCTTGTCACAACTATAACAATTTATTTTTATTTTTTAGTAACCAACAGACATTTTAATACTAGCCGTCTTTACGCTCAAAAAATAGAGCCTTATGAAAATTAAATTAAACTTCCTGCAGATCATTTCCTTATTAATGTTTCGCGAAGTTGTTCGTACTGACTAAACACGAAGTATAAGAAGATTGTCGCGATGAATTAACTGGCCAATGACACCTTTGTACTGTCCTTACCTGTCCGAGTTCAAATAATATGACAGACAAAATTTTTGTAAACTCTATATGTTATGATATTTAATTTATGTATGTCCATTGACAATGCCAACAAATGTTGTATTGATTGATATATTATATTCAATTCCACATTATTACTTGGACTAACTACCGTTTCAAATATTTGATTTGTATAGCCCATTAACTTCTAGAAATAAAAAAGTAAAACAAAAAAGACAACTAACCCACCTGGATAAAATGACAATTCATGAAGACTTTAAAACCAAAGAAATCGAAATAAGACAAAATATTAGTGTTTACTTGATATTAGTTTATTTATTCTGTGCCATTGATGTACTTGCTTATATTATGCAACTATAGCTCTGGCTTGATTAAAGAAGTATCTGATCAAGAATACATTTACCTATTTGCTTCCTCTGTATGGTTTTATCTTTACCACCATCAATGATATTTGTGACTTCTTCTACATTAAAATTACACTTTGCCCTCTCCTTCGCTAAATCCTCATTTACTTCAAGGCCAAATTTTTCAACCATTTTACACAATGTTCAAACTTTCACTGAACTATTATTATTCCTTAAAATAACGCCTTCAACCACTGCACCGAATGAAGTTATTGTTCAAACTGAATTGGAGTGCCGAAATACCAAACAATTCGTAAGTGCAGTGTTCGCTCCGTGTCGTATGTATACCAAGAAATATACTGAAACGTTTGTCTGTTAAACTAAGGTTGTTAAAACAAATTAAGCCAATTTACATGACAAACAGACACACCGTTATTGTTTTTTTTTTGCAGTTTTCGATCAGGGATAGTCATTCGGGACGGATGACGGATTTTTTTGTAAGTTTCAAGAATTTTCTTATAAAGTTTATCTACTTAGGCCATAATTATGATGTGTTCCATATCATTAGCCTAAGAAATTTCCACGTCATGGAGATCTATTGAGGTTGCCTAGAATCCTACCCCCAATCCCATGCTATTAATAGACTAGTCACTAGGATGTCGTAAGAGGCCGGACTGAAGCCGGCCGGTAATCAAAACAACTGTTCATGCATGTCAGGCCATGCACAATGTAGGGTTCCGTAGTTGTAAGTTCAGAAACTATTGCTTACTTAACTGTTGAACTAAGTTAATCTAGCCGTGATAGCTTTGATAGCTTTCTTTTTAAGTCTGGCAGTGAATTTGAATTTTGTTCACATATCCAAAAACTGGCATTTATATTGCAGGGCAGATTGGAAAACTTGAACATCACAATTATCACTTTAAAGCCGAATGTTTCGCAAACAGCCCCTGTATCGACAAATGGTTTTTGCAGGCCCATAATATTTTTAAAGATCTTTCCAACGATACCCACAATATATAAGGTAAAAGAAAAAAAACTTATCCCCATTTATCTGGAAGGGAGGTAAGCTTAAAGATTTTTTTATTAAAATTTAATTCTTTCACTTTATTAACATAATAAATATGCATATCCGTGCCAAATTACAGATTTGTAGCGTAAAGGCTCTCTGCACTATGCTGCGGACAGACTATAAGGAAAACAATCTTATCTGAAGGAAATCAACCAAAGAAACGCGTGGCTGTTTTTTTGTATTAGTGTTTCTTGTAACACAAGATCTCAAAAAAACAAAAACTTGAACAATCTAGACTTTGGCGTTGACTTGTTGCAAAACTAAAGGCTTACTAAAACGAAGAAGCGTTAAATTAATAAAAATTAAAAGCAAGTTATGTTAAAATATTATAAACATAATGGATCTCCAAATTTAAATAAAAACAACTCAAATTCTCGTAAAGAGAAGATTCTCATTTTGAGGAATAAATGTAATGTTTATAGAAAAAAGTCCTAAAAACATGTCTAGTTTGAATGGAATAGAGAATGTGAATCAAGTTTTGTATTACATTTTTACCTAAGTACTAGTTTTTCCTGCAACTTCCTAGTTCGTGCGTATAAAACCTCCATCCAACTTCGTATAGTAGTCTTTGCATGATGCGCAGTCAAACATACAGACACAAAAAGTCCAAAGAGGATTGTTTGCCTTGTATGTTTCCTAAAAAGACTATTAGATTATAAGATTATTTCTTTCTTAAATATCTGCTTTAATTATAATACATGAATAGCTTTTTACTCGCTAACCTAACTTACCTACTTTTTAGGAGGAAATGTGTGACAGAATGGCAGGAGTGCCGTTTGTCATAAGAAGGAACCCTGATAAATCAGCTTATTATAAAACATTGTCGAATAAAATCACAGTTAGTATATTATGGGACCTCGTTTTCTTTTTTGACGTGATAACGTCTATTAAAACGATGAACGCCGGGTGCACGCACGAAAAAGCATGACTAATCTGTCGCGTTCCGCGAGCGAGCGAACAATGGAGAAAGCGCCATCTATGAAAAAAAACTAATACACAATTAAGTCAGAAAGTAACTTGCTGAAAAAATAGTTTAGTTCAGGAATTGTAGATGGCGTTGTAGTATAAAGATAAAAGTTTATAAGTAAATTTCTAGAGATAATATTATATTCGAGCGCTACTTCATCAATGTTATGTCATGACGTTGTCACCTTAAACTACCGTCCGTAAACCGACTTTACAGACAACCATTTTTTTGCTGTTATTAAATTTATTCGTGTAGTACCTAATTGACGGCCATGTGCGACGCTGACCATCACGCTTGTCACGCTTGTCTGCTCGTCTGTAACCTATATACCCGTGAAATCAATTTTTGTAATATAAATCACAATTACTGCCTAGCCCAAAATATTCATATTTTTTGTGTGTTCATATTCATACTTAGGACTTAGGACTCATCAATACTAAAGTTTCGTGCACTGGATCACATTTCATAAGCCACTGTATTTGTGGACAATACAATTGTTAGTATCAGTTTTATTGTGCAGCATTTTAGCCTATAACACGGTTATCGGTGCATTGTGCACGGTTGCCGGTACACGTACCATTGTGATGCAAATAAACGATATCTACTACGCAAAATGTATCTATTTTTGAGGACACATGGTAGTCGAAATAACTATAGAACAGATCCTAACTCAAAGCAATAAGGCCAAAGGCAAAGAGAGTAATAAAATAATTAATTATATGTTAAAATGAATAATTATGTGTTTTTACGGATTTTATCTTTATTTTAAGTGTGGCTTCAACCCATTAATGGCCCACTACTGGGCACGGGTCTCTTCTTGAGGAGGCCTAGAGCATACTCCACCACGCTGCTCCAGTGCGGATTGGTGGAGGAATTTATTTTAATTGAATTGTCATTACTTTTATGATGGAATATTAATAATAAGTAGACTGGTTTGACTTTTCTATGTTTATTATTGTTAAAACTTATCGTTAAATTAGTTAACATTGTAGGTACGCCCATAATGGGCAGGACGTAACGACTAGCGATGAAGATTTCAAACACCTGTTTATCTAACTACTGTCCACAATAAATTGTTTGATTTGAATTGATTTGATTTGATTTAATCTTGAATCTTTAAAATATTATAGTAATTTCAATGTAATTTGGTATTTCAGTGTAGAGTCGCTGGATTCGCTGTCGCAGTTTAATCCATTATAAAAATCCATTAAAATTTAAGGGTCAAGTTGTATCACAGTATTATTTATTACATAAAATAATTTTATTATGATAAAAATTACGCCAATTATGAAACAACTTCCACATAATACCCTCTCTGCAAGAATATTTCAATTAAATGAATGGCTGAATAAAATAATTGGCCAATAAAATTATGTATTTTTATTTTTAAGTTCTTTAATAATAATTTTTTCACATTAAATAAATAGAATAATTTAAATAATTAATGACTGAATAATTCGAATTATAATATATCAATAAATTGTTAAGTACCTATTGCTACGCTCTACAGGGTTCATGCTCAGACCACTGTATGTGTATGATGCAAATAAAATATGAAATATACTTTATTCGAATTCAATGCCATTTCAATGTCAATGTCACGTTATCAGCGATAACAATTGAGTGCGATCGATTGAAATTATGACGATGCAATTTAACCTTCAAAGTTATCGAGTAATAAACATATAAACATAAAATTGAGTAAAGATAAGGTGAACTTTTACTCAACTATTATGTATGTGTATATGACTAGCTGATCCGGCGAACTTCGTATCGCATAACAATCAATGAATGTACTTTGTTGTTACTTTTAACTTTTTATTTTGGTAGGTTTAACAAATCAGAGACCATTAAATTCCCTCGCCTTAAATTTTCTCAATATCCAACATAGTGATATCCTTGTAACTTGAGATCAAGTTTTTTATATTACAGAATTTATTACATAAATATTAGCTCTATGTTATCAGGCCATAATAAGAATATCAATTAAGTACCTATATAACTTTATGACACAGTTTACAATATTAATGTATTAAGCTACTTCTTGTTGTTAGTTTGTTTAATAAACAAACTTCATAAAACGAGAAGATTTCGTACCCTCAGTGGAATAAAGACATAAGATGAAAATTTAAATTTTACAGGAGAACAAAAAAACTGTTAAAATATCAATAAAAGGAATTTACATTACGATTTATTGCACAAAACCATCAAGATTAATGATAAAAATTTGAAAAAAATTGAGCATACGCAGCTTTTGTCCCTCTTTCCAATCATATTAATAATTAAAATTCAAAGTAACACGACTTATGTTTTTTTTTCACTGAGGCCTGAGGGTGCGATTTAATTACAAAAGTCAAAAACGTATTGATGTTGAAACATTTTAATAATAATTTTAATTTTCATTAACTTAATGATAATTAAAAAAGGTAGGTACCTAAATGTACAAGTAAGTGCTACCAGCCTACCACAGAATAGTTGCTATGTTAAGGCTTGAGAGCGGGAGATAGGAAATGAGTAAAAAATAAAGTTGTAGCGATGTGATGTTGGAAGGTATGTTAAAGTTTATTCTTCAGTAGAATTGGCTTGAGATACTTGTGGAAGCTCTGGTTGACGGGTTCAGCGTTGAGGGGACTCTTCATGGCTTCTTCCATCAGTCGCTCGTACACGCGGCCGTCGTACGCTCCCAGAGTAGACTGTAGAATCTAAGACAATAACATGTAATGAAAGATTTTAATCAAATAATAGGCGCCAGGACGTAACGGAACTTATGTTATATTATCTTCAAAATATAGAATATTTACCTCATCTCTAATATCGAATGCGTCCACAAGTCCAACAGCATTTGGTCGAATCAGTGCTAACAGTTCTTCATATCTTTCTTGTATCACCAAAATGTCACTAGCGGAAATATTACAATACTGAAATAAAAAATACCTTGTCAGTAGTATAAGGTTTAGCCGAAACCGAATAGACCAATATCAAATCGAATAAGATTGAAGAACCTTACCCCTAAGTAACAGCCAACAGGCACACTCCTAAGTGTGTAAAAGTTATAAATAATTATATTAAAACTTGAACCGCAGTAAACCTAGTGTAGTTGTAGATAATAAAAGGCATACCAATATAAAGTCCGCTCGTTTCTCTAACGCCCAATACGTTAGGTACATTTCACCCAATTGCTGTAACACTGAAGCAACTGATCGTGATAAAGACTCAGTTATTGATTGAGTTTCATTCCAGAAAATGTGGCACATTACACAGCGTGCGTGAGCCTGAAAGATACACAAAATTAAACTGATAAAATGTGACATACATAATATGTCTACGATAATACACTACAATACAATACATAATATCTTAATGGTTTTATTTTCCTTTTTTTTTGGTCGGGAAATTTTTTGAAGTGGAGATATAGTAAGTTAGCAATAATGGGACGCTATATTATGGTTTCAATCTACGCTATAATATGGGATCAATATGGTTTTCATAGCGTGTCACCCCTATAATTATTTTGAGTGTCTCTTCTACTTCCTGGCTACTCTGTGTTACGAATTAAGACACGATATGTTCTGTAATAAGTAGTGAATATATTATACATTATTCTACTCCTGCTATTTTTACTAATCTTGCTTTATATTTAAGGTATAGAATAATTTAATTATACTCTTAAGTAGGTAGCACATACCTCAGCTGCATTAAGAAGATTTAAAGAAACAAGGTTCCAAGCTTCCTCGTAGGTTTTGCCCATTTTTAGATATTTGTCGAGCGAGTTATACGCTTGTTTTATTTTTCTGAAATATAAAAAAATATAATCGTCGCCGAAAGCCTAGCTTATGAAAAACATCAAAACTGTTGTATAAAAGAAAAAACAACGGGTGCAACACTTTTCTTTTCGCCATTTTACTTCAGTAAAATAGTATTTAGATTATTGACAAAAAAACTTAAACAAAAAACCGGCCAAGTGCAAGTCGGACTCGGGCAGGAGGGATTCCGAAACATTATGTATTGTTTTCAGTATTTGTTGCTATAGCGGCAACAGAAATATATCATCTCTGAAAATTTCAAGTGTCTAGCTATCACGGTTCATGAGATACAGCCTGGTGACAGACAGAAGGACAGTGGAGTATTAGTAATAGGGTTCCGTTTTTACCCTTTGGGTACGGAACCGTAAAAACATTAATAACTTACCCTGATGCAACATATTCAAAACCTTGGATAATACCAGTAGGTGTGTTCGTCCATTTGTATTCTTGATTCATACATTTTCCTAAATATGAAATAGTCGAAGAACCTTCGCGTGTGACACCTTCTGTTACTTCTTTATAAACCTTCATTAGATACCTAGAAATATATGATTATAAAGACATTGTAAACTTTATTTTATTTGTTTAATAATTTATTGTTGAATATGGTGTAAAAAGGTGGTTCATATATTTGAATAAAAGTTTCAAAACTCGCTGCTTTAGTAAAATATCCTGCAACGCGGACCTGGAATCATAGTCCTCTTCTATTAGTCAATAGGCAACACATTTACAGAATATTTTAAAAAATCTACTGAATTGAAAACCTCTTCTTTAAAAAAATAACGAGTAGATGGGTCACCTGATGGTAAGTGATCACCGCCGCCCATGGACATTAGCAACACCGGAGGCTTCACCAACGCGTTGCCGGCCAAGAAGATGACGATAAACCTGCTTCTTGAAGGACCCCATGACATAGCTTAGAGGGAACACCGATGCAGGTAGTTCGTTCCACAATTTACACGTGCGAGGTAGAAAAATACCTGGCAGTTTGCAGCAGCATCACGGTATACTCCCCCTCGTAAGTGATGGCGGCGGTGGTCAGGGCGTACAAGGTGGGCAGGTTAGACGACATCATGTACCCGTGGCCTCCGCAGGCCAGCCGGCACTGCTCCACGCAGGCAGTGCCCTCCCGAGTGGCCACCGCTTTCAGACAACAGACTAATGCGTGCAGCTACAAGTACAAAGTACAAAGAAAATGATTGCTAGGTTCCTTGTTGAGAACTATGGTAACTCTTGGTCATAATAATTAAAAAGGTATATGATACTGTTTGTTAACAAGATGACTACAACCCATTAAAGGTTCACTACAGGGCAGGGGCCTCTCCTCATAATTGAAGAGGCCTAGAGAATACTTCACGTTGCTCTACTTGTTGCCAAAACAAATGGATATTGGTGAACAGGTTATAGAAAACATTGTTTATTTGATTAATCACCTCGGAGATTCGACTGAAATTTTCTTCGCTCATGTCTCCGACAATACGTTCGTGAGTGTTCCATAACCACTGACCCACAACTCGGTACACGTGACTAGTTGCCAATGTAATAAACAACTTGTGCTGTTGTGACACAAAGTCCAATATTTGGACCTCGGGTTCCCTGAAAAACAAAAGGAAACAGGTCACTACACCAATATAGCACAACCAGAAGTGTCAGCAAAATATTGTATCTAAAAGTGATTCAATTATACTTAATGAAAATCTTTTAACGATAATTTCGAAGCTTTCTTATGGGTCAGGTCAAAGTGCTGTTCACGTCAAATGGGTGTAATATCCCGAAGAACTTTGAAGTGAGAAGCATGGAACTTACTCAGGCTTGATATGCGATTGTCGTCTTACAGCAGAATATCTGATCGCGATAGTCGCAGCTCTGGCCACCTCGTACGAGGTGTCGGAAATTATGAGCACCCTCATCAACACCATGGTCCCATACGCTGACTTCTCACTTTTCGATTTAACGTAGCTACCATTCTGTAAGCAAGATAAAGAAATTCAGGAAATACGATAGGGGTGGAACTGGTATAAGGCTCCCTGTCCCTCTCCCGCTTCCTGTCTCTCTCCCTCTCCCTATCCCGCTCCCGGACTTCATCCATTCTTTAATCGCAAGCGAGCAGCAGGCAAGCGCAAGCAAGAGGCTATTGCGAATCCTCCACGACACAACACGGCAATTTAACAACTATTATACATGCCTTTAAAACTTGGGTATTCTTCATGAGCATATTACTTCTAGGGATTCGAAAGTTATCCAAACCAAGGAATCCATGATTTATAGCTTGGAATCCAAGCTTCGGCCCAATGTCCCCAACCTTGACTCCGGGGAGTGGCGCGTGCGTGTCCAAATCGCGAATTTGAACCACGAATAAATGAGGTCCATAGCATTTGCCATGTATATACAGTTGAGCCATGAGGATGCAGTAGTTGGCAACGTTTCCCACTAAAAATGAATCGTAATCGGTATAGCTTTAGCTTTATCTAACCTATCTTTACAAAATACATGAAAGAATTTAAGTTTCAATCTATAAATTCAACTATTATTCCACAATTAAAGAAGTCATGGACGTTTAAATAAGCCGATTATGCGGAAGAGAAATAAAATAGGAATATTTGAAAACATCTCTGTAAATGAAATAAAAAAATTATACTATAATCGAAGGTTATCAAAGCCGAAATAAATTTTTCGAATCAAACCGGAACATCCTGACCTTTCCTGCCATCATAACCTTTTATTATAACTTTCAATAAACATAATTAACCACTTACATCCTCCGGGCCACCATTTGTAAGAGCTCAACGATGGAGTATTCAAAATAAACTCCTCAGTTTCAGGGTCATATGTAGCGGTTGTTTCCAAACATTTTATATTCGAACCATGACCAAGTTCAGTCTAAAAAATACAATTAAATACTGTAAAAAATATATCCAAGGTTTTGGTAACATAGTTTCGTAGAAAAAATTAATGCCACCTCGCTTTTTTTAAGTTTTAAACAGAAAATATATTTTATTACTAGAACTGCTAACAACATTGTGTTTTGGTGTTATTTCATACCTGAGCGTAACTTCCGAAAATCGGTGCGCCTGGATCCAACCATTTCATTTGCTGTTCAGGAGTAGCTTGGCTGAGGATAGTTGACAAGAACAAACCGAAATGTGGAATCAGCGGGGACGAGTCCTTAAATATTGCGTCGTGTACCTTGAATACTTTTGTAGGACTGAGCCTATAGATAAAATATAAATAACCATATAGTGTACCTATTGTTATTTAAACAATCAAAAAATTTATTGTTGAAAGTAACCATATAGTGTACCTATATATAGAAAGGCTGTTATGTATACAATCAAGAAATTATATTGTTGAAAGAAATTATTTTGTTGTTAATCGAATTGTTACACTAAAACATAATGTTTAAATAATGTTTACATACACAATAATTTATTACCTGCAGATGAATTTTAATTAAATTTGATTTCATTAAATTGAATATGTGACCTATTAAAAAGAGCTATACATATATAATCAAGGTATTCTTTTGATTTATAAAAAATACTTACACAAATTTAAGGTATTCTGGATATTCCATAACAAATTCCCGAATAAGCTCAAAAAAGACGCCAGCGTTGCGCATAGCATTTTCAAATTTTTCCTTGTGGCTCATATATTCTGATGGAATTTCATTTCTTATGTCGATTTTTTTAAGAACTTTTTCCTCTGAAATAATAAATACAATGAAGTGTGACGATTGTCAAGAATTGCTTAGTAAAATCTTAATTTAAGTAATATTTTCTGTCTTTCTTTTCTTCCCTCTATTTTGGCCGGCAACGCATCAGTGATGCCTTTGATGATGCTTATGTCCACGAGCCATTGTGGCTTTTACTATCAAGTGGATCGTCAGCTCGTTTGCCGGCTATTTCCTCAAAAAAATATTAGAATAATTATAATACTGAACCTGACTAACTACTTAAGCTAGAATCGTGCCTAACCTTAGCCTTACTATTGTGTACGAACGAATAGCATCAGGAATAAACTGGGTATTTCAGAAACCGATCGATGCAGGGGCCAAGAAGGACTTGCCGAGGGCAGGTACACCAAAAATAGAAGAGACTCTTTTAGACTCTGAGATGGATAGAACTAAAATATATAATATACCAAAATATGTAGTCCATTTATTGCTATATATGAAAGAAACTACTGCCTTTAATCCAACCGAGATTTTGGAGTTAAAAGCTGAATATACGCTGTTGACGTTGCTCGTATTGGAAGGCGCATGCATTTTAATAGGTAGGTGTGAGTATACCACTGACACCGGCGCATATTGAAAAGATGATTTGCATATTTAATTTTCTTGACAAAACTCATTTGAAAATAAATCACCTACTTATTTGATTTAAATAGTTAAAATAGTTTAAAGGTGAATGTGCATTATTATCTGTGAGACTGTTTTGGACAAACAAACTGACAATCCACCTGATGACCTGGTGGTCACCTGGTGACCAACCTCGATCATGAACAACAGCAATACCATATCACCGATGCATTGGCGACCAAGAAGGAAGACAGTGAAAGAATAAACCATGACGTTCACTAAATTTCATTACGGCTCCCAAGCCTGGGGCTGGAAGTCGGAAGACGGGGAGTCATTTGAAAGATGACTCAGCAGTAAGCTGGTACGTAGCCAAGCAGGCTTTATTTAATTGGAAAGCGAAGCTAATAATGACCATGAATTTAAAAATATTTCGAGACCAATGAACCTACTTAAACGGAAATAATTGTTGATTTACTCTACTTATTTCATGTGAATAATTAAATACCATCGAAAAAGTTGCGTCAAAACAAAACCGACAAACCTATTATTTTCCTGGCAGTTATTTCTTCTTTACCGCCATCAATAACTACAATTAATTCTTCGATATCAAAATCGCACTTTCTTCTTTCAGCAAGCAAATCCTTATTCACCACTACCATTTTGTATGAGGCAACTTACCCGGTGAAGATTACTTACTAACTAAAATAATTATATCTTCCTCGGAAATCATTATGGAAATCCGGGTTGGTGTATAAAATATTGTAAGCGCCCTTGTACACTCTACCTTAAAGTAATGCGTTTGTATAATCAACGTTTGTTTATGAGTTTCGAATCTGTTACTTTTGAAAACATAAATTAAAACAATGGTTATTTTAGTATTTTTTATATTTATCTATAGTAGAGTCCCTATAATTTAAACCAATTTGGAAGAACTTATACTATTGTATGATAGTAAGTTTTAGGTAATATTTAGTGTGCGTTCATTAAAACAAAGATATAAAAACAAATCGTTGAAAATTTTTTCCTTAAATTATACATCATGTTCTTTTTGCATGCCGTAAAACATGCAGATAGAATAGATTACCGGCAACAAAAGGGGCCTTCTTTATAACGCTCTTGTTGGAGAGCCAAAGCTTTCCTAAAAGGATCTGACTTCAACAATCTACACAAGGAAATCCTAATGTCTTTTCACCAGATACTTATAATCAAGAAAAATAGTGAAATCTAAAGATTGCAAGAACTTAGGACCAATTTAGAAGAACGGTATGAGAAAATTTTTGGCTGACTTGATTGATTTATCTATACTAACATTATAAAGAGGAAAGATTTGATTGTTTGCATTCAATAGGCTCCGAAACTACCGAACCGATTTGAAAAATTCTTTTACTGTTAGGAAGCTACACTATCCCCGGGTGACATAGGCTATATTATATTTTTTTACTACTTTTCCCGAAGCGAAGCTAGGGCGATTTCCTAGTACATATATAATCATGTATAAGCCGAATTTTCCATCTACAATATACCTTAACCAAAGACTAACGCTATGACGTCAATAGCATTGTGTATAAGAACCATTACAGCCGTAATGTTTTGCTTGTGTTATTAGTGATGCACGTTTAATGATTTTTTGACGATATTTATTATTTATTTATTCTTTACTGAACCTTACACAAGTAATGGAACAAAAGGCGGACTTGATGCTAAAAGTATTCTTTGCCAGTCGACCTTAGGGCAGTGGGAGAATAAAGAAGGCGGTAATAACAAAGAGAGATATCTTACATAAGGTATTATGTATATTTGTGGATGGCTGACTCCTATTTATCATCGCAAACTAATGACAGGTAATGAGCGTGAAGCTGTTTTTTTATAATCTAAAATTTTAACAAAAAAAGAACCGACTTCAAATGAAGTACATCCAATAAAAAAAGAATCATCGAAATCGGTTGGCATGATATTGAGTTATTCGTCTATTTATCGCGCACATACCTAATGCAAATTTAAGACTTATATGCTTTTGACATGGATACCATTGTCAGATCGCGCTCAAATTTAAGTGGGACTACACGACAAGCACCAGCTTTCGATCAAAATAAGAATCATCAAAATCGGTTCACCCAGTCGAAAGTTCTGAGGTAACAAACATAAAAAAATACAGTCGAATTGAGAACCTCCTCCTTATTAAAGAGTACTTATTAGTGTCCCTTCTCAAATTGAGGGGTAGAGCGTTCCGAAGTCAGATAGCTTGAGCAGTGAACGAGTAATGAAGGAAGTCATACGGTGAGGTGGGAATGGTAGGATGGAGAGAGTTAGAGTCTCAGAAGAACGAAGCTTCGGGGCATGAGTGTTGCACTGATTGAAATTTGCGTTTCAAATAGTATGGGGCGAATTTGTCATAAAAGATTGAGAAAAGAGTGCAGAGTACATATGTGCCTTCGCTGCCGTATAGGAAGCCATTTTAATTGAGCACGATATGAGGAAACGTGATCATACTTTCGTATGCAAGAAATAAAACGAATAGGTACTGTTATTTATCAGCCGATCGAGCTTGTCCAAGAGATCCTCATTTAGGGAGGATGAGAACTTGCACCAATGCAACCTTTATATTAATCGAAAGAAAGCTTTTGAAAGTATTTAATGCACTTAACTTAGCAATTACCGAACTACTAATGTGTTTGACCTGCGTAGACCTGCGTAGACGTAGCTTAATGTTGAATCTAAATAGAGTCCAAGGTTCTTAACACTAGGACAGAAGGGGATCAGTGATCCGTTAAACGTGCCTAATGTTTATTACACACTTGCCTACTGTTTTACGAGTTAATCGTTTTTAAATTCATTTAGCTTGGCACGGTGTCTCTTCTTGAGGAGGCCTAGAGTATACTCCACCACGCTGCTCCAGTAGAGATTGGTGGAGTTAGAGGTCAACTCAAATATCGAAAATTTTAACGCCATCCTTTCGGATAACTGTTTCCAGTTTAATGATTATTTTCTTAAGATAATCGATAAAAGCTAAATCGATAATGAACCAATTTAAAACTCGAACAATTGTGAACAGTTTCATCGATTTTATAAAAGCCGTGTGTGAAAACGGACATCACTACTGAGTGTTACAAACTTATTTAAATTATGTTTTTTTATCATTCATTTTACAGATTATAATTAAAACTAAGGAAAAGTAAATGATAGAGGTTGCTTAAGTCGAATATATTTACATGTATTACAAGAAGCCGTAAAAACATAATTACTACACATTATGCTAAAAAAAATTGCCGAATCATAAAGCTCAGTCCCCATTGACACGTGCCGAAAATATGATTCCAAACTAGATTTACTACATTGAAAAATAAGATAAAAGAAAAATATGGGCACATCTATCGCCGCCGGTAACTTGCATTATTAATAATTATCTCATCTCATCATTAATAATCTCATGAATTTACATATTTTGTCTATAGAAAATCGTGATTATAGTTAATTATGGAAATATAATTCAGTATATGCTGTATAAATATTTATATATGGATATTTAATAATATTTACATCATTTTTAATTAATGGAGTAACAATATATTTTATCTTACATTTAAGTTGACAAGAAACCATTCACCGTTAAAATTCACCTAGGTACAGTCTAACAACTGAAGCAAAAAGTAGAAGGTTATTTTACTTAGTGCATACAAACTCAAGCTCCTTATTTAAGAGGTCCTGAGGTATTACTTTACAACATTATGTGTACAATGCTCAAATAAAACCGTTTTTATTGCAGTTGAACCACGGACAACAAACCAATGAAATACATCGCTGGCTGTCGAAACTCGAAACGTTACTGAAAATATTTACTGAGAGTTCCCTAAATCCTGAAAACTAATAGCTGACCGTTTCCCACAATTTTTCATTAAGTATTCATTTTCCAGCTATTGAAAAAACAAAATGTGCATGCTATCTTGTACTACTAGCACACTGACATTTCAAATTATATTTAATTAATATACATGTAATTGTGTTTCTTCCGTTCATTTGATCCTATAAATACATTCAGGGCTGGGTAAATTTATTTTATTTTACAACTTGGAATGTATTAACGGCTTAAGATACTTGTGGAAGCTTTGGTTGACGGGTTCAGCGTTGAGGGGACTCTTCAGGGCCTCTTCCATCAGTCGCTCGTACACGCGGCCGTCGTACGCTCCCAGAGTAGACTGTAGAATCTGAATGAGTAGGTTTACAAGAATAAAATTAATCTTAGATGTTCTAACAAAAATGAAGCACTAAGCCCTCTTTCGTTTGGGAATATGATATTATCGTAGTTGAGCAGAGCTTGACGTTGGCGTATTCGACCAAGTTGCTCCAGTCCATTCTAAATATTAATACAATAATATAGTGAGTATAGTGACTACGTATTAGTGACTATGTATTATTTTACAATTGAAATTTTTTAACCGACTTCAAAAAATTGAATACCTCCTGTATTCAATTAGACTGTTTTTTTTGTTATGTTCGTTACCTCAGAACTTTCGACTGGGTGAACCGATTTTGATGATTTTTTTTATTGAAAGCTGATGCTTGTCATGTAGTCCCAACTAAATTTGAACGAAATCTGACGAGTACTTCTTAAGTTATCTCTAATTTTGAAGTCGGTAATTTTTTTTTCCAGAATTATATAATACTAGCAGTTGCCCGCAGCTTCGCACGCGGAAATTATGCTTATCATATTTTATTTGTACCCCTCACAGAAGAAAATGTAATAACAGGTTAATTTATATTGAATTTAGGAATTTATAAAGTAAAACCTACGATACAATCACAAATCATTCCTCAGTTCAAGGGTTTTGATGTGATGCCCGGACAGACAAACAGACAGACAGAAAGACAATAATTTTAAAAACAAATTTTTGGTGCTTTAACACGTTATTTATTGATTATAAATTTCAATATTAGTCCCTCTCCATCTACCGCTCCCTGCCCGTCTTCCTCTCCAGTTCTCTGTCCCTCTCCCTCTCTCACTCCCTCTCCCGCCCTCTCCCGCTCCCTGTCCCAGTCCCTTCCCTCTCCCGCCCCGGTCCCTCTCCCACTTCCTGTTCCTCTCCCTCTCGCACTCCCTATCCCTCTCTCGCTCCCTGTCCCCCTCCCTCTCCCGCTCCCGGTCTCTTTCCTGCTTTTTGTCCCTCTCCCCTCCCCCTCCCATCCGTAAAGTCCCCTATACAAAATGTTTTTCTCACTATAAGCTTACATATTAATTTTCATAATGAAGAAGTTCCTGAAAAATTTGCAACCCCTTTATTTACCTCTTAAGGGATGAAATTCTAAAAAAACCTGTTACAATTATTTTTTGTTCTTAATTATAAGCTTACATATCAAGTTTTACATTACTTCAGAGTTCAAAAATTACAAAGTTTCTTAAACATTTACATCCCCTTAGTTTTGCCCCATAGGGGATGAATTTCGAGAAAATCATGAAACAGTTATTTTTTGTGTCTAACTATAAGCTTATATACAAATTTTCAGCCTTCTTACTTCAAAACTGACGAATTTGCCACACTAACTTGCACACTTAAGAGTTTCTTAAATGTTCTTAACTTCAAAAATGACGAAGTTGTGTACTTAAGTTCCATCGCCTAAATTAACCCTTAAGGAATGATTTTCCAAAAAACAGAAACGTGTGTAACTGTAAACTTACATAAAAAAAAAAACATATTTATAACTTTTACAGTTATTACTGGCAAAATTTACTGGCAAAGTTGATTTGTATGTAACCAACCCCTATTTTTAGGGGATGAATTTCGAGAAAATCGTAATACAATTATTTTTTGTGTCTAACTATACGCTTAAATACAAATTTTCACCCTTCTTACTTCAAAACTGACGAAGTTCCCATACTAACTTGCGCCGCCTTAATTAACCCTATAGGGGATGATTTTTCAAAAAAAAACGTAATACTTAAAATTAAGTTTCTAATGTTTAACTGTCCCCACGAACTAAGAATGCATATTTGTCGTTTGTCATCGCAGTGACACTAGAGATGTACAAAAAAAATCGATTCACGAAAGAACCAATTTTTGCAACAAATCGATTCAAAATTGTAAGACTTTCTAATCGATTCAATAATTAAATTGTAAATTCTAAAAACCGAAACATTTAGATATCCACAAGTAACTGGAATGATACTGCCTCCATTGAGCTACTTAAGTTACTTTACCATACCTATACGCTCAATAATTATGTATTTACGACTATAATAAAATATTTTTTTCCTAAAAAACTCACTGTTAATTCGTCCGCGTCGCATCCAGCGTATGAAATTTGGGTTTCGGTTGAATAATGAATATTTTAACCGTATTTTAATCAGTTCAAATGGCTGCGGTTAGAGATTATCGTAATAAACACTTTTGGTCATGTTCTTATAGAAGAGAAGAAATTAAATTGTTTAATTGTTAAACACAAAGAAAGAAATATAATAAATTCATTTTTATTTTAAGTTTCGATTATAGTAATGTATCGATTATTATGGTTTTATAAGTGGCTTCTTGCCGTCACATCACTTAACGTCAGTGTAGATTTTGTCATCTTCATATAACATTGATTCGACGCCTTATTTTTTTATTCAATTTTGCATAAATTATGATGTGATGGGATTTTTACTAGATTATAACGTTTAATATGATTTATAAATGACGTCAATACGAATACGGTACAATACGAATAGGGATTTTTAACAAATTTTGGCAAAATCCTTTGTTCGTAAGTAACCAACTATTCATGTCAATTAAATAATTATTCCATTTTGCTCAAAGACGTACGTACAAGATTGGTTCATATTAATAAATGGCAGCTATCATTAATGCGTTCTTAGATAATTTTGAGTATAATATGTAAATTTTCATATTTTTAACTTCAAAAATAACGAAGTTGCATACTATAATAAAAAAAATGCCTAAATTAACCCTTTAAGGGATGATTTTTCAAAAAATTGTGTTAAAGTTAACTTTTATTTATTACTATAAACTTACATGAAAAATTTCATATTTATAACTCTAAAACTGACGAAGTCGGCTTGTATGAAAATGACTTCTAACCCCTATTTTTACACTTAGGGGGTTAATTTCCAAAAATCCGTTCTTAGCTGATGTCTCCTTAGCATAAACTATCTCCCTGCCAAATTTCATCATAATCGGTTCGGTAGTTTCTGAGATTTTTTGTTTAATCAGTGTATCTCTTTTCAATTTTATATATATAGATTCACTAACGTAGGTACTACTTATTTCTCCAAATTTAAATCCTTAACTTACGATTTATACAATACGTCGCTTACGTATAATAAAAAAAACACTATGGTCAATAGTAAGAAATATTAAGAAGGAAAAAGAAGCATACTTCATCTCTGATATCGAAGGCGTCGACGAGCCCGACTGCGTTCGGTCTGAGCAGCATCAGGAGCTCCTCGTACCGCTGCTGCTGTTTCATCACGTCTTCTTTACGGATATTGGAATACTGGAACCAAAAGGAACGTCTTAACACGAAATTATGGTATCATAATCTCATGAAGGCAGACCCATGTCGTTAGAGGCGACACAAGCCGGTCCCCCTCCGTGAAGGAGAGGTCTCCTTTTTAAAATAAGGGCCAAATGAGTTGAAGTGTTCCGGCTGGGGGCTTGAGAGCAAGTTCCTTTTTTCTTCAGTTTTCTTTTATTGGCCGATAATGCATCGATAATATGGATGTTAGTAGATGACGGCAGCCACTTACTGCTTTTTTGCTCCTTTGTCGATATTTACGTAAAACATTTCCATTTATGGTGGGTATGGCCACCATAAATTAAATGTATCAAATGGATCAAATGTATTTATCAAGTTTGCAGTTTGACTTGATGCGGCATCCAGTGTGCATGAGATAGCTATATGGCCAGATAGCTACCAGATACCGTGGCCATACACCGTCAAGTTTACTGGATGCTGCGTCAAGTTCGCTGCAAACTTGACAAGTATCTATACTTGATCATGTATGGAAACATTAGGTAGGTACACGTCATATAATTAAAATTTCACATACACACAAAGGAAAATTATACTAACCAGGAACATATCTCCACGTTTCTCCAGCGCCCAGAACAGTATGTACAGCTCCACTACTTGCAACAACACTGTTGCTAAGCTACTCGACGCGGTGGCTGAGATGCGCTGAGTTTCTCTCCAGAACATTTCACAGAGTACTACTCGGGCGTGGGCCTGGAAACAAGTATACACTAGTCAGCCCGCGGCTTTCCCCGCGTTTTCCGGGATAATAAGTACACTATGTCTTAATATACTAAATAAATGAAACTTCATTCATAGCAAACATGCTACGCTCAATGTCGCATCTAGTACTACGTACTTCGCTAACTCTGTGTATCAGTGAATAGCAAGGAACTGTACTACTAATATTTTTTTTAAACTACCCTCTATTACTTTATTGTACGCTATGCCCCATATAACTAATATGTTATGTTTCTCAAGTAAGTGAATTTGTAATTCTTTTTGAGAAAATAAATATTCTTAAACCTCTATTCTAGATCATAGTCTACTGTTATGCTAAATTTTACGAAAATTTGTTCAGTAGTTTTTGCGCGAAAGAGGAACAAACATACATAATTGGTAGGTATGGGCCAATCCTAAATCTAATACTATTCGAGTACACTTGTTTCATTTATGAATGAGATCATAACCATAAACAAACAAATTAAATTTAGAACGATTCCAAAGGTAAGACCAAAATTTAAAGCACAATTATCGTGTGTTATAGTGTAAGAACTATCGTGTATTATAGATTCTTACTTCACTGGCATAAGTCAATTGCACAGAAGCCAAATTCCATGCATCTTCGAAATCCTTGCCTGCTCTGACGTGACTTTCAAGAGCATCAAAGGCCGCCTTCGTTTTTCTAAAAAAACATTAAGTTTACATTAATATTATTATTTAATGCTAACATATAGTTAATACAATAAAATAGTAGAACAAGAACAGTTTATATTAAATATTTCATTATATTCTTAAATGTTTTTAAAAAACTAAATACATACGTAGTTTTCTGAAATAAATAAAAATTCTAATTAAAAATATCATTTAATCGTATGTGTCACTTATAAACGTATATTTTTTAGATTCTTACAGCATTTCGAAAATGTGCTTTGTCATGGAGAAGAAATGTCAAAAAAACTCCTCAGCACATTTTAAAATTTAAACAGAAGTATTAAATAAAAAACATATAGAAGCTTACCCTGCAGCAATAGCTTTGAAACCTTCAATGATTCCCGAGGTAGAGTTGTCCCAAGGGAAGCTGTTGTTGTTGATGAACTGTCCCAGATAAGCCACGGTAGGCATTAATGGCTTTCCTTCTAACGCTTGCTTGTATGACTTCATAAGATATCTGAAATTACAGTTAAGCCCTTATTTTCCTTATATTAGAGGTGATTAACTATTCAAAGGCGTTTACTTCATGAATTTTATCCAATTATATAGAGTACTTAAACACTACTCCAATTATATGAACGTTTCACTTAACAAAATAGTAGTTTGCTATCAATGAAAATGAAAATGAAAAATGAAAAATGATTTTATTGATTCATGGCTGGCTTCAACCCATTAATGGCCCACTACTGGGCACGGGTCTCTCCTCTTGAGGAGGCCTAGATTGCCAGTGCGGATTGGTGGAGGGTTTAGTGGCCAACCCGAGTGTTGGAAGTTTTCAAGCCTCCGACATGGCTTAACGACTGTTATCATATGATAACAACCGGGAGCGATGGTTTTGCGTGCCCTCCGAAGCACGGAAACGCTCAAGAATTTTTTTGCCACTAGCGGTCACCCACCCAACTACCGACCGCGCCCGCTGTTGCTTAACTTTGTCGATCACTTAAGATCAACGCAAGCTGCAGGGCTATGAGCGCTTCAGATATTGATTCATAAATTACATTATATGCTGGTTGCAAGGGCCCCTGTAAGGTAGACCTGTGTTATTGGGTGCCCCGCTCATCCACCAAGACGAAATACAATGAATCACTTAAACATTTTAACAAAGCCAAACAAAGCAAAATGAAAGTGGTGAGTGTGTATATGTTATGACAACTTACCACCAGATGGCCCTGCATTTCCCGCCTAGTCGGTTATTTATTGCCTAACACAAAAGATATTGATATCCCCTTACCTAGCAGTCTGCAACAGCAGCACAGTATACTACCCTTCGTATTTGATGGTGGTGGTGACTGACGACCTTAAGAAGACAGCGGGCATCCGCTGGATTCAGAAGGCTCAGGACCGGTCACAATGGCGCAAGTTAGAGGAGGCTTATGTCCAGCAGTAGACCTCCAAAAGCTGATGGATGGATGGATGGATGGATGGATGGATGGATATCCCCCTACCTAGCAGTCTGCAACAGCAGCACAGTATACTCCCCCTCGTAGGTGATGGTGGCGGTGGCGATGCCGTAGAGGATGGGCAGGTTGGAGGAGATCATGTAGCCGTGACCCCCGCACGCCAGGCGGCAGGTCTCCACACATCGCGCCGCATCATAACTGCACACCGCCTTCAGGCAGCAGGAGAGGGCGTGGAGCTGGAGATAGGGATAAAGATGTAAAGAATTGTTAATCACAAAAACAAATAACAGTAATGAACATGTTCCCTGCGGCATCCTTTTCAAATAACTTTCATCTGGTGCGTTGGAGACCTAAAAGATCTCGAAACTAACCTATCCTGTGGTGCGTATGAGAAGGTTCCTTTGTGAGACGGGGAGAGAACAATAAAAGGTTGTTTGAATTTAGGTGTTAAAGTTTTTTTTTCCCATATTTCCACGGCACCAGTTAGTGGTAAAGAAAATTTTGATTTCAAATACCTTCAGTATGTATCGTCAGCTATGTCAGTATTATGCCTTAGTAGCTGTTGCCCGCAGCTTCGCATGAGGAAATTATGCTTATCATATTTATAAGGAAGGATTTCTAAGGAAGGATTTCTCAAAATATAACCCTTGGGGGTTGAATTTTGAGAAATCCTTCCTTAGTTAGCCTACGTCATGAGAGGAATACGTGTGCGAAATTTTAAGTTTCTAGCCCTAAGGGTTTGGCCTGTGCGTTGATACTTCAGTCGATCACTTTTGCCTTTTATGTATGTAGATAGATACTTAGACGCAAGTATAATCTGACCTCTGGCAAGCTGTCCATGTTCCCCTGTCCGATGTCGGCGATGACGCTGGTGTAGGTCTCCCACAGCCACATGCCGACCACCCGGCACGCATGGCTGGTGGACACAGCGATGAAGAGTTTGTGCTGCTGCGTCACGTAGTCTAGGATCTGGGGCTCGGGCTCACTGGAACAAGGCTTTTTGATCAAAGTTTATGTCGGTTGTTTGTGTCCATTCCACCCGCAACATAATGTATCTTATGTGTGTGAGTGTATGTAGATGCATATATTCAAAATACAATGTATCCTTCTTATTAATCCTTCTTAAAGGTTGCCTGGAAGAAATCGCTATGTGCGATAAGGCCGCCTGTTGTTTTGTACCATCTTAACTGTTATTCTTGTAAGATTGTATAATATGTGGTGTGCAAACAATAAAGAGTTATCTATCTATCTACAATATTTCAAAATAATTTAATACACTAGTATACATTGATAAAATATGCACGTATTTTTTTTAACCACCCCTGTATCGGAAATATGGAGCACTCACGGAGGAGGAAAAATGGTGAAAGTTGCTTTATTAGTTTAGTTTTTTAATTATTTAAAAGATGTGCTGAGGAACTCCTCAAATCGAGTCTAACCTACCCGGAACTGGATGCGGCACTTTCCTGTGTCCATGTTTTTTATATAATCAATTGATAAATGACATTTTAGACTTACCCCGGTTTCGGCTGTGACTGATGCCTGACAGCAGCGTACCTTACTGCGATGGTGGCAGCACGAGCCAGCTCGTACGACACGTCGGACAGAATAAACACCCTGACGAAAACCATCGTGCCGTAGGTCAGTTTATCATTCTTTGCTTTTATGTAAGTGCCATCCTGGAATCATAAGACATTCTCTTGTATTTCGGTTTGGCCTAATGGTTTGCTAGTAGAGAATGCAGTTAGCATTAAGTAAGTAAGTAACTCGCCATTTGTACTACTATAATATTTTATATTGTAGTCAATAAAGTTTACACAAATAAATAAATTAATAAAATATAAAATGAATATACAAATGTAAAATTAACTTTCCGATTTATTTGGTCTAAAGAGCTGGGATTTACCTATCCATCTTTGAGGCCAAACCATTTGAGTAAACTCGAACGCGTATGTATTTTAACAGCTGTCTTGAAGAGCCAGTTAACCTTTATTCTCCTTCTAAATGGAAATGCATGACTAACATGTGGCATAACATGAGTTCTTGATGTTATTGATGCCCATAGGCAGATATGGCCTCTTTAAGATGGACTTTTAAAATAAAGAAAATACGTAAAACCCGTAGCATATATTACCTTTAAAACTTGAGAGTTTTTCATTAGCATGTTCGTTCTGGGGATTCTGAATTTATTGAATCCAAGGAACCCATTGTTCGCCGTTTGGAATCCTTGTTTGGGTCCAATCTCACCGACTTTGATACCGGGAAATGGCATGTGAGTGTCGAAGTCACGAATTTGTACCATGAAAGGGTGGATTCCATAGCATTTGTCCTTTATGTAAAGCTGCGCCATAACGATGCAATGGTTAGCCGTTTGAGCCACTGAAAATATTTTAATATTTAATGTTTTTTTTGGATTGGAAGCTAGACTTACTCTTGATGTTGAAATCTACTTTACATTTAATATATCAAAATAGGTAGGATTAAATAAAATTTCAAGAGAAATGTGTACCTACACCAGAATCAGTATTAGGGATTTGGTCAAAACTCTTTTTTTCTCATTACTAATATGGTATTTTCTTATGTCATTAAATGTACTGTAATAAGACGTAATCGATTAAAATATTTGATATCTTCCCTGACTTTATAAGTCTAGGGATTGCGCGGCATCCATTTTATGCTCTTTTCCCTACGACGCGACGGCTACGATAAAATATAACTTAGAAGTGTGTGAAGGATTCAAACGCAACACACTGTGCGGGGAAAGCCAACGTTCAATCTACTAGGCTATCAATGTTGTATCTAATAGCTAGGCGATTCAAGGCAAATCTAGGCTTGGCTAGAATATACGAAATGCTAAAAACCACTCACATCCACCGGGCCACCATTTAAACGATGTTAAAGTTGGACTATTCAAAATGAATTCTTCTGTTTCCGGGTCGTAAGTGGCCGTTGTTTCGAGTCCTCGAAGGAATGTACCATGACCAAGTTCCGTCTGAAATTACGAACGATTTTCACTTTCATTATACTCACACATACAATTAACTTGGACACCTAGGATTTCAGTGTTACAGATAGTGAGGACACAATTTTTTTGTTGTCCTTAGGCCTCTGGTTCCTTAATAATGTACACAATGTGTAAAAACAACATAAATTAAGACATCCTAATTACTAAAAAAACATCTTTGAACAAAGTCTAAACCTTTTGCTCCAACATGGCTAGGTACCAGCAGGAACTGTTAAATATACTAGAGGTCTAACGCCCCAATTCAAGAGTCGCTCCTTAGTAAAGAATCACCATACAAATTTTGTAGTAAGTAGCGATTTAAGTAACCGTTAGTGACTCTGAGTTACCTGGGGCGTTAAGTTATCATTTAAAGTAATTTGGAACCCTAAAACACTTGAACCTTAATTAATAGAAAAAAAAACAAGGAGTTTGCTGACCTGTGCGTAAGTCCCAATCATCATCGGCTTGTTATTTAGCCACTTCTCTCGTTGTTCAGCAGACGCTTGGCTTTTTATCGTGGGTACGAACATCCCGAAGTGTAACATCATCGGTGAAATGTCCTTTATAACCCCCTGTTGCACCTTCAATATGTTAGTGGGACGAAATCTTTAAGCAAGGAAAAGACTTGTTAAGTTTGGAACTTTTCTCGAACAAGCTAATAAACTTTCTGATGGTAACATTGAAGTATTATTACTATCATATAACCGACATCGTAAAGACAAAGCATGTCCCAATGAATTGGCTCCAATGGGCTTCAATCTTCAATGGATTCGTTCGATTTTGAAAGGAGAACGGGGGCTCAATTTTGAAAATAAAACCTCCCGGCGGGTCACATTTTGTTCGAGATGTCTGTTGTACGAGGACATTATACTTTAATGGATGGTAAGTAGATGGTATGCTCAGAGTAGCGCAGCGGGCTATGGAGAGGGCTATGCTCGGTATTTCTCTACGTGATCGAATCAGAAATGAGGAGATCCGTAGACGAACAAGGGTAACCGACATAGCTCAAAGAATTAGCCGGCTGAAGTGGCAATGGGCTGGCCACATAGTGCGAAGGACCGATAACCGTTGGGGAAGAAAGGTCCTTGAATGGCGCCCACGTCTCGGAAAAAGGAGCATAGGACGCCCCCCAACAGTGGACTGACGACCTGAAGAAGACAGCGGGTATCCGCTGGATTCAGAAGGCTCAGGACCGGTCAGAGTGGCGCAAATTAGGGGAGGCCTATGTCCAGCAGTGGACCTCCAAAGGCTGATGGATGGATGGATGGTAAGTGGTTTTTATATAGTCCAAAGATAAAAGGCAGTTTGCGTTATCGTAAATAGGCTGGAACCCTATAATAATGAAAAAGAATGAAGAAATCGTAGTAGCAAAGAAAAATATTATCGAAACATGAACTTTTCACAGATTCTCGCAAAATTTTATTGCACGAAAGGAAAATGATGTAATAAAATTGCTAATAAATTACTTACTATTGATTGATAAATATTTTTGATAAGATAAATATTACGATCTCTATAAGTACACATAACGATTATTTAACTAATGTAATCCGCTAATATAGCTTTATTAAAACTTTTGTTACGTATTTTCTGAGGACTTCTTAATCCGAAAAACCCCAATTATCGATTGATCAATCAAGAGATCCAGTACTACCACTAAACAGTGGATCATACTCAGTAGGTTGCTTATGCACGAGACCGCTCTTCTCCAATTTGATGGAAAGCGTCCCAAAATCAACTCGCCTTTTCCCTACTGATTCGACAACAAACTTATTATTATATTATATTACCTGTCTAGGTCCTATTAGGTCAAAACTAAGCCGATAATGTTAACTATATTTATATTGTTTATACGTACTCCGACAGCGAATTTGGATTTTTTTTCTTATAGTCCAAAATGATTTTATACAGAATGCTGCCTTTTCGTATGGCGTTCTCATATCTCTCCTTCTGGCTCATATACTCCTCGGGCACTTCATCTTTGAGCTCCTTAACGCTGAGAACTAAATTCTCTGTAATAAGATAATTATTTACAATTAAGTATTGTAACTTATTTGAGGAAACCTGATTGTAAGTGGCCACCGTCCTCTATGGTCTCCAGCAACTCTAATAATTATTATTAGATAATAACTATCATGAAAATATTCATTGGCGTTTTCTCATTTATTAAATTAAATTTAATAAAACATCTTCCTTTTTTTTAAACTCCATCCCATGATCCAAATAATATCATAACTTTTGCTATAGATATAGAATCAGAATGTACTTAGTGTACTTTAGCTTAGTGGCGCCATGGCATCATAATAAAAAGTTACCAATAAATATCAAATAGTTATTTTGAAATGGAAATTCCTTTGTTATGTTATAAGCCATGTTCATCGCTTTGTACTTTGTACTCACCTACATATTTCCTTTCCTTAGTGTACTCTTCGCCTCCATCAATAAGATGAATTAGTTCTTGTATATCAAAAGTACATTTACTTCTCTCTTTAACTAAATCTTGGTTCACGTTCGCCATTATATTTAATTCTAGTGATCTTTCAAGTAATAATTCACTGATCACGTATACATAAGACCCGCTACTTCACATGAATGTTTACCTCGTCGTAATCGCGGTAAATACACTGCAAAAATATGTAACGTGTCAGATATATTATGTAGCTACATCCAGAGGTACAATTATACTGGTTAAAATACCGCTGGTATTATCTTTATAGACTTTATATCCCGCTCTCTGTGATATAACTTATCTAAATGATTAGAGCACAAACTCCAATGTAAATTCTTTTTATCATCAATACCGTGGCCATCTGATAATGTAATGTAATATATGATAGGTAACTAATATACTCGTATATAATGTAATGTATAAAAAATTTATAGCCTGGAGAAGTCGTGGTGATGACCAACAAGCGTCGTCAGTGACCATTATCGAACGTTATTGATGATAATTGTAGTAGATTTGCTATTAGGACATTAGTCAAGACAAATAAGATAAATAAGTAAGTAGGCAAATTGCTAATAGGTCTTTGCTCATCACTTATGTCATGCATCTTTGATGCTATCTATTTAGAGTTTAGACAATCGAGGAGAGGTCAGCTCAGGAGAATTTCTTGACAAAAATTTAATTAAAAAAAAGAAATATAGTAAAAATTAAATAGAATAAATATAGTAAAAATTCTACCCAAAGGTTGTCTGGTAGAGATCGCTGTGTAGCGATAAGACCGCCTTTTGTGTTTTTATACTTTTAAATTATTTTTCTTTGTTCCCTAGTGTGTGCACAATAAAGAGTATTTTGTTGTTGTTTGTTTGTTGTTAAATTTTCTAATTCACTTTACTTATTGAAAAAAGAGACATCTGTTGTCGTAATAATAAACTACTCTTATTTAGTATCATAAGTGTAGTGCGATATGGATGTAGACGTGTTTACAGTGCTCCGTACATAGAGTTCGTTACCACTGCATTTGTTGCCTGTGCGCAAAAATATCTATATTTTTTGGCACAAAGAAATTCGCATATCTGGCCACTTAAAAAGAAATCACAGTTACCTACTTCGCAAGAGTCAAACCCGTTTAGGACTGGACGGAATCGTATTATTAGCACGCACAGTGACACCATGTAATGTAAATGTCCTTAATGGGAATGACTTGACCTATCTCACTAAGTTGTTGGACCGGACTGATGAATCAGCATATTATTGCGCGACGCGACGTCCGTACTCTGTGGACATGATAACGAAACTAAACTTAAATAACGAAAAACCGGCCAAACAATGATGTTTAAATAAATATAGATACGTTATGCCCTTACAAATCAACCGAAAAATCTGTTCCGATGTCCGTAAGGCACGCTTTATTGCTTTATCGCACGTCTTTATCGCTCTCGCTTCAAAACTCCATCGCTATCTCTTTCTTCACCTGAATATGAGTTCCCAATTGGGAACTTTTTGAGTCACACAACGCGCGCGCTTATGACATATCTGCCTCTTTTTAATATATAATATCATTGCGGCCAAATGTATGTCAGACCACGCGCAATATAGGGTTCCGTAGTTCTTCGACAGTAAAATTACTCAGCTGTGATAGTTTTCCTTATAAATTCATCATAATATACCTACTACTGCCGTGAATTTAGTCAAAGAACAAACTTTAATCTGAGGGGTAGACAAGACAATAATATGTAGAGGGTAAGATGCGTGTTCAATATGTGCTTAACGTGGTTTTTTACACGCTTTATATTAGCTTCACCTGTATGTTTGTAACTTCTCTTTTTTTACATGAAATAAGTTAATGTTTGACAACAATCTTAACAAATAGAGTTTGCTCTTTATACATGATACAATTATAAATCTAAAATTTTTTTACAGTTATTCATGTTGTAATACAAATTCGAATAAGTAGTTTATTTTTAAACATGTCTATTGAGCTCACTTCTTTTATCTTGTTTGGCAGTCTGTTATGTAATAGCGCTTTTGCATAGCGCAGCGATCCTACATTTTTTTTTAATCTATATATATAAAATTGAAAAGAGATACACTGATTAAACAAAAAATCTCAGAAACTACCGAACCGATTATGATGAAATTTGGCAGGCAGATAGTTTATGAGAAGGAGACGTCAGCTAAGAACGGATTTTTGGAAATTCATCCCCTAAGGGTAAAAATAGCGGTTAGAAGTCATTTTCATACAAACCACCTTCGTCAGTTTTAGAGTTATAAATATAAAATTTTTCATGTAAGTTTATAGAAATAAATAAAAGTTAACTTTAACACATTTTTTTGGAAATTCATCCCTTAAAGGGTTAATTTACCGGATTGAACTCAGTAGGCAACTTCGTCATTTTTGAAGTTAAAAACATGAAAATTTACATATTAGCTCAAAATTAGAAACTAAATTTTGAAGTATAACGTTTTTTCGGAAAATCATCCCCTAAAGGGTTAATTAAGGTGGCCCAAGTTAGTATGGGAATTCGTCAGTTTTGAAGTAAGAAGGGTGAAAATTTGTGTGTAAGCTTATAATTAGACACAAAAAATAACTGTATCACGGTTTTCTCGAAATTCATCCCCAAAAAATAGGGGTTGGTACTCATCTACATACAAATCAACTTCGCCAGTGTTCGAGTTATAAATATGAATTTTTTTATGTAAGTTAAACAAGTTAAGTATAGTAAGAAACAAAAGTAAATTTTAACACGGTTTTTTGGAAAATCCTCCCTTAAAGGGTTAACTTAAAGGTCCCTTAAAGGGTTAAGAGGACAAGGAGCGGGAGAGGGACAGGGAGCGGGAGAGGGACAGGAAGCGGAAGAGGGACCGGAAACGCTAGAGGGAGAGGGACAGGGAGCGGGAGAGGGAGAGGGACGGGGAGCGCGAGAGGGAGAGGAATAGGAAGCGGGAGAGGGAGAGGGACAGGGAGCGCGAGATGGACCAGGAACGGGATAGGCAGTGGTAGAGGGAACGGGAGAGGGAGAGATACAGTGAGCGAGAGAGAGAGAGGAAGCGGGACAGGAAGTGGGCGAGGGACCGGGTGTGGGAGAGGGAGAGGGAGAGGGACAAGAAGCTGGAGAGGGATTGGGAGTGAAAGAGGAAGAGAGAGAGAAAGATTGAGAGGGATTAATATTGAAATTTATAATCAATAAATAACAGTTTAATAACGTGTTAGAGCACCAAAACTTTGTTTTTGAAATTATTGTCTGTCTGTCTGTTTGTCTGTCCGGGAATCACATCAAAACCCTTGAACTGATTTGGACGGAAATTAGGTAAGTTGTTTCTTATACTTTTGGTCATGTTTCAGAAAACTTTTCATCCAGAAAAATTAAACGGTTTTCCCGGAAACAACATGAAATTTTGTATGGATTAATTTGAAAATATCAGCAATTTGCTTTAAACTTACAACAAACGTTTCTTCTTTATTTGATGGTATACATGTTTTCGAATTTTTCAAAGTTTTTCATGAAAAAGAAAAAACAAATTAATGTGAATATTGTTTATTTTTCAAAACCCGCTCCCGGAAGAATGATTTGTGACAGTATCGAAGGTTTTACTTTATAAATTCCTAAATTCAATATAAATTAACCTGTTATTAAATTTTCTTCTGTGAGGGGTACAAATATGATAAGTATAATTTCCGCGTGCGAAGCTGCGGGCAACAGCTAGTATCTTATAAGTTAATGCTTGACTACAATCCCACCTGATGGTAAGTGGCGATGTAGTCATAAGACGGTTTTTCCATAGTTAGTTCTTGTACAGGATAGTACGAGATGGTTTGCTCGTCGAGATGCATATTTGAGTGAATTTCTTTTTGTAGTGAAAGTAATGTGTGAATGATTATATTATTTTACATATCAGTATACATATGTTGTAGACGTGCAGTTATATTCAGTAGACGGGTCTATTTATATATGGTTTTGGATGGCGTTAAATAATCATAGTTGTGTACCAGTTTTATTATCTTATTTTGTAATATCTGAATTGGTTTTAAATTAGTTTTAGATGCGCATCCCCATATTTCGATAAGATACAGTAAATGAAGCTTGACAAAGGAGTTATAGATAAGGGTTCGAACTTGTTTTGCTAATGTTACGCAATGATCCCACCAGAGAAGAAAGTTTTTTTCTTATCTGCTGTATGTGTTCTTTCCAAGACAAGTTGTTATCAAGCATTTTATTTTTCATTATTAACTTTACGTATCAAGTTACCATTAATTTTTAATTGTGTGTGATTAACTACATTTTTATTTTTCGAGACAAGAGCCGACTCTTTAAGTATATTAAATAAATAAATAAATAAATAATAAATCTTTATTTCAGGCATCGAGGCCCATTTATCATAAAAATAGCAAAGGCCCGAGTATCGATCCTTGAGGTACACCGCATGTTAAACGATTTGGTTGACTTTGATAATCCCCTTTTAATGACTTTGATGATAATTTTTACGATCTGTTATCGAACAGATAACAGAAAACACAACAGAAACAGAAACTGTCAACATTTTTGATGGCAGATCCAATATGTCTTAGTTTCTTTAAAAGAAATTAATATACCATACCATAGATACCAAACAGCTGTCTAGGACTTCAGGAAGTACCCTAAGAATTTTGATAATCATCAGTGAGTGAAACAGTGGCAAAATAGGGTTTTTTTTTATACATATAACAATAAAATCTAAAGTATAAGAGCTATGCAAGACAGTGATGCAGAGCTACGTAGAATATCATATCCCAAGCATTTTGTTTATCTGGTATTTAATCAAAACCCAAGTTATTAAGATTCAAAAAACGACGAAGCGCTTCCAGAAAAAATAGGTAGTGCCGTTGCACTTTGCTTGGCTCGTCTTCGCGGGGGCACTACCGTGTCTCTAGATTCATTCCCACTCTACCTGTTACCTTGTTTTTTTTTTAAATAAATATGTAGGTTTATCCATGCCCAAACAAATTCCAGGAAATTCTAGCAAATAAGGGCGCTATCTCGGCGCTGCTATGCTGCGAAGTGTCGGACATAGCAAAACTTTTTGACTACGGAACCCTAAAAAGCGAATAAAGTGCATATTAGTACTGGAAAACGAGTTTACTTTATATATTTTTAAAGAGATTTTACCATTGGGTTATACTGCAAAGTTGCAAACATAATGCTCTTTTTTACCTCGGTAATAATGAATAACTAAAGTACATGCACGATAAAGATATAAAAGAACGATATTTTATCTTGTTGTGCCGTGTGCAATGCAATTATGTATCCACAGACACCCTTCCTTGACCTTCGGTACATAAGTTCCAAGCAAAAACGTTTCAGTTAGCAAGAAATAAAATTACTAGTGTATTTCTCTTCTTTTATTTAATACTTAACAATATTCAAGCTTTAAATTTAATATAACATCAGTCAACAAACACAACATCGTAGAAGTAAAATTAAAATATATCATAAATATTATTTACACATAAAAAACGGGTCTTTCCCGCGCGCTAGTCCCGTTGAGTTCTTCCGTGACGGGACAACTGCCGTAACAGATTTTAGCAATTCACAGCTCGTAAATTAGACTGTGAAATCCACCATAGACAACCGTAGGATACATAAGATAGTTGAGCTTCCTAAAGGCTCCACACACTGATGACCTCCATAGTCATCTGCTTCGCCTTACAAAAAAAAGCTTACAATAAGAACATTTTAATGCAAAAACAAAATATTGTTGAATTCTACCCAAACCGTAGTCTTGGCGGTTTTACATAACTCCTTTTACATACAATCCTATTAATTAAAAATGTGAAAGTTTGTGAAGATGTTTGTATGTTTGTTCCTCAGTCACGCCACAACTACTTAACTGATTTGGCTGAAATTTAGAATGGAGGTAGCCTATACCCTGGATTGACACTTAGGCTACTTTTTATCCCGGAGAAGTTTAGGGTACCCGCGGGATTTGTACAAAATCGATATTTAAAGCTTCTAAATCTAGTATCACTATAATTTTCCTTGCATGAAAGGCTTGAGATACTTGTGGAAGGACTCGTTGACCGGCTCGGCGTTGAGTGGACTCTTCATGGCTTCCTCCATCAGACGCTCGTATACCCGGCCGTCGTATGACCCCAACGTTGACTGGAGTTTCTGTTAGAAATCATTTTAATAAAGAAAATACTCATACATATAGAAAGGTAAAAGATGATTATGGTCCTCTTTTACACAAATAAATAAATTTTTTTTATGGAAATAGCCGGTAAACGAGCTGACGATCCACCTGATGGTAAGTGGCTATCGTCACCCATGGACATCAGCAACACCGAAGGCATCACTGATGCGTTGCTAGCCAAGAAAGAGAGAAGAAAAATTCTTGTCACAACTTTGAAAATTTACCATTAGACCGTTAGATTATAGTGATAGTCTAGAGTAGTGACTCTACTCCGTAATATAAGTCAAAGTCACTGTCTTTATGTCGACGCTTGAAAGGAAAAATTGACTAAGCGACATTGAGGCCATTGAGCTAACTTTACAGAAGAGCAGTTTAAAATTGGAATTTAAAAAAAAAACGTATTTTTTTTAATCCTCCTACCGACGTTATTGTTACTGTTTTGGAATCCTTATTTTATCATCTATGTATATTGTGGCATATACAACAACTTTTCTAAAAATTCAACTTTAAACTGCTCTCCTGTAAAGTTAGCTCAATGTCGCTTAGTCAATTTTTCCTTTCAAACGTCGATGTGACGACCCCGTCGCGGTCGCCTACTGGTACTTAGTGACACTATTTGCACAATTTAATTATATTTTATGCATAATAAACGATACCGATCAGACAAAATCTTGTTCTTAGGCCATGAGCATTTCTGAATCCATTTAATTTGCCCAAACCATCCGCCACATGAAGAATCGTTATGATATGAAAGAGTGTTTTATTGTTTGGTTTTACTAGCTAAACAAGTTTAAGTTAAAATTAATTTACTGTATAGGTATGTACTTATATTATAAATTTAGAATACATTTATTATATTTTAATAGTAGTGTTATAACGAAAAACCTTACATCATCTCGTATATCGAATGCGTCCACCAAACCAACTGCATTTGGTCTTATTTTCTGTAGCACGTCTTCGTACCAATTTTGTAAAACCCTTACATCTGATTGTGAAATATTCGTGTACTGAAATTAGAAAGAAACTTTTAGTATTATACATATATATTATACTACAGTATATATATATATTATACTATATATTATATATTATACTACAGTACACGACAGCATAAATGCTCATTATAAAACTCAAATGTCAATTATATTTTAGAGGTAAAGTTCGAGTTTCACGAAACGAATCAATGAACGAATATTAGTTCATTGACACAAATAGATTTACAAACGTATTAGATAATAATAATAATAAATAATCATAACTGACGCCCTCATAGTATGCTTACGATATTTTCTCTAAAATTAACGAAGGATATTGTTTTTTTTATTATTTTTATACAGAAAATTGTGTCTGTAGTATTTTTCATGAAATCGAATTTTCTTTTAGTTTTATAAGTTTTGGCAAACCCAGATGGGGTTTTGAATGGAACCATCAATTACTATAGGTGAAGGTGTAATTCTGTATACTTTATAGTATCAAACTGCGAATACAATGACATGAATTTAAAAGTAAAGTAGGCATGATCTATGAATATTTATCAAGAACTGAACAGTGGACTTTATTAATTCTTGAATAGTAATCTATAAAATTCATTTATCAACCAATTATATCAGGAATTGTTAAAACAAAACCAGTTAAAAATTAAAGAATAAAACCAGTCGTTACTTTACCAGAAGTAGATCACTTAGTTTCTCCAACGCCCAGTAGATGGCGTACAACTCCACGAGCTGTAGCAGAACTACCCTCAGATCTGGTGATACAGTCCCAATGAGCTCCGAGACCTTCTCGTGGAACGTTGTCAAGATTATCACTCTACAGTGCGCCTGAAACATAATAAAATAAAATATAGCTAAATAATTAGGTACTTAAGGCTTGTCTTATACGAATATAAATAGACCAATGTAAATAGAATACAATAAGTGTAAATTTTGTTGCGTAATAGGTTTATCTAGACACGCGGCAGCGTGTCAAGCCAAGTTCAAGCAAAGGACTGGCTAGCCAACGCCGAGTGTAATATTACACGAACCACTTGGTGCCACTTTTGACCCTTTTATAACTCAAAACCTCTTTAACGTAAACACATGAAACTACGTGTGTTTAATTATATCCATATGGACATGTAGAAGACCAAATTTCATGAAGCTAGCTCAAACGGTTACAAAGATATGAAGGTCAAAAAGTCGTTAATTTTAGCACTGACTGACTGACATATAGTACCTAAATCTAACCTACTTCCAGATAACCAAGAAGGATGAAATTTGGAATTCAGCTCGGTAATTGGCCAGTTTTCATTACATCAGTCACAAAAGTCAGTCTGATAAAAACTGGCCAAGTCAAATCTAACCTACTTTAAGATCTCACTTTTTTAAATAACAGCAATTGTTATAGGTATCCAATAAAGCAAAGAAACAGAGTTTAATACTTGTTCATAATGTTATTTTGTTCCTATAAATATATATTTAGATTTTGCATAGAACTTGGCACTCATTTAGATCTCCATTCTTTTTGCGGCGAAGCCCACAGCCAAGCATAATTTTTGTATTGAACTTGGCTCTCCTTTTTTACATTTATGTTTTTGGTGGGATGGATAATTAATAAAGTCATTAAATAAAGTACTTTTCCTTATAATTGTCTTTGTTTTTTTACTATGTCGTAGAGTTCGTGCAGAACTCAGAACTCAGTTCGTGCAGAAATGTTATTGGTTCCTAAAATTCATTAATGGCCGGTTTCTGAAGTCTCCAGTTAAACGATCAACAGCTATTGAATCAATAAAGTTAAACTTAAGTTATATATTCGATAACAGTCACTGGGTTTCTGAGCACGCGAGGAGCCTTTCAATAACTATGTATCCAATAACGAGTATCTAAAACTGCCACTAGATGGCTCTCTTCAAAAGATAATAAAAAGATAAGTTTCAAATAGATATTATCATTTTATTTTGTCGTTTTGACTAATTGTATTTATTTTGTGGTAGTAAATATGTAAAAAATATTGAAATTTGGTATTTATTTGCGTCTGTTCATCATAGTCAAATATCAACAATAAAATTTAAAAACGTCAATTTAACGTTTATTTTGGTTACCATTGGTTACCATTGGTTACTATGGTAACATAGTATTTGAGAATAACACCTCTGTCATTCATTGTCAATCTAGAAAAAATTGTTGATTTCTTGCAAATAATTGTATTTGTATTTTCAATAATCTGAGGTCCTTGAGGCTATCGATATACCTACGGCACACACAAATGACCTCAAAATAGTTGTAACTTGTAATTTGTCATATTCTGTCCACGAAATGTTAAAATGAAACGTCAAATAAAGTTATAGAACCTGTAAACGGCCATATATGCTTAGTTAAGTTAATCTTAGATAAAACGGAATTTATCTATTATCGCCGTGCTCAGAAACGCTTTTTCGGAAGTTATCGACCCGTTAGCGTTTTTGAATAGATAAACTCTCGAAAAAAGGATCTCAGAAACCGGGCATAAATCCGGCAATTGAATATAATGGGCAACAATAATGTCACAATTCATTTTTGTATGACTTACATCAGCCGCAGAAACTAACTGGACAGAAGTTACATTCCAAGCATCTTCAAAAGTCATTCCAGAGGCTATTCTGCTATTGATATTGTTCACGCAAGTTGCGACTTTCCTGCAATGAATGTAGAAAAGTCACAATAAGTATGATGAGATGAGATAATATAATATAAGACAATAATGGTCTTGAATCGATGTCATATCAAAATCAAAAGCCTATGGTATTTCAATTTTTTTTATTTCAAACTAATCCATTCCACCGCTCCCCTCTCTCTGTTGAACCCCTATTATGTATCTCTTAAATACATAATAGAGCTCTATGATGTGACTCTCGTCAATCGAATGGCTTAATGTGATTTCCCTAATTATTTTATTATGCTAAAAATGCTTTATGTAATCATGCATTGCTTTACCTGGTAGCAAGAACTTGGAATCCGCGAATAATACCCTGCACAGAGTTCTCCCATCTGTCGTAGTAGCCATTGCCGCTGGCTTCCTTCAGGTATGCAACCGTGGGCGTGGGCGTCAAGTTCCCCGAGTCAATTTGTTGCCACGTCTTTACCAGGAATCTGTTCGTTAGATTGTTAAATTAAAATCTATATTGTTTTATTAATCAGCACTTTAATTCCCTACGAGTCCATATTTATTATTCCACACTAAAGACATTAGTAATTACGACGAAAACGTTTTTTGTAACTTGCCGAAAAACGAAAGCCGAGACATTTGATGGTAAATATTCACCGTCGGCAGTTTTTATAACATCTCACCTGACTCCATCGCAGGCAGGTACTACCAACTAGGCTACACGGTCATAATCACAAAAGCTATCCCCACCTGGCAGTCTGCAGTAGCAACACAGTATTCTCCCCCTCATACGTGCAGGCGGCGGTGACCAGGCCATAGGTTTGCGGTAGGCTCGAGGATACCATGTATCCGTGCCCACCGCACGCCAGCCGACATCGCTCCACGTACATGGCTGTATCGGCCGTGCTCACGGCTTTCAGACAACAGGCTAGGGCGTGGAGCTGAGAACCAGAACTTCAATGTATTGGATTCACACGTTACTACACCTCATACACCTTTTGAATTTTTTTTTACATAACAAAGGAGTAGACAACCCAATACCCATCATGACAAGAGTGGCAAGATGCAGGAGACAAGCACTAGTACTAGCGTTCTGGTACTGTAATCCAAAAACGTAACAGACACACTTTAGAAACCGTCGATTTAAGAAGGTCTGGTAGATAGCCTATCGGATATAGACCTTACCATCATGCATGAGTAGGCACCGTCGGGATTAACCTAGATGGGAGTACGGGACAACCTTCAACAAGAGGGACCTGACACTATATCCTCGTCCGTACCTTAATTGCTTCAAGCGCATATATATGCTGTTTGCGAACGTAACGCAAACATTTTCTAAAGCTTAACTGAATATGATTACGTGGTCTTACAGATTTCATTGCCACTACTAGATAAATTTCCACATATGCAGACAAGTGACTTTTTGGCTTCCTCCTCGTTGTACTACCAACTCGTTCCACCAGTGGAACGCCACGAGAAGAAATTGTCGTTCCTCGTCGTACTAATGAACACAGATAATTGCTTTACTTCAATTCTTTATAACATCACAAACTTATAACATCAAAAAGAGTCAAGAATAGGTACTTCTGACAGTCTTTCCAAGTTTCCTTCATGCAACTCCTCGTTGACTGCATGGAATGTGTCCAACAGTGTGTTTGCAGTCACCCTCAGCGCGTGGCTCGCCGCAATACCCACGAAGATCTTATGCTGCTGCGTCACATAGTCCAGGATCTGGCATTCTGGTTCCCTGATACAATGCCACTATTGAATGAGGATCGTATAGGCCACGGTTAACTTTGGGGCTTAGGAAATTACAGCGTTCTAAGCTAAGCTATAGATAAATACGGCAAAATTGTAAGGGATCCATTACCTGCGGAACCCTAAATATATAGTAAGAATAACAGTAAACAATATAGTAATATCCGGATGACCGAGCTTTGCTCGGTTTAGTGTTGCTTAACAACGCCATTTACTGAAATAGCTTTAGTATTGCTACTTGCCAATAGATGTCAGGAAGAGTATATTGTAGAAGTTAATCATTGCCTGAAAACACCGATAAAACGACATTTTCTAAAAATGAATCCTAGCTAGATCGATTTATCGCCCCCGAAACCCCCTATATACAAAATTTCATGAAAATCGTTGGAGCCGATTCCGAGATTCCAATTATATATATATATACAAGAATTGCTCGTTTAAAGGTATTAGATAGATAAGACTCACCCATCTTTCATCTGACACTGTCTCCGAACTGCTGAGAATCTTGTGGCGATAGTCGTAGCTTTATTGAGATAATTGACAGTGCCGTAAACTATGACCACTCTCACAAACACCATGGCCCCATAGTTCAATTTGCTGTTCCGTGATTTTATATAAGTACCGTCCTAAAATGCAAAACATGGCTGGATAATAATCATTTCTTCCATTACAGTGCTTAGATAAACGTTGATTTGGAAGACCAAACCACAAGCTACAACTTTATAACAAGATCGAGGAAAGAAGTATAAAAATTTCTACCTATAGTCACACTAACTTGACTAAAGCATGACCGACCTACTTCGTTCTCAGAAGCCATTTCATTGACTTACATGGAAAAGCCAACTTGCTCCACTACGTAACTTCAGGTGGACTGCTTAATTTGTCTTGTAATTATAACAGAGAGTAAAGCGAGAAGAAGAGTCTTAGTAATTTGTGTGTATATTGAATAAAATGTAGCTTAATATTTTATTATAACAGAAAATATAAATGCGTTTTTTTACGTTTTTGCTCCATCATATTAATTTTCTTTATACCTTTCGATAAAATTCAAATTGCTGATACTATTTATGTAGGTACTTACCTCTAAAACTTGGGCATGTTTCATCAGCATGTTCATCCTGGGTATTCTGACGTTATCGAAGCCTAGGAACCCGTTGTTGACAGAATTCAGGCCCATTTTAGCGCCGATCTCGCCAACTTTGATCCCCGGTAGAGGAAGGTGCGTTTCTTCGTCTCGCACTTGCACAATAAACGAATGTATGCCGTGGCACTGGCCCCCAGTGTACAGCTGTGCCACCACGATGCAGTAATTAGCCGTTTGGCCCACTGTTGTTTAAAATAATATTTCGTCAAAATTATTTAGCCATTTATATGTAGTAGGTGCCTATCATAAGGTAGAGTCATGAAACTAAACTAGCTGATGATAAACAAGAAATTATTCATCTATTAAAATGTATATTTGCATTGAATATATTATAATTTTACACACAATACCAATATATCCTAATTTATTACCGCTCTACAAGAATCGAACAAAAGTTAGAAAATGTCAGAGAGTGAAGTCAAGCATTGCACAATATCAGATCACTTTTTACTCCATGGACCTATATTAGGTTAATAGTATCCTAACTGTACTCTGATATTAATTAGTTAACAGCAGCAGTTAAATTAATAATTTGACTTTATAATCACTTCTGATTCGTTTTAGATTTTATGTCTCTCGCTATTACAAAAATTAACATCACGAAATAAGCGCGAATAAAGTAGCCACGAATTAACCAGGCATGGAGAAAACGTTAAGGGACTGGGTACGCCCATTAGTGGATTACTCACATCCCCCAGGCCACCACTTGTATGACGTTAGAGTCGGACTCTGCAATACAAACTCTTGGGTGGAGGCGTCATACGTCGCCGTCGTCTCCAAGCCGCGGATGAAGGTTCCATGTCCAAGTTCAGTCTAAATAAAATTAAATATTAATTAGATAGGGTACTTCTACATTTTAAATTTCCTAGAGACAGCCTGAGTTGCCACTGAAACATCATGAAAGAGGACCTTCAGTCCTTAACGGGGATCAATCGCCTCTTACTTGCCCATCTTTGAAAGAATACATCTCTGTTTACGATTGAATCTTTCTTCCATAGTGGAGTGATGATTATAATTATTCATCATTGGCTATGTGCAAACAGGTCCGGATGGAGCATACAAGGATCCCATAACCCGATACCAAAAATAATGATACATCGTCATACAAGGGTTTTTTTAATGGAAATAGCCGACAGTTCAGCTGACCGCTGACGATCCACCTGATGGTGAGTGGCCATCGTTGCCCATGAATGTCATGAATGGCACGTATGCGTTGCCGCTCAAGAAAGAGAGAAGAATAATAAAAAAGAACTAAAGAAGAAAGAACACGACGATACATTTGGCTGTTGACTCAAGCAAGAGGCTGTTAGCTATTTAGACAGACCGCACGGAGAAATAATAATATGTAGTAATGGTATTAATGAAGTATTAAAATCAATATTAGCAATATAATTCCTGCGAAGGGTCTTACCACCAGCGGGCCGGATTGTCTCCTCATACGTAGCATTCTCAGCGTGGGATTGGAGTTAGTATTCTATGCCACCCCAATGCGGCCAGTACGGTTTGACATTTTGGAATTTTTTCAACACAGATATACCTATTTTCTCCACCCTTCATAAACAACGCAAATATCATCTACTAATTTACCTGAGCATAACTACCAATAATGCCACAAGTCCAGGCTCTCGGCAGCCACTCGGCTTGCTGTTCTTCGTTGCCCTGATTCAAGATAGCTGGCATAAACATTATGTAGTGCACACCCAGGGGAGATCCATCTTGGGATATTATTGAGCCTAGAACACCTCCAATGACATCTCTGGAACAACAATATTACTTGCTCAATTAATCCACTCGCAAGTACCTAACTATTTATCACCTATTTAGCAAGAAAAACTAATACAAGAATGATAATAATGCTAGCACCAAAAAGGATGTCAGGAAACTATCCCAACTTCCTAGCTAAAGGACTAGCTGACATAATAGGGGAAAATGTCAAAGCCAATCGTGTGTTATCCTGTAGCCTAGTTGATAGTGACCCTGCCTGCGAAGGGAGGGGTCCCGGGTTCCATTCCTAGCCGGTGCAGATATTTATGTGATAGACAAATATTTGTATTCGGGTCATGGGTGTTATTGTGACGTGTCGTCCATGCCACCCGCGATACAGGTAAAAACCTACTGCGGGGGTATGAGTGTGTGAGCGTTTATTTATATGTTAATGATCTTAATTCCCGTCCTCTACGATTCTGATATTTCTCACTGCGATATAACTAATATAGGGAAGCTGCCTTATGCCTAGGTTCGATATAACGGATACGTGATATGTTATCTAAATAAGATACTTTACCTACCTGTAGTTAAAAATGTTAGTTCTGCCCTCCTCCTGCATGCGTCGAACCAAGCTAAACATCTCAACGGACTTTCGAACCGTGTTCTCATACTTCTCCTTATGACTCAAGTATTCTTCAGGCACCGATTCTGACTCCTTACGCTTGCTAAACATCACATCCTCTGCATGAAACAAATGAAAGGTGTTATTTCCTACGTCATCATTGATTGATGACTCATCAATCAAACCCGCCTTGCATCAATCAAAGTACCTACATGCACTTTTTGGGGTGTAAGAAAGTATAAAACCGGCCAAGTGCGTGTCAGGCCACGCGCAATGTGGGGTTCCGAAGGTGTAAGTTTATGGATTATTTCTAATTAACTATACTTATGATAACATAGTTGTGAAAGTCCTTGTAAATTGATCATATAAGCATCATAATATAACCTATTTTTGTGAATTTTTTACATGTCCAACTCCAAACGTTTAGCTGGTGTGGCGGGACACTTGACTCTAACCAAATTTCCTAGTACTTTAACTCGGTTTCGTGAAATTCATCATCGACTACTTTTCATGTCTCCTATTACATGAAATACTATGTTTTTTTTTTCTTTTCTTACGTATAATATTTTTGTATATCTGTGAACAGCACTACGATAGTAGGTATAGAAACTACAAGAGAACGATATTCGATATTGCTACTAAGTACCGTAAAAATAATTTTGTTGAAAAATATTTTTACTTTTGGATTTTCCTTTGTCTTTTCTATTGAATTATGTTCGAAACCAACGAACTACCTATTACCAAATGCAATGACTGCCGCCGGTTATGTTAATCGTCAGTTACGTCAGTATGAATGTACCTAAGTTCGTTAAACTCATCACAAACTGCGTCCAGTGGGCTTAGTGCGAGTTTTACGTGACATAACGGGCTCGCTAACGTAAAGGAAAGTCAGCTATGCTATTGGCTACCGATACATTTCTTTTAAATTCTTTTCACTGCCGCCAAATCGGTAGCCAATAGCATAGCTGACTCGCATTTAGGTAGCGAGCCCGTTATGTAACGTAAAACTCGCACTAAGCCCACTGTAAAAAGATATATGTATTACGTATTTAAAAGGTCATCAAGATTTAATTCGACAATAATATTATAGACAAACTTGACAAGTGCGAGTTAAACTCGCTTGGATAGGGTTTCGTACGTTGATTATGTATTTACCGTTATTTTCCTACTTTATTTATTTTTGCCATTTTTTTAAGACCATATAGACTTCTTATAGGTTTTCCTGTAATATTTAAGTAAAAAACTATTCTCTGTTTTTTTTCAAAATTCTAGCGTCGGTAGTTTCGGAGATAAGGGGGGGGAATGGCAAATTTGCTGTAATTTTCGTTCTTTTTTTAATAATTTAGAAACTATCCATTGTAGAACTATAACAAAATATATTTGAGATCCTTACAACAAGCCCTTTTATTTGACATACCACACCACGGTTTGCAAAACAGTTATTGTTTAATTTTGATTTCGTTAATTTTTTTTTCAAAATTCAGTTGTTTATACCTTCGTCTTTGAGTCACAAAAAAGTACATGAGTAGATACCAAATTTCAACTCATTTAGTCCAGTAGTTTCGGAATAAATTGGCTCTGAACGGCGGTCGCCCAGACGCACGAGAAGGGTTCCCTTTTTCGTTTTTTACGGAACCCTTAAAACATCAAAATCTAATCGCCTTTACCATTTTAAACCATTTCCCAATCTATATGTACTCGTATAATATTTGTGTTTGTAAATAAAAATTTCCTACCTCTTTCTCTCCTTTCCAAGGTTTTTTGCGGTCCTCCGTCTATAAGGTTTGTGAGTTCCTCTATGTTAAAAGAACATCTATCTCTCTCCCGCTGCAGATCCTCATTGACTTTCCCCATCACTAAATTACTTTACACGCGATACACAGTAAAGTGTAAACTCGGTGACTCGTTCTGTTGACGGCCACTACGAAACTGCTAAATAATCTCACTATAGGTACATTTTCAATGACCTCTCGTGACACGTAACAAATAGCGCAGAGGGTAACTATTTTGTCCATGTTTTATCAAACTAACGTTCGTATACAGCATAAATTGGTTTACAGTGACCAAGCCTGCTTAACGAAAGATCCCGAGTTCGATTCTCGATGGATGAAAGCATCTTAGTATATAATGTTATTAATAATAGATATTAATAACTCACTGGGAAATGTGGACGCAACTAACCTTGTAACGCGTTCTAGGTGTTATTAGAAATTTACTTTTACTTTCGTCTGTTCGTGGACCGTAAAGGAAAAGCGATAGTAAACTGAAATTATTGTTCTCCAACTTGGTGGTACAACGCCCATAGCAACATTGAAACCCATACAAAAATAATAAATAGGTACCTATGTATATAAATCCATGCCAAGTTACAGCTTTCCAGCACTGAGGATTTCGAAGCTATGCTGCGGACGGTGACATGAACGAACTATAAGGGTTCCTTTATGACTTCCTGTGGCGCCCTGGGCGGTCGCCCAACCACGCCCTCCCTAGACCCAACCCTGACGCCGCTACTTCGGAAGGGACCCTTCGCCATATCGTCGTCTGGTGTTTACTGCCGGATGCAACTTATGAGGAGGGTTACTTTAATTAATTTATTTATTATTTAATTAGCTACCTACTCAGTCTCTGCGATTGTTAGGTATTCGTAATTCAGTAGTCTCAAGCTTTTATTAGCAACGAGATCATATTATTTTATTATCTCCTACACTTACAAAATAGCATGAGGTATAAAAATGTTTAAGTATTTGAAGGTTCACAAGTCATTTCAATGCAATGAGTTCATTGAAGTTAAATGAGTATAATATGTATGTCGTGTAATTTCTCTTATACAAGTTGTACATATCAGTTACGTTGTAGACATAGATATAGTAATGGTTGTAGATGTAGGGGCTTTGCGCTATACGTAACACAGAGTACTTATGATACGTAATACAGTGACGTCACACCTGACCTGAATCACGCTACTGAAGTTTTCTAGATCGCTTGCATGTGATTTTGATTACAAGTCAAGTCAGACTGACTGATTTTGGGTCACCAAATTAGGGCGTTATACATAAGATTATTATGATATTTATTCATGATAGGCTAGTATGAAAATAAAACTCGTAATTAACCCAATGTTTTATTGGATAATTTTATTTTATCTTATCTAGGTAAGTGATCACTTCTTGGCGGTGACCGCGGCTTCGTCTTCCCGCGCGAAGGTCTGCAACAGCTCCTCTTTCTTGGCTGCGATGCGCTCTTCACGTCGCTTGCGGGCTTCCTTCACCTTGTTACGACGGGCCTCGGCTTGGTCACTGGTGTGAAATAATAAAAAAAAATTAATAAATGCTGATACACTCATATACCAGCACTAGGAATATCCATGTCACGGATGGCGTGGTCATGTATTAAAAAAAATCAAAAATATTTCCATGTTATGTATTGACCATAAATAACATCCACAACCTGAGAAAAAACATTGAACTGTCAAGTAAAATAAATATTTGCCCTGGCTGGGCTGAATCTGGGATCCCTTACATCACTAGAAGCTGGGATATCAGTACCAACTGGACTACAAATACAATTGAACACAATACAATACAATTTTAACTATCACCCAGGGTTGACTGGTGGAGAATGCCATATTAGGCATTAAGTCCGCCCATTGTTATCTAGTTTTTTAGGTTAACAATAAAGAGTGAAATAAATAAATAAATAATTGACTAGCTAGATTTTACACAGCCCCCTCACACATTGCTCAAATAATTTATCACATTTTTTTTTAATTTAAAATTTCATGCTGACAACAGCCATTCAAAATCATTATTTTCCATTCAAACTGCTCTAACAGAAAAGTCAAGAATATCAGGAATACTTGTGAAATTGCATTGTTCAAACATATTCATTTCAATTCATATTTTTCTAAAAATATATCTGTACAAATTGCACCAAGCAATATAAACAAAAAAAATTTGTGACACAAATAAAGACTGGACAAAACCTCACCTCAACATCTTGGTCCTGGCCTTCTCAGCCTTCTTCCTGTGGATGTACTCCATGAGGACACGCTTGTTCTTGAACACATTACCCTTCGCCTTCATGTACAGCGCGTGGTACAGGTGCCTGTCAATCTTCTTGGCCGTTCTGTACTTGAGCAGCAGCTTACGGAGCACCCTTTGTCTTTGAACCCACAGTTCCTGGAAATTTAAAATGAACATTGTCATTCTGGCTCCCATTTACATTTGAATACAGGTGCATCAGTACTTGTATGGTCAATGTTGTGTCATATAGCTTTTTTAAGTAAATAGCTAACAAGTGAACAGAGAAACCAGCTGATGACACTTGCCATTGGAATTTAAACAATTCCAAACGTAAAATCTCAACTTTTAGGCAAAGGTTACTGTACAGTAGACAAGTACTTAAATGACAAAGACACATTGAAATGACCATCTCTGCAACCAGTTCTGTTCAAGTTAGTGATATTTGTTTTTGTAATAAATATACCAATGTATTTTTATTTTTAAAAGATGTGCTGAGGAGGTTCTTTAAGGCTTTTATTCTCCTCCATGTCAAAGCACCTTTCGAGCAAGCACTTTCTGAAAAGCTGGTAATTAAAAAATGACGTGCATAAGTGTATCAGTGATACCAATATGAATAAATTATTTTGAATTTTTAAATTTTGATGGTAAGTAATCATCATCATAAGACTGATAAGAAAGAAAGTACTGGTTTTCAAGGCTATCCTCAAGTAAGACTTGACTTACAACTCTCTCTGTTCATCACCATACATCATACTTCCAACAGTACGATTTGTTTTATCTTAGTTTATTTACATTTTCTATTTTAGTTATAATTTGACAACAATAAATATAAAATCTAGATTTGTTTCATTTATAGGTATTACTTATCATCAGTTACTTATTGCTAAACATAAACATACAAGTAAAAAGATGAAAATGCTATAAAAATTAACTATTTTTATACAATGAAACTCACTTTTTGTGGCATACGCGCGTTAGCTGTACCTCTTCTTTTACCAAAGCCACAATGACGACCCTTTCTCCTGGCCTCTGTGTTCTTTCGGACGCGGGCACGTGAGTGCACGGCTACGGGCTTCTTGATGACTAGACCATCCTTGATCATCTTACGGATGTTCTGTCCTGGAAACCGTTACAGCTATTAATATATGTTAAAAGAAACATTAAAAGCAATTTTCTATATTCCAACACTAATTTTGATATGACCCAACAAAAACAGACAAATGAATATCTATAGTGTACTATTTAAATGGAAAGTGCATTCTACTATCAGCTGCTTATAGACATTTGGTCATGATTTTTGTCTCTTTCTATTTGTCCGTGCTAATCTCTAGAACGGCTGAACTGATTTTAAGGGAACTTTCACTGGAAGATAATAATGGGCAACATAAAGGCTAATTTTAACTCTGAATTCCCACGGGATCGTTATTTAGGCGGGACAGCTAATTATAAATATTTTTGGTTAATTGTTGCACTATAGTGTGATACTAGTGAGTTCGTAAAAGGTATTTGTATTTATTTTGACCAAATACGTGTGAAGAATCTTAATATTGACCAAGTAAAACTATTGCTGGAAAGCACCACACGCAAGGAGAGATAATGCTAAAAAGATGGCAATTTAGTATTTATTTTATTTCAGTATATTTTTGGTAATATTTAAAATGCGCGGGTACAGTGAGAAACCAAGTAGTGACCAAGTGTAAGAAGCGGAGGCTTATTTATACTTACTGGAGTTGGTGTTGGCGATTTCATTGATCTCATTTGGATCCAACCAAACCTTTTTTTTACCACATCTCATAACAGAGGCTGCAAGCCTCTTCTGCAGCTTTAGGGAGCTGGAAAAAATAAAAAAATATACTTGAACACCACATGGCATAGCAGGCCGATAACATGTTTGTGAAACCTTAAGAAAATTCCCGTCTCAAACAACAAAAACACATTGTTTAGGCGTCAAATACATTTGTTATTATTTATGTCTCTTGAAATACATCAAAAAAGACTGTAAAATATTTTAAAATAAAATATCTAACCTCATCTTGACACGGTGAGATCCAACGCACACAGGAAAGAAATATGGCGGTCGTTGTTTATGCCAAGAACATTCAAAATGACGTAACAGAATAAAAATATAGCAAATTACAGACTATCACAATCCGAGAAACCGGAAATTAAGATTATATCTTTAATTTTTATATTTATCGTCCTCAAAATAAAATAGAAAATATTAAAAATGTTTCTGATAATTTAATTAGCACCTAAATCTAAACGGACTGAAATGAAATTCTGTGTTGTAAAACTATAATATTTATGGTTAAAAGCGTCATTTTTACATTGAACATAGATATAGAAGTAACAAGATTTTGCCACGGCGTGGCCTCACATGAGACAGCGCTAGTATACTATACATATATTAAATAGTTATGCAAGAGTTTTTGTAGTGTTACCAGGTTGATGAAATTTTCCATTGCAAGAACAGTCACAGAGTTTTCTTCACAGAACTAGTACTTTTACGCCCCATTTACATACTCGGAGTGTATGTATATGTAACCATGTATTTGTCGGGGAGTCTGAACCTAAACCCCATAAAAAAGGCGTGATCTGTAGTTGTATGGGTGATCACTAGGGGAAAAATTTTTTCGGAGTCGTTAAGCCATATCAGAAGCCTTCGGGCGGCATGAAGACTTCCGACACTTGGATTAGCCACTAACTCCTCCAAAAATCTGCATTGGAGCAGCGTGGTGGAGTAGTCTAGGCCTCCTCAAGAGGAGACCCGTGCTCAGTAGTGGGCCATTCATGGGTTGAAGCCAAATAAGTACGACTTTTGATTTTAGATAATAGTATAATTTTGAAATAAAACAACCATAATATCAACGTAACATTTAATAATAATAACATACAATAATTTAAAAAAAAATTGTGGTCTAACACGTTCTTGTAGTCCCTAGTAGTCGAAATTATAAAAAAATATTCATAATGTTTGCTTGTCAATAATTATCAAACATCATTGCCATACAGCTATCAAATACCTACATATTGTATTTTAATTTGGCCCTACTATAGATATGCTTACCAAACAATGCATCTTTGAACATTTTGATCTTCTTGTACAACATTATCACGTCACTCATGATATTAATAGGACCAACCTAAAAAGAAATTAAGGGTACTAAAATTTATGTAAATTTTATTAACACACTAATATAAATTAATATAATTATATTATATATTTTCTTGTAATCAATACATGTACTAAGACTGTGACTAATCAATTTGTGTACATTGAAGATTTGTGAAAAACTTTCACAGGGGTATTTATTAACACAATAGATCCCATTAAAATTAGTTTTACAATTTTTGTCTGTTTATCTTTGTTTGTTCCGGCTAATTTCAGAAATTGTTATGAGCTTGGGTTATCATTTAGTGCTTTTTATTCTTCAATCGGTTAAAGATAGTAAAATATCAATTAAAAGAATATTGTCCATACATTTATGGAATGTATTTATTATGGACAGCACAGTATTTTTGAAAATCTGATCTGGCAACACTGGTTTGGCACTTAAATAGGTGCCAAAACACAATATATATGTATAAATGTATAATAAAATCGGCCACGCTGACGGGGACAAAAAATAACATTTTTGTCTCTGTCTTTCACGTAGATTTTGTAACTGGCGATCTCGCTCTGTAAAAAGTATGGGAGAATCTTGTTAGTTCTATATCTATGACATTGAAGCATGAATGACGTTTGACAATGTGGCGTGAATGACAACTGACAAGTCTTAGTGTCTGTCAAATGGTATTTTGACAATTGACACTAGTGAGTGACACTACTCAATTGTAAATTTATTTTTGTAGTGATGAAGAAATTGTTTACATAATCTCTAAAATAATTTATTTAACGTCTTCAGATTATTTGCTTACTCTCAGTGGAGCAAATAAATAAGAAAAACAATTTCTTTCTAATAACAAATTTCAGAATTTTAGTTTTTTATTTATGTTAAACTTTTCTTTGTCCCTATGTACCTACGTACCTACATAAAAGTAAATATTAATTATTTAAAATTCTAATTGAATCGATAAGTATGTTACGAAACTAATTTAAGATTAGAACGTCACAATACTCACAATATAATATATATTACAGTCTTTTGAAGTCCGCGCGCTAATCTGCTAGTTAGCAAAAACTTGTTTTTTGGAAGGGGGTCAGTACCTCAGACCTAAGTGGTGGAATATTATTGCGTAAAGAAAGACTACGTCAATAATTACGTGTTGGTAACGGAAACGGCATTAGAAAATAGCTTTTTACGATTTCTTGATACTTGTGTTGTGGACTGCTACTTGCTAGAGAGAGAGCGTTTTGTAATTTTGTCAGTGAGTGATCAGTCAGTCACTTGTGCAGCTCTGGCTGGTGAAGTCGTGTGTAGTGCGTGATTTGTATATTTATACACAATGTCGAGTCCCAAAGTAAATCGTGATTTACAAAATGAAAGAAACCAATGTACATTCAATGTTACCGAGTTAATTAACTGGATAGATGGTGGAGCCAACAAAACTGAGGAACGAAAAAAACGAGGTTGGTAGCCAGCTATAATTGTAGTGCATTGTGTAAATAATTATGAAATCATCTTGTTTTTACTATGAAGTAATTTTGAATAATGTTCTAAAATTTTCCTATCCTTAATATCTTTTAATTGTATGAAGCAATATTTGTTACTTTTGATATGTTAATCCTTGACTCCACCTGATGGTAAGCCCTGATTTAGTCCAGGATGGTATATAGATAATTATTGGAGATTGCATAAATTTCTCTAAGAATAGTTTTTAAAGAAAGTCACTAATATTATGCATAATCAGTGCATGGATCCGTTCAAATAAACTGAGCAGATAAATGGTGACCCATAGATGTTTTGAGTCCAAAGGTGAATGTGTTAGTTTGATAACAACTGTGATTCAAATAATAGTAGCAAATTAGATAAGTTAATGATGCTATCAAGTACACATTCAGTATTTTTATTCATTATAATGTAAATTGGAGCATTTTACAAACAACAGGAGTTATTACACTGTTATCAATATAATTATTTACATCACTAAAGTTTAATTAAATAGAAAGACACAGATTAGTTTATTAAAATACTTTGCTTCCACCCATGGCTTTCATGGTAGAGTGGTTTCATGAAACAAAAATGCAAAGTTGTACATATTGCTATTTGCAACATATTTATGTCCTGCTTGTGTGTGAAGGCACACAAATTATGGTACACAAAAAATTAATTAAGTATTTAATATAATTAAGTAATCTTAACTACCAATTGAGTGTAGTTACCCACGATACAGAGAATCCTAGTGTGGGAACTATGTATCCTATTGGCTGATGTGGTGTGATCTTTTATACAACAAAATTGTTCTTATTCCTATTATGAATATTAACCCTTTGCACTTGAGAGGTGAGTTTTGCTCACCACATGATTTATTGCCACAACTCGAGAAGTGACTCGCTCACCACTTTGTTTGGTGCGGAAATTCGATGATCAATTACCAAATACAGAAACATAAGGAGTTTACACATCGCATCGAATTTCCGCACCAAATAAAGTGATGAGCGAATCACCTCTCGAGTTGTGGCATTAAATCATGTGGTGAGCAAGACTCACCTCTCAAGTGCAAAGGGTTAATTTGATAGTGTACTTTCAGAGGACATGGCACTCAGTGAAGGTATACATCATGAGGAGGTACCATCAATGTATCTCAGCCACAAAGAGAAATATGAACTAGCTGTAAAGAAGGCTTGCATGCTTTTCAAGATGATCCGAAGATTACAAGAAGAAGACAATGCCGGAATGGAGAATTATTTGTAAGTAGTTAATAAGAACCTTTGTGAGCTTATTATTACTATCTAAATGATTTTTTCCATTGCCCATATTCAGCCACACTTTGAACAACTTACCACCATTAAAAGAAATTGCGTAAATTTAGAAAGCTTTGTATTATTTGAAAGGTTTGAAACCTGGCTAGGGCAGATATTTATGTCACAGATATATACTTGTACTTGGGTCATGGATGTTATTTTATGTGTAATATGTGTAGTCCATGCTACTAATTCACATAATAACCTACTACAGGGGTATGAGTTTGTTAGCGTTTATTTATTTATTTATATTTTCTGTATATAATCTAAATAATATAATAAAAGAAAACAATTTAAATTATGCCGATGCCAGCAATAATGGGAACACAATGCCAAGTATAATTACTATAGTAAAACAAAGTTTCTGAGTTGCTGAGGAGTTTCTTTAGGCTTTTCTTCTCCTCCACGACAAAGCACCTTCCGAAAAGCCAAAAAATGACGTGCATAAGTGTATCAGTGATACCTATATGAATAAAATATTTTAACTTTGACTTTGAAGTGGCCAAGAGTGAGTTGGACTCGCCCATTCCAGTTCCGTAGTAGTAAGAGCCAAAATACTATTTATCATGTTTCGCCAGCAAAAATAACTTGGTTTTTCAGTGTTTGTATAAATGACAAAGTTATAATATATTTTCGCTTTTTGAAAATGTGCTATATCTCAAAAACTGCTAACTATATCTCGTTCAAACTAAATTTTATTTAAAGTGTTAATTGAAATCTACAGCATATATATATTTTTTTATTCTTGACTCTTATTTTAAAAGTTAGAGGGGAGGGGGATACACATTTTACTACTTTGGATATTTCAAATGACTGACTTTGAGAAAAATTGTTTTAGGAAGCTCAATGTAATTTTTAAAGACCTATCTATGGACACCCTATACGTTTGATAAAAATATTTTTTTAAGTTTAAATTCCATGTATGAGCTGTGTAGTCCATTAGGACTGTCTGAAACTATTAAGTTTCGGATGGACAGACTAACAGACAGACAAACTGCTTTGACAAGTCAAACTTAACAAGTACACTTGATTGTGTATGGCCTCCATAAGGGTTCTGTTTCTTGGTATCTGGCTACGGAACCCTAAAAATGATTTTATTATTCTTTGCTATGGGTATTAAAACTGATTAATTATAAATTCAATTGAATGATGATAAAAGGTAATAGACACTAATAGATTTTTAAATCTCTCTAATTATTTCATTCCATTTTAATTGTGTTGATTGTAACAATTAGTGTATAATAGGTCATTGGGTTAATGACAATTGCATCACTAGTAAATCATAAACAATTCTTTTGCAGGGCAGTATTGGGCGGTAATTTAGGTACAGCGATCCTTGGCGATGGATCACCCTTAACGTTACACTATGTAATGTTCATACCAACTCTAATGGGTCAAGGAACAGTGGAACAACAAGCATACTGGATAGGCAGAGCTTTCACTCTCAGTATTATTGGCACTTACGCTCAGGTAAGGTATAGCTGTAATTTACAAACATTGAAATTCATAGTTTGGCAAAGGGAGATCTCCCGCCAGGCGAGGTGTGTTGCCTGAGAGGCGGCCGAGCCCCGACTGACGTTGTCGGAGCATTCGTATAATAGTAATAATATTCGTATAATATACTTCGATAGCGTGATTCGTTTTTAGCGTGTGCGCTGTCCCTTAACAATATTTGCGCCGCTTGTGTTGACTTTAACATTAGATGAAGACGAATCACTAATGAAAGAATTTTGTTGGGACTTCTGTGTCAAACAATGTGTGAGCTCACAGCCTTTGATTCAAATCTAACATAAATAGGTACTAACATAGCGAATTATTCAAAGTTTGTTATATAGTAATTATTATTATTTTACCAAAAAACTAATCTTCGAAAAATGATCTAATTAGTTATTTTCACAAAACGTTGTTTATACAGACAGAGTTAGGTCACGGCACGTTCGTCCGTGGGCTGGAGACGACAGCGACGTACGACCCGTCCACCAAGGAGTTCGAGCTGCACAGCCCCACACTCACCGCGTACAAATGGTGGCCCGGTGGACGTGAGTATATCCTTGTGTTGGGACTTGGGCTCAGCCCAATAAAACGACCATTTCACAGCTGTTTTTATTACACTTTCCACAAAACAACATTACTAATATCATGTATTGCTATGACTTTTGTTTCTAATTTCCATCCCACCGCTCAAACCAAATTATTAGGACGTTTAATTAGGGTTGCCAGATGGCCGGGTTCGTCTGGATTGTCCCGAAATTTCACATGATGTCCAGAGTCCCGACAAAATACGAAATGTCCCCATAGTTCACTCGATTCAACTGTCTCAACTGAACGCGTTTACCGACGCACGTGGTCTAGTTGGTTTTTTTTCGTCGTCAGCTCGTTTCCCGGCTATTTCGAAAAAAAAAATTCCCGATAAACCCCGACTTTTTGAAATTTTCTCCAGATATTTCAGCTTTATCATGTGGCAACCCTACATTCAGCATGTGGCCTGATAACGCACAACACTGAAAATAGTGGATTTTTTTGCGTATCTTACAATAAGTTTTATTTATTTAAGTAATACATATAAGAAAAAAATTCCCAATCAGATATTGATAACTGTAATTGTATGCACAGTGCCATGAAATCGATTTATTATACATGGGTGTCTAAAATATTAATTCACTATTTCGCTATGTAATTGACATACAAAGCATTAGTAATGACTACATTATGTGGTCAAAAATAGACCGTAATTGATGAAACTAATGTTTATCAATTAAACAAACTAATAATTAAACTAGGCATGTCTGTCTAGTGAATTCCCCGCTTTAGTCATTTACAGTAAGAACGTAAACAAGAGTGATTTATTTTATTTAAATGAATGTATTTGTAAAATATAACAAATTTTAGTTTCTACCTTCTTTACATAATAGATTTCAGATTATTTATATACATTATAAATTTTAATCAGCCCCGGATCTAAGGGGGGGCAAACCGGGGCACTTGCCCCGGGCGGCAGTTTCATGGGGGCGCCAAATCCTTGAGACAAGAATTCGAAATATCGAACAAATGAATTTTTATCAAGTAATCGAATCTTAATATAATATGTTTGAAAAACAAACGTGTATCAATGATACCTATATGAATGAATTTTGAATTTTTTTTTTTTCTATTTCATAAATTGCATAAATTTTTATCTACTCTCTTGGTGGTCTTGCGTCTTCAAAAGGGCGTTACCCTTCCATCCATCCATCAGCCCTTGGAGGTCCACTGCTGGACATAAGCCTCCTCAAACTTGCGCCACTCTGACCGGTCCTGAGCCTTCTGCATCCAGCGGATGCCTGCTGTCTTCTTCAGGTCGTCAGTCCATCTGGTCTGGGGGCGTCCTATACTCTTTTTTCCGAGATGTGGGCGCCATTCGAGGACCTTTTTTCCCCAACGGTTCTCGGTCCTTCGCACTATGTGGCCAGCCCATTGCCACTTCAGCTGGCTAATTCTTTGAACTATGGCGGTTACCCTTGTTCGTCTACGGATCTCCTCGTTTCTGATGCGATCACGTAGAGAAATACCGAGCATAGCCCTCTCCATAGCGCGCTGTGCTACTCTGAGCTTGTGGATTAGGCCAATAGTAAAGCACCACGTCTCGGATCCATATAACATCACTGGCAACACACACTGCTCGAAAACCTTCGACTTCAGGCACTGAGGTAGTATTTTGGACGACAAGATATGACGCAGTTTCCCGAACGCAGCCCATCCGAGTTGGATTCTACGAATGACTTCTTACTCGAAGTTGGACTTACCCATCTGGATCAGTTGTCCCAGGTAATTGTATTCGTCTACATCTTCGAGAGCAGCGCCGTCAACAACAACCGGTACGGGTGTAACATGGACATTCGACATGATTTTCGTCTTGTCCATGTTCATCTTAAGACCCACGCGTTGTGAGGCGCTGTTCAAGTCCCCGAGCATTGTACCAAGTTCTTCCAGGGAACCCGCCAGGATGACTATATCATCGGCATAGCGCAGATGTGTGATGTATTTGCCATTGATGTTAATGCCACGTCGTTTCCACTCCATCAGCTTGAACACATCTTCTAACGCAGCGGTGAACAGTTTTGGGGATATAACGTCCCCTTGCCTGACACCTCTCTGCAGTTGGATGGGGTTCGTGGCTGTGTCGTGTACTTTGACGGACATAGTGGCTGATGCGTACAAACACTTCAACTGTGATTTCAGTTACGAATTGTTGATTAATAAAAATATAATCACTGCTGATAAAGACGTGGCAAGCGAGTTTGAAAATCATTTCTGTAACATTCCTATAACGTTAACCCGTTCACTAGCTTCTTCACCGGCGGAAGCACTTTCTATATTAAAAAATCATGTTAATGAATGTAACATTTTATTTGAATTTAAACATATAACCACTAGAGACATAATTAAAGCATTTCAGTCTCTGAAGGTAAAGAATACAGGTGACTTGTGGGGCATCTCGGTAAAAATAATACAGTATATTATAGATATCATAGCTCCATATTTGATCGTAGTTTTTAATAAATGTATAGATCTCGGTATCTTTCCAGATCTTATGAAATGCAGCAAAATCATTCCACTTTTTAAAACAGGTGAAAAAACTGATGTTAATAACTATAGACCAGTTTCTGTTTTACCAACTCTTAGTAAGATCTTCGAAAAGATAATACTGAATCAAATGTTAACCCATTTCAATAATAATAAATTATTACATCCTGAGCAATACGGTTTCACGAAAGGCCGGAGTACAACCGATGCCGGGGCTAGGCTTTTAAAGCATATATTTGAAGCATGGGAAGCATCACAAAATGCCATAGGTGTATTTTGTGACTTATCTAAGGCATTTGATTGTGTTGAGCACGAAACATTGCTGCTTAAACTTGGCCACTATGGTATAAAAAACAAGGCCCTTAGCTTGATCGCGTCTTATTTGAGTGATAGAATACAAAAAGTAAGCATAAACTAAATATATATACTAAGTCATCGGGGTCACCGGCTGTGATGGGTGTACCGCAGGGCTCTATATTGGGTCCGTTTCTTTTTCTGGTATATATTAATGATTTACCACATTATGTAAAGAACCAAGCGGATATTGTACTATTTGCTGATGATACATCATTAATATTTAAGTGTGAAAGGAATAAAGTAAATTTCGACGACGTAAATAGTGCTCTTTCGCATGTGTCGCGTTGGTTCACTATCAATAACTTACTTTTAAATGCAAAAAAAACTAAATGTATAGAGTTTGTGCTACCTAATGTTAAAAAAGTCAGCAAATCTCTTAAACTAAATAATGAAACATTGCATATGGAGGAATCAACGGTCTTTTTAGGGGTGACCTTAGATAGTAAACTTCAATGGGGCCCACATATAACAAATCTCGCGACAAAACTTGGTAGGGCTGCTTATGCTGTTAGGAGAATAAGGCAGTATACTGACGTCGAAACTGCTAGGATAGTTTATTTTGCTTATTTCCACAGTGTTATGTCATATGCCATCTTGCTGTGGGGCAAAGCAGCCAATATAGAACAAATTTTCATTCTCCAAAAAAGGGCTGTTAGGGCTATCTATAAACTTAAGTCTCGGGAATCTTTGCGTGAAAAGTTCAAGGTAATAGGTATACTTACAACAGCTTCCCAGTATATCTTCAATAATGTAGTTTTTATAAGGAAGAATATAAACGCGTATAAACAAAATTTTGATATTAATAATCGCCAAACAAAAAGAATGTATCAATTAATTACGCCTTCGTTCCGCCTAAGTAAAGTGCAACGATCTTTCATAGGGCTTGGTGTACATTTCTATAATAAAATCCCAAAAATAATACGTGACTTGCCAATAGAATCTTTCAAAAAACGTGTAAAAACACAATTGTTAGGCAAGGGATATTATAGTGTAAACGAGTATTTAAATGACAAAGACGCATGGAAATGATTAGCTCTGCAACCAGTTCCACTCAGAATAGTAAACTTTTGTATGATAATATCTTTTTTGTAATATTTTTTTTAAAAGATGTGCTGAGGAGTTTCTTTAGGCTTTTCTTCTCCTCCATGACAAAGCACCTTCCGAAAAGCCAAAAAATGACGTGCATAAGTGTATCAATGATACCTATATGAATAAAATATTTTGACTTTGACTTTGACTTTGAACACCTCGATATACCGGTAGTCGATCCGGCACCGCTGAAGAGAATTGAGTACTGCCCAGGTCTCGATAGAATCAAAGGCTTTCTCATAGTCCACATAGGCGACTCACAACGGCAAATTATACTCCTCGGTCTTCTGTATAATCTGCCGCAGTGTGTGTATGTGATCCATGGTGCTGTAGCCTTTTCGGAATCCTGCTTGTTCGGGAGGCTGGAAGTAGTCAAGCCTGCGTGCAATGTGATTTGTGAGCACCCTCGAAAACAGCTTATAAACGTGGCTCAGAAGTGCGATTGGCCTGTAGTTCCTCAAAAGGGCTTTATCACCCTTTTTGAAAAACAGAGTCACCACACTTCTGCTCCACGCTTCCGTTCCAGTATGGATGACGGTATCAAGCAGTTTTTGAAGCGCCACTAGGAGGGGTTTCCCCCCAGCTCTTAGCAGCTCGGCCGTGCTACCGTCATCTCCCGGTGCCGTGTTGTTTTTAAGCGTTTCCCTTAGGCTACAAGAATAAATAGCAAAATTTGAAAAATTTTTGCACCTATTTAAACAAAATATAGTTATTGTTCTCGAATTAAACAATAAAAACTTACCCCTTTTGCGCACAAACACTTCAATAACCAATAGGTATATGATTTCCGTAATAAAAATCACAGTAACTTTGTAGCTGTTCCTACCATCTCCCAATACGCCACTGATTCTTACTTTGAAGTTGCGAATTTGTCCTACCGTATGCTACAGCCTATCTAACCAAGTTTATTTATGATTACCCACATTGTATTATACTTTTTTTTTCATATTGCGTGGCGATGCGTCGCCACGGCCTGTATCGCCACGACAACAAATACGTTTACCCTCACCTATAGCTGTTTCACATCAAAAGATTTAATTTATTACACGATTATTATTTTAACAAAAAAAAAACAAATGGTCACAAAAATGCTATTCATTGGCATTGAAATATAATGTCATAGAACAGACATCTCGAACAAAATGTGCGTTCCGCCCGGGAGGTTCGATTTTCAAAATTAAGCCACGGTTCTCGTTTCAAAATCGAACGAATCCATTGAAGATTGAAGCCACGTGGCGCTAATGCATTGGGGCATACATCGCTCACCTAGTAATATAATGGCACATCTGCAAAAAATGCGACATTGAGTTTATATATGGTATATCTACGTGTTTAAAAGTGCCTAATCTACATAGTGGTAAATACGTATATGTATTAATGTTTATACTGGTAACCAAACCCATACAATCTGTAAAAAACGTAAACAGAACCCATAAATTAATTTTAAACATTTTTATAAAATTTTTGAAATTCGTTTCTGTAAAATAAGAAAAACGTAGATGTGCCGTCGTATTACTGGGTGAGCGATTTCATGGCAATTTCTGGCAATTTTAATAGTTTTTTTCAAACGCTGAAGCGAGGGGGCGCCACTATCAAGGATTTGCCCCGGTTCAAAAAAATCGTAGATCCGGGGCTGATTTTAATAAACGCTTACACACTCACATGTAAACCTACTTTTACCTGTGAGAATAATAATTTTAATTCAATAAGGTACATATCCGCCAGATAATTCTCTAACTAGTCTTAAAAATAACGTATTGATTCCAATGATTGATTGATTCTAATTGAAAAATGTGTGATAAATATTAATTGCAAGGATAAAAATAAATATTCTTAACAACAATGTTGACGTCGTAACTTGTTATCGTTACGACGGTTCATAATGTCATTGCCGCGAAGTGGACTTTGGAGCTATTGTCTGTAATTCTATGTTCAAGTTTTTCTATGTAACACACCAGTCATCAGACATCAGTGATACCAACTCCCAAGCCCCAGCCAGAACACGAATTGTTTCGTATTTCACATGCTTCACAGACGTTAATTGGGATGCCAATAAAAAATTTGAAACCAGTTTTTAAATTAAAACTGTGAAGTATTTTCTCATCTACCAAGTCATTTTTATTATGATTATTTGTTAAATGTCTAATGGTTATGTTTCTAAAGTCCTCTGCGAGTTCTGCGACCAAATTTTGTTTCTTGTAGCCAGACCCATTATATTTGACATTTATTTATTTAAACTCTTTTGATTGTGCACACTAAAGAAAACATTTCCGAAAGGGTACACTATTAACTGGTTAGTACAATACAATGGGCGGCCTTATCGCCTACAAGTAATTTCCAGACAACTCATAGTAGCGAGAGGAGAATCGTTTCTGGGAGAAATCTGGTAAGATATTCTGGGGTTCCAATCTCTGATTTGGTCAGGCGACATAGGCGCTCGACTAATACGTGAGATATAGTTATGCAGTCGCAGAGGATGTGGATAGATGTTTCTTCTACTTCTACTGTGGTGTGGAGTGGAGTGCGGTGGTCTTTCTTTCGGTCACAAAGAAAACATACGCTTAGTAAAAATGGGGGATGGCAACAGTCTGGTTGCGAAAAAAAAACAACGTTATTAAATTAATATTATGTACTTTGTAACTTTGAACATATTTTCATTGATAACATAAAGATGTGCTCGATCATTGTTGTTATCTATCAAAATAATATAATTAGTATCATGATCCGATTAGTTAGTAATCCTATTTTTACAAATACTTAACGTACATATGATAATAATACATAATTAATAATACACAACAATGTACCTATTATAAATTCATCTCACTCAGAGGGTACCTACTTCATTAATGCGTTTAATATTGGGGTGTAGTATTCCATTCAACTTAAAATATCTAACCCAACTTTCCTTGCTTGTGATCCTTCTCGCTGAAAGCCGTTTCGTTGGGCCCTATATCACTCGATGATATTAATGTGCGGTGGTTGGATTTTTTAAAAGTAAGAGCCAGTAATAAATTGGACCCCGTTTACTTGATGTCAGTTGGCGGTATTGACCAACTATCATCTGCTTCATAGAAGGTTATTTAATGAAAATATAATTAAACCTTTGAGCCAAATACTGTATAGATTACATTTTATATAATACATGTGGCACATGGATCTATGACGTATAAGCCCAGAGGAGAACTATGGTTTTGGTCGTAATAAAGCAATGCGTTTTTTGCTGCACAGTACAATTAGAATTCAAAATAACATGTTACACAAACTGCAGTCTTTGTTACACCTAAAGTGCGACAAATATCAGAATGAAATACATCGTCTATAGTCCTTATGTTCCATGTCTTCTATCCCCAGTGGCACACACTGCGAATTACTGCATCGTAATGGCCCAGCTCTACACCAAGGGCAAATGCCACGGCATCCATCCCTTCATTGTGCAGCTGAGAGATGAGGAGACACACATGCCTCTGCCGGGTATCAAGGTGGGGGAGATTGGGGCCAAACTGGGAATGAACGGGACAAACAACGGTTTTCTGGGATTCGACCGAGTCAGGATACCGAGAGATCACATGCTTATGAAGAATTCTAAGGTTTTGGAGGTGAGGGTTTTTTGTATTTAATTAATGGATTTCACATATTTCATACGGTATTTGAGAAGTCTCAGGATTCTTTATTTGCCTATTAAGGTATCAAAATTTCTTTGTACAAATACAAACATAACTACATACATAATTCACCCGATTTGGCAGTGTGAACAAAAAGCCTACACCTTCCGGCATACTATCGCCAAATATGTTTTTTTTTTAATCGTTTATTCACAAAATAACATGCTTGTAGCTAATACAAACATCTCGCCAAAGTATCGATTAGTTTGTAGGCGGAGAGTATTCGCTCTTATTTTATAAACAATAATTACAAATAGGCACAGCAAATAGGTCTTATAAAATAGTGTGATACTCGTATGCGATAGATACTGAAAATATTTATACATAATTTTGACAGTGTAAAAACAAAGAAGTAACAAATGATTAATTTAACATAATATTATTGTGTTCCTAAGAGAACATACCAAAACCACGTGACCCATTTTTTCCAACTTTTTCCCATCCTTCGTGACCATCCGTACTATATGAGAAGACCCCCCTCCCCCCTAGTTTTCACGTGGTAATTCATAAATACGGTTTTCAATACTTTTTTGCAAAAATTCAAAAAATAATAATTTTGCTTATATTTCACGACTTGTGTGGCGCAATGGTTGCTAAAATATTGACTACGTGACAAAAACCTAAACCCCCCATCCCCTCTGTGACCAATCGTGGTGTTTTCAAGACACCTTTCCCCCCTAAATGGGTCACGTGGTTTTGGTATGTTCCCTAACCGTTGATTTACTTGTCAGGACGGTACGTACGTGAACGCGCCGAGCTCGAAGCTGACGTACGGCACGATGATGTTCGTGCGGGTCATGATCGTGAATGACATGTGTAACTACATGGCCAAGGCGGTAACCATCGCCACCCGGTACTCCGCCGTCAGGAGACAGTCGCAGCCGAAGCCTGAGTGAGTCTTTCCTCTTGTCTATGATTGGGTTAATCCGGCACTGATTACTTAGGGCGTACGCACTGCAGCTGCGCACTGCGATATTTTGGCGATAGCGAAATGTCTAGCCATATGGCGGTGTGTAAAAGCCTTAATTGCTTACTAATGCTTTTTTGTCTTTTATCCATTGGCTTAACTTTTATATTTATTCGTTTATTTAATAGAAATGTTTTATGGTAACCATTACATTTGTACTGGAAAATTCTCGATACTGTTCGTTTGTCGACGATTTTTTTTATGATTGGCTAACCATTGTACTTTGCGTTTATTGGCCCTTACTTGGCGTTTATTGATTACGATAGATAAAACTAACTGTCAACTGTCACCATTCAAGCAACCACAGACCACAGTCCTGTAACCGTAACCCGGTTGATCCCCAGTGAACCCGAGCCCCAGATCTTGGACTACGTAACGCAGCAGCACAAGCTGTTCGTGGGCATCGCGGCGGTCCACGCCTTCCGCCTCACCGCCGACTGGCTGTGGCAGATGTACAACAACGTCACCGCTGAGCTGGAGGCCGGGGACCTGGAGAGGCTGCCTGAGGTCAGTGCTGGGATATCGCATGTTACTATAAAAAAAAATAAAAGGGCAACTTTCACCAAACAGATAAAATCTGGACAGACATTAAAAAAACATAAACGTGTACTTATTTATGTACGCGCGTGATAAGTTATATTTCTTTAGAATGAAAAAAAAATTCAAAAAACAATTTCAAAAAAACATTCCAAAAAAAAAATGTAAAAAAATATATATTATAAAAAAAATTCAAAAAGAAGTTTAAAAAAAAATCTAAATATTTTTTCGGTATCAATAGTCGGTATCAATGGGGAGGTCTACACATTATAGGCTCCTATTACTCCTTGATTTTACGTCTATTTTTATTTTGTGCTAATACAAATAATAAAAATTCTTCGTCACTTTTATTCCACACGAATTAAATATAATATTCTACACACAGTTAGAAATCGCACCGCCTTTAGACAGCCTGGATTCTGTGTGGAATCTTTCATACTCTTAAACTGCTACTACTGCTTATGACCGCTACAGACTGTATTATTGCATTGTTACTACAGCTTTAAGTTAAACAACAGCAGGCGCGGTCGGTAGTTGGATGGGTGACCGTTAGTGGCAAAAAATTCTTGAGCGTTTCCGTGCTTCGGAGGGCATGTAAAGCCGTCAGTCCCGGTTGTTATCATATGATAACAGTCGTTATGCCATGTCGGAGGCCCTCGGGTGGTTTGAAAACTTCCGACACTCGGGTTGGCCACTAACCCCTCCACCAATCTGCACTGGAGCAGCGTGGTGGAGTATGCTCTAGGCCTCCTCAAGAGGAGAGACCCGTGCCCAGTAGTGGGTCATTAATGGGTTGAAGCCACTACAGCTTTATAATAAACGCAAAGACTAGTGGCAGGCGGAGTAATAAAACGTGCAAAAGAGACGGCGCACATCATTTTCTCCCTAGCACTTGCACTGTTTATGGATGACGTCATACAGGCACAGAGATGCGAAACACCTAATTTCCATAAATAGTGCAAGTGCGAGACAGAAAATGATGTGCGCCGTCTCTTTTGTACGTTTTATTATTCCGCCTGCCACGAGTCTTTGCGTTTGATATAATATCGCAACTGACCTACCGCTATATATTCCAGCTGCACGCGCTCTCGTGCTGCCTGAAAGCGGTGAGCTCGAGCGAGGCGGCGGAGTGCGTGGAGCGATGCCGGCTGGCGTGCGGCGGCCACGGGTACATGCTGGCCTCCAACCTGCCCACCACGTACGGACACGCCACCGCCGCGTGCACGTACGAGGGGGAGAACACTGTCATGTTCCTGCAGACCGCCAGGTTCATGTTTTATTTATTTATTTATTGGCTAGCTGACCGGGCGAACTTCGTATCGCCTAACAATTGATCAGCAGGGTAATTCACGTAACTTAAGAAGTTCGATTGCAGTGCAGTTGCAGCGACGTTCCGATCAAAATGACACTTTCCGTATTCTCTTGCGCTGTCAAACACGCTCACGTCACGCGAGCGCGTCTCAAGCGCGCTCACGTCACAAAAAGGTATTCTGATAATGCGCGTCAAGATAGCGTGTTCCCGATCGCAGTTTGATTGGTATTCTCATAAACTTTTGAAGTTTGAAGTCTCATAAAGTTTGACAGGCGCGCAGGATGCGTGCAGGAGAAGTGAAGTTCACATGCAGTTTGCGTGCAGTTGGCGTGCAGTTGACGCGCAGTCAAAAAATTATGACAATACGGTTTAGACGCCAAACTTCAACTTGATTGTAGCGTCACTCCAACTTGATTGCAGCGTCACTGCAACTTAATCGATGCGTCTTAAAGTTACGTGAATTAGGGTACAGTTATCGAGCGGGATGAAAATGATTAAATTACTAAAATTATTAAAAAATAGGGATTGGTGATAGAAGGGTGATTTAGGGTTTTATGTATTTTTAATGTATATAAAAAAGTAAAAAAAATTGTTCAAAAAATAAAATGTTAGGGGTGGACAACCCCTATCACTTAGGGGTATGAAAAATAGATAGCAGCCGATTCTCAGACCTACTGAATATGCATATAAAGTTTCATAAAAATCGGTCAAACCGTTTCGGAGGAGTACTGTGATGGTAACTAACATTGTGACACGAGAATTTTATATATAAGATTTATTTTTTATTGTACCTAACTTACACTAGAAGATACAAAGGGCCAAGCTTAATGCCTATTGGCATTCTCTACCAGCCAACCTAGTGTGACGGAGAGAAATGAGAGGTAGACGTAAATACACAATTTTATTAAAGACAAACAATTAAAAAAAATAAAAAGTACATATGTGTGTATATCAGTCAGCAAACGAGTTGATGATCTAAGCTATCGTCGCCCATGGATCATTGATGCGTCGCCGGCCAAAAAGGGAATAAAAAGAAAGAAAAAACTGACTCTCAAGCCTTATGTGTGTTGTTTATGATTGACTGAAAAGAAGTGATTGAGTGACATGTACCGTTGACTTGGGTTGAATTGAAGTGTAACTTTGAAGCGCTATAGGGTTTATATTTTTGTTTTAATTTTGTTTAAACTCCTGTTAACTCTTGTTTACCTGTATTTTCTTATTTAACTGTGCACACATTTTTATCTTAAGGTACCTTACCAATACAAAGGGTTTGTTAAAATTGTTGCAAGAATTATTGTTTTTAAAAAGTACAGCGAAATTCAAAGCACCCAGGTTAACTGCAGATATAATGTGACTTTTTGAAAGTTGTTAGATTTTGTCCGTTTTTTACCTAGAATAAATACAGCAACCTAACGAACCTATCCGGACTCAAATATATTTTTGATGGCGGGGGCCTCGTCCACGAACGCCCCATACCACATAGCCTGTGGCTTCAAGTTTCACTTCAAAAGGTTAAACTTTATACTAGATGATGACTTCGGTTTACAAAGGCTGCATTGTCCAGGTACCTGGTGAAGGCGTGGCAGCAGGCGGCGGGGGGGCACGCGCTACCGCCCACCGTGGCGTACGTGGGCGCTGTGGGCGCCGGCCGCCGCTCGCCGCCCTGGGATCACACCGTCGAGGGCATCGTGCAAGGCTTCCAACGAGTTGCTGCCGGGTAGGGACATAATAAAAAAAGCAAAGCAACAACCCATAATTGTCCCACTGCTAGGCTCAGGGTCTCCTCTCACAATGTGAGGGGTATAGGCCATAAACTACCACGCTGGCCAAGTGCGGATTGGTAGACTTCACATACCTTCGAGAACTTTATGGAGAACTCTCCGGTGTGCAGGTTTCCTCACGATGTTTTCCTTCACCGAAGCAAGTGATAATTAACTTCTAATACGCACATAATATTTGAAAATTAGAGGTGCGTGCCAGGATTTGAACTCGGACCCCTAGGAACATGATAACGCCCAGAATATTACATACTAGGAAATCGCGCTCACTTCGCTTCAGGAAAAATAGTAAAAAAAAAATAGCCTATGTCACCCGGGGATAGTATAGCTTCCCAACAGTGAAAGAATTTTTCAAATCGGTTCGGTAGTTTCGGAGCCTATTCAATGCAAACAAACAATCAAATCCTTCCTGTTTATAATATTAGTATAGATTAGTTAACTGTCTGTCCGCGACTTTGCCCGCGTTATCCAGAATAATAAGTACCCTACATCCTGTTCCAGATAACGGTCTGTGTCCTAAATTTCATAAAAATCCGTTCAGTACTTTGTAAGAAACATCCTAAACAGCTCGTGATGAGTCGCGGGTGTCTTCGATCCGTTAATGGGCACGGGTCTCTCTTTCTCAGGAGAACTGAAGCATACTTCACGCTGATCACAAGCTACAATCACTAAAAGCTTATGCAAAATGGCCTAACGATAACTTAGGTAATAACAGCTTAGGTGGTCACTATACTAAACGCAAAGACTCGTGGCAGGCGGAGTAATAAAACGTGCAAAAGAGACGGCGCACATCATTTTCTCTCTCGCACTTGCACTGTTTATGGAAATTAGGTGTTTCGCATCTCTATGACTGTGTGACGTCATCCATAAACAGTGCAAGTGCGAGAAAGAAAATGATGTGCGCCGTCTCTTTTGCACGTTTTATTACTCCGCCTGCCACGAGTCTTTGCGTTTAGTATGATATTGTTATTACTTGATAGTTAACCGAAATACGTTATGGCACGTTGCAGAAAGATCGGTCAGTGTGTATCACAAATCGAGAAGCGACAGAAGACGGGCATGTCTTACGAGGATGCGTGGAACATGACGTCAGTGCAGCTTGCCGACGCCTCGAAGGTGAGGAACTATGTTGTTTGTCCTTTGTCTCTTTTTTAGAGTTAACAAATGTAAATAAATTATCTGTGGACTAATATTGACAGTGTTCAATATTTTATCAATCCCTAATTGTCTTTAATAAGTATGTTATGGAATAGTAATTAATATTATGGCTTATATATAATTTTATATCCGGCTCGAAGGACTAATTTTTTGTTTCGCAAAAACGTACTAACAACTTTAATGTATTACGGTGCGTGACGCATAAAATTGCTTAGAGAGGAAAGCGTACAATCTTGCAACTTTTTGACAGTTGCTGTCTGTCCATATTCCATACAGATAGCATATTCGAACTGGCGATAATAATACACAACAATGATGTTAAACTATAGATACGTTATGTCCTTACAAATCAACCAAAAAATCTGTTCCAACCGAGCTACACCACACACACGTTTATCTTTTGTTTCACTACACCAATCACTCTTACATTGGTAAATTATGTAAAAGGGATGGTACTACTAAAACCATATAATATCATTGATACACAAGTAAGATGTCTTTCATGTTTGTCTGTAGGCGCACTGTCGCGCGATCATCCTGTCGACGTACTGCCGGGAGACGGAGGCGCGCGCGGGAGGCGTGTCCCCCACACTGCGCGAGGTGCTGCTGCAGCTCGTCGACCTGTACGTCGTCTACTGGGCGCTGCAGTACGTCGGCGATCTGCTCAGGGTTGGTATATACATGCTCGAAGAGAGAGAGAGAGAGAGAGAGAGACACACACACACACACACACACACACACACACACACACACAACGCACGTACGCACGGGATATGTGTACACGCATGTGACGAAATATGTATCGTTGAATATGCCGCGTCTTCATTATAATACACAAGTGGCGGTGCATAATTCAAATGCTGCTACTACACTGCCGTTATAAAATGTTTTAACACATTACAAGCCGCGCCATTAAAGAAACGAATCTGAAATGGCGGAAATTATAATTCCCCCTCACTCGCACGCTAAAGACAGGAATAACGTGCGAGTGAGAGGGAATGATATTTCCACCATTTTAGATTCGTTTCTTTAATGGCGCGGCTTATACTTATTTTTACTGGTGTCGCAGCACCTTTAAACTCCACGCCACTCGCACGTAATTTACGTTAGGTTACGTACTTTAGCAGCCGTGAAGCAGTGATAGCCTAGTGGTTAGAACGTTGGTCTCCCGAACGCGGGGGCCCGGGTTCAATCTTGGCACGCACCTCTAATTTTCAAATATTATGTGCGTATTACAAGTTAATTATCACTTGCTTCGGTGAAGGAAAACATCGTGAGGAAACCTGCACACCTGAGAGTTCTCCATAATGTTCTCAAAGGTGTGTGAAGTCTACCAATCCGCACTTGGCCAGCGTGGTAGACTATGGCCTATACCCCTCACATTGTGAGAGGAGACCCCGAGCCCAGCAGTGGGACAATTATGGGTTGTTGCTTTGCTTTGCTTTGCTTTACGTACTTTTAATTAATATAGATCTACCCTCTGATTTTCACAGTACACATCCATATCGGAAAGAAACATTGAACAGTTGCAGAACTGGTACGAAGACTTGTTGACGAAGATTCGTCCTAACGCAGTGGGATTGGTCGACGCCTTCGACATCAGAGACGAGGTAATTTAATAAAACAACACACAGCTAAACTCTAAATAGAACTTTGAATTTGACTCTAGCGTATAAGAGTGAGACAGATATGGAGATTGCAACGATTTATTTATTTATTGATTTGAAAAATATAAAATGTTCTCCCTTACCCAGATTCTGAACTCAGCCCTCGGCGCGTACGACGGTCGCGCGTACGAGCGTCTGATGGAGGAAGCCATGAAGAGTCCGCTCAACGCCGAGCCGGTCAACGAGTCCTTCCACAAGTATCTCAAGCCTTTCATGCAAGGCAAGCTGTGATCGAAGTCACTGGCTAGCTAGACCAAGTCGTTGAGCGATACGATGACAGTGAATAAGGTCACAATAATAACGGTTCATAGACATTGAAGTATATTACTAGCGTATAGAACCGACACCGCGAATACCATGTATGTCCCAATGCATTGGCGCCACGTGGCTTCAATATTCAATGGATTCGTTCCATTTTGAAAGGAGAACGGGGGCTCAATTTTGCAAATCGAACCTCCTGGGCGGGCACACTTTTTGTTCGAGATGTCTGTTCTATGACATTATACTTCAATGTTCGTAGAGTTTCTTTTCAGATAAACGTATTTTCTGCGCTTTTTACAGTCGTTTTTGTAACGCGTACGCAAACGCCTTATGCAGGCACACTTAGGACAATAAGGAAGTTTAAAATATCACATACTTGTTAATTAAATAATCGGGGAATATAAGCTGTAGGTTATTTAGTGATAAAATATGAACTTGTATTATTTTTAATAATGTAATGTAATAAAAATTGGATATAAGTTGTTATGACGAAATGAAAAATTACAATTAACATTAATGATTTTGTGACTGTTGTTTTGGTTTTATTACATTGTGTATCTGATTTTATGTATTGTTTGCTGGTGAGTAATGTAAATATTACATACATTTTGCAGTTATGTTCATTTCTTAAGATTGAAAGAAAGAAAGAAATGGTTTATTTTGTTAAGCATTAAGCACCTTGCGACCTTTATTGTATCGCAGTTCGAAAAAATGATGTCAGTTTGCCGCATATAGAAAATAAAATTTATTATTGCACAGTTTTGTGACCATAACTGTATAGTTTTATATAATTATGAGATTTGTTATTTTTTTTTTGCAAATTGCAATATTTTCTGTGATGATCAATACAAATACAATGGTAGCTGTATAGAAGATATTTTTTTATTAAAATAAATTATGTGCATTATTTGTATCTTATGCGTCTAGTATATAAGCTTATTGAAAGTTTACAAATATATTGTAAATGGTGGTGGTTGAAAGACATTCCATGGCAACTTAATGGAGATTCCACAGTATTAAGTTTGATTATTATATTGAAATTTTATATCAAGGGAGATTGAGATAAATGAATAAATTTTTATACATTTTCCTGTGCTTGTTTTTATTTCGCCCAATTAATTAAGGTATTATATAGGTTTACTTTGTAGTTTTATTTAGCAGTGACGAGAAAATATCTCTTATCACATATAAAAAGAAATCGAATACCCTTTAGCTTTATTTGAACTTTATTTTTACCCCACAAAGAACTTATGTTTCACACTTATTTCTTTGCATCCTTGAATAAGGCAAGAAGAGAGAATTAGGCAAGAGAAGAGCAGGCCGACAAAGGAAAAGATGGGCGGATGATATATAGAGCATAGCAGGCGATAAGTGGATGAAGATGGCCACAAACCGAGAAAATTGGGGTTTGGTACCCAGCAGCGACTACGCGTCACCAAGAAATAAATTATTGTGTGAACTGTATGTTAAATATCTTATTGTTGAGTGTCTAGAAAAATAAGCATAAATAAATAAATAATAATCCTTGAATTTTGCTAATTTTTTGAACATTACTTCAGCATGTTTACTTATTTTACTATATTCCACGCTATCCTTATAACCCCAAATACACATGTTTAAAATTAGCATGCTAGTTTAGCACATAGGCATTAATTTTTTTCTTTACTCTCCAGTAACTTACTTATAACATCATCTGCCGATTAGTTTGTCTACTTGACGAGTAAGTCGAGTAACGGTACGTGCAGTGAACTAAAAAATAAGTATAATTAATTATGTTAAGTATTATATTAAGTAATAATAGACATTGCAGAAATGTGTAATCTGTCGAATCCTTCGCGCCACCGCACTATATGGAAGTTGAGACTTTTTCGTGCCATAAATCATTTTTCAAAATCATCGAGGGGGTCATGTATTGTACCCTAGATAATAGCTAAGGAGTTACTTTACACTATTCAACTTGATTTACATTTTTATTTGCTACCATTTTATAGTAAAGCGAATCTAAATACGCTAGACGAAAAATGATTTTAAAATACTTTTAAAGGATGTGGCCAACATATACCCCGGAAACAGTTAAAACACTCTTATTTGTACAAGGTTTTAGTCCTCTGAAAAGACATGTTATCCATTTATTATAACATAACTAGAATTTTAATTTTCTTCTGAACTCCGCCATTAGTAGTTATAATAAATTAACAATAAAAATAAGTTGTATTATATACACTTGATCTTCTACTTCCTCCATTGCTGTCACTGGAGGTTGACAATTGGCTGACAGAAATGCAAATGTCTGCTATATTGCCATTTGATTTTTGAGTTTGATTTCTGCAAAATAATAATTGTATTCAGAGGTGCGCGACTTCGAATGATCTCACTATTCGAATAATCTACAACTACTAATGCACACATTCGACTTGAATATTAGTAATATACTAATGTTCATATTCGAATGACGACTACTAAATTAGTAACTAATCTATTGTTCCGTTAACACGCATTAATTACTTGACTAAGCAGTTAACTGAATTTTAAGTAAATTAATACGTGTAAGCGGACAATTTAGAAATTAAAATTTATTAAACAAGTAATTTAGAAGAAAAAAAAATGGAAAACAATAAAAATATGGTTATCACTTAATACGTTTGGACAGGCACTTTTTAGTTAAAATTTATTTAAAATGTAGCAAAATGCTTAATTAATTAAGTATATTGTGAAGAATTGTATGAATTAAACAGCTTTACTAAATTATTACTACTACTTTAAAAATTATTACTATTGATTTAAAAATTATTTACTTAAAATTCAGTTATCCACCTAACCACTTAACATGTATAATCGGGACTTATTAGAGTTTCGACTCGCGACGCGAGAATGAAAGGTTACTAATCATATTACTAATCCACGATTAGTACTTTGCGTCGAATCAAGTCAAAGAGTTTCGACTCGCGACGCGAGAATGAAAGGTTACTATTCATATTACTAATCCACGATTAGTACTCTGTGTCGAATCAAGTCAAATTAGTTACTAACTTTTATAAATCATTCGAATGAGTCGAATGATTTACTAAGTCGAATAATTCGACTGGAATCATTCAGAGTCGCGCATCGCTAATTGTATTTGATTTTTTGCCGTGAGGTCACTGTTGCCAACTTAGCGCTTTCGGCGCTAGATCTAACGCTTTTTTAGGTTTGTCAGCGCCCAAAATAATTATTTGACGCCTAGCGCCCAATCTGGCGCTTTTGTAAAAATTGTGATTGGTCAATTAATGTTATGTTATCGGCCCAGTACACGCATCATTAAAAATTTAAATTGTTGTCAATAAAATTCTCAATACTTCAAATTATGACCGATTATGATGGATGTTATTTGTAGAATTCGGTTAAAGTGTGTTTCACATAAGTATCTTGTTTGTATTTTAACAACTGACAATTTTACTAAAACTTTTTTGTGCTAAAGTTTTAGTAAAATGGATAGTTATTGAAAAATTAAAATAAATAAATAAATAACGCATAAATAAATAAATAAATAAATAGTAATTATTATTTCATTATGTTTTATTAAAGTGAAACTTTATTACATCGTCTCAAACTTTTTGGTCTGTGTGTCGCATGTCGCGTGACGGTCGGCCGCGGAGTGGGGATAAAGTGAAAGGCGCTCGACAGAGGCGCCGCCATATTGGCCTCGGCTGCTCTGTCGAGCGCCTTTATCTAATACCCTAAATCTTTTAATACCCTAAATCGAATATTTATCCAAAAATTTTTAGTTAAATGTCTACAATACGAAAAAAAGTTTCACTTATACTTACCGTAGTTTCATAAAACCACACAATTGCTTTTTTTAATTTTATTATATGTTTTCTCTCGTAATTTTTTTTTCATTTAGCGCCCATTCCGAAAAAACGGAACAATTTAGCGCTTTTTTATATACAAATTAGCGCGCTAAGTTTAGGCAGCGTTGGCAACACTGCGTGAGGTGCATTAAATGCGCGGTTGATATTGAGTGCATGGCGCGTCACTCAATATCTTCGCTAGAAAGAAACCTTCAATCCATATTGGTAGAATGGATCACTGCAGTACAGGTATGGCATTTTTATTTACTATTACGTAAGTAGTGCTTACAGCTAAGACTAGGTTCACGCGGCAATGTACAATATTACTATGTTTTTTTTTTGCAATATTACTCTTAGAATATCTCGCTATTTCTACGTAAAGGCTGTGGTCGCTGAGTTAGAAGATTGAGATATCACGTACTGGACCCATGTAACCACAATACCCAAACTATTAATTATTGGAATGCTGAGCATCAGGTATCATCTATTTATCATCATTTTATTAATATTTAAGTTCAAGGCAAAGCCTTCTTCTCTCATAGGAGATATGGATATGAATTTAATTAATATCAAAGTGAACCAACATTAAGTTGTAGTACATATAAAAATCTCTCGGAATATGTTGGGTTCCCTACGATTTTTCCTTTGACCAAAACCTTATGCTATAAATTGTAAAATAAGTAAATAAATATAAAAGATCCCTAAAGTTCAAAAAAGTTCAAAAAATATATCCGTGATTGTTTTGTACTTCAAGCCCTAACGTTATTAATTATCTTTGTTTAAGGGTTCGAGCTGGCGAAATAACCTGTCATGTCATACGTGTTTTGCTCGTGCAGAAAGGCAATTAGTTGGTATTGCAAAGAAATGTGCCACTGATATCAGTGCCTGAAGTTCCTGAAGAGCAACATAATATTCCCAAACCTCCAGTTTTACAGCCTATTTTACCCCAACAGCTTTCCACATGCAGTTCAGCAGTTACCACTGTATTATTTAATACTTCACGTCATTGTATTATAGAGAATGCGCAGGAACGTCGTGTTTAATACCAACATTTATTAAGAGGATTTTGATAAAATAGTATCGCTATTACGTACTTGTCCATGCTTGAGTCTGCGAAATTCATTTAAATTCAAATGAGTGGCATTTGCTTCATAAAATATTAATCACTGCTAATCCCGAATAGAGAACAAGTAAATGCATTACCTTATTTGCCTTGATTGATACCATTGTTTTATTTTATTTCTCAATTTTTACATAATATGTGTACCTAAATGTTTATAATTATACACGTAATATAATATCAATATGCAGTTTTATTTATATTGAATTTGCTTGTGAATATTTCCAGATAGGTATTGGTACTTCTGGTACTTTTTTTGTACGTATAAGGTCATAAAATTATAATTAAATTAAAAATAATAATTAAATGAATTATCTTAAAGATAAATAATATTTATTTAATATAAAATCTCTCTTTAAAACATTTTTCCACAATTACTTATATTTTGCACAATGTCAAACTACAAAAGCTTAAACTGCCTGTGAAAGGAGAATCCCAAGTTCTGAAGATTTTTATTGACGAAATTATCAAAGTAGATATTGTAAGCTTTAATGTAAGGTAAAATTAAAATGTGTACATTATGTTTCATAAGTGGGGCAAATGCCCATACTGATGTTGGCCATCTCCTTTGTGATTTTTCAGTTTGAAATTGCAGTGACATAGCAAGAATAACTATTTAAATATTATACCATTTCGGAAAGCTGAAAGTACGTACTTTTAGATTTAGTACAAAAAAAAACTTAATTTGTAAATATACCTACTAGAGACGAATATCTTGTGACAGGTAATATTTCTTCATTTCGAATTTTCGATTAGAGTTTTGGCAGTTGCCGAAGCTTGCCGAAGTTCTAATAAAAGTGTTATTATATTGGAAAGGAGACCCGCCACTTTAGTATGGGAATTGGTACCGAGATGTACAACAATGTACAATGTTAAAACTTTAACTATTTCATTCATTAGTATTTTTAGTCCACATTGAAGTTTATTTGACCTCGACAGCTAGCAGGGTTTAAGTGTTATGTTGGTTAAAAGATTACTTAATAGTCACACATTTTTTAATAAATAATGAAGATACACACATAATATTATTATTTTTGCAACAATAATAATTATTATAATGGCCTGTCGACCGATTTTAATCAGTTGATTGATTTTATACATCGTCTTTTACTATAAAACTAAAATTATTTATTATCTAAGAACATGGCTGTTTCATTTATATTACTTTGGTGTCATGACTTTCTGTTATAAAAAATGTCCATCTGACTGACATGTGACAGACAGTGACGTTAGGCAACGTCAGATTGACACTGTTGACAGTGACAAAAAGGGACGTAGCAGCGGCTTTCAAATAATGTCGATCATAACATCGATCGATCGATCGCACCATTATTATATTAAAAAATGGGAATTTATTACGCTTCGTATATTTTGCTACCGATTTTTTCATTTAGCATTGATATACTTATTAATAATATGTATTGGTAATTGCACTAATAGAGTGAATGTATCATTATTGCATTTGAAGAGAATCGATTGTTTTTTTTACGTATAGTTACAATCACATCACTAATGCATTGTTGAACGTTCCGTTTCACGGATAATATAGGGGATCGTAAATATAGTAAATTATAACAAAGAATAAAATAATACTTTGCAACTACCTATTGCTTTATATATTATATCATGGTTAAGTACATAAGGTAACTAATATATTATATCAAATTCAATAAATGTACAAGTCGGTACCACTTTGTCGGATCTCCTTTAGTAATATTTCAATAAATGAAAAAAAAAGTTGCGTATTTAATGCATTACGTACTCTAATTTTGTAAGACGTGAAATTATTAAAGTTGGTCAAAAGTCCGCAATAAAGCGCAAATAAATTTCTGGTGTAATAACTTTGTAAACTATATAAATATTATACCATTTTAGAAAGCTGAACATATGTTCTTTTAGATAAGGTACATAAAAAATTACTTTATTCATAAATGTACCTACTACAGACGAATACCTCAAGACATTTCGTATTTGACGATTTCTAATTTTTAATTAAAGTTTTGATAGTTGCCGAAGCTTGCCGAAGTTCTATTATAAGTGTTATTATATTGAAAATTTAGTAATATTTCAATAAATGAAAAAAAAAGTTGCGGATTTAATGCAAAACGTACTCTAATTTTGTAAGACGTGGAATGATTAAAGTTGGTCAAAAGTTAGCAATAAAGCGCAAATAAATTTCTGGTGTAATAATTATGTAAATTATATTAAATTATACCATTTCAGAAAGCTGAACATATGTACTTTTAGATAAGATACATAAAAAAGTACTTTATTCATAAATGTACCTACTACAGACGAATATCTCAAGACATGCATAGAATTATTTTATATTACATAGTAATATAGTAAAATAGGTATAATACCACTTTATTATTACTATATTAAGTTATAAAGTTAGTACTGTACTTTGAAGTAGTCCACGAGAACTACTGCCGACAAACTGGCTCTCAGTTTGGCAGACTGAAAAAAATTGTAAAGTACCTACATAAGTTGAATAAATAATAAAAAAAAAAATTACGATTTCTATTTTTATTAGAGTTTTGACAGTTGCTGAAGCTTGCCTAAGTTCTGTTATTAGTGTTGTTTAGTAGGAAATTTAATAATAATTAGATTAAATAAATATATATTTTTTAATTATTGTAAATTCTAATAATTTTGCCTGTATTTTATGTTTATTAATTTTTTGCAACTATTTAAAAAACATTTATTCCCAAATACTTCATACTACAGTGGACCCCCGGTAATCCGACAAACATTTTGCAGGGCAGTGTCGGACTATCGAATTTGTCGGATTATAGAGTACTGCCTAAGACCCCCCTATAGTCCGGAATTTTTTACAAAAGAGTACCTTGTAATCCGACAAATTACAGATCCAATGATAAGATTCTATATGTTATATTGTACTCTGAAGTACAAATCATACTTCAATAAGTATGTCCAATTTAGTAAATTAAACAACACAATAGTTTTATTATAAAATTAACGTCATTAAAGTGACGTAATTAGTCAAATTCAAACTAAGCAATCAGAATCAAAACAATACCCTACGTGTCGAGCACAATAGTGGTGATGCGTACCTACAAGTTATAACTTGTTCAATCATGCATTAGCGAAGATTGTCAAAAAAATATTCAATAATAAATAATTAGACCATGTCGGATTACAGGGGGTGCCGGATTAGACAGGGGCCGGATTACCGGGGGTCCACTGTATTTGAAAGTATATATACTCAAGTCTATCAGAAAAAAAAATCACCTTGCTATCTTCAAAAATGGGTCAGTTATAGATTTATGACATGAAATAGGCTCAATTTCCACATAGTGCACCGCCGCGAATCCGTCGCGCCTCCGCTCCGCTTTGAATCCGCTCGGAATCCGACAGTGTGATAAGGCCCTTATACCTACATCTAGGGTTGCCACCCGTACTATATTATACTATTTAATATCGTGCTATATTTCAGTCAATTGTACTCTATGTTATAGAAAAATAATATAGTACGAATAATACTATATTTTCATCGGTAATACAGTTGTCGAGCTTTTTGTAACTGTGACTGAAGTGTACCCGCAACGCAGCATTGGGAATTTCAGAACGATACGCACTCACGTCGTTGGATCATGGATCTAAATTGCTCAGATTCCTATAATTATTTTAAAAATAATAAGACTTTGTTAACCAAAACTAATAACAAATACACATGAAAAAATAAAAAATTATAATATTAAAAATAAATATGTACTATATTTTTCCTTGAATTTCCCAATAGTACTATATTTTTTGCAATGTTTTGAAAAAAATACTATTTTACCTTCAGAAAAGGTGGCAACCCTACCTACATCACAGAATACACATATTATTATGTTTGTGATGACCACCAATACAATACTAGGATGTGATTGCCGAATTAAAAATCGTTTTGAATCAAACATAAAAAATGCCCTTGAAAATTAAACACTCACTATGTATTACTAATAATAAATATCATATTATTGTTCCCGGTAAAATGCGTTGATAAAATCGAGGCTATTTTTAAAATTGACCCACATTCCGGTTTTCGACAGAGTTGAAATTTTGCATTAAATGGAAATCGGATGATAATGCAGTATCCAGTATAAAATTTGGTATCTTTTTGTACTGATTTATTCTGATGTTAGAGATGGAACGTGCAGGGGGAACGTGGCCATAACGACGCAATAGGGTATTTTGCTCAGAAGAAAAAAGTATTTTGCCAATTGCCTGGCTTAATACTACCTACCTACTCTTACCTACAGCTACCTTTTTGAACTGCTTTATAACGTTTTGTTCAGTAACATGCCTTTGTTCATCATTACCATGCATTTTATATTATCATCTTAGACCAGATTACTTCTTGAGGAAAATCAAACGACGTCATACTCGATTGCTGATTGCTGCCAAAGCTAATAAATAAGGCATAAGGATTGCCCCTAACACTATCTATCGCAAGTACCTAGGTACCGTCGCGGAGTCGCGGTCGCTGCCTCGGAATGTTTATTCTTATTCTAAATTCGGAATTAAACTGGGTGATTGATTGATACAGAACAGAATTCCGTTAACTGGAATAGCAAGAGAGGCCTAGAGCCATTAAACCTCGTTCTTTGTTTAGCAGATAGTAAGATGCAACATGTTTATGGTGAGTAAGAGAGGTAGACTTGGATTCAAGCTTGATAGAGCTTGATTGATTGATAGAGCTTGAATTGAAGGATTGATAGAGCTGGAATTGAAGGATTGATAGAGCTTGAATTGAAGGATTGATAGAGCTTTTTGCATTCCAAGTTTTTTCTTTCATAATTCTTTCACAATATGAATAATACTTGCGAATTACGTGTATTATTTTATTTTGCAACAACAACAATCTTGGATACAATATCGTTATCATAGGACAATATTCGATTTGATATTATAAAAATCTACACTATACATCATCTGTGCTGTCTGAAGTAATTAAAACGTCAAATGAAACAACTGTCTGCGAAATGTCAAAGTTTATGGCGGTGCGTCCTTTTCTCGCGTATCATTGCAGATTTTCAACAAATATTGCGGAACTTACGATCAAACAAAGAAAATTGTTTACATACGTAAATCATACGGCTCGATTCGCAGCTAGTGGAAATTTATTGGTAAGAATAACAAGTAATTTTATCCTATCTTTTCGGAGTTGCAAGTGAGATTCAATTGTGCACCACTATTTATTTGAATCTTGGGGCGTTTGTTACTATCAGAAGCTAATTATTTTGTACACGTTATGTCTACGTAGTGTATACGTGCTACTTATAGTGGCATTATTGTAAAATCACCAATTTATAGAAGATTCATGCTAAGAATTCTACCCCCTTACCTTATAAAATTTATAGTAAAGGTTAAACGTAAATTAATATTATCATAATAGATTTAATTATATCCTTGTTGACATTGACACTGTAGGATAAGAATATTAGTATTTCTGTACTGTGTAGCCAGTTATATTATATCTGACTAGGCACTACTTGTCAGTAACTATAATAAGGTGGTGTTTCATTAAAAGAAGGACAGTATCCCATGTTAAATACCTTCGTCTGTTTTAAATTTTTTAATACAGTGTTCAGATAAGCTAATTATTTGAAAGGATATAAAAGTAGCTATTTTATGAAGGCTTATTGGGAGTTTATTTGTTTTTATCTTCTGCTTATATCCAAATGTGTTTTATTAAAACTGCTATATTGCCAATCAAATAGCTTCAGTGACTATCAAACCAGATGGTATAAGTACCCTGTATGCTACACTATGGTAAGTGCCATTTTGTAAAGTTATTCCTTCCATTCATATATTTTTAATTGAAATATGATGTGTAAGTCAACATCTTATATAAAAATTAGTTAGGTGGTACAGTCATTTGCCTTTCAGGATCAACTATTGTTATTTCTATATTATACATTATAAATGTAGGAGCGGGGACGTTGGCATTATTAATCTGGGAATAACACAAGTGTTAGTAAACTATACTGTAAGTGGTAATCTGTTAAGAACACATTCCTGTAATCTTACACAAAGCTATCTAGCTTTGGTAAATAATAATTTTATGTGTATTTCGTTACATGTACTAAATGTATGATATTTTTTATTATAATTATTTTGTAATATAATTGTTGCATCTCTGCATAGATTTATTATTAATTTGCAATTCAGAATAATTTGCATAGCAGACTGACCTTTTGAAAAGGTGTCTAGTATTTTAATATTCTTCAAACATAATATGCGCTTTAATAGCGACAAAGAAACATCACAGTGTTATCATATCTATGGAAACAATGTAGTCTTAAGTAAAGGAAATTTATTTAAAATTAATATTACTGACACATACTTTAGAATAAAAAACAGCTGTCAATGACCTTTGAATGTGTTTGGTAGGAACCAACCATTAATGATTACTTATATCAATGTTGGCTCATTATCATAATTATTAAGTGAAATGAAGGTCAAACTGAAGTAGCAAGCGTTAATATTGTAGAAGAAATTATAGTAGAATTTTTATTTATTTATAATGAATGTCATATATATATAAGTACTTCAGTATTTACATTAGCCAGCCGCATTAAAGTAAAAGACTTTAAATCTGTTTATAACAAAGTTAATGATTAACAGGATAATATTAGAAAAACTGCACATTTACTTATATTTACTTATGTAGATTTAAACTCCTTTGCCCTATTAATTAAAAATTTGTATTAGGAGATTTTGATAGTTTGACTTTATGCATATAATCCAAGGAAACAACCAATAGACAAGAGTAAATACTACAAATAAAACTTTGAAAAACCAAAAACATTAACGCTCCAACTCAGAGTCACTAATGGTTACTTAAATTGCTCCTTGGTACAGAATTTGTATAATGATTCTTTACTAAGGATCGATTGAAGCAACCGTTAGTGAAGTTGGGGCATAAGCCTTTTTACTAACAGTTACTTTTTATAATAATCAATTGCAAATACGAGATAAAAAGGTCCTGTTTAGTGTAACTATTTATGCATCCGAAATATCTACCATGATTGTAAAATAGTTGTGTTAGAATTTATAATAATTGTTTAGCATATTAAATAATATTGTTATATGTAGCAACTTTTTTATATTACTATCATCGAGTTTGTAATCCGATTCGCAATTCGCATCATATTATGAGAACAGGAACGTTGACAATAACAAAACTGTAGTTTAATATGAATTTATATTTTAATTCAAAAAAAAAAAATTAAACAGACAGAATTAATTATAAATGCTATAAATAATACACTTGATCACATAATCACATATACGATTTGAAGCTGTGTAAAAACCGCGAGTATTCTGTATTTGTTATTGACGTCAGGTAACGTTTTTTGTGGGAAATTGTTTTTTTTTTAATTTTGCATTTATTTTTTTAGAGTTTTTAGTAATTACATCTGTAGTCAGATCCTTAATCCGATAAATATCCTCATTGATCCGTCCGATGCGTCCGATTAAAAATGATAAAATAAAAACAGTTTGCTCACATGATTAAAAAAAAGATTACAGTAAAGTCTTTCAGAATTTTTTGAAGTGAAACTTCTTTAGAATCGTTAGTGATTTGAAACCGGATGCAACGACATGTAAGATAATATAACCGCTAATTTCGTCATTCAATTTAACTTGTCCGTAGCTCAATGGTCAGGACGTAGATACACAATACCTGATGCGCAGGTTCGCGTCTCACAATATTTCTTTTTTTTTAGTTTTATTTTTTTTTAGTTTTATTTTTATACTGTTTTTAAATACTTTCAAATGCTCTTTTAAATATTTTCAAAGAATTTATCAACAAAAAATAAGAATTTCATTCTTTCATTCTGTCGATCGACCAGCCGATTATACAGACAGTAAAAATGCTAAGTTGTATTCATAGATGGCGTGAGGAGTAAGATAGAACATTCGTGTTATTGCTAGATAGATTTTTAAAAAGTGCTAAGTTGTATTCATAGATGGCGCTTCGATTTATTGCTTTAAGATTCGATTTATTGCTTTTTCATATCATTATCTTGAAACCAAAATTTTGGAAAGTTTCACTTCTACCACGTGTGAATTGCACACATTTTCTTTTTAAACGCTTTTATTTAGCTTCACTTCGGTGGATCAACGCATCAAATCGATCAAAATGCTACTCTATTTACACGGCAATAAGGTTTATATTTAGCTTCACTTCGGAGGATCAAATCTTGTAACGTTAATTTGAATGACTTCCCTTTAATGAAAATTGATGAAATTTGGCAGACATGTGTATTTCCGATGACAATACACGAAAATCAAAAAAAAATTGAAATAAAAGCGTTTAAAAAAAAAATTTTTTTTGGATTCAACTTATTTTAGTTATCAATTAACAATTCAACGCCCATTAAAATAGTCCATAATTAGAATGTCAACAAAACAAAAAAACTGACTGAATTTAAATACTCGCGGTGCGCACAATAACAAGAATGTTTAATGCACACTTTATGTATTATTTCTTCAGGGATACAGCTTCAGGGTTTACAGCAAACAAATGATACATAAGCAGAAGAATGCTGCGTCATGCTTATAAGTGCATCCCACGCCTAAAGCTCGCAATTTGGTCGCTTGAATGGATATAAATATTAAATGAATATGGCTTTATAATTTTACCAAAAAAAAATAACCGTCTTCAAAGAAACAGTCTTCGAAAAATATGTTAAAATCGTCTTATGTAGACCTATAGTAAATGAGGAGTCAATTGAGTCAAACATTTTGATACCCTTTGAAATAAAAAATAATTTTCCAATTTCGTTGATAAATGACTGAGTTCTGAGGAAAAAATGATAAAAAAAAGAAAAATGTGTGCAATTCACACACGGTAAAAGTGAAACAAAAAATACTCATAAAATGATATCCGGCGCTGGCTTCTTTTAAAGCTTTTTAACAAATGTAGAAGAACTAGAAGAGTAGAAAGAAATGTTCGAAACAAGAAATTCTTATCTTTTTCTCATCAATATTGATCATTATTATCGAACCACTGATAGTCAACAGAATATCGTTATAATGAAGATTGTTTACATGAAGTTTATCGCTATTCGTTACATGCGATGCTAAAATGTTCCTTATGAGCCTGTGATAAGGCTCTTCATTCATTTCTAAAAACAACACGGGCTTCACGATTGATTTGCCACGTTCGTTTCTGCGTGCGTGCCGTGCGTGCGTGATGTTTTGCTACGATCGATCGATGCTACAAACGACTTTAACTTAGTGCTTATGAAGCGATAATTCGTTTTTTTAAATATGCTAAAAGGCTATTAACAACGACTATTCATTATTTTTTCACAATACTAATGTAGAATACGTATCATAAAGTAGGTATAATGTTACATGGATCTTATAGCGTTTTCCTCCTATAAGGTCAAAACTATATTATATGGAGCTTTATAACTCTGCATCGCGGCCTTTTAAGGTCAAAACCATAATAATATATTCTACTTTTACGATTGGAACCCCGTGTAATGAAACAATAACCCTGGATTAATATAATTTAGCGTTAACTTACCGTACGACATAACAACTTCTAATTCTACTCTAGCTTTGATATTAATGATTGGCAACCGATAAAAAGACGTGTATAACTTGATTTTTATTTTTAAATCCTATGTTGTCATCTGCGACAGTGGACGAATTGAAAATGCTGTGACATCTGCAACGACAAGTAAAAAAGGAAGCTCGATAGATCTCGATAGCATCGTGAGAAAAAAAACTAACGTGCCTCAACTCGTTTCGATATAAGTCGAGTTGGGTGGCGGTGGCGGTCAGTTGGCTGGTGTTGTTTGTGGGTGAAGGGCTGACGAGTGACGAGTACTCACGATGCATTTAGTGTGCAATGTCGCGATTGTGTCAATATTGGTGTTGCAGAGCGCGTGCGCTTCGTCGAGCTTCACTGGGCGGAACATGAGCTTCGACTACCCGGACGCGCGGCGGGATGAGACCGTCGTCGACGACTACCATGGCACTAAGGTACGTTTACCACGATAGCACTATGGTAGCGCAGTATCTCGCTGCAATTGTTGACATATTGCGCGCTCACTCGCACTTAGGTTTTAGGTCTACGTGCGAGTGAGCGCGCAATATGTCAACGAGTGGCAGTGGTGAATTGGCACTGGACCAACTGAGTTGGTCCCTCTCGGTATCTTGTCTCCTGTTACAGATACAAAGATTACCGAGAGAGATTAATGAAATAATCGCAATGTACACATAATTTATATCGAAGTCTAGATGGGTCATCTACGTTATAGTTCAGTAATTAGCACCACCGCTAAGCGAACTGACCCAGGTTCTATTCCCGACCGGCGCGATGTAGACAGAAATAATGAACATTACAAAGTAAACAGATCTATAGGCAAGAGTGGTTAAATTTTATTTCATTAATTTCATAATTCTTGACTGTCATGATATTCGTGTTATCTGAAACGTGCTTCGTGAATAGTGACTGTGATGTTGTATATAAATACATAGTTAAATACGATAATTATTAATAGATAATACCAAAAAAACTACCATTAAATGTGATTGTGTGTCAACAAACCTTTAAAAATGCACACAAGCACTCAAAATTCTTTTAGAAACACTAATAGAACTAACTATCAACCGTAAAACATGAGAGAGAAACCACCAAACTAAGAGAGGAGGCAAACGTGTTTATGTCAACACTGTACTAATATAGCAAATTTTAACATGAATATGATGATTATTCTAGTGGGGATTTTACCACAATCATGTAATAGTGTTCTGTTATTTTATAATTACATGGAAAAATTATACCAGAAGCGAGGTAAAATTTCAGTCTCAATTGGATATTAATATGGTGCGAAATTATTATCTAAGGCCAATGATGAATGACCAAAGGAAACTACTGTTCTAACTCGTGTTACGTCTGTTGGCATGCTATAGGGTAAAAGCCGGATAGTTCCCCCACTTTTCAAATAAGCTCTATTATATGAAAATATGCAATTACTAAGAATAATGCAACATGTATATCAAAACATAGGTCTTTTATCTTTTATATTAGCCTATTTTTGTAAACATAATTATTATTGGTTTTGAGTAAATCATGTTTTATTTGACCTCTCAAAAAGCGGATACTTGCCTACTGTGGCGGATACTAGCCTAACGTTAAAAATGCTTCGGGGGATACTTGCCTCGTGCAAGAATAGAGGCCTCCATATGATTTTTTTAGACAGAAACTATCAATTTAAGTAATTGGTCTTTTTTATTTACTGAGATTCTTTATTAAGTAAAAATTACAATATAATAGAATGTAAAAAATAGTGTTGTTTTCTCATTTTAAACTATAAAAATTAAACAAAAATAGCCTGGAGACTTAAAAGTTACGCAAGTTATTAGTAAGATTACTATTATTTATCACAAAGAGAACAATATGGAAATCTTTGGCAGTAGCATTATTTTACACCAGATGCTAGGCTTTTCACTTTTTAACATTTCGGATGTTGCAATAATGTTGGAATAAAATGTTCAGTCAGCCATTTATAAAAAAGATCTGAAGAATTATATTATGCCGATTTATTTTGCATGTAAACTTTGGAACAAAGAGGAAGAACCTCGGAACTGGTTCATTGATTCCTTTTTGTTTTTTTAATTCTTCGAACGCTAGTGCTAAACTATCTTCTGACCAGGTAATATGGCGCAGCATCACGCCTGATTTACACTTATATTTGCGAGGCATTTTGGTTAGATACCTAGAATAAACGCATGAAAAACTTACCTAAGTAGGTATTTATTAAAATAGGTTACAGCAATAATAATAAATGCTAGGATTAGGATAGGAAGATAGGTGGGCATACACAGTAGACATAACAAATAACGTCGGCCCCGAATGGGATTTGCACTCTGGACCCCTCATTCGGCAGATACACTATGTACCTGCAGTAGCGCTGGGCGAGAGAGCTAATAAGTTGGAGACAACATCAAAAGAAAATATTTGACTAGCTTGTTAAAGAATTTATAGTTATATTATTACTTTTGCGAATTATTTTACCAAAGGCGACTATCCGCAAAAGTAAATGGGGTGACTATCCTTTTTGATACGGATACTTGCCCTTTACATTTTCTAAGTAAATAGTAAGAAATTAACAGTAAAACGTATTTAATACTATAATTTAAACTATAATGCATCCATAAAAACAAGAAGTCGACTAAAACCCAATCAGTATTAAAAAATATTCAATAGAAATTACATACCAAAATAATTTCGTCGCCTGTCAAAGTTTCGTCTTGGAAGATATTTGCTCACACGGACAAAACGAATGCATATACTCTCACGGCTTACATGGCACTGAAGCCTGCGGGAGGGGCACTTCTTATTGTAGTAAAGTGTTAATGTCACCAACATCCCTAACATAGTGTATTCGAAACCGGGGCAAGTATCCCACTGAGGCAAGTATCCGGCTTTTACCCTAGATGATAGACTTACAGTATTTTTATGAAATGACATAATTTATGCCTATCGTTTATCGTTTATCCACCAATCTGCATTGGAGCAGCCTGGTGGAGTATTTTCTAGGCCTCAAGAGGAGAGACCCGTGCCCAGTAGTGGGCCATTAATGGGTTGAAGCCATGCCTATCGTAATGTTATCTTCACGCATGAACTCCCAGTCCCAATGTCCGATCCCTAATCTGTCCCTGATCTCTGTCTGTCTGATCTGATACCTGTCTGTACAGATTGTACTAATAACTGACAGTCTTCTCTGGTGCCGGTTTAGTTAACGGTTATTTAATCAGTGTTTCTAGAGGAACAGCTGGATATATCACATTTCTAATTCTTATTTCAGTGCTCCCCTTAGATTGGCTTAGGTACTCAAGGGTCTACTAACTAATGACTCAATTAAACTCCACCACGCTGCCTCGAGTATGCTTGGTGGAGAGTGTCAGAAACTAAACCAAATGCCTTTAAAGACTGCTTGTACGTTAGTATATTGTTTCATTGCTGCTTGACTATCAATAGTTGACCTCGTAAACTAGCCATAAATCGATAGTCTTCTATCTAGCATGGAAAACATACGGATCAAAGTCGTGGTGCTTTACTTTTGCCATACTGACGCCCCAACTCAGAGTTACTAACAGTCACTTACATCGCTCCTTAGTACAAAATTTGTATGGCGATTCTTTACTAAGAAGCGATTAAAGTAACCATTAGTGGTTCTGAGTTAGGGCGTAATGTACTATCTCAAAGCCGCACTGCTGCTGATGGAGCTCGGTGTTTCTCTACACGATTTAAACATCAGTTATGGAATTCGTAGATCAGGACCGACATAGCTCAGTGGATTAGCCGGCTGACATGGCAGTGGGCTGGTCACCTAGCTTGAAAGACTGATACCCGTCGGAGAAGAAAAGACCCTCGAATGGACGCTGCCTCGGTAAAAGGGGCATATAATGTCCCTTGACCCGGAGCTGAAGAAAATAACGGGTATCCGCGGAATTCAGAAACCTTACAATCGGTCAGAGTGAGGCATGTAGAGGCATGCTAAAGAGCGCAAACTGCAATAGAGTATGAAATTGATACCATTCTTAACGTAGCCTTACCTTTACGTTCGCGTTTATTAGATAACATAAAATCAAAATTCTATTACATCATTCTATCAATTCCTTTTTTATTTTATCGTCGGCTTGTTTTTGTAATGATCTTCAATGACATTCACAGATCAAAAAAAAAAAACAAATCTTAAATATAGTCGAAAAAACATGAAAGTTAATCGTTTTTAAGTACTTTTTTATGAGGAAGAATAGTGTTATCAACTGTCCTTTGTCAGCTAAGCTATTTTGTATTCTTGCCGCGCGGAGTGCCTGTTTCGTAGCCATTGTTCGCTATATTATTATGTTCTAACTTCTTTCCACTGATAGCTTCGAAGCTATTAAACACGTTTGTAATAAAAAGAGTCGCGCATTGACCTGTTTTAGAAGTTATTGCACGACTACAAATTAACCTTGCTGTCGGAGTGACCGGTCAAGTTCACAACAAGACAAACGAGAAATCTGCGATTGGCGTCTATGCGACTTCGTGTTTACATAATCATACATCATTGTTGCTGTTATTTTATTTTTAAAAAGGTCCTGGTTATTGATTATTACATAACCACTGTTAATGCTATAACTTTGTTGCTGGCGCCTCAATTCTTGAAATTTCAGATTTTAATTTAAACATCCTCCATTCATCCATCCATTATGGATACTGAATACTAATACTACTAATACTACTACTACTAATACTAATTTTCCAAAATTGCACTTTAGCTATCTTTTTTATGGATATAGCTGAGAAACGAGCTGACGATCCACCTCATGGTAAGGCTATCATTGCCCATGGACATCAGCTACACCAAAAGCATCACTGATGCGTTGCCGGTCAAGAAAGATAGAAGAAAAAGAAAGAATCTTGACACAGATTTGGACGTTGTGTTTTTAGCCTACGCTAACAATGTTTCATCTCTTTCGTTTTAGAATTTAGTTTAAAAGTTAAACGAATACAGGTAAAACAAAAACTCAATTTTAATGGTACTCACACACAAATTACCACAGCAAATTACTAACTATTGTCAACCTGATAATAAGTATAAGTGGCGTTCTGGTGATGTAGTAATTGATGTTAAAAGGCGCTAACTTGATTATCGTTAGTGTAATATTGATTATAATGTATCAATTGTTTTCAGATAGTCGATCCCTACCGGTGGCTAGAGGACCCGGACTCCAAAGAAACCAAAGAGTTTATAGATGCGCAGAATAACATTACGCGGCCATTCCTAGACGCGTGCCCTGTTAAATCAGACATCCATGAGCGACTCACGGAGCTATGGAACTACCCGAAATACTCATGCCCCTTCAGACGAGGGGACCGGTACTTCTTCATGAAGAACACTGGTCTGCAGAACCAACAGTAAGTGAATGCTTTTATTTTAGTCCGTAAAGAAGTGAACAAAAACACATGGAGTTACAAATAAAGTCACATTTTCTTACAACGTTTTCATGTAATGCTGGCCATACACGATCAAGTATAATTGTCAAGTTTGCAACGAACTTGATGCGGCATCCAGTAAACTTGACGGTATATGGCCACGGTATGTCTCTCTGGCTATATAGTTATCTATCTCATGGAAACTGGATGTCGCACTGTCACGCGTGCATGAGTATTAGAACATCATCACATGTTGTAGATACGCATAGCAAAAAAAAATCATCACATTAGTAAACTAAAATAAAACAAAATGTTGCACGAAAAAAACATGTTACGTTTTTTTATGGATATAGCCGGCAAAAGAGCTGAAAAACTATACTGAGTGTAAAGAAGTTTCATTTCATACGTGTATACAATTAGCGCATATTTTTCAATCACTTCACCGTCTTAACTTCCCATCCCGCTCGATGATTTACCCCTATCCTCATATCTGTCAACGCGAATGGATATAGCAGACTAGTAGAATATTTTGTCTACGATATTTTCACCCTTCATATTCTTTGATTTTAGCAGTGAAGTAGTTATTCTATTATTTAAAACGTATAGTTAAAGTACAATAAGTGCGCTCACTACCCTGGAAAACATCTCCACTTACCATCAGGTGGGATTGTTGTCAAGCATTAATTTATATTAAGTAAAAAAATAATAATAACTAATATAATACCACCTATCTCTTTACATTTGTCGCAACGAACCTATATTTGCGCTCTTGAACAATTTGCAGATAATGAGCCAGCAAGTCACTAGTCAAATATAATGCATCTCCACAGTTATCAGTTGTTTACGAGATTAGATTACATTTGAAACAAAAACTATGTTCGTACTTTTCGCACATAACTATCCTTTATATAGAACTGAATTGGCACTTAAAGACACTTAAAGTATGTTTGACGTCAATATGTCCTGTACGTTTGAATATCTATCTATCTAGCAGCCTTTTAAAGTCCACTGCTGGACATAAAGCTCCCCTAATTGGCGCCATTTCGATCGGTCCTGGGCCCTCTGCATCCTGAGGTTTCTCGCTGTCTTAGGTCGTCATTCCTCCAAATCGGGAGGTGATTTGTGCTACTTTTACCGAGACATGGCCGCCATTCGCAGACTTTGGACATCGGTTATCTGTCCTTCGAACGATGTGACCTGCTCATTTCCATTTCCGCCGGCTAACTGGCTAACTCTACGAGCTTTGTTTGTGTATATGACACTTGGTCTATTCCAGTGTCCTGTACGTGCAAGACAGCCTGGACGGCGAGCCGCGCGTGTTCCTGGACCCCAATACGCTGTCGGAGGACGGTACGGTGGCGCTGTCTGACAGCCGCTTCACCGAGGACGGGAACACCATCGCGTATGGACTATCCGCTAGCGGCTCTGACTGGATCACCATACATATTAAGGATGTTGCTACAGGTAATGGGCAATGGCGATTGTACTGACGAGTTGCTATAGATGCAATATAGTTTTTTTACCCGACTGCCAGGATGGGTCATGTTTTCCCGCGTATGTTTGTATGTATGCATGTATTATTCTTTATACCTCGTATCTTCCAAACTGCTGATCGGATTTATATAATTAAGGTATCGTTAGATTCGTCTTGATAACCCAGATGTTCTTAGATAGGTGAAATAAAAAACAAATGTGGCTGTGAGATGCCATTGTTTGAGGTATCAAAAAATAAAAATAATTCGAATAATGCAATAGGGGGGTTCAAATTAAAGAGCTCACCATAAGAATTTCAAAAAGGTATATCATGATAGGTTGTTTGGCAGCAGGCGGGTTTTTTTTTAATTTTTAAACTTATACTAGTTAGACGAGTCCTACTTGGTAAACAATGTTAACTAATTTAATTTTATAGGTATTTAAATAAAAAGTAGTGCCATGTAGATGTAGTTTATCAAATAAGTCTTGTCTAAAAAACGGACGATATTAATAGTAAGTGTTTGACGTAACTGTGAGCAAGAATAAAACATCTGTAGTTTCTTGCCGCTTTACTCACCGTACCATTACCATGGGTCTGCCGCTGCGCTGTGCCAGTCCTGAGTTCGATTCCCAGCGAGGCGGAAATTTGAATTTCTGTTCTCGCTCTGGGTGTAAATGTCTTTGTGTGTTGTCCATGGCATCCACAACACAGGGAATCCTAGTGTGGAGATATGAGCGTGTAGATTTATTTATTTAAAATAATATCCTATTTTCTAGGCGTCGTTAGCTTAGGCCAGGTAAAGCTAGCATATTTCCTCATGATGTTTACCTTCACCTTGTATTAATGTTATTTACTAGAAGCGTGAGCGGCATTCGAACTCAGATCCTCCAAACGAGAGTTCTTGTTTTTTCAATCCAACAAATTGAAATAACTATACGAAACATATCATCGCGGAAACCAAACATTTATAATGCAATCGGGGACTCCCCATTTTTGTATTTTATTTTTATATAATTAAACAATCAGTTGAATTGTAAATTTCTTCCTTAAATAATATAGATATTGATGATCTTCAACTTACGCATGTGCATCGACGTCAGTTATTTTAAGCATCCATAAATTAACTCCGGCGAAATTTGAGCCACGCCAAAGATTCTAATCTCGAATAACCAGTCTGAACCGGATCTATTCCACTCTTAATTATGTGTTTGTGTTTAAAGATTCATAACAATAATTATTTAAGTGGCCATCGAAATAACATGTAATTAATGAAATGTAAATTAATTTCTTTTTTTACATATTTTGCCCTTGTATATCTATCTTATGTCCTTTGAAATTCTAAGGAATAATTTATGTGATACTTGATAGAATTCTTCAACTTCACTTTGTCGGTGTCATTTATCAAGGAAGGTAGTTTATATAAAGTGCAATGCCAACGCAAAAATATAACGGCAATTATGTTTATTATGCAGGACGTATGCGAGGCAATGTACCCATACAATGCCTGCTGATTCATGTTGCCGATACGATAAAAAATTAAGCCCTTATACTATAGAAACAAAAGTTGAAATTTACTTCATAATATATAGTTTTGTGACTGTAGGTTCGTTTTGAGTGATACTATATTTAAATAAAAACTTACACATTCATACCTCCCACTAGGACTCCTTTTGTTATAAACACCACAAATCTTAACAAACACGATTATCTTAACAACAATTATTTATATGTCACATAAATTCAGAACAGTATTTATGAAAGAAATGTAATGTAAACCGAAACAAAACAATGAAACCTTATTCCATTGACCAAAACTATCATTATTACTTAAAGGCGAGGACTACCCCGAAGTACTGGAGAAGGTGAAATTCGCGGCCATGACGTGGACAAAGGACAATAAAGGCTTATTTTATTCTGTAAGTAATTATTATATATGTAAATATCAGTGATGAAAACATATTAATATGTCACTGCCTGAAAATAATATGTGCAGCAGTTCCAAAAAAAATTATTATAATATTTAAAAACGATCGGATCTAAACCTTCCTCGAGTAATATTCCTTTGGCCCCGAAGTTTCATCTACAACCAAATAGTGTCGGGGCATTTTAGTCTTGCTTTCCTTTAATAGTTTGTGTCAACAAATGCCTTATTACCACTTCGCAAAAGTATATATACATGGTGACCTTGATATAATAACGTAGTCTGTGTCACTTGTTAAAGTTCGTATTTTTTACGATTTAGATTTATCGCATAGTAATGAAGGCATGTCAAACTTTAATTAAATCTTAAAATTCAGATAGGGAACACCCTTATTTATTATAGAGTAAGGATAGACACAATACGACATAATATTTGCAGTAACTTAGTATTTATCTTATCTATCATGTTTTCCCCGATATATCTTATTTTTTTTGTCTGAAAGGTGACGACGTTCTTAGCTATGTTTTGTGTAAATAAAATTGTCGCGGATTTTTTAAATTTTAATGTATCTTATATTTAATATTTATTAAAATTTGACATGACTGTATTGAGATTAATCCGACGCACTATACGATACATTAACAATAAACCGTGTCTCCCCCCGACAGCGGTACCCGGAGCAGAGCGGCAAGACGGACGGCTCGGAGACGGAGGTGAACCGAGACCAGAAGCTGTGCTACCACCGGCTCAACACCCCCCAGGCGGAAGACGTCGTCGCCGTCGAGTTCCCCGAACACCCGCTCTGGAGGATGTTAGTACCAATATCACTCTTATGTACATTGCGATAAGGTTCTCGAATATAACACCCGCTGTGGAGGATGTCGGTATAGCGAGTGCCTAGTAAGACACTGCCAATATCATACTTATATACAGTCGGTAAAATAATTAGGTATGCAGGGAATGATTCCAAAACCTTTTGTAATGTTTAATATTTGTTACATATTGTTTATGTTATTAACAAAGTTAAATCATACCTTATGTATAGAAGTATCATTTAACGTCGATAATAACAAATCATGCCCCGCATACTTCTTTTGCCGACTGTACATTGCTATAAGGACCTTGAAAGGGGAAATGTGACATCAACTGTCAACTTTACTTGTACTCAGAGTTCCCCAAACACCGGCCGTGATGGATGTCAGTTTAGTAGTCACTACCGATACCAATATCACTCTTATGGCCATTGGGATAAGGTCCTCGAATATAACGCCAAGTAAATATTACACCATTGGAATATGAGCTTTATATCGTGTTCCTTAAGGTGGAGTTTTTGCCGCATCTAAGTAGGCCAACACTAGACGGCATGTCGCTACGTATAATTTTTCGAGTAAATGTTATCAAAATTTAAAAAACCTGGCATCTGAGTCGAATCAATGTGAAGTTTCGTAGAGCTTATGTAAAGCGCGAAGACCTTTAGGGTGCTTCTAAATATTCAAAAGGCCTCGATTGGTCATAACATTTTGTGTTAAACATATATTATAATTTTGCAATGTATAAGTTTGTATTCTTAATATGGAAGATAGTTATACGTGCGTTCTAGGTTTAAATCTTGCACGCAGTTTGAATCCTGCACGCACTTGTAACTTTCAGTTACGAGCAAATTAATATTTCTCCATAATTCCGAAGTTGTTTGAAGTTTGCATTTTCTTCCGATGTAGCTTAAATATGTATTTATTTACTATCAACAGAGAACTAATCACTCGGATGTTGAGCGAGGACAAACGCGCGTAGGTTTTTTTGTATCACATGATCGGTATTGATTTAGTTTCATTTATTTTTATTAGTGATGTTATACATTTATCGATAGCGCATTATATTTCGGTATTTAAGTCTAGTAGATCATTTAGCAAAGCGCCTACTCTAATAAACAATGGACTTTAATTACTAAGGAATACAGTTCATGACTACTAATGATTAACTACATGGAGCGAATTGATACTTTCGTATTTATTATATTAAACCTTTTGCCAAAGCTTTTAAGGTTCAAATCTCATAATCCGTCGAATGGTAGCAATTTCACGTCATTGTAGGCGTGCACTGAGCCTCAAGGCCAAGGGTAATAGACAACAGTACATTATCGTCATTATCAATAGTTTAGCAACCATATGTTAAGTTTTCAATTATGATAATTATTTGTTGTTATTAGTATTTGACCATGATTTGCTTCTACGTAACCTCAAAGAAATCTTATGTATTAAGTAATCCAAATTCTCGAAAATATGACCTTCAATATTAAACAGTAGTAAAAGTAAATAGTATCCTCCTAAGTTATGCCACTTTCCACACACAATCGTCGTCATAATCTCAATTATTTTAAACCGGCTTCAAATAAGGTGGTTCTGTACATGGACGAGATTTAGGTTTTCCTTCGGTCCGCTCTGGATTGAAAACGTGGGTTACTGGTATAGCAAACTTTTTTACGCGAGTCTTATGTACTAAACAAACTTACAGGGTCTTTTTTTCGTAATTTATAATTTTTAAATAAGGCAGGCATAAAATGAAAATAATTTAATAACGTAATATTAGTAATTTAGTAACGTTAGATGTAACGCAGAAAGTTTGATTTTACTCCTCATAAATTAAATATAAAAATCGATTCTAAAGGAGTAAAACTCCAGAAATAGTGCCAAATAAGTCTCGTCTAAAAAACGGATTATACCGTACTCGCTTGCCTTATATAACATCACGTGCGTTACCGGTGCGTAACGTGTACGTAACGTGTGTATAATACCGCACCATGTTACCGGTACAGCGGCGCCGAGGTGTCGGACTGCGGCCGCTACCTACTGGTGTCGCCGGTGAAGGACTGCCGCGATAACCTGCTATTCTTCGCGGACCTCAGCAAGACGCCCGAGATCACCGGGAAGTTGGAGCTTACACAGATCGTGCACAAGTTTGAGGCGGATTATGAGGTTGGTTGCTTGTACAGTTTTTTACTGTAGTGCGTTGGATAAATGTACTTGTCACATTTTAATAAACACTAAATGTCAGAGGGCAACTCTTTTTTGTAAAATGGGTTAAGTCGGTGCAAACAAATACAGGTTTATACTACTGCAAATATCATATGACATATTATGTCATATTGTTATCCCACCTTACGCAATTAGTATGTTACAGATAAGAGGGTTGCCCAGTGCCCTATCTCATCTTCGAGTTTATTAAAATTTGACATTTATCACACAAACTATATTTAAAATTCTTTTTTTTTTCTCCTTTACACACTACAGCAGCGAACCGTGATCTTGGCGATGTCGGAAACTATCATAGATTTTTAATCTCGCTCTATCTTTCTGCAATTTTATATATCTCCATCTCATGATTGTCATCGGGACTTCAGTGTGAAAAGACCCTTGGAGTTGTTAAACTATTTTATTGTTACTTCAATACACTAGCTATTAGTGAAATCTGGTTTTGTCAACGCGATTGTATCCTATTATAAGGTATAATTTGTGTGTGTCCATTAACCATTGTGTTCTGTCGACAGTACGTGACGAACGAGGGCTCAGTGTGCGTGTTCCGTACGAACCGCAACGCGCCCAACTACCGGCTCATACAGATCGACCTCAACGACCCCGCCGAGGAGAACTGGACCACGCTCATACCGGTCAGTTGACCTTCACACGCTCTTATTGACGTCTTTACCGGTCACTTGACATCTGTACCGGTCACTTGACATTTGTACCGGTCACTTGACATCTTCACCGGTCAGTTGACATCTTTACCGATCAGTTGATATCTTGACGTGGTCTTATTGATGGTTTTTCTCCGTTATTTACGACGAGTTTGGTAAACAATCTTAGCACTACTTTTTATGAAAATATAAATTTAAATTACTTTAAAAAATTATGAATTGTAAACAAATTAGTTTTGATATTAAATGATGAGTTGTCTTTAAATTCTTTACATTTTGTGAATTGACTATAGTGACAATACTTTACCATAGTGTTATTAATAGGTTGTTCGTGACATCGTTACATTTTACGTTACATTAATTTCAAATGAAGTACGTCCTTTCCAATAATAACAAAAAAAGAATCATCGAAATCGGTTGGCGTGATATTGAGTTATTCGTCCATTTTTCGAGCACATACTTAATGCAAATTTAAGACTTATATCGTTTTCTCATGGATGCCATTGTCAGATCTCGCTCAAATTTAAGTGGGACCACGTGACAAGCACCAGCTTTCGAATAAAAAAACAATCATCAAAATCGATTCACCCAGTCGAAAGATCTGGGGTAACAAACATAAAAAAAAATTCAGTCAAATTGAGAACCTCCTCCTTTTTTGAAGTCTGTTAATAAAATAAACCTTAAAATAAAATTATAACCTTAAAATAATACCATTCTGTCACCTCTCCAGTCGCAGGTCTGCTGGAAGAAATTTCATTAGAGATAAGCAGTACCTTTGTATACTATATCCCTAATGTAACTGTCTTGTGAATTCTTGTGTGTACATAAATAATAAAACAAATAAATAAATAAATATGTTACCTGTGAATGTATGTGTGTTGCAGGAGCACCCGAGTGACGTGCTGGACTGGGCGGCGGCCGTCGATAAGGACAAGCTGGTACTGCACTACATCAGGGATGTCAAGGTCAATATATGTAAATATAATAACTTCACTTTTATAAGTCTTACTAGCGCTCTGCACACGGCTTTTCCCGCGTCTCTAGGGTACTGAGTACTCTATATCTTAGTCTAAATCGCAGCCCCGGATCTAAGGGGGGGCAAACCGGGGCACTTGCCCCGGGCGGCAGTTTCATGGGGGCGCCAAATCCTTGAGACAAGAATTCGAAATATCGAACAAATGAATTTTTATGAAGTAATCGAATCTTAATATAATATGTTTAAAAAACAAATTTTTCAGTGATACCCGCAAGCTGTGAGCGAAGCTTCAGCAAACTGAAAATAATTAAAACTTATCTACGTTCTACAATGAGTCAGGATCGTCTATCTAGCCTCGCGATCCTAGCCATTGAAAACAAAACTGCCTATGCGACGGACTTTGAGGAACTAATAGATTCTTTCGCAGAAAAGAAAGCACGCCGTGTAAAGTTGTAGTCTTTCCTGGTTATATATTTTTTCTGTGTTTCTGTCACATTTATGTCACAAATGAAAGTAATTATATAGTTGTTAGATAATAAAAAATGTGAGCCGTCACGGGATGGCTGGCAGATGTGAAACATACAAAATATACAAGTGCTTAATGCAGATTTTAATCATAAAATAAAATTTTAAATAATGAAATTAAAAATCAATTTTCAAACATTATATGCAATACAAATTGCATAAATTTTTATCTACTCTCTTGGTGGTCTTGCGTCTTCAAAAGGGCCTTTCCCTTCCATCCATCCATCAGCCCTTGGAGGTCTACTGCTGGACATAGACCTCCCCTAACTTGCGCCACTCTGACCGGTCCTGAGTCTTCTGAATCCAGCGGATGCCCGCTGTCTTCTTCAGGTCGTCGGTCCATCTTGTCGGGGGTGTCCTGTACTTCGCTTTCCGAGACGTGGGCGCCATTCGAGGACCTTTCTTCCCCAACGGTTGTCGGTCCTTCGTACTATGTGGCCAGCCCATTGCCACTTCAGCCGGCTAATTCTTTGAACTATGTCGGTTACCCTTGTTCGTCTACGGATCTCCTCGTTTCTGATGCGATCACGTAGATATATACCGAGCATAGCCCTCTCCATAGCCCGCTGTGCTACTCTGAGCTTGTGGATTAGGCCAATAGTAAAGCACCACGTCTCGGAGCCGCATGTCATCACTGGAAACACACACTGCTCGAACACCGACTTCAGGCACTGAGGTAGTGTTTTGGACGACAAGATATTCGAACGCAGTTTCCCGAACGCAGCCCATCCGAGTTGGATTCTACGAGTGACTTCTTTCTCGAAGTTGGACTTACCCATCTGGATCAGTTGTCCCAAGTAATTGTATTCGTCTACAACTTCGAGAGCAGCGCCGTCAACAACAACCGGTAGGTACGGGTGTAACATGGACATTCGACATGATTTTCGTCTTGTCCATGTTCATCTTAAGACCCACCCGTTATGAGGCGCTGTTCAAGTCCCCGAGCATTGTACCAAGTTCTTCCAGGGAACCCGCCAGGATGACTATATCATCGGCATATCGCAGGTGTGTGATGTATTCACCATTGATGTTAATGCCACGTCGTTTCCACTCCATCAGCTTGAACACATCTTCCAACGCAGCGGTGAACAGTTTTGGGGATATAACGTCCCCTTGCCTGACACCTCTCTGCAGATGGATGGGGTTCGTGGCTGTGTCGTGTACTTTGACGGACATGGTGGCTGATGCGTACAAACAATTCAACACCTCGATATACTAGTAGTCGATCCGGCACCGCTGAAGAGAATTGAGTACTGCCCAGGTCTCGATAGAATCAAAGGCTTTCTCATAGTCCACATAGGCGACACACAACGGCAAATTATACTCTTCGGTCTTCTGTATAATCTGTCGCATGTGGTCCATGGTGCTGTAGCCTTTTCGGAATCCTACTTGTTCGGGAGGTTGGAAGTCGTCAAGCCTGCGTGCAATGCGATTTGTGAGCAGCCTCGAAAACAGCTTATAAACGTGGCTCAGAAGTGCGATTGGCCTGTAGTTCTTCAAAAGGGCTTTATCGCCCTTTTTGAAAAACAGAGTCACCACACTTCTGCTCCACGCTTCCGGGGTAGTTCCAGTATGGATGACGTTATCAAACAGTTTTTGGAGCGCCACTAGTAGAGGTTTCCCCCAGCTCTTTGCAGCTCGGCGGTGACACCGTCATCTCCCGGTGCCTTGTTGTTTTTAAGCGTTTCCCTTAGGCTACAACAATAAATAGCAAAATTTGAACATTTTTTGCACCTATTCAAACAAAATATAGTTATTATTCTCATAAATTAATTTTAAACATTTTTATAAAATTTTTGAAATTCGTTTTTGTAAAATATGACAAACGTAGATGTGCTGTTGTATTACTGGGTGAGCGACATGGTGTTCGCGATGTCGGTTCTATACGCTAGTAATAATACTTCAATGTTCATTGGCAATTTTAACAGTTTTTCTCAAACGCTGAAGAGAGGGGGCGCCACTACCAAGGATTTGCCCCGGTTCAAAAAAATCGTAGATCCGGGGCTGCTAAATCGTGGTCTACCTGTGTGCTAAATTACATGAAAATCTGTTCAGTGTTTTTTGCGTGAGAGAGTAACAACTATTCATAAATCCTCACAAACTTTCACATGTATAATATTAGTAGTAATATCCACTTACCATCAGGTGGATAGTGAGCTTGTTTCCGGCTAATTCTATAATATAAAAAGAAACTTTCTCGTGAAGCAAGGAGCTTCAGGTTCGATTCCATTCCATAGGGCCCATAGTCATCAGATTGGGTTTGTGATATGAAATATTTTCTGTTCTGGGGGTCTAGACAAGACTCTTTCTTTCTTTTACGTTGAACGCTGCCTTCAAAATGTATGGAAATGTCATGAGCACGTGACTTCTGTCATTATTATGTCATTCCCATACATTTTGAAGCTAGCGTTTGACGTGAATGTTCGCAGAAAAGAGTCTTGTCTCTAGGCTCTGGTCAATGGTTTAACCGTCCATTTATTTATCTCTGTCCCTCTCTTTCCTCCCCAGAGCGTCCTCCAACTCCACAGCCTGAAGTCGGGCGAGCTGCTGCAGCTGTTCGACCTGCCCGTGGGATCGGTGGTGGGCTTCTCCGGCAAGAGGAAGCAGAGCGAGATCTTCTACCACTTCATGTCCTTCCTCACGCCCGGCGTCATCTACCACGTCGATTTCACCAAGAAACCTTATACGCCCACCGTAAGTGCTACTGTTGATGATGACCGCCGTACCAAGGGTCCTGGGTTCGATTCCCAGTGGAAATTTGAATGATAAAAAATATTATTATTAAAATAATAATAATAAATAATAATAACAAAATAATAATATAAATCCTGACTAATGCCGGTAATAAATTCAATTTATTATTGTAACTAGAATAAAATCACTCTACTACATAAACAAGCAAGATTAATGCAGCCTCTCCCTTGCCTCGAGTGGCTATGCCTAACAAGGTGCATGTGTTCATTGTATTTATATTATGTTATGTAATATAATGTAACATGTGTATGCAATAAAGAAATTATGAATTATTATTATTATTATGATGATTTTGAATTTCTGTTCTCGGTCTGGGTGTGTGTTGGTCTTTGTGTGTTGTCTATGGCACTCACGACACAAGGAAACCTAGTGTGGGGCTATGAGTGTATAGCGTTACGTGCGGTACGATACGGCGCTTTTGACTTATGTGGAATACGCTTTACATCATTGATGGACGCTTTAATGCGTACGAGGATGCACACACATACGTGTACGTACGCACGCACGCACTCACTGTCACACACACACATACTAGCAATGAGTGAAAATTGTGTGTCTTATTGACTTGATCCATAATAACATAATGATACACTACATTAAAATATATTATGTCAAAAAAAACTCCAGAAATTTTAACTAAGTTAAACGTGTAATGTTTTTCAGGTGTTCAGAGAAGTGAAAGTAAAGGGTTTCGACGCGTCACAGTACGAGGCTAAACAAATATTCTACTCTAGCAAAGATGGCACGAAGGTTCCGATGTTCATTGTTTCCAAAAAGGTAATTGTTTAATACATAATTTACTTCCAGTTTTCTTTAGTATCTAAAGTAATAAATACTTTTTAAAGTGTATATCTGCTGTTATTGAAGCGCTCATTGGTGACCGCTAGTGGAAAAAAGTACTTGAGCGTCTCCATGCTTCGGTGGCCACCGGGCCATACTGGTAACTAGAGCGGTGCCAGCGGAATTCAGGCACAGGGCCTAGACCTAGGGGGGAGGAGGGGCTTACTTAGTAGTGGGCTGTTAATAAATATAATAAATAAATGCTTACACACTCATACACTCGCAGTAGGTTTTTCACCTGTGTCGCGGGTGGCATGGACGACACATGTAACATATACAATAACATTCATGACCCGAGTACAAATATTCATCTGTCACATAAATATCTACCCGGCCGGGAATCGAACCCGGAACCCCTCGCTTCGCAGGCAGGGTCGCTACCAACTAGTTTACACGGTCGTTTATTGTGTTGAAGTCAATGATATTAAACTATAGATACGTTATGCCTCTGTTTGAAAATCTGTTCCGACCGAGCTACAACTCACACACGTTTATCTTTTGTTTCACTACACCAATCACTCTTACATTGGTAAATTATGTAAAAGGGATGGCACTACTAAAACCATAATAGTGAAAAAGACAACTAGACGGCCTCACTCAGAGGCAGCTATCAACTGTCTGAATTAAAATCGCTATACTTGACTAGATTCGACTGAAGTAATTTCAGCACCGTCTTGGCATATCTACCTCTTTTTATACATATAATATCATTGGTTGAAGCTAACTATACCACGGAGATGATAGAAGGTTGTGTGTGCAGGGCCTGCCGCGAGATGGCAGCACCCCGGCGCTGGTGTACGGGTACGGCGGCTTCAACATCAACGTGCAGCCCAGCTTCAGCGTCACGCGGCTCGTCTTCATGCAGCACTTCAACGGACTGGTGGCCATCCCCAATATCAGGGGCGGCGGGTGAGCTATCATAGATAGATAGATAGATAGATAAATAACTCTTTATTGTTTGCACACCACATATTATACAATCGTACAAGAATAACAGTTAAGATGGTACAAAAGAACAGGCGGCCTTATCGCTACATAGCGATTTTTTCCAGCCAACCTTTAAGAAGGATACATAAGAAGTAAAAAAAAAAACAGAGGGCAGTAAGTAAAGCAGAGTGCGTAAAGTCACCAGAGAATAAAGAATAGAAAGAAATACTATATTATAATTTATAAAAGAAAACAAAATAAATAAAAATATTAAAACTATGTAAAAACAAATTAATTAAAAGCAGTGATAATCAAAAACTATCATTCTTAACCACATTAGTAGGAAATAGGCAGAAGGAGTGAAAAAGAGGATAGAAGAAATAGAGAAAAAAAAGTGATTTAAAGGAGAGAAGAGAGCAAAGTTAGGTTGCTAAATAGTGATCTTTTAATAATGTTTTAAAGGTTATCATAGCTATCTTACTTACCATCAGATGGATCGTCAGCTCGTTTGCCGGCTAGTTCCATAAACAAGTATCACAATCAACTAACACATGACAGATCTGTGAAAATTGAAGTTTCTGATTAGAGAAAAATTATGTTATTTTGATTTGACATGGAGTTGGATGATGATTTTGAGGTATAATTTGACTGATGCGGCGGTTAGAAACAGTTTTGTTTGTTGGTCAGCATCGCATCGGTGATGCATTTTAATTACTACTTACCACCAGGAAGCCTGTCTGCTTTTCGTCAATCCTCAAGCTATAAAAAGACTACAAACACCAAATTGTAAACATCCAAACTATAATAACATAATTAATGAACTTTGTCAGTGAGTACGGCGAGCGCTGGCACAACGCGGGGCGTCTGCTAAACAAGCAGAACGTGTTCGACGACTTCCAGGCGGCGGCGGAGTACCTGGTGGCGGAGCGCTACACGCGGCCCGAGCTGCTCACCATCCAGGGGGGCTCCAACGGCGGTCTGCTGGTCGCCGCGTGTATCAATCAAAGGCCTGATCTATATGGCGCTGCTATTGTGCAGGTTGGGTGAGTGTCGAGAGTAAGGGAAGAGAACTATAAATTTTAAAAAATCTCCGACAGTTTTATGTAGTATGTCATTTCATCAGCTTTATTTATTTATTTATTTATTTTAAAAATAAATAAATCAGCTTTTAACAAAATACCGTATCATAATCGGTCCATTCGTTTAGGAGCTACGATGACACAGACAAGCAGTCACGTGAAACTTATAACTACCCTCTTTTTGCATCGGGGCCGCGGGGGTTAAAAATAAGCAAATTTTAGAATCGACCGTTCTCGTAATAACCTTTGTATCTCTTAATTTTAGTATGAAGTATCTCTTAATATTATGTACATTTTATTTTCATAACCGATTGAAAAAAAACACACTGTTATCCCTAACTTAGAACAGCATAACAATACATAACAAAAAACCTCATTCTAATCGATTGCACCGTTTCTGAGATTAAATTAAAAATCGTCCAAAGTTCAAACATGATGTGATTGGTGCCATTGAATATTAACATTAATATACAGGCTGAATTTTTCAAAGGTGCATGGGGGGCCAAATCCGAAACTACGAGGAATAGCAAAAAATGCTCAAAGGAGTCTCGGGGCCGATTTTGATTAAAACTAAAACTGCATCATTAAATTTTTGAAAAATCAACATTCCTAGCCAGGAATCGAACCCGTTGATTTTGAAAAAAAAACACATCCTGTATTATAACACCATTCGATAGTGTCACTGAAAAGGATAAAATTCTGGGAAGTAATGACATAGGTAAACTTAAAAAAAATGTTTAATTTCAATAAAATTCACCCTGTATAATTCCCCATGTCGCAGAGTGCTGGACATGCTACGGTTCCAGAAGTTCACGATCGGGCACGCCTGGGTGTCGGACTACGGCAGCTCCGACAACGAGACGCAATTTCACAACCTGCTCAAGTATTCGCCGCTACACAACGTGCAACCGCCGGATAACGGTCAGATTGATTGTTCTTTTCTTTATGGAAATAGCCGGCAAGCGAGCTGATGAACCACCTGCTGCTGATGATGGTAAGTGGCTATCGTCACCCATGGGCATCAGTGACACCAAAGGCATTTCTGATGCGTTCCCGGCCAAGAAAGAGAGGAGAAATAGAAAGAATTGGCTCTCAAGCCCCCAGCACGAACACGAGTCGTTTGGCGGCTGACTCATGCTCGAGGGTGGTAGTTATCCAGGTGAACCTCATGGGGTAATAATAATAGTAATAATGGTATTAGTAATTAAAGTCAGATTTGAGAACTTTATGAAGAACTCTCAGGTGTGCAGGTTTCCTCGCGATGTTTTTCCTTCACCGAAGATAGTGATAATGAACTCCAAATACGCACATAATATTTTGAAAATTAGAGGTGCGTGCCAGAATTTGAACTCGGGCTCCTACGTTCATACGCCAATCGATTTCGATTTTTTTTTTATTATTGGAAAGGATGTACTTAATTTGCAGTCAGTTTTTTTGTTAAAATGTTAGACCATGTTACCTCAGGTCGCGTGCAGTACCCGGCGACGCTGGTGCTGACGGCGGACCACGACGACCGCGTGGTGCCGCTGCACTCGCTCAAGTTCATCGCGGCGCTGCAGCACGCGGCGCGACGCGCACACCACGCGCGACAGACGCGGCCGCTGCTCGCGCGCGTCGACACCAAGGCGGGACACGGGGGAGGGAAACCCACCGCTAAGATTGTAAGGCTTTAACTATCTAAACTTAATACTAAATAATATAATATATTAAATATTATATACATTACGTGTCACGTTGTTTGTCCGCGATGGACTCCTAAACTACTGTAATAGTGGTCTGTAAGGGGTCCACTATTAACAGACTCCAATTAGGTATACTGCTTCAGAAGGCTGAGGAATGAAAACTACTGGTCTTGATGTGCGTATAGTATCGAAATGGTATCGAATGCTTTTATTGCCAATCCTGCCTGTATTTATACCACCGGCTACATCACAAAACTACCAATAACATTTATTATTATTTCGCTAGCCAATAGGAATATTAAAATATTTACCAATAAAATTTAAACAATAATAATAGTCAAAGTAAATAATATAAATCTTCAAGTGTGAGAGAGATCGTATTATGTTTCTGTCGCGCTCCCAATGCCGGCGTAGAATCGCGTCGTGCAGAGTAGATTCTCGTAGCTGGACGGCTTATAAAAACAGCGCAGACCGGCGCGCGCGCACACTCGGCGCGCGGCGACGGCATGGAAGACATCTCCGGAACAGCAAGATCGGCAAGCGAAGAATTGACTGCGTTGTTGAAGAAATATGGCTCGAAGATGGTCGACGAATGCATGAAGATAGTCTGCGTGTGACGACGATGCGGCGCTGATGATACTTGCAGCTGTTTCTATGTTTCTGAACAGAACGTCACATGCGTCAATTATCTTGCGTCGATATACAGCTCGCAGTACTCAGTAGCCGGGGTAGTTGAGAATAAAAGTTTTCATGTTACCCTCGCCTTCTGCGTTATGGTAGTAGCAGGGTGTATGTTATTTATTTTCCTTCCTGGGGTTGATTAGCGTGCTGCTACACTACTTAGCCGACTTTAATCAAATTTGCATACCGTGTGCAGTTTGATCCAACTTGAAAGATAGGATAGCTTACATCTCAATATATAGTCGCAATATTATTTATGATAAGCATTAATTTCCGCGTGCGAAGCTGCGGGCAACAGCTAGAACTATATATAAAGAAAGAAGAAAAAAAGAAAGAAACATTTAATCCGACATAGGCACTGCAACAATGTTAAAAAACGGTGGTATATACTTTTAACAACAATTATAAATTGTATTCGGAGCAACCAACATGCCGGAAAAGGGTCGCACTCAGAGTACAGGGTACCAAGTAGCAGGTACTTTCTACGTCCTCTGATTTTCAGTGCGCGTAGTTAGTCGCGTGTAGATCGGAGATACTTTATGCCCTTACAAATCAACCAAAAAATCTGTTCCAACTGAGCTACAACACACACACGTTTATCTTTTGTTTCACTACACCAATCACTATTACATTGGTAAATTATGTAAAAGAGATGGCACTACTAAAACCATAATAGTGAAAAAGACAGCTAGACGGCCTCGCTCAGAGAACTGTCTGAATTAAAATCGCTACACTTGTCTAAATTCGACTGACATAATTTCAGCGCCATCTTGGCATATCTTGTATAATAATAATTATCATTGTTGTACGTCTATAATAACTATCTAAACTTAACACGTTCAGTGCCACCGACTCGCCCGGAGAGTTCACGTAAAACCTATTCCAGTGCTGACGACTCGAATGGCGAGTTTAGTGTTTTTCACTAATATTTCCAAAATGCATCAGTATTTTTTGCTTAAAATTATAGTTTAAGACTAAATATATGCTAAACTAAAGATATACGTGGTGGGCCGGGTGTGGCGACCCCGTTTATATTTGAAAGGAAACAAACTATTCTACAATGCCTTGAACTCGCTAGGCGAGTTCCCTGACATAGATCCTCAACCTTTTAAAAAAATATGTACATGTTAGACAACGACATGAACATCAACATAGTAGCATGGACTACCTACATACTTGTGATATGGAATGAAAACAAGCTTTAGAAATACAAAGTTATCGTAATATTTGAGATCACATATCTAGTAGCCATACTAGTATTACAAATCTGTGTCTTTGTAATAGTGTTGAAAATCAATTTTTAAAAAAGTGTCGGCATTTTTTCACATATAGACATTATAATTATTTCATATTAATAAGTTATCATTTAATTTTAATTTGGCAGATTTTAAACGTTTAAAAAAAAACGATTTATTTAAATTATTAAATTCGTCGTATTCACAATAAAAATAATACATTTTAATCTGATACCATATTGTTAAAACTGAAAGCCCGTATTAAATTATTTTAGGGTAAAATTATCTATTCACAAGTATTAGAAAATCAAAATATAACCTTCACAATAACCACAATTTAAAAGATTGACAACCACTGCTGAAATTACGAAACAAATTTACCTTTTATTTTATCCAAAGAAATTTTTGCCATTTTTACAAGCCGAAAGTCCTAAAACACTTTTTAATTGCGTTAAACATGTTAAGTACACTTTGACAGCCACAAAAATAACAAAACATAGAATTTACCCTTACGTAGTGGCAGTGAACTCGCGTGGTGAGTTGATTCAATTTATCGAGTCGACCGTAAAATGTAGGCGGCATCCGAGAAGACATCATGAAAATCGTAGTGGTAATGAACGTGTTAATACTATAAAGAAGAAAGTTGTCTTACACTAAACCCCCATCTCCGTTTCTCCATCGAACGACACGATGCACGGGGGGTATCCATCGTGAACATCCCGCCGGGTACGAACGACGCGTTTTGCCTCGTCATTCGTCATACTGCGAGACTGGAATAACTTGCCTGTGCGGTGTTCCCGCCTGCCTATGACGTGGATGTATTCAAGAAAGTAGATAGGCTTTTACTAAGTTAATAGTGCTCCACACCTTGGACCATCAGGTGGGATTGTGGTCAAGCATTAACATATTTGTGTAAAAAAATGTTTGTTTTCAATGGATAAACTTAAAAACTACTGGACCAATTTCAAAAATTCTTTCACCAGTAGGATGTTCTATTGTTTCTGACAAAGACAGCGGGTATCCTCTGGGTTTAGATGACTCAGGAGCGGTCAGAGTGATGCATGTTAGGAAAGGCCTATGTCCAACAGTGGATCTCCAAAATTACTATTTCATTATTTCTACTTCACAACCTGTACAGCTCAATTGAAACCATTGAATGCAAAATTAAAAAATGACTTAATTTCAGATCGACGAGCACACCGACATCCTGTGCTTCATGACGCAGACGCTAGGACTAAAGTTCGTGAAGTGATCGCCGCCATAATGTAACAAAGTCTAGATTATTGATTAGATGAAATTGATTGGAAATAGTATTATGTAAATAAGCCGCGTACACAATCTAATGATTACCTCAGGTCTTACTAACGAGACTGGTGATATTGTTACACATTGCTACTATTTTTATTGAATAAACTTTGTTATTATTTTTATACTGTCGTTATTTATTTTTCCAAAACTCCTCACTTGTTAATTAAGTACAGCCTAGTGGAGACTACAAAATAAGTATGACTACGGCCTACAAGTAACCAGACCAGAGGCATTGCCTTTTATGCTAGTCGTGCAAGTACAAGTATTAATTTAAATTAAAAATACGTGTTGAGACGCCAGAGGAGCTGCAGGCCTATTGCTACGGGCCTTACCGAAGGCCTACTTCCAAATTGCTGCTGTGGTGACCAAGTGACTGTTCTGTGTTCTTTACAAACCTACTTATTTTGTGTAACCTACTTCTCTGCGTCCTGTCACCACCAGGAAAGTATTATTAAACTTTATTTTCTCTGAATCTTCTATCTTTTGCTTTCTTCTCCTACTTGAGGTACAATTATTAAAACAAAATTTAATTTAACGTTTTTATTGTTATATTAACTTACATCTAATAATATAAAATATTAGTTACTTAGAACAAAATAAATAAAACACTTGCTTTTATGCCTTCGTGGCGTTTTTCTCTACCCAATATGTAGTTAATTATAATTAATAATTTCTTCATGCTTTGTTACTCTTGCAACATAAAACATGAAGAAATTGTACCAATGGCCTCGATTTCAAATCGTTTCAACAAAACAGAAGAATTTAAAGACTTACATAGACTAAGATAAACAATAATTTAAGAGAACGATGTGATAGTTTCTAGCAGCAGAGTTGCCAAAAGATATCGTCGGACCCATTACAATGAAATGTACAATTACACATACTCGACCGAAGACGGGTCCCGCGCGGCTCTACTCTGCACCATCACCGCAACACACGATTAGTGAACTAGCGGATCGTTAACACCAATAAACATACGAGTACAGCACTATTATGAACTTTCATAAAACCATTCATGTTCCAGGCAATTCATTTCTCAGGCTTTAAACGGCGTATGATTGGCTAAAAAGTGTCACGTGACCGCTTTCGTAACACGAATTTGATGGAACTTGGCTGGAATTAAGAGTTCATAATAGACCACCAGGGCCTAAAATTAACAAGCAATCCTCATCTTATCCTACGTTAAGGGGGCATAAACACTAGGGTCGCTTTCGAGACGAAGCTAATTAATTCTAAAATTACACATTTCATAGCATAGGGTCGGGTGAAACTTTGTAAACGTACACTCGACGAGTGGTTTAAAAATCGAGGCCAAACGTGCCAATCGCCGCCGCGTCGATTGTTACTGCTAAGCTAACCTAAGGTGTCACCATGGCCGCATGATGTAACTAGCGTTCGTCGGGACGGCGCGCCACCGACCGTTGTTCCGCTCCACTTGACGCAACAACCTTACAACCAATGAAGCGAGGGTCTCGCTCTACTATAATGTTAAAATCGTTGCGTCACGGTGGCCGGGGCGCTGCCGCGTCCCAACAAACTGTTTTGGTTTGGCTCCACAGCCTCAGTTTCCTAACAATATTCGCTAAAAATAATGATATTTACCGTCAGACTACTTATGTTTAGTTATGTATGAAACATGAAAAGGCTGCGATTAAATTACATCTGCAAAAAACTGTCATAACCTATTCCAACCCTTACTTTAAGATACATATTTGAGATGGGCGTAAAATCCTTAGGTAATAGTGATTTTCTGAAAAGATTTCAATACATATTTTATTTAACGAGTACCTTCAATCTGGGCTACCTTCATTTATAGATTTGCTACTTTGATAATAATTCTTATAGGAACAAAAATACGACTACAACTTCTGATAGAAATAATATATTATATACCACTTTTATGGTCAAATGTACATTTGATCACAACAAGCTGTTGCATTTAAAGGAAATAAAGTCAATAATTTAACTGAAAATTCAATAACAACTATAAAAAAATATGATCACATTTAAGTACAAATTAAAAACTCTCAAAACACTCATCTCCTTCAAGAAATAATTCATCAGTGTTTTATTATACTCATACAGTTTGTATCAATATACCATTTTGAGGTCCGATGGAATAATGTTTGATTTGAAGCATAAAGATTGTAGTAAGTTGTTTTTATGTTCAAAAAACAATTATATGTATATTACTCAATCTTTATCGTGCTGTCAACATGGCTATTTGTATATACATATAATAAATTTATTTGTGCCTGTCCGCACATAAATCATCCCAGGTTGAAGGTGTATTGGACTAAAAGAATATAACATCGTACAGATCTTTGCGTATAACAAAAAATAATATATAACATAAACTCGCTACTTTTAAAATAATTGAAAAGTTTAGAAAATACAAACAAAACAAAAGAGCTAAGGATGCTTCTCGAGATCAAATTAAAAGTCAGTGAATATGTCATAGCTAGAAATAGTGATATTTGTCACATTTTACTAACAATAGATCGTCCCGAACAAGTAATTTCGCGCTGTGAAATATTCACGTCTACCTAATATTGCATGTAAACACGTAGCTAGAAGAGAACGTTGATAAGATGAAGAACGTGTGATGAGTGAGTAGTGGGAGGAAGGGGGGGGGCTCACTCGGCTATACCGTTAGTGATCATGTTTGGCTTGGCCCCCGCGCCCGGCAGCGTGCTTATACCGATCCTGTAATGAAATTTAATTTAATGTTAGTAATTAAACATGTTTTTAATGGTGATTATCGAATCTCAGAAAGAATTATTATAGTCCAGTTAAAATAGAGATTCAAGTTTACATAGAGCTGAAAATTGGTACTAATGTTGGGAACACCTGCATAAACGATATGTGAAATTCGTCCTTCAGTTAGTATACTACAGAAATTAGAAATAGGTATCAAGATACATCTCTTCGCATCTTACCACCAGGAGGCCAGTCTGCTTTTTGGTCAGCTCTTAAATAACATTGACTTAGGAATTATAAGGACTTGTTAAAATGTCATATAGATACTTAGTTATGGAATAGTTTAAAGGACGAAATAATAAACATAGTGGCGTCCTTGTCTAACGTATGAAATAAAAACAATCCAACTCTATACGCGACAGTTTCGCTATACTGTCAAATTTTTCATAAAGTCAGACGTGTGCCGTGTTCGCCATTTTGTTTTATCTCTTTACTACAAAGTCAAAGTCACGTCAAATTGGACATTAGTACGAACAAACCGCTCATGAAGCGCTCATAGCCCTGCGGCTTTCGTCGATCCTAAGTGATCGACAAAGTTAAGCAAAAGCGGGCGCGGTCGGTAGTTGGATGGGTGACCGCTAGTGGCAAAAAATTCTTGAGCGTTTCCGTGCTTCGGATGGCACGTATAGCCGTCGGTCCCGGTTGTTATCATAAGATAACAGTCATTAAGCCATGTCGGAGGCCCTCGGACGGTTTGAAAACTTCCGACACTCGGGTTGGCCACTAACCCCTCCACCAATCCGCACTGGAGCAGCGTGGTGGAGTATGCTCTAGGCCTCCTCAAGAGGAGAGACCCGTGTCCAGTAGTGGGCCATTAATGGGTTGAAGCCACGAACAAAACCGCCATGTTTTGTTGCACGTTTTTTTCGTAGGAAGGGCAGCTCCTGTATCTCAATGTTAAATAATCGTGCAGAGTGACTCTTCTGTACCGATAGGTAGTATATGTTAAAGTGTTGTGTGGTTGTACTGTGGTTGTATAGTACTAACTGGTGTTGTTGCGTGGTGGGCGCGTCCAGCCCCATGAGCGCGAGCGCCCGCAGCGCGGCCCGCGCGCACTGCTCGTGCGAGTGCGCGGTGGAGGCTCCGCCCCCGTGGCACATCACCGGCGGCTCCGTCGACAGCGACACCAGCGACAGGTACTCGCCGTGGTTGCGCTGCGGGACATTGTTAGATAAATTAATAATAAAAACACTAAAATATATTATTGAAGCGCTCATAGCCCGGCGACTTGTGTTCATTCTAAGTAATCGACAAAGTTAAGCAACAGCGGACGCGGTCGATAGTTGGATAGTGTCCGCTAGTGTCAAAAATTTCTTGGGCGTTTCCGTGCTTCGGAGGGCCGTTTTTCCCGGTTGATAACAGATAAGCCGATAAGCCATGCCGGAGACACTTGGATTGGCACTAACCCCTCTATCAATCCGCACTGGAGCAGCGTGGTGGAGTATACTAGGCCTCCTCAAACGAGACCCGTGCTTAAAAGTAGGCTATTAATGAGTTGAAGTCAGCTGTAGTACGCGGCACAGATGTTAAGAGCTGAGACCTACTTGCGCAGAAGCGATTTTTCGGGCCAATTTGGCGGCATAGCATGAGGTGAGATGCGGGACATTGGACACTGCGTCATACCAATGTGATTGGCCTGTCAAGTGACGTTAGACCAGCACTTGTCGTATTTCTTTCTCTGAGCGTGCGGTCCAGTCTTGCGACAACTGAATAACCATGAACAATTCACCTCATCGCACGATGCGCGAAGTTTTTCGCCGAGTGCTCAACATCCGTGCCGCCAACTATAGCACATTCAATATTTTTCAAATTCAACATTTCACAGTTGCAACAGTATTTGCACAAAATAAAGAATTAATGGTATGCGTGCGTTATATTGTACTGGTACCAGTAACTAACCTTGGGGAAGTCGGAGAACTGCACGGTGAAGCCGAGCAGCTGCGACAGGTACATGAGCTGGTCCTTCGCGCCCGGCGTGCTGCCCCCCGCGCCCCCCGCACTCGCTGCGCCCCCTGTCCCCACCGCCGCACCCGTTGCGCTCGTCTCGCTGATACCTGCAATAACCAATAAATAAATAACGCTACACACTCATAGCCCCACGTTAGGATTCCGTGTCGTGGGTGCCATGGACAACACACAACCAGACCAAAAATTTAATACAGACAGAAATTGAATACTAACTTAGAAGACCTCAACTTTTTACAGACTTCAACAAATTAAGGAGTATCCCAATTCCGTTTTTTTACCTCTAAACTCCGTCATTTATCAATGTTTTATTCCACATCGGTCCCATTTTGTGAAACATCCACTTTTGACAATATGACATGTTTATCGAAGTACACTATATATTATATACGTCAGGAATCATTTAAGTTAACGTAATGTAGTAATAGTGTGGTACCGTTAGGCGGCGCCGGCTGGCCGGACCGCTGGTGGTAGTCCATCACTAGCACGCCCGGCACCGGCTGCCGGATGTCGGCTCCCGCGCCACCGCCCTCGGTCTCCTGCTCAACAATATCAATAAAGATAAACGAGAGATCTTAATCCTATTAATATTATAAATGTGAAAGTTTGTGAAGATGTTCGTTCCTCAATCACGCCACAACTACTAAACCGATTTGGCTGGAATTTGGAATGTAGATAGCCCTGGATGAACACATAGGCTACTTCTTATCCTAGAAAAGTTCAGGGTTCCCGCGGGATTTGTAAAAAATCGATCTCTACCGCGGGCAAAAGCTAGTATATAATAATCTCGTGTCACGGTGTTTGTAGTCGCACTCCTCATAAACGGCTCGACCGATTTTTATGATTTTTTTGTGCGTTTTTGGTAGATGTAAGAATAGGTCGTCAAGTACATTTCATACCGCTAGGTGATTAGGGTGTCCCTATCCAGAAAATCTTTGGCAAAACAACGTTTGCCGAGTCAGCTAGTCGTGTATATTATGTTAATACGAGATAACCCCTTGTTAAGGATAATGCACGCACGCAGGAAAGTGAGATTATAACTGGATTCGAGTTTACAATATATTACAAGTAAAATCGTTAAAGGCGACTTCTTCTACAATCAACTGTTTCCTGACAGTTTCGGTTGTAGTGTTGGAGAATACAAAAATGTGTTCATGTTACCTAGCAGTCTGTGTGTATATCTATTCTTTTAATTACTACAAAAGTACAAAATACTCTGTAATCGTACATACCTTTCGTTTGATATCGTTACTATTTTTCGTATCGGCGTTGCCATTGGCGGCCCCCTCCCCAGCGCCCGCCGCCCCCGCAGCGCCCTCGCCATTGCTTATCTGCTCCATTGCTAACAGGACATCTGGAACAGTATACATTAAACTTTAGCGAGAACTACCATACACGTATCAGTTGAAGGAGGGAATTAGAGAACTACACTACTAAAGTAAAAAAATTGCAAGAAAACATCTTTTTGAGTGCACAAATCAAATCTAAAATTTTAATAAAAAAAATAACCGATGTACGAGTCTCGTACATTGTGCTTAGCGCAGCGTCCTAGTTCCAGACACGTGGTGGTCTAGCTGGGCGCGCTAAGTCCGTGAACACGTACAAGACGTGCCTTAGCACTCATCTGACACCAATAAAAACATGTCAAGTAGCAACTAAAATCAGTGCAATAAACATCTATGGTCAGCTTGGTCACGCGTTTTACTCCCGAAACCCCCGCTGGCACACTCACTGCGGCCACGCTGATCCTGCACTCACCAACATCCGGATGTACGAGTTACGCCGTACATCAACCGACTTCAAATGAAGTGCATCCAATAAAAAAAAATCATCGAAATCGGTTGGCGTGATATTGAGTTATTTGTCCATTTATTGCGCACATACTTAATGCAAATTTAAGACTTATATGCTTTTGACATGGATGCTATTGTCATATCTCGCTCAAATTTATGTGAGACCACATGACAAGCACCAGCTTTCGATTAAAAAAGAATCATCAAAATCGGTTCACCCAGTCCAAAGTTCTGAGGTAACATAAAAATAAAAAAATACAGTCGAATTGAGAACCTCCTCCTTTTTTTGAAGTCGGTTAAAAATAATGGTTTTTATGTAGACTTACTATGCGCCGCGCGTCGCTTAGCGGTCTTCTTGTTGGGCCCGAGTCCGGTCGCGCAGTAGGGCGGCGCGTCACACTCGACGAGGAATTCCCGCCGGCGCGCCGCCCCACGCTCCTCCACTACGCGGTACTGCGGCGAGCGCGCGCGCGCCGCGTGCCGCGCCACCGCCAGCCGGGAGATGGGGTTGTCCCCCGCCGCGCCGCCGCCCCCCGCACCACCCGCACCACCCGCCGGGCCCGGGCTGCCCGCGCCGCCCTCCTAGATTAACGAAATAACAAGTGTTACATTTAACTTAAGGCGCTTGTAAGAGTCAATAAACTTGAGCAATTGGACGGAGCTAATACTAAAACTAAATTATTATTTTTCATATTTAAACGTACTGTTTATAGGTGTAATCTATGAAAATATTTTAGTTAAGGAACTGTGCAAAAATTCCTTGCCGTATAAAAGAAGATTTATCTAGGGTTAGTATTAGCTCCGCCTAGATGCTCAAGGTTATTGGATTTTACAGGCGCCTTAACATTTGGAAATAAAAACATGACATGATAGTGACGTGATAGATCACATGGAATCGAACACCGAGCTGCTTCTTGATCAAAGTCGTTGTTGATGTTGTAGATTTGTTGACCGATCAGTTGGATCATCATCTCGTTTGCCAGCTATTTCAATAAAATACTCCAAACCCAAAAGGAAGAGTTCCCGCTATTTATAATATTTTTTTGTTTCCTGTGTTATTTCAGATTGGTCGACGTCCACGTTTATCAAAATTCAGTTCTAATGAGGGCATCCCTGAGGTTACCCTGCCTCTTTGGGGGTACTCCTCAAATATTAAATTTTAATATATTCGGCAATAATTCAGCCCATAAATATCCATACTGCTTTCATCCCAACACACTTCTATAATACTATGATATGTCACCTGTCACTGCAAGCTTAGGAAAGCGGCCAGTGTTGTGACCTAATTGCTAATTAATTAGTGATAATATGTCTATAAATTGGAATTAGAAATTTAACATAATTTAATCATGAATTAGTTTGGAGGTAATCTATGGTTACACGTAAAGGTGGCGGTTCGCGCCGCGACAGAGACAAGCGACCGAGACCGGAGACCGAGACAGGAGACCGCTATCGTCACTTGATCATATGCAATGAATAGGCATCAGTTCGCGAACGAGACCGAGACAGGAGACAGAGACGCGAGACCGGAGACCGCGCGACAGTCGCTGCCGTGGACTAGTAGTGTCTCGGTCTCGTCGTGTCGCGCTCGAATTAAACGTGTTTATTGATTGAAAATGACTTCGTTTCCTGACGACGACAGTGAGAAATTGATTGAACTCATTAGACAGCACCCTCCAATATACGATGTTCAACTTGAGTCGTACAGAGATGAACATTTAAAGGACAATATTTGGAAAATAATTGCTGAAACCATAAATAAAAGCGGTAAGTTATTTTTAATTTATTTATTTTGCATAAATTTAATGTAGGTGGAATTAACTCAACCGTGTGACATGTTGTTCTTGCCACTGCACTGCTCCTTGCTGTGACATAAAGAAATCGGTTAATTTTGCTCTAATATCTAGTCCATTGCTGTTCGAAAACCCTCTTGTTCCACGTAATGAAACAAAATGTGAAGGTAAATTTTCTTCTTGGTTCCATTGATATGAAGGCATTTGATTAGATTCCAAAAATCCATCTCTTAATAGGTTATGCAAGCAACAGGCAACTAAAATCATGTTAGTACATGTTTCTGGCGCTATTCCGATAGGAGTGTAAAATATTCTAAACACCTGAGACAGTAAACCGAACGCGTTTTCCGATACTCGTCGAGCACGACAAAGGCGGTAGTTAAATATTTCTTTGCTTAAATCGTTTTTTGCAACTTTTCTAGCGTAAGGTTTCATCATAAAAGTATCAAGGCTAAATGCTTCATCTCCAACTAAAAAATATGGTAATTTTATGTTCGAATTTGGCAGATTTTTTGGTTCTGGAAAATTAAATTCATTATGCATTATTTTTTTTCCCATTTTAGACTTTTGGAATATTCCACTATCTCCTTCTTTGCCGTAAGAGCCAACATCTACTGCAATGAACTTGTAATTATGGTCTACAATAGCCAGAAGAACAATTGAGTAAAATTCCTTATAATTAAAATATAACGACCCACTATTTTCAGGGGCTCTTATTCTCACATGCTTCCCGTCAATAGCGCCTGTGCAATTGGGGAATTGCCATTTCTCCCAAAAGCCTTCAGATATAAGCCTAAAATTACTTTCTTTTGGAATAGGCATTAAAATTGGCACTAAAACCATTTTTAAATTTTCCAACACCTCTTTGATTATTTGTGAAATATAAGAAGGTGATATACGAAATGCAAATGATAGTGAAGCATATGTTTCTCCATTTGCCATGAACCTGATAAAAAAAAAAAAATATTATTATACATTACAGATTCGGAGTGCCGTAAAAAATGGAAACTAATCCGGGACTCCTATAACAGATATAAGCGCAAACAAAAACATTCGACGGGATCTGCAGCACCAGCTAAAAATTCAAAGTGGCAATTTTATGAACGTTTAAGATTTTTAGAAAACACACCATCAGAACGACGAAGCTCTACCAGTATTATAGAGCAAGATACTAATACCTCCTCAGAAGTTGGATATAAAGATACTCCTCCCGAAGTCACAGACGAGTTAGCACATGATAACGAGTATCATGTACTAACAAGTGAGTTAGTAGAGCCTATACCAGAAACCTCTACTTCTACACCAGAAAGATCTATACCACAAAAAATAAGTAAAAATTCCGAAAAGTCAACAAAGAAGAATATAAAGAGAAAAAGAGAAGATGATGACTTTATTAAATTTTTGAAGCAAAGACATGAAAACCGAAATAGTTATCTGGAAGCATTAAAATCTCAACAAACAGGTGATGATATATCGACATTTACAAAACATATCGAAATGATGCTAAGAAAATTGAGCGCACGTTCAAGAGTAATGGCAAAAAATGAAATATTTAGTATTGTCTCTAAGTATGAGATCGGAGATATCGACGGACAAAGTTCATCATATAATTCATGTTCTCCTATAAGTGAAATTTCATCAGAACACAAAACGCAGAGTGATTTGATTGATTTATCATGTCGCCAATTACAAAATATTTCGAGTGAACCATTTCAAAACATTTTAAGCGATGAATTTGACCAGAATGATTTGACAAACTTACCTTAGAGTCAGTGCTAATTTTTCTTTCAATGATATTCTTCCTTTTGTACGCATTCTCTTTTTCAGTAAATTTAATACGTAATCAAACTGTGTTTTATTCAGCCGAAAATACTTCCTGAATATATTGTCATCAGACAATAGGTGCTTATTTACTAATAGTGAAAATGTTCCTTCTTCGCCTCGAGTTAAATATAATTCGTTAATAGGTAATTTTTTAAATTTGTACTTATAATAATAATATAAGAGCAAATCATCGTCTTCTTCTTCCTCCAACAGAAGTGCTACTTGGCTTTCCATTACAGTTGGCAAACACAACTGACTCCTTCGACAAACTCACTGAAACTGAATGAATTGTAGCTTTGGTCGCGGTCTCGGTCTCGACCCGCAGTAGATGCTAAAGAGACCGAGACACTTGTCGCGGTCTCCTGTCTCGGTCTCTTGTCTCGGTCGCTTGTCTCTGTCGCGGCACGAACCGCCAGCTTAAGAGTCCTCGTAACTACTAAACCGATTATGATAAAAAATTAAATATGACTAAAATGAGTTCAACAGATTGATCTGATGTTTGGTATGTAGGTAAATTAAATCCTGAAACAACACAGAGGGTACAGGGCAAAGCTAGTATTGATTAAAACATAACTTTTTAAGTTTTAATTTCAAGCACACTAAATATAACTAAATCGATATCAACGAATGCGTGCAATAATTATTAAAGCCAACACTACTTTGACACTAATGAACTACACTCCGGGCGTTAGTGACAAGAAATAGCGAGTGGTGGGTGCACGCTCTCGCCCCTCAGCTCAGACACGGACAGCATTCAACTCGCGCGTCTATAGCTACCGTACCTTGATGAGATTCCTCGGCTTCTTCTTGGGCTGGTGCGCGCGCCGCCTGTCGGCGAGGGGGCGCGGGCGCAGCGCGGCGGGCGGCCAGCGCAGCCGCATCTCGGCCAGCATGCGCTCCGCCGCGCGCCGCTTCGACACCTTCTTGCCGTTGCCCTGCCCCTCCGTCTCCATCTCGCCCACCGTGCAAAGTGTTACGAACACCTGCCGACACACACACACACTGACACACACACATACACATACAACCGTGCCTTCTAACTGGGATGTTCACTAATTTTATTCTATAGATAGAACCTTAATGTTCACGAAAAAAATATTATAAAAAAAATTGGTTGCCTGTAAAGTCGGCTTACGGACGATAGTTTTACGTGACAACGTCATAAAGAAACATTGATGAATACATGCGGCACGAACCGAGCACTTCGACCGATCGTGCCTCTCTACCGCTTGCCCCGTGCGCTCGCTCGCGTAACGTGACAGTGAGTCATGCTTTTTCGTGCGTGCACCCGGCGTTCATCGTTTTAATAGACGTTGTCACGTCACTAATATTCAATTTAAAAACAAAAATTGATAAACAAAAATCAATATAAAACCCACCAAACGTCAAGTGACGTCACTAAACTATATTCAATACTATCGGTCTACTGAAGTTCTTTGAATTTGCTTATAAAATACGTACAATGACGTCAAAACTTCAAAATGACGTTTGAGGTCACGTGCAGGTGAGTACTATTTTTAACATTTTAAATTAATTATATTTAATTTATTGGGATTGATTACGACAAAAGAATTAATAGGTTTTTGAATGTTTCTCTTAATACTTTAAGTTTAAACATAATTTAATTATTAGACATAATTAGACACCGTCGCTCATGGACAAGATTTAAGTACGCATTCCGCGTTGCCGACCAAGAATGAAAAGTAAAAGTTACTCTCATGGAAAAATAAAAGAAAAGTTACTCCCAGATGGAAAAGTCTTTATTAATGTCTCTCGCCAGTTCGTCTTATTCAATATTTCCGTGTGTAAATAAAAGATACACTTCGAATTTAAACAAATTTACAAATTTAAACAATTTATTAGTCCAATAAATGTTACATATTTTACATGTTGTTGGGATCCACCTTTTAAGCATAGTAATGCCTGTGTTAGGGGGTCCCGCTCTTCCATTTTGTACATCCAGATATAATGGACTAAAACTTAAAATTTTAACATGAAAGATAAGATAGGATATTACAAGATAGAGATTGTGTGTGTGTGTGTGTGTTTATATATATATAGTTTATAGTTATAAGTAAATATATATATTATATATATATAAATATTATATATATATGTATAGTTTATAGTTATAAGTAAATATATATATTATATATATATAGTTTATAGTTATAAGTAAATATAGTGGTTACAATCAATTTAATTATTTAATACGCAGCCAATCAATAGTTCTAGCAAAATAACTTAGTAGGTAACAATACTGCAGGTAAGTGTTAGAACGCGATAGAATGAGTACAACCTTTGAAATATTGCAGAGGTCAAATGAATAGACTATTTGAATAACAATTCTGTTTCTTCGTAAGATAAGGTTTTTAGCCAAGAAGTAACCTTTCTTTTACATTCTTGATATGACTTATTAAAAATTTTTAATTTTCTATTTATTTTATTATATATTGTGATGGACTGGGCATGAAATTGTTTAGAAGCTAGGACTGTTTTAGTTTTTAAATAAGGTATTACTGCATAGTGAGTACGTTTTTTTAATATTTTAGGATCAATTTTTGTACTTTTATGTATTTTAAGAACACATTGCAGAATATACAATTGCCTCACAGTTAGCACATTAGCTTCCGCGTATAGCCTATTAGTACTATAAATTACTTTTTTGCTTAACATAATTTTTAAGATATAACGTTGTGCGCGTTCAATGCTAATGAATTTAGTTTTATACGTACCCCCCCAAATAGAAATACAATAGAGTAATATGGATTGAATGAGAGTTGTGTAAATATAAGTTAAAAGTTGTTTGTCAGCAATATCTCGTAAGTGTTTGAAAATCCAGATTAATTTCTTAGCCCTGGAAGTTACTAATTCTATATGAGGTTGCCATGAAAGGTTTTTATCAATCAAAATACCTAGATACTTAGTTGTGTCTACTTTATCTATCTTCGGGCAGTTACAAGGTTGGTTGTCAATATTTTCACAAAAATGGGAAGTTAATGTTAAATTTGGATCCGGTTGAGCAGAGTTTCGAATTGAAAAAGCTATGTGGTTCGTTTTAGTTATATTTAAAGTTAGTAAGTTTAATTGCAACCATTTAATCACCTTTCTTAGTTCGGTTTCAGCTAAAGAGTACAATTCTGGCCACGTTTCGCCGTGCATTACAAGTACGGTGTCGTCCGCATATGAAATGATTTTGCCATTTCTTATCGATAAGTTAGTCAGATCGTTAATATAGGTTAAAAATAGGGTTGGTCCAATCACACTTCCTTGCGGAACCCCAAAATTTGACATAACTTCATCATTACTTAGAATTTCATTGTCAAGCTTTACTCGCTGAGTTCTATTACTTAAATAACTTTTAATTAACGTATGAAATGTTCCGCGAATACCTATTTTATATAGTTTTTGCAAAAGAGTGGGGATAGAAACAGTGTCAAATGCTTTTTTTAAGTCCAGAAATATACAAATAGTTTTTTTCTTTTCATCGAGATGTTTTGTGATAATGCTAGTCAAATCCAGGATAGCGTCTTCTGTGCCAATACCTTTCCTAAAACCATACTGAGAGTTTGAGAGAAGTTTATATGAATTTAAAAAGTTATAAAGTCGGGTGTTAACTAATTTTTCGATAATCTTTGAAATAACAGTGAGAATAGATATTGGTCTATAGTTATTTATATCGTTTCTATCTCCGCTCTTAAAAACCGGTAGTATGACTGCACGCTTTAACTGTTGTGGAAAAATACCTTTTTGAAAGCATATCGACGGCGGAAAGCGAAAACGTAGTCATCCACAAAAACGAAAATGTTCAAAACCTTTTACACTTTTTTAAAAAAAATCATAACTAGCGTGTTTTTTAACTTAAACTCACGATTTTTGGATATTAGGCTTGTTATTTTTTCTAAATATAATATAATTGTAACTCAAATCTCATCCAAACAATTATTCGCCAAGATTTTGTTGACTACGACATTTTGAACTATTTTTGTGGATGACTACGTTTTCGCTTTCCGCCGTCGATATAATGCCAAGATGTGTAATAATAGGAGTGAGAGTATCTTTGGCCATTTTTATAAATTTGGTCGGTATTTTGTCATAACCTGCCGCTGACTCAAGTTTTAGACTGTCAATAATCGATGCAATTTCTGAATTATTCGGTTCTATAATACCAATTGAGTTTGGTTGCGACGGGAGAGAGGCAATGTACTCACTTTGCAGTATATGATCCATTTTTATTTCTTTACCTAGCTTTTCCCCTATATTTTTAAAATGTAAGTTTATATAGTCTGCAGATTTAGTGGCCGTGTTTTTTAAGGTCGTGAGCTCGGGGTTTTGTGATTTTGTATGTTTAAAATTTGTAATATTTTTTATACAATTCCATAGGCTTTTAGGATTTGTTTTAGATTTATTTAGGTAGTCTCTTTCATAATTTCTCTTTAATTTTTTAATAAGATTGTTACAGAAATTACGATACCTACGATATGTAATTCTCAGTATATCATTTGTTTCCTCTAGTTTTAATTGTTTTTGAAGTTTGTTCCTGTGTTTGATGCATTTTAATACACCTGGTGTCATCCAAGGTTTGATTATTCTTTTACTAGCAGAAATTTTAACTGTCTTAGTGTGTTTATTTAAGCAATCAGAAATTAGGTAAATTAGTTTATTACATAGTATATCAGGGTCATCAATAGAAAAAAAGAGTACTAAAATCAGTTTTTTGTAATGTATAGAGTGCATCAGAATAATTTACTAGGGTTTTTGTTTTTGAGATCAAAGGAGTTGTAATAATTGTATTATATATATAAACTAATGCCATTTTATGGTCTGTGATAGTTGTATCAAGGACTGCACACGTTGGTAAGTATTTTGAGTTGTCTAAATTAATTACAATATGGTCCAAACAGCTATTTATTCTCGTGTCATATCTGTGTCCGGGCAAAAGACTATGAGTAGCTAGCATATCCAAGTAAGAGTCGGCATATTTATCACTACTACCCTCAATGATGTTAATATTTATATCACCCAAGAGAATTGTGTTTGTTTTTCGATGCATCGAGTTTAGATATGAGTCAAGTGAAGCAATAAATAAGTCTGGGTTTTCAGAAGGTGGGCGATAGATACCAATGATTATGAAATTAGGGGTCTTGAGTTCTAAGCACGAGGCTCCTTGAAGAGGGACCTCCTTAATAGTATGATCAATTGATTTTTTTATGAGAAATACGACACCGTCATTCTGATTGGTTTTGTTTACAAAGCCATAAGATAAATAGTTTGGGATAATTGGAACTTCGAATGAGTAAGTGAAGTAATCAAGTTACCCTCATGTGTGGCGGCCCGCGTTCAGACTTGACCGTGAACTGCACCGACAGGTTGCGTTTGAGAGCCAACTCGTGCACCAGCGACACTGGGGATTTCACCTCCGAATTCAAAAGATCTGCGTTGGCGTCACCTGAAACAATTTATTTAATATCAGTACAGAACAGTACAGTCAGCAAAAGAGTTGGGTATGCAGACTATGCAGGGCGTGATATAAAAAAGTTCTATGAAGTTTAATATTACAGAATGTTTAAGTTATTAATTATTATTAATGTTTAATACTATATAGGTAAGAAATTATTTAAGATTGATAATAACACAAAAATTCTTAACCAACTTTAACAAACGCTCTTTTGCTGTGTGTCAAGTACACAACCCATTAATGCCTCACTGAAGGGTTTCTCCTGATAACTGAAGCCTTCAGCACGCTGCCTCAATGCTGATTGGTGGAGAGGAATAGAGGTTTGAGTTTGAGTATGGTGGACATAGTTCATGGACAAGAGAAATAGGACCGAAATGGAATTGGATCAGCATCGACGTCCGTGGACCTATCTGAAAACAACCCCCTTCGGCCACAGTTCCTCCTTCAGAAAAGTCGTTAGGAGTTCGGTTGGAACACAGCAAAGGTAAAAAAATGACGCTTCACACTCATATCCCCACACTAGAATTCCCCGTGTCGTGGGTGCCATGGACAACAGACAAACGCCTAAACCAAGAACAAAAATTCAATCTCATCATTCAAATTTCCACCTCGCTGAGAATCGAACTTAGGACCCTTGGCGCGGCGATCCGCCGACATGGTAACTGTTGTATGTGTTCCATGTCTTAGAATCATTTTGTAATTGTCAATTTTAAAACAGTCGCAAATAAACTGCTGCTTGCTACACACGCGTTTGTTCTGTGCTCCATATTGCATACCAAAATCGGCCTTATTTCAACGAGTATACCACACAGTAATCATTGCGCTCACGGGTCGTCAAATGTATAGATAATTAATGTAACATGCAGGTACCATTAGCGGCGTCGCTATCAACGTGCGCGTCCGTCGCGGGGGGCGTGTCGGGCGGGGGGCGCAGCTCGAGCAGCGCTCGCGCCGCCGCGTCGTGCCGCGCCGCCTGGGGCGTAGCACCCTCGCCCACCCACGACCGCCCGCCCACGCTCACGCGCACCCTGCAACCACAACACACCACACATCACGTTACGTTAATAAGTAGCCTGGGTTACAGCCAATGATATTAAACTATAGATACGTTATGCCCTTACAAATCAACCAAAAAATCTGTTCCCACCGAGCTACAACACACACACGTTTATCTTTTGTTTCACTACATCAATCACTATTACATTGGTAAATTATGTAAAAGGGATGGCACTACTAAAACCATAATAGTGAAAAAGACAGCTAGATGGCCTCACTCAGAGGCAGCTATCAACTGTCTGAATTAAAATCGCTACACTTGTCTAAATTCGACTGACATAATTTCAGCGCCATCTTGGCATATCTTGTATATAATATCATTGGTTACAGCCAATAGCTACAGCAATTAAGCTACACCACAAAATACGTAATACTCGTAGTACCTGTTGGTACAGAAGAGTCACCTTGCAAAATCATTTAGACAAATAGCGACTCTTGCTCCGACACAATAAAGTGTAATTCAGGTCGCACAGCGCTAATCGTCAACAAACGTTGACATATAGACGTTGCCAGGGCTGTCGTTTTTGTGATGACATGTGTTATAGATAACGAATGTATGACACGGCGTGGCAGCCCTTCTGACATTAGCCCGACACGTCGAACGCGGCACGTACTTGTAACATCATACCAAAAGTGCGGAGTGCGCCAGGCCTGCCCACACTAATATAACATGTTAATTTGAATAGTGAAAATCCTGCTGAGTAAATAAACATTCAAACAACAACAACACGATCCACCTGATGGTCTGATGATCGTCTCCCATGGACATCAGCGACACCAAAGGCATCACTGATGCGTTGCCAAGAAATTAAGAAAAAAAAGAAATTCTCTTTTCTTTCTTGGCCGGCAATGCGTCAGTGTTGCTTATGTTGTTCCTGATGATATTACAGTTACGTACCAAACAACAAGCGTGTGGTGCGCGTGCGCCGCACCGCATAGGGCCGCCCCCATCCTACTAAATCGTTTCCTAGCTCAGATTCCAGAAGCCGACATATTTTATAACACTTTAAATAAGTTTACATTGCTCTATTCAGTGTTTCTTAGTTTTAATTTGTAGTATGTAGACTATGTTTTTCTGTCAACCATGTATGTACCCATTTGGTTTAATTTTAAATTCTGCATGTAATGCTTTGGTTTAGTCCTATTAATTATGTGTATGTGTATAAATTAATAAATAAATAAAACAGCTCACCTATAGAGCAACGGCGGCCCCGAGTCAAGGAGCCTTGGATGCGGTAGATGCGGTGGATGCGGCGGGTGCGGCGGGTACGGCGGCAACAGCGGCAGGCGGTAGGGCGCGCGCGGGCGGCGGGGCGCGGCGGGGGCGGGGAGCGCGGGGTGCGCGGGGGGCACGGGCGCGGGCACGGGGGGCACCGCCGTGTACAGCGCCGGCTGGCACAGCTTCATGGCGAGCGCGTTCAGCTCCACGGTGGGCATGACGGCGGTGGCGTGGCGCGCGTGCGGCGGCTGGTGCGCGGGGGGCGCGCGCGGCGGGGGCGCCGGGAACCGCGTGCCGCCCAGCGCCGCCGCCGCCGCCGCGTGCTGCGCGCGCTTTATCGACGAGCCCTGACACGCACATGTTGATATCGATTTATTTATTTAAAAATTTTATGTACACGAATAAACTTAAATTAAAACGTTATATAAATCTATTGTACATAAAAGCAAAAAGCAAAGCAACAACCCATAATTGTCCCACTGCTGGGCTCGGGGTCTCCTCTCACAATGTGAGGGGTACAGGCCATAGTCTACCACGCTGGCCAATTGCGGATTGGTAGACTTCACACACCTTTGAGAACATTATGGAGAACTCTCAGGTGTGCAGGTTTCATCACGATGTTTTCCTTCACCGAAGCAAGTGATAATTAACTTGTAATACGCACATAATATTTGAAAATTAGAGGTGCGTGCCAGGATTTGAACCAGGGCCCCTTGGTTCGGGAGACCAATGTTCTAACCACTAGGCTATCACTGCTTACATATTGCTTATTGTACATAGGCACTGCTTATTTCAAAATGAAATTTCTTCCAGCAGACCTGGTAGTTGAAATTTTATACGAGAGGCAAATTTAAAGTGCACATAAAAAAATGGAATAAAGTATTCTACATTATCCTTACGAGTAAATATATTCAAATACAATATAACATAATACGTAAAATATATATATATAATAAATAATATATATCGATGATGCATGAAAGCGTCGTTAGGTGTAACAAGGACAGAAATAAAATCTAATACATGATAATTATATTAAACAGTCGCTGTCCTTTAAAATTACTTTTAGACTACAAGGTTTTCCCTGGTCGCCAACGATATTATGTAATTGTGAATATTGTGATACATAGAGTATTCAACTTCACACATTTACTATTGAACTTTTTTTGTATTCTGAAGATGTAGAGGCTAAATATAAATTTTATCATTTTGCCTGTCCGTGCACGTTCGGAGTACAAAAATGTTTGTAAAGGTACTATGTACTAATATTTCAACCATGATCATCTCACCTCAGCAGTATATTCTTCAGTATCACCCAGTCGGAGTGTTACTGTGAATACTTTCTTGTGCGCAGGCCCCGTCTCGGATGTGAGGCGATATTGGTGCTTAATCTGTTGAAAATATTTAATAATAAACTAACTTTTAATACCTATACTGACTTCTGATACCTATACTGATTTCTATCAATCGAATAAATGAATAAATAACGCTATACACTCATAGACCCTAACTAGGATTCGTGGGTGTCATGAACACACAAACACAAGAACAAAGACACACACACACACCGAGAACCATTACGACATACGGGCCAACAAAGTGGTAGCACAACATATCCAACTAGGGAACGTCAACGCACCTTATTGTACCTGGCCAGTTCATTGACCAGACACATGGGAGTCTTCTCTTTACTGTTGGCCGGCGGCGGCAGCGGGCGGGGCGCGTCGTCCCCGGCCCCGGCACCCGCGTCCTCGTCCCCGTCCGCTCCGCCCGTCCCCGCTACCGTCCCCGGTGGCTCCACGCTCTTCTCTTCTTTCTTCTCCGCTATGACTGCAGCGTTGGTGGTTGCGCTCACGCTCACCGGCGCGACGGTTGGCACTACTAAGGGTTAAAGTGTAAGATGATTTGTTACTCACTTCAAGGCGCAGAGTGTTTCATTTCATTATAAATTATTGGAATTATGAAGAATATAATTATGATGACTTGTTATTTCAAAACAATCCACAATTTATTTTATTTACTCTTGGTATTTTAGTATTGTAGTGTTCTTAACTTTATAACAAAATGATTTTTTTCTTATTCTTTCTTTATATTTCACTCGTTTGGTATGTATTGGTATCGAAAAATAATATGCATGAAAGTGTACAACAAATCTGAAACTGTTTTGGGCTGTGTTTAGGAAATTTGTCCGGACCTCAAAAAAATCGTGTATAAAAAATACTGTTATAAAAAAATGTTTAATTAATTCACTTACGTTGTATAAAAATAACTTGTAATAAACACTCGGCGCCACTATAACTTCGCATTATGCAATATTTTATAACAAATATACTTAAAAGTAAAAGCTTCATAGTACATGCCGCTTTTCGAAAACACACATAATATTATAATATTGTTTATTATTTATTTACTCAAACTACAAGAGAATGCATGATTCTACAGAATCTACAGATACGCTCAAAGACCAAAGTCAAAGTAAAAATATTTTATTCATATAGATATCACTGATACACTTATGCACGTCATTTTTTGGCTTTTCGGAAGGTGCTTTGTCGTGGAGGAGAAGTAAAGCCTAAAGAAACTCCTCAGCACAAACGATAATTGAGTGAAAAAACAGATCGTAACGCATTGTGGCAATCACAGAAAGACCACAAAGCAAAATTAGCATAATACCTATCGTGTATATTACCTATGTAATATTACACACGGTGCTGCTCGCCTGTTCTGTTAGCTTGAACATGGCTTGACACACTACCGCGTGTCTAGATATACAATAGACATAATAAAGTGTAGAAGTAACAATGTGACATGTCACAGAGTAGACTGACTTTTGATTTGATGTGCGTGTATTTTTTATGACACGAATTTTGCGTTGTGGACGTTTGATAGAAGCCACAATGCGTCTGTAATTTTTGCGCTCAATGAACGTTTTCGATCTTTGAGCATAACATAGATGTACTTATGCACATGTAAGTAGCTGCCATCAAGATTAACATAATGACTACACAATTATCTACACACAATATCCATGACTCTCAAAATGAAAAAATGAAAAACAAAACAACAAAAAGCTATTTAAATTAACAAAGAATGAACAAATTCTTAGTTTGTTTATGATCCAATCACAGTAGATTTCCAATATTTGAAACGAAGAATTCCCTTAAGCAAGTAACATATAAGTTTTTACTTCATATTGTATTTATTTGTTTTGTGTTTCAACCACTGGACGTGTTTTCTACTGGTCAATATTATTATTTACCACAATTAAAACTGCTTGCAAACAAAAAATACATAACAAAAGTAAACAACACTCATATTAGTAACAAAAGGCAAGAATTACCAAACTTAGAGCCTAGCTTTGGTTTTGCAGCCATGTGAGGAATTCTTTGAAAATGACCTACTGGGATGGAAAACAATAACATTAATGGAATGTCCACAAATCAAAATATAATTAAAGCGTTTAGTTTTTAAAACTGTTTACGCGCTGTATTACGTGAGTGATCTAGATGCGAGCGCGAAAACAACAAACATTCGAAATGTATTGAAGTGTCCTGCGTTATATGCGTTTGGTAACGTAGGACAATTCAATACATTTCGACTGCTTGTTGTTTTGGCAGCGCGCCGTCCCTTCACATTCGCATTTTCATCGCTCATGTAGGACGCAGCTTTATAATATGGTTGTCCTGTCATATAAATCTTCGCTAAGCATGTGACACCTGTAACACTCGGCGTTTAGGTGATATCAAATTAAGATAATAGGCTTGTTTCCACTAAGAATAAATCGAATGGCTTAGAGTTTCTAATGATTAACCATGATAATTAGTAAACAAAAATGCAGCTTTTCTATTAAAATAATAAAAGATTAATAATATTTTTGGAAAATAAAATCGACAAATTGAGGCGTTTAATCACGTGACATTAAACATCAATCAGTGAAGCGCATGGAAGCGTGACGTCACACCTCGCGAAACACTACGTTGTAGCTGTCATTTTCGTATAAAATGAACAGGTTATTTGGAGTTTTCAGCAATTCTCGTTAAATTAATACAGTTCGTTTTTAGTTTAATCTTGAAAGACAGATATAATTTGCTATGGAATCAGGATTTAACAAAGCAAACAGCAGTAATTTTCCCAAAATTGACGCCGTTATGCTTGGCAATTTTTTTTCAATAAACACCGACTTTTGTTCATCGGAATTCCGCAATGTTAAAACTTCTGTGTAAGTATAATGTGAAGAACAAACAAAGTCTCATTTAATTAGCAGTTACCAGTCAGAGAGTCGCATTTACCTACTATGGAATGTCATAACATTTTATAGGTTATGTGTGGTATATTATGGTAGATTTTGCAAAATTCATTTCTTTTACTATACATTTATAAATAGATACATCAAGTTGTGTTTATTACTTACATCAAAATGATCTTCACAGAAATAAATTGTGGAATCAGTTGATAAAGTAAGAGTATCTTGCCTCCTTGCCATATTTAACCACTTTCTACGTATTTGTTTATTGTTTGGAACGTATATGAATAATTTGTTTGGCGTTTTTATCGTTGTACTTTTACATTGGGGCACTATACAGTATTTATAATACGAGGAATTCATTATTTATTAAAAAACACAATCGACTGTCATACACAAACACGGCTGTTTCGCGAGGTGTGACGTCATTCAAAACGCCATGACAGTCTTGGCCTTTTTCGCGGTCAATTTCAAGTTCATTTCTAAAAACTGAAAATACTAATGTAAAAGACTTATTTTTCTTAGAATAATATATTTTTGGGGTGAAATAGATGCTAAGCTATAGTTTTAAACTAATTTCCAAATTTTGTCAACTAGCCTATTTAATAGATTATGTTTTATGAAAGTTGATCTCTACTGGCAAATTTTCCTGACTCCATCCGTGATTTAGAGCACACGTTACCGTTATTCGTACCGGTTGTTATCTTTAAATAACAGTTGTTAATCCTAGTCGGAGGCCTTCTGATAAATACTTCCTTCACTTCCTTGGCCATTAGTCCACAGCACATTAAAGGCCTCCGCAATTAAACTTAACTCAGCAATCCGCTAAGACTGAGAATGAGGCCCACTCTGTGTCAGAGTGGTCAAAATGGATAGTGTGGATACTCACTCCTATTATTAACGTGCGTGGGCTTACTCCTGAGCGGGGGCGGCGCGGGGTGCGGCGGCTGCGGGGGCGGCGGCTGCGCGTACGGCGGCATCACGCCCGCGCCCGCCGGCCCGTACGCCCCGCCCACTGAGTACGGACGGCGCATTGGACGCGCCGACTGCACAGAACAACACTCATTTAAAACAATATAATAGACAGTATTTCAGATTTCAACCGGTCTTATTTGCCATAAATCTACATGGTCTAGACGCACTAAAATACTAACTTGCGAACCACCTCACCTATAAAAATCAAACGAGAACAGTTCGATTTAGAAGACTGAAGTTATATAATTCTAATTAATGTCTAATACTAACAGGAGTAGGTCCTGACCGACTACAGTCCATCCTGCAGTCATATTCCAGGTCTATCACAGACGCAAACAATGGGCGCAGGGGACAGTGGTACTGCAATCACGTTTACTATCCTTATCAAGCGTGCCTTAACCTCGTCACGACTTGTTTTGCTGACTCACCGGCGGAACTGAGTGATGCTGCGCGGGGGGGTGGTGCATCGGCCGGATGGCGTGTGGGGGGCGCTGCGTGGGCGCGTGGTGGGGCGGCGGCACGCCCATGGCGCCCAACCCGCCCATCTGCCCGTGCGCACCCATCCCGCCGCCCTGCGACGGGCCCAGCGGCACCCTGCAACCATGCACCTGTGAGGCTCCCACTGACACTTAGCCGCTTCGGACAAGCACGCCGCGATGGTACGAGCATTTCTCGTTCTGTGCGTATTACAAATTGTGTGTCACTGCTTTGATGAAGGGAAGTAGAGTGAAACTGTATATTCGTCTTAATGTTAATTTCTAGAATTTCAAAGGTTTATCAAGCCGCACTTTACTCTATCACTCTGAAGGAGTCAATTATGTAAAATCGGCAGCCACCCAGCGTATATGAGAACCCCTGACAAAGCAATATAGGTCGCATAGCATGGAGAGATAGATGGGCGATGGTGCTTTTAGACCAAACGTACAAAGGTCCCACCAGCGAACTAGCGTGAACTTGATGTCAATCATTGTAACGCATTTTTTTTTTAATTTCCACGGAAAAAATATACGCAAAGACAAAAAGCATTGAGATAGTCTTGTTTCGAGAAAAGTTTAGTAAAACATGTGTTTTTTGTGACAGACGTTTCATAGAACATTTTTTCATTCACAGTAAAATAAATACTTGTTCATAATAGCAATGCAATAGTCGTTCTCTTCCACCACGTGGCAACAAAGACAGGGAAAGATTATTCTCGAAATGGTAATAAAAATCACACAAAAACCTGAATTTAAAATAAGTTGAATCCAAAAAAAATTTTTTTTTAAACGCTTTTATTTCAATTTTTTTTTTGATTTTCGTGTATTGTCATCGGAAATACACATGTCTGCCAAATTTCATCAATTTTCATTAAAGGGAAGTCATTCAAATTAACGTTACAAGATTTGATCCTCCGAAGTGAAGCTAAATATAAACCTTATTGCCGTGTAAATAGAGTAGCATTTTGATCGATTTGATGCTTTGATGCTCCGAAGTGAAGCTAAATAAAAGCGTTTAATTATAAATTAAATTCATTTCATTTCAATTTATTGGAACATGTGAATTACATCGCACCCTCATTGGAAAAAAAGCATAAGTCGTCTTACGTTGAATTTTAGTTATTAATATGATTGGAAAGTCGGACAAAAGCTGCATAATTATGCTCAATGTATTTCAAATTTTTATCATTAATATTGACGGTTTTGTACAAGAAATCGTAATGTAAATTCCTCTGACTACTTACTGATATTTTAACAGTTTTTTTGCTCTCCTGTAAAACTGCAACTTTCATCTTATGCCTTTTTTCCACTGAAGGTGCGGTATATTCCAATAAATTCAGGTTAGTAAAACAGCATAGATTTAGCATAAATGAAATAAGTGACGATTTGACTACTGTAATCTACCAACTGAAATATTACTTACAGTATCTAAAATCTAGTTTGAAAAACACTCAAAAACACACGAGAGTTTGAGAAAACTTTATTAAACACACAGTTTCACTGGACACTGAGTCAATGTAAATGTGAGAAGTTGGAACGCTTCTATAGTTCGAGATGAGCGCGCAGGCGACCTCATGCTGCGGCAATGTTATTCCAACTGCCAGCTCCCTCAATAGCCGTGATATATGGCTCATACTGAGAAAACTCCTTACATTCATTACTAGATCGACCCGATTCAAAGGCGACGCCGTCATATGTTCCATTCACGACCTGTTTCAGCGACAAAGGCTGCCGCAAAAGACCCTCGACGTATCAACAAATTACACAAAATTTGCATATCAATGCAGACTCCACTTTATAGTCTGGCACGTAAGACACTGGTTTTTTATAAAATGAGCCAATGTCCAGAGAATCAAGTCGTTTTTATAAGTGTGCAATGTTCTATTGTTAAATGATCCGCAGTTCCTGTTTCCAAGCACCTCAGAATTAACTGACATCTAGGTAGAATATAAAATTTCGCTCAGACTATTTTTATTGTAATAATCAAGAACTATAAAAGGCAAAAGTGAATGACTTACGTATCAACGCACAGGTCAAAGCCTAGGGCTAGAAACTTAAAATTTCGCACACGTATTCATCTTATGACGTAGGCATCTACTAAGGAAGGATTTTTGAAAATTCAACCCCAAGGGGGTGAAATAGGGCATAAAAGTTTATATGTTGCAGAACAACGTCTGCCAGGTCAGCTAGTATAAAATAAAATAATATATCGTAATAAAAACTATGCTTTTTCTCTTTTCAACTTCATCATGCCTTGTATGGAATTATCACCAGAATTATTATACAGAAAAGTGGCCGAATATTATTGAAATACCAATAGATAATTAAAGTGACCATGTATTATTATAACATAGATAATAGTCTAATTAAACTATAAGATAAATTGTTTATGAAATGGGGGAGGGCATATTATGTATTACGATTATTTCAACTAGGTATTACTATAACTTAATAAAATATTATAATAAAATGTCCATGGGTGACAATAGCTACATAGCATCAGGTGGATCAACAGGTTGTCTGCTGGCTATTTCCATAAAAAAAATCATGTGGGTAAATAATATTATAATAAAGTTAGTTTTTGCCACCATATTAACCTATAGGATGTAGCCTATAGGTAGCTTAGTAAGATATATATCCTATAATTATGACAAGTCCCAAAATAATGCACACTGGATTATTTGGTGTAAGGAAATTCAAAGGTTTGTGTTATCTGAACACAACCTTCAAATGGCTTAACAGCTACTTTTCCATTTGTTAAGACAATTAACAGCGACAGTAAGAACATTTAATTAGAAATTTAAAACCACATTACCTACAATTTTCGAGTAATATTAATGGAACCTTTGTACATTTGGTGGGAAAAGTTGTAGTACCCCTGTACACTGAAGGTACTATTTCTACCATAAATCATATATATATATATTTACCACTACATTTTGTGTTAAGAGCGCTGGGGACTCATTTGAAAGTGGTTACAAAGATAGTCCGTAAGCTGAACTTATGCAATATGTCATGTGTCGGTTGTACGAATGAATTAATGTGAATCGACGTTCTGGACTTTGGCGTGCCTCTGCCACTTCCATATTGATATTTAAAATTGATTATATTAAGATCAGTTATTAATTTCGGAATGACTATTCATGAGTAAAACGGATGAATAAAAATACATAATTTAATTGTCCGATCATCGGCAATAAAGTACATACTATATTTTACTATCAGACGAATAAAATAACTTAGTCATCTGACAATCTGATGAATAAAATAAATTATCCAACTATCGGATGAATTAAACAGTGAGTCTTATAGGATGGAGTACATGCGCAATGGGGCTCCTTGAAAAAGTCCCATGAATGATATCAAAAAATAGTTAGGTTAGATTAGTTAGGTTCCTCTTTTTATTCATGGGAAAAAGGGACCCCACAAAGAGGGGTTCTGTGACATCTCTGACGCAGTCCTATTATTATGATGTTGTGTAGTGAAGCCCCCCACTTTGTAAATGTCATGTAACGATAATAATTTACGGACAGTTATTTTATTCGTCCCTTTACTGGACTACTAGCTTCAGCCTATTATGCACTAGCAGAATAGCAAGCTCCTGCAGATTTATTAAATGTAAGGCATATACCAATTTGGAAATATATCTAACATATGTTAAAACTGGAATTTATATTAAACATGAGCATAAGAACTTTCTTTCTAACCAATAATTCTCATTCACTGACTTGCTAATAAAAGTAACCTATAAATGAATATAAAGATAAATTAAAACATTGATTATGCATATCTATTGATCATAATTAGGTCAAATATAAGTATTAAAAGCTTATTTCTTCTAGAAAAGATTGGATCAAGTGCCTGTAGGAGTCTATGTTGTGTTTTGATTATTTTCTATTGCGAAATAAACAAACGTAGCCGCTTTTAAAAAATTATTTATGACGATGAAAACAAAGAGAATGAAATTGAGCATTCATAACTTATTCAATGCCTGATGGAGAAAGGAGCAAATAAATGGGTAATAAAAAGCTGATCGTTACCTAGTTAGTGTTACGTGCCTGTTCTCTCTGTGCATCTGATGGGGCGGCATTTGATGATGCCCGGGCATCGCCTGGTGGCCCGGCAGGTGCTGAGGCGGGTGGCCCGACATCGGCTGATGATGCATGTTCGGGTGATGCATCATCTTTGCGATCGCAGCCTTCATCACAAACAAAATAACGACATCAAATATCACATAAACACCGCTTCACTAAAATGACAAAAATAACATTTATCTGACAAATTTCTTACCGTAATTTGTCTCACAAATTAAACAGTCCTCCGGCTATGCGATCGACATAAATCCGCTTGCGAATCACGCCACTTTTTATATTTTTGGCAAACAGTAAAGAAAATCGTTTCGTTCAACATGCGGCCATGTTAAAAATGTTTTTGACCTAAGCTAGAGATGTGGATAGTATATGAATCGAATCGAATAGGATATGAATCGACTCACAGATATCTATGTACTTCTACGAGTCAACTATAATAGAACTCAACTTCAAATATCGAATTTACTGGCATTTACCTAATGATGAAAGACCACTGCACTGAGCAAACAAAGGGCTTAGTTCTTAGACTTACGTTAGTATATACAAAATCTATGCTTAGACTAGCTAACTTATCGATTATCAACAAAAATCAAAGATTGATCGTGAAAGTCAAACAACTAATCCACTGGACCAAATTGACAGAAATTAATGTCAGAGTGACATTTTGTGAAATAATATTGCCGTAATAGTGACTTCTAGATTCCTAAAAATAAATTTTTGAAATCATAACGTATCAATGATTTACATCAGAATTGGTTTGTCACGATACTATTCAATTTTCATCAAAAACTGACCAGTGGATAAATAATTTGACTGTAAGTTAATTTTTATTTGAACAAGTAATAACTGCAATCCCTTGATAGAATTATTATTCACACGCACAATTTATTTAAAGTTCAATAGAAAAGTTCCATGATATTAAATTGAACACAACATAATTACATAAAAACCTGTAACTTTTTCATTTCTAAAAATATTTTACTGATTATATATCATTTATGTTTCATAATACGTTATTTTTGTAAATAATCGAATAAAAGAAATACTAATTCATTATCCATCTCAAACTATGATCTCAAATTTCAATACATCACTATTCGTTTCAGTGTTGCTTGTTCAAAAGTTTTGCTTTTTTTGTTTAACAAAAAAATTACAGTTCATGTTTAAGTATAATCTAATTATTATAATAATTGTAATTATATAATATTTTTAAAAAATAATATAATTATAAATTAAAATAGGTTTCTAAATCAGTGTTAAAATAATAATTATACTTGTGACAGTTGTCTTGTGTGGCTGATCTTGTGAAAAGCATTGACATAATATATCTTTTTTTTAAAAACTATTTTGGCGGGAATTTTGTAACACACTGACATGTAAATGATGTAAATCACACTGATATGAGTACCTACTGACTGACTCGGCCGACTACATAACTTTACTTATTTCCTACTGGCGTTTGAGCAGCTACAAATTAACAAGCAAAATTACGAATACTTGACCTAATCTTCAGAATTATTGTGCCTTATAGAAGCAAAATTTTCAGATTTCAAATACATTAAATTTTCAGATACCTAACAGAAAAACTTAACTCAGGGAACACCGACAATCTAACTTTATTTAAGGTCGATTAGATTAAAAAGTAACACCTACAATACGTAATATATGTACATCGAGTACATACCCACTGGGTGGGTAATATACTACGTAAAAAAAAGGTAAGTTATTATCTTCTTTACATGAGTCTCTCTCTCTTCACAGCCTAATACGCCTTGTTGAACGTGCATTGGCTACTATCGCTTGAGCATCTGGTATATTTAGCAATTTGGACTACAACGCGGTTTAAGGATTATCTCAAATGGCTTTTACAGTCACGTAGATAATAGACCAATATTGCTTTTGCAACAGCAGATATCGGTCGCTCAAAGGACAAGATAAAACAGCGGCAACTATTACCAATGAATTAATATACTAACGTACATTCGTTCACTAACTATTACACACACGTAGTGTATGTAACCAATGTGCGGTCAGTCTAAAACAGTTATTTAGTGCGACAAACCCTTGCAACTGGAATTTAAAAAATAATTACATTATTTGAGGGATATTCTTTTTGTAACATTAAATGGAAGTAAAAAAAAAACAATTTTCTTAAAAAACTATAGTTTATACCAATGATTAAGAAAATAAAAAGTAGTTTCAACTTACAAAATTAATTTATAATTCAGTTTGACAAATATAAAGAAACACAACTGACATGAAGTGGAAGTAATCTTCATCGTTGTTAATTTGCACATTAGTTAAGTTAGAGTAAACTTGTTCTATTTCTTCTAATGACGTGTCAACGCCGTCGTCGCTATTCCTCGTAGTTTCCGCCCAGGACACTCGCTTGGAGCTTCTGGAAGTATCTTTCTTCTTATCTGAAGTTGGAGTCGAGTGGGATACCGGGCTCGGTGGATCCTTGGTGGGAGTTTGAGCACATTTGTCTAAATAATGTTTGCGAAGAATGTATTCACGCATCGAGTCGTTGGATGCTCGCTTCGGAGGTGGAGGGGGCGGTAGCGCCGTATCGTCGTCGTCGTCGAGATTCGGATTCCTTTCCCGTCTCGCTTCCTCAATTCTTTTGGTTTCTTCTTCATCAGCCTCTAAAGGCCAAGCACCTAATTTGTTTCGAATGAGATGAGGACGAGTGTGTGCAGCACATAAAATTCTTTTTCGTACAAAATCATGAAATACTGTGAGCTCAGAAGCTAGTTCGCGTCGGACAAGTTGCTTGTGGCGCGTTGGTACATTCGGGTCGCGGACAGCTAGGAGTGCCTGTAAATCAAAAAAAAAAAATTAAGCCAAGTTAAATGCGCAAACATTTTCGATACAACTAACGATTAATGAAAAATTATTATAAGTTAACGCCATTACTTAGGCGGAAGAAAGAATTTTCTACTCCTCAAAACTGACAGAGTTTTTATAGCAATGCATTTGATATGGACTTCACAATAATTCAGTTTAGATCAAAATTAATATTGGACAAGAGAATTCCCACGTAAGTCCATAATTTTTTATCCAACTGCACCTTACTAAGCTTGCTACCCACCATATTTCAGCTAGTACATGTGGTCTATTATGAACTCTTAATTCCAGCCAAGTTCCAGTGTAAACGTCAAATTCATGTCACCAAAGCGGTCACGTGACACGTTTTAGCCAATCATACGTCGTTTAAAGCCCGAGAAATGAATTGCCTGGAACATGAATGGTTTTATAAAAGTTCATAATAGGCCCGCAGGTATCCATTAAGCAGCCAATACAAACCTGCGAGGCGAGCAGCGTGACGGTAGCCTCAAGCGCGCCGGCGACCAGTCGTTCATTGGGTGCGGGCAGCGCGCTGGACGCGGACGTGACGCTGGCGAGCGACTCGCTGCGGCCGGCGCGCCCCCCGCCCGGGGTGCCCGGCGTGCCCGGACTGCCGCACGAGCACGCGCGCCGCCGGCCGCCCGAGCGGGGGGACCGCGAGCCCGACGCGCCGCTACCCTCCTCCGAGTGGTAAGCCTGACGGTGTCACGATGTTTTATTAATCCTACCATCCTACTAATATAGATTAAGAATGTGCAAGTTTGTATGGCGTTTGTTAGTCTTTCACGCAAAAAGTACAAAGGTAGACTGGTGTCTGGTACTTCTCAGATTATAATACAAAAGGCAGATAGACCGCGCAGTATACGAAAGTTTGTTACTATTTCTCTCAAGCTTATTAAATCTAAATCGTAAAAAATGTTTGTGTTTGCTTTGGTGGCTTCACTTTCGTGTACTGCGCGCTCTATCTGCCTTTTGTTTTATAATCTGAGGGGTACTTATTATCCCAGAAAACAAGGGCAAAGCTGCGAATAGAGCCCTAGTAGTTATTAAATAAACTCTTAAGTAAGTGTAGTGACAAAGATTAACGTTTTCTCAAGTTAAAAAACTCGAAAAACATGAGGAAATTTAATATCCACGTGTTCTCCATGACATCCTCAACGGTATTTGAAGTCAGCTTATCCACTCTAAAGAGCCTCTTACATTATGTCTTTAAAATAATTGAATACGAAGTTCTTGACTGTATGCTCCATTGCATGTGTGTCATTAACCTTATTTATATTAGACAAGTGTTCGACTTACATGATTCAATGATCTTGTCAACAGACAGATAGCTGTCAACAGTGTTCCGAAGGTCAGCTGTGGGTAAGGCTCATAAGATATCTTGGGTGCTCCAAAGTGCAATTCCACCAATGGTTGCCAGCGCTCCAAGTCTAGCCCGGGGTCTGCTAGTAAGGACAGTAAATCAGGACTGAAGAAAAGAAGGCAGAGAGTTGCCATGTGAAGGATTTCTAGTATTCTGAAACAAAATTTACATGTTTACAAAAAAAATCTGCAAAATTTTGTGATAATGTTACATACAATGAAGTACACGGCACCATGTAATAAATACAAACAACGCATTTCATTAATTTACGGTATCAAACTAATGGAAAGGGGCAGTATTAAAATCAAGGTATGGCAACTTTTATCTTGGTGCCTTCTACAACTTCGAATAGGTCAAGTGGGAGATGTATGTTACTAAAGTTTAGGATAATTAACTAACCTGTGTAAAAGGGAAGCTGTTTGAACAACAGTTTCTTCAGTCTGGAGGTTTGGGTCGGAGGAACGACGAGATCGCAACATGAATGTGACGCACTGGTATAAGCACGCACTAATACTACGCTGTGAAACAAAAAAACATGGTAATTTTTATGGAACATCCAATTATATTATAAAATAGGTTTACAGGAAGGTTTAGTAATGTAAAATGAGATTGTAACACAGAAAAAGCAACTATTGCTTTTAATATCGCTTGGAGGATGAAGTGTGAAAAATGTGTCTTTGCGTGACTCGACTAGGATTAACACGCCCCTTCAGATTATTCTGTTCTAATGTAGCCGACGTATGTTGAAATCAAATAACAGCGTACACCAGTTTATACGCACTGAAATACTCAATCTTTAGCTTAATACGAATTATTATTTCACTTACCATAATACCAATTAAGGAATTCATATTTTGGATTCGCCACCTGGCTTCAAACTTAACCAGCTGAACGATCAGGTTCAAGGTCGACGCGCAAAGGTTCAAGGCGTCTATGTTGTAAACATGCTGCGGCATCATAACGGCTTCCACGAGATGATCCAGATGAACGCCAACGAAAGTGATCGCATCGCTCGCATAGAACTGGCCGTGTTTCATCACCATCATCGAAATGAAGTCTAAGCTGTAGCTGTATACCCTCCACCACTCATGTGGCTTCCAAGTACTGAAGTTATTGCTTGCAGTATTGCTCGTATCTATTTTCGGAGGCAGTAGTTGCAACCAAAGAAATTGATCTACGTCGCTCATGAGCAGATCTTGGGAAAACGGACCTCTCGCGTAAGCTGTTAGACATCGTAACGTTGCCAAGGACGTGTGATAATGACGACGGTCTTGCAAGCAAGCTTGTAAGCAACATAGTAATTTGTTGATGAATTTCGAGGATTCGAACCATTGAGATAACCCAGAAAATGTGTCGTACAAGTCCAAACACTGCTCGAGCATGGCGAGCGAAAGGACGATTGGTGGTATTTCTTCTTTTTCGTTGCCATTCGACTTTACTTCGACGTTCGTATTTTTATTAATATTGTCGAGTAACCTTTCCAATTCCAAACTGTTTATGTTAGTGACAGAGCGAATGATACTTTGCGCAGTTACGCTGTTCGCCTTTATTTCGTAATCCAGGCTGCTAATAGCCACTGTACCTATGGAAAGTATTGCTCTAATCGCTCTGGGATGCAAATCCTCGTATACTGCAGCAATATTTGTTAGGAGAGCATCTATTTGTTTGGCACTTGCTTTCCGATTATCGAAGCAATCGTCTTTCCAATTGGCTAGCATCACGACATACAGTTCGGCTAGAATAACGACTAATCTGCTGTCTTTTTGGCTGTCCAATTCGGCCAAGAGCGTAGACAGACAAGGAGCGACCATTTTGGCTTTGTGGGCGATATTTAAACTTAACGGTAAACATTTGCAAAAGACCGTTGTAAAATCTTTCCAAGATGCGAGCAAGCCCAACCACACGGGTACTTTATCTTGGGTGTCTGAATACTCAGTTCTACCTTCGAATGAGAATATGTAGTTGACCCACTTGTCTAAATATTTCTTGTTTGTATCAAAAAACTTTTTCAACACCTCTTGCAAATCTGGATCGGGTTTTTCTCTTGAAATAAATAGCTCTATGCCGAGGACATTAAATATCTGAGCGTAAGTGCGTAGATCCGGTTGTATTTCGTTGAAGAGCGGACTTGTCATGTATTCCCAAAATTTTGAATTCTCTCTTAATTTTTTAACTAATATTTGCATATTGTTCTTCCATAGAGCATGGAACAAACCCATGATGCTGCCTAGCAATGGACTGTAAAGTAGTTTAGGATCCTGTAAAAAGTTATTACTTTAAAATTTATGAAATTAATAGACCCTAGTTGAATAAAATTGTGAACAAGAATATTTGTTTGTATGAAATTTGACACAAAGAAATATTGTAGCTTGGATTAACATATGGGAACTTTGGTACTCTTATCTGGAGTCCACTTCTGAAGTCCAAATCAAAAGTGTGTATGGAGCTCAATCTATCATTGAGTAAGCTTATAATGTTTGTGATGCACAAGGACAATCGAGGCAATATCGCTGTACTCTGTGCAACAATTTAAGTCCAATTGAACTTTGTATGTAAAAAAATCAGGGCAACTTACGGCTCTAATAGTTCCCAGATAGTCCGCCATGTATCCCAGGATACCTTCTAGAGTATCATCATCTTCAGGTTTCGTTTCCTTTGAAGTGCTTTCCTTATCCTTCTCCTCTGCCTTGGCTCTTTCATGGTTCATCATGAAGAATGCCTCTGTGAGACCTGGCTGGGTTCCGATGCAAGTCGCCACAAACTCTAGTATAGCAATTTTAAGCTCCTTCGTTTCGTACTCATCACGTAATCGATCAAGGAACAATACGCGTACTTTATACGCAGTCATGTCTAAAGATGCAAATAATGACATTTGGAAACCCTGTAAAGATTTTCAATGTAATTGCTATGATAATAATAATATAATAATAGCCTTTTATTTAGATCAACATAAAGTAATAAATTTCGACTTAATCTAATAACTGATTCTTGCTTATTTTCTGTAAATCTGTTTCCCAGTCAACGAAGGTCTCCTCCAACCTTTTCCAAACAACAATACAGGGAAATAAAAAGAAAAATAAATACGTTAAAAATAAAAAAAGATATAAATAAACAAGAATTGCTATGATACAAAACTTAAAATATGATAATAATCACATAGAATAAATTGCAACTTACATCGGCAAACCGTTTCAAAAGTCGACAGCTCAGTATGGATAGGCTCCGATTGAATACGTGATTGATGTAACTAGTAATATTAGGCACTACTTTTAATTCATCTTTCTGCTTGTTCTGTGCAAAGATGAGGTGTTGCAACGGCGTAACTTCGTTAAGGTCTGACACTAGATGTTTCTGTCGCAGCACGAACATGATTATAGCCAGACATCGTTGGATGGAGTAAGTGTACTGAATGGCAGTCCCTGATACCCAGTTAGTATCATTGTGCACCAAAGACTCGAGTCTTTCATTGCCTTAAAAATTAATGATTATTACAATTATTTGGTAATAAAATAATGTTTAATTGAATACATCTATACTAATATTATAAAGAGGAAATATTTGATTGTTTGTTTACAATGAATAGGCTCCGAAACTACCGAACCGATTTGAAAAATTCTTTCACTGTTTGGAAGCTACACTATCTCCGGGTGACATAGGCTTTATTAATATATATATATTATATATATATATATTACTATTTTTCCCGAAGCGAAGCGAGGGCGATTTCCTAGTAAATAATATAAACAAAGTCTTTACCACCAATGACTACATCGCCACTTACCATCAGGTGGGATTGTAGTCAAGCATTAACTTATAAGATATAAAAAAAAGTCTCACCAGTAGAAATAATTTTCAGTAGTTCGATCGCATTTTCCGTGTGCATTAAACTATAAACGCAAGTGCTTTTGAGCAAAATAATACTTTTGTTGGGTTTCTTATTCTGTTCCAGTATAACGTTGAGTACATTCGTGCACCGCTCTATAAGTTTCCGACGTTGTGAGGTGCTGCTGTACCGCCAGCCACACACATTGGGGAATACTTCACGGAGAATCAGTATGACTCCGGGTAGAATAATTTCTGTCAGAATACGTTCTTCAGTGGATGTCTGCAAGATTATAAAGGTAGCAAGATACGAAGTTGATATTTTAATGCTTTTAAACTAAGACCTTTGTTACAAACCTCATAAAAAGCTGATAGCAAATCTAGATAGGCGCCCAAAAAGTCATATGTCCCAGTTGGTTGTTCCATAGTGACCAGATATGACCCGACAGCTGCCGAATCAAAAGACACGCCATTGGCATAATCCACATGTGACAATTGATAGTTTATTACTCGCGGTAGCAGTCCTGTGTTGATTAGCCTGGAAATTAAATAATAGTCCTTTAAAATGTTCACAAAAGGATGTTTTTCTCAAACATAAAGTCATACCTTAAATGAATCTCCTTTGGAAATATGGGTATTAATGCCGTGCATACATTGAGACATTCCATCATCAGAGGCAGCGGAGGTGACTCTGCTCTCATGAATCTCACCAAAACATCAAAGACTCCTTCACTAGGACCAACTAAGCTCTTTGGTATTTCTTTATCCACAGCTAAATTGTTTAGAACGCCCTTAAGAACCTTTGTCCCCTCATACACTCTTTCTAAAGTAACACTCAGATAATGTTGATGATGTTGTTTACGGTCCAAGGCTTTTTCGATCTCGCTATTAAAAATTGTCCAGTACGAATATGGTGTACGGTAATGGATCATGGTGCCTTCCTTCTTCTCTATAACGGCTGCTCTGGAACCAGCTTCAATGCGATAAGACGGGTCGCCGAGGGGATAATAATCCCGACCGATGATGGCATCGTCGGATTGTAAACCCATTAACGGCACAGCATTTGGATTATAAATTTCCGCATAAACTGGTAACTCCTTTAACTCAGCGATTAGCTGGAAACAATAAATGTAGTCGAGCAATTTTAATAGTAATAGTTTCAACAAAAACTAGTAAATAAATTAGATGTCTTACGTTTCGCACACTAGATTTGCCTGCCTGCGCTAATCCTGCTGCTAATATGGACAGCGCATTAAAGTTGTATGGAAAATATTCTAGAGCAGTATTCCACAATGACACTACACCATAATCTTCATCCTTCTGGTGCAATTCCCAGAATTGCTCAGCCATTTCTGGAGATTTGAGAAGTTCTGAGCACAGTTGCATTATTCCGGACTGGTGGCTAATGGTACCCGTGCCATCAAACTTGTCACATAATTCATTCAGAAGGCGGAAGATGCGTTGCCTTGCTACTAAGGAGCATTTAGAACCATCCTGTGAAAAAATATTACTGTTATGGATGTATTATACAAGGGTAGATTGCATTTGTATTATGCATAATCAGTGGGGCAGGAATGTGTGGGTAATTTAACTTCAAAATGCAGAGTTCAAATTGGCCTTGCTAATGTATCACAAGTTTATTTTTTACACAAATAAGTTAATGCATGACCACAATCCCACCTGACGGTAAGTGGAGATGTGGTCTAAAGTATATTTTTGGTCTATTTTTAAGATTTTACTTACACAGAAAACTGAACTGTTGAGCATTTGTTGAAAAGTTTCAAACACTTTCATCCTTAGTGCAGTGGTTCCATAATGCTGATACTGACTTTCAAAATATTTTCTATGCTGCTCACTCTGAAATGAATGCAGAAAATTAAGAATACAGGCATTTACTATTAATAAGGCCTTTACCTATAATAAATAAAAAATTGTGTGTCAGCTCTGATGCACGACTGGAGTTTACTCCCTACGTACGATTATAAAATATATAGAATAGTAAATCAGTAAGAACGCCATCTATATTCTTGGTTGGTAGTAAATCAGTAACATCGCTATCTAGATTCTTGGTTACGACTTACGAATTACAAAACTAACTCTCATAAATTTTCATACCCCGGGCTTATTAAACTCCAAAATACCTTGGTCATGTCAGCTTTCAAAAAAAATGCAATAAGTAATGCTATTACATTTTCTCATTGGCAAATCTGACATCTAACCATTGGATTGTCCTCAAGTGTCATATGTAGCTATATAAACAAGATAACTGCCCTCGCTTTGCTTCAGTTTTCGTATAGATCCCTATTTTTTAATAAAATTGTTTAAAGATAACTTTACCTGTAACATGAACATCATCCATGTGATCAGCATCACATTGTGCTCTACATTCAACTCCAGTTTGCCAAATTCATGTTCTACTATTTCTTTTGTATTCTCTATCCATGATGAGATGTTAGAACTAGAAACAGTAAAATACAGATGATTTAAATTTTTTCAAACCATAAAGTAAATATTGTTCTCACAATCTATATATAATGTAGGGATGTCCTTTATAGACTCTGAAACCATCTAACCGATATGCCTCAAAATGGTTTCATTTGAAAGGCAATAATCCGAAGATGGTTTGAGACCACTAAAACAATGGATTAGGCACATTTGGTTCATTGATGAAGTTTATTTTCCACTTTTCCCATAGAAAAATTTGAAGATAATATGTGAAGATGGCGCAGACTATCGGCACTGATCTATCGTTATCATCAGAAAACTTTTAGCATAGTGGAACACGCCAGGTATCCACTACTAATGCTATAAAAATACTGTTAAGACACCAAATACTTACATGTTTTTGCTATCCACAATAACCATGAAGAGGCACACTTCTGTAAAAATTATTCTTGAACAAGACTCCCTGTGCCTTCCTTCTAGAAATTCATTGTAAGCTTGGTTTTTCCCATAATTATGTTTACGGAATATCTTGATAAGATCTTTGAATTCATTTTCAGTGAAACTATTGTCATCAGCAATCAGAAGCAGAATCTGTAAGATTGCTAGTTGTTCTCTGAGATTTGACTCTGCCCATTCCTGTCTTACTGTGTCGATGCCAAACTCACTTTGTATTTTCCTAGGTGGGGGTGCTGCAGACAGCAATTTTTCAAATTGAGAAATAAGTGAAGTTTTTAAGGACTGTATTCCTATGGTCTTAACAATACTCTCAAACTGTTTGTGATATTTATGTTTGGTATTAGATTTATACTCAATAATGTATTGCAGTATTTTAAGGAGAAACAATCTTTCAGAGAAATAGAAGTTCCAAATATTGGGTACAAGAAATGTACTTCTAGTGTCCACAAAGGCAACGTTTTTAAGTGCATTGGCCGGTGTACCATATGAAATATCACATAAATAATGCTTGGTAATATCCCAAACCTGGTTACAATTTACACCCTGAAATATGAAAACTTTATTATTATCAATAGAAATTATATTATTATTATACAATCTATACTGGATTCATAATTTTAAACTCCACTATTTAACATTGTATATCTTGTCAACATAGTTACAAAAGACATGTGTAAAAAGAATGCCTTATAATATGTAATAGTTTTCTTACCATATAATATTGGAGCGTTTGAACTACACTGAGTAATTTGGTTTGATCTGGATATTTAGCTTGTAACTTAGCATACTCTTCCTTTTTTAATGGCTTATAGCTAGATAGTCCTTGTCGCAGTCCATCAATGACGTCTTTTTTATTCAAAATACTTAATATTTCTTCTTTAGATAGACTTTGTGTAGTAACCCATCGCCAGAGCCGTTTCCAATATCTACAAGAAAGATTGTTTTAAAATAAAATAAAACTTTCCAATTGAGGTACTGAGATATCAAGAGTATTATTATAAACCTACACTATATTATCAGTTGACATAGTGAAAAATAATAGTACAAATAACTTTAAAACAATATCTGCTGATTTATTTACCGCCACCAGCAATACATTTTTAGGTTATTTCTCTGATGCTAGCTAGTGACAGGCGTGACAGGAGATAGGCGACAGCTATGACGTATGACAGACCGGCGTTTATGGATATATTACTCTATCTGGATTACTGACTTTGTAGAGGTACCTGAAGATAGTGAAGATGGATGACGTCATATACGAAGGACTATTCGACCAATCACAGGCCGGATTGAGGTTGTCCTTCACAATTGTAGGGTGTCACACTTAGAAAAATTGTATCGTATTTTGGTATGGTTCTTCTAAATGTATTCTATTGGTAATTTTTGTGGTGGTAAGAATTATAATATTGAAATAATACATTTTGTTAAATTTCTTCAAAATTACCGAATTTAATTTATTGAATTAAGAGTAAATTTAAAATTAAGGTACACAATTACGGTACATTAATTAGATATTATAATAATGTATGTTATTAATCTTAGATGTTTTTATATCATTATGAAAAATCACAATCGAATGATTTATCCTGGAATTATAGCTAACATGGACACAATACAAAAATGGACCTTCTAGTATGACGTCATCGATCTTAAGGTTCCTCTATAAAGTTAGTGGTCCAAATAGAATAACATATCCATGGTGCTCTTCAACCATGGACCATTGACTTATGAATTATAAGGACTTGTTATAATGTCATATAGATACTTAGTTATGGAATAGTTTAAAAGACGAAATAATAAACATAGTGGCGTCCTTGTCTAAGGTATGAAATAAAAACAATCCAACTCTATACGCAACAGTTTCGCTATACTGTCAAATTTTTCATGACGTCAGACGTGTGCCGTGTTCGCCATTTTGTTTTATCTCTTTACTACAGAGTAAATTGTGACTTATTACCAAGATACTAAGGTACAACTGCTAAAACCCACTTTAACAAAGGAATGTCAAAGTCACGTCAAATTGGACATTATACCCTGTCCACAAATCTTAGAGACTAAATTGACGTTTCATGGGTGACCAGTTTCGGGTGCAAATTAAATAGTGATGACCATAAACCGGAAAGTAAATCGGAAAAATATTCGCAGCTTTTATGGTGGGTCGAACATTTGTATTAAAGAGTCCCTAAAACTGGTAAAAAAATAAGTTTAGCAACCATATCAAATATAATTATATCCGAAGTATATAAGTTTCTATATAAAACACGCGTGGTACAACACATTACAACGATTTTCCGCGCAGGACAGCAGATCGCGCAAACACACTGACGAACGAATGCGTATATTTTGCATATTATTTCGAGAATAGCTAAATGTTATTGATACACTACTTCCGTACCAGCGGCCATTTGCTTCAAAATTGCATGAATATTAGTGGGATTTAATTTATTTATTTTAAACGATGATGGATTTAGTAATAACTTAAACACATCAAGAATATTTATAACATAACTTTATTCATCAATAAATGTATCATCTGAATCACTACCAAGTTCTATTAAAAACTATTTTGATATATAAAAATTGAGATATCCGAAATATCTCATCGACTTTATGCACCAAGCAATAAGTTTTAACTGAAAATAAGTTTTATCGTCTTATCAATGATAATATTGTTACTATCTGCATCATTTTGAAGTGAAACTTCTTTAGAATCGTTAGTGATTTCAAACCGGATGCAACGGAAAAACGACAGGTAAGATAATATAACCGCTAATATCGTCTTTGAATTTAACTTCTCCGTAGCTCAATGGTCAGGACGTAGATACACAATACCTGATGCGCAGGTTCGCGTCTCTCAGTATTTCTTTTTTTTTAGTTTTATTTTTGTACTGTTTTTAAATACTTTCAAATGCTCTTTTAAATATTTTCAAAGAATTTATCAACAAAAAATAAGAATTTCATTTTCGTTGTTTAATATCTGTCAATCGACCGACCGATTATACAGACAGTAAAAATGCTAAGTTGTATTCATAGATGGCGCGAGGAAATAGATAGAAGATTCGTTTTATTGCTAGATAGATGGCGCTACCTGCTCATTTTACTCTTCATATTATGTTAAGAGATGGCGTTAGTTACCACTGTTTTGTTTTTCTTATGTTCGTGGTTATATTTTAAAAAGTGCTAAGTTGTATTCATAGATGGCGCGAGGAACAAGGTAGAAGATTCGATTTATTGCTTTTTCATCTCATTATCTTGAAACCAAAATTTTGGAAAGTTTCACTTCTACCACGTGTGAATTGCACACATTTTCTTTTTTTTTTAATTATTTTAAACTTCTCACTATTCTTATGACATGGTTTACGATTCAAAAAACCGGAAAAGTAGATCGCACTTTAGCTGGTATCATTATTTCGAACTTTGACATTAGCGGATGTCATTTTAGTCTCTAAGATTTGTGGACAGGGTATAGTAGGAACAAAACCGCCATGTTTTGTTGCATAGGTATGCACGTTTTTTCGTAGGTAGGGCAGCTCCTGTATCTCCATGCCATGGACTACGTGATAATCCGTTGACAGACTTGACAACTGTCTACGTGACGTGATAGTGTTAAATCAGTGATCTCGTGGCATAGAGTAAAATAACTTTGTGTGTGGCCGGTTTCGGTGGTCTGTCTGCGGCTTGCCTTGCGCTTATGTGTTTGTGTAGTTAAAATTGCGATAAATTACCCTTTCCCGTTCTAAATCAACTTTAATTCGGTAGGTATACACTTTAATTTAGCTAACGACTTGTACACTACGCTATGTACATGAGCCTTGTCCTGCCAATTTGTCAATTGCTGATAACAGTTATCGTGTTCCAATTATTGTTGTCTGATTAATACTGATTTAAACTTTGTAACCTCAGAAATGGCACCGGCCGCTACTGCTGTGAAGCCTGCGCCGAACGATGACCCGATCGGCATCAGGGCGGTGCTGCTGGGTCCGCCGGGGTCAGGGAAAGGAACTCAGGTGAATGAGCTATCTAATGTATCTTTGACTTGTTGATGCCGTATTCCACACCGATTTTCATTTATCAATGCAAGTCACGGATTACTTTCCTTGATAAATACTTGTTATGTAAGTAATGTATGTTTTTGATGTAAACTATGTTGTTTTTTCTTGTTGTCGTTAGGCACCCCGTCTCAAGGAGAAATATTGCGTATGCCATTTGTCTACTGGAGATATGCTGCGTGCGGAGGTAGCTTCGGGCTCCACGCTCGGCCGCCGGCTGAAGAAGGTGATGGACGAGGGCAAGCTGGTCTCCGACGAGATGGTGGTTGATATGATTGATAAGAACTTAGACCAACCGGAGTGCAAAAATGGGTTTCTGTTGGATGGATTTCCAAGAACAGTGCCTCAAGCTGAGAAGGTAATTGCATTTACAACATAAGTTTTGCCAAACAATTGTTTATTTTAATAAAAAGTAATCGGTTTAGTTGATCAGTTCCTATTCTGATGGTTAAGGGTCTCAGCCCCATATCTATAAAACCTAATACATCCCTTAATGATTAATATTACATTGACTGCCAAGAATGCCAGGAACTTTTTATAATATTTTATCTGATACTGTCATTGAAAAGTATTAAAAAACTCAATCAATCAATTTATCAATTTTAGTTCTTATACATATACAGTATGTAGGTCTCTATGTCCTGCCTCATCATACAATAATAAACTAAATAATATAAAATTAAATTAAACCCTATCCTATAAATAAAAAATATTTTACTCACATGATATATTAAATATATTGTTGTAAGAATATTTACACTAAAGATAATTTCTTATTTTCACCAGCTTATCACTTGAACATCTAAAAACAATATAATCACACTTCACTTTACAGGTTGAGGCTTAATTCTACTTTTATTATTGTATGTTTACATACATCTAGTATTGATATCAATGAGCTAAAATTAAAGTGTGTATCCCATAAGTGTAATGTATCTATCCTACCTAATATTGTAAAGCTGAAGATTTTGTTTGGTTGAATGCGCTAATCTCAGGAACTACTGGTTCGAATTAATTTTTTTTTGTGTTTGATAGTCCATTTATCGAGGAAGGCTATAGGCTATATAATATCATGTATTTAAGTAGTTAGTTTTTTCCAAAAATTAACATGGGTGAAACCATGTAGCACAGCTAGTATTACATACAATTGGCAGCTGGTCTGGCAAACATCACACTGGACAATACCTATTTGTGTTATTGTGTATGAATTATTTCAATTATGTCATACATTATGTTTTTTAATAATGTCAAAACTATTTATGTAGTAGAAAAAACCAGATCATACAATGAGATTATTGTGTAATGGAAGTTCACAGCACACTTGGCTAGCTTTCACGACTGCTACCACCCACTCATAATTGACTCATTAGCACAATACTTTCCCCACAATGCAAAAAATATTTTCAGTAATGTGAAATACTCTAATACAAATTATTCAGGTCATAAAAAACTTATATCTTTTTAGTTGGATGACCTACTTGGCAAAAGGAAGCAGGCACTGGATGCAGTGATCGAGTTTGGAATTCAGGACAGCTTGCTAGTAAGGAGAATTACTGGAAGATTGATCCACCCCCCGAGTGGCCGGAGTTACCATGAAGAGTTCCATCCCCCAATTAAACCTATGACTGATGATATTACTGGTGAGCCATTGATCAGACGATCAGATGATAACGTAGAAGCTCTAAAGAAACGCTTGAACACATATAACACACAGACTGTGCCACTCGTCGACTACTACATGAGGAAAGGTCTTCACTACCGAGTAGATGCTTCGAGGTCTGCTGAAGAAGTGTTCAGTAGAATCGACAAAATTTTCAAAACTCGCATTTTTAACAGACAATCTGCAACCAATTAATTTTTGTCTTAAGCGAAAACATTTTCGCTTAAGACAAAAATTAATTGGAGATTAATTAGAGATGTACAAAAATAAACACTGTAATCGCGATTCTGATTCTCTGTATTTGTACAAGAAAAATTGTCTCTAAAATAGATTTAACTATAACAAGCTTGAGTTTTTCTAAAAATACAGTAAACCATACATTATCCGGCCAACAACCCAATGACATATAAAAATTTAATTTGTACAAAACATTTTGTACAAATTAAAGGCCAACAACCCAATGACATATAAAAATTTAATTTGTACAAAACATTTTGTACAAATTAAATTTTTATATGTCATTGGGTTGTTGGCCGGATAATGTATGGTTTACTGTATTTTTAGAAAAACTCAAGCTTGTTATAGTTAAATCTATTTTAGAGACAATTTTTCTTGTACAAATACAGAGAATCAGAATCGCGATTACAGTGTTTATTTTTGTACATCTCTAAAGATACACAAAATATTAACTAATCAGGATTGATGAATTTTCATTACATATGTATATGAGCTTTCTACAACTGTATTCTACAACCGACGTGGTAGTCGAGCAGACACCGCGAAATTGAAAAACTTGAATTTCTACGTTATTATTTAACATCGGCACTCTCAGTACCTTGGCTTGAGAGCCAGTTCTTTCTTTCTTTTTCTTCTCTCTTTCTTGGCCGGCAACATATCAGTGATGTCTTTGGTGTTGCTGATGTCCATGGGCGACGATAGCCACTTACCATCAGGTGGATCGTCGGCTCGTTTGCCGGCTATTTCCATAAAAAACTTCCTGAAGCATGCTCGCTTAGCGTGCTAGCGTCATATTTTCATAATGTCTCCTAACAACACGTCAGTAAAATATTTTTTATTTTATTGACATAAATAACAAAATTGTTACAATTTAGGACCTCACTAATCAAATGTAAAATTGACTGGGACCCATTGTTTTTGGAGTGTCGCTATTTGTAGAGCGAATGTAGGTCGTTCATTACATTCATTACAGAAGTACTTATACACATTGAAGTATAATGTTATAGAACAGACATCTCGAACAAAATGTGTCCCTCCCTCCCGGAGGTTCGATTTTTAAAATTGAGCCCCGGTTTTTCAAAATTGAACGAATCCATTGAAGATTGAAGCCACGTGGCGCCAATGCAATAATACTTCAGTTTCCAATGCAATAATAATACGCTAGTAATAATACTTCAATGCTTATACACGATTTTTTTAACTCCTCTAAAATCTTCTGATTTTATTAGCTACCTTCTGGATAAAATAAAGCCAACTTTAGTTTCCCGCGTGAGTAGGAACTGTGTTATCTACTGTAGGGAGTAGAAGGTACATACAAACGCTACTCTGTTGTAGTTCCGCCAGAATAAAACAAATATTTAATACAATGAACCCATTATCGTTTATTTCCAAGTTTTTCAACAGCCAAGGCGAGTTACACCAGAAGAAAGGAATGTAAGCTCGAATAAGGTAAGACAGATTCACCGATACAGGCGATACATAACTTATGCCACGTGTATATCAACATTCCGAATTTAAATATGTCATCATAACTTTAAAGCCAAGGGAATTACCTAATTATAAAATTTAATTAGTTAGTGTGTAGATGTTATTTTAGCCATACTTAACATCAATTCTAAAGATACGGTAAGCGTTTCAAAAGTTTATCTATGGTAAGTTGCTAAGGTAGATCTATACCTAATTCTATATTATTTTTATACATAGTAGGTACTCAACGCGACCATCGTTTATTAAAATGAACCTATGTGATTTCTTTATATTTTAAATACATGAAATAAAGTCAGTAGTTAGGTATATAATTGTATCTAAGATAGGTACCTAAAACTATATTTTATATACGTAGCCATAGATACATAAAAACTTGAAAGATTTATAAATAGATATAAGTAAGATTAGTCTAAAGAGTATATAAGTACACACCTACCTAATTACTTTTAAAATCATCACTACGGAATTCACAGCCGTTAATATTATTTGCACTTCATAACTTCAGACAATATCTCAGACGCAGGTCATGCAGGATCTTTATAGGGATAGATTACTTAGATAATATAACTTAGATAGATACTTCATTTGAAGGTTGTATGTTGTAGAAAGATAGTATCTAAGTATATAGTCATGATTCTTATAGCCTATTACAAGTATTACAACTGAATAATTGAGAAAAACAATCTGGAGGACTGAGGAGGCACTCAGGTCCCTGGTATATCAAACCATTCTAATCTGTTTATGAATAATATATCTACCTATAAAGCATTGACGGGCGAAGAGTTTGTTCGTTAAAATCGACGATAGCTATGTGAGACCAGTGAAGTAAGAGCATACCCGTTTTTCTTTTTAATTATTAAGAAAAACGGGTGTGCTCTTTCTTTAGAATTATTGTAAGATTTAAATAGTTGATACCAATCATAAAAACCATAATAGTAATGGCAGAACGAACATATCAGGCCATGACATGAAAGCTAAAAAGCCTGACTACATTTTTTCAATTATTTAGGTATTTAAACTTTTGAACCTTACAGAAAGGAACAAAGGCGAACTTAATGCTAAAAGGCTAAAAGCATTCTCTGCCAGTCAAACTTCGGGTTCTTGTTTTAAAATTAAAATAGTTGTGTGCTTTGATGGAAACCGAACTTAATTTATCTCATTGAGAATTTTTTGATCTCATTATGAAGATGATCATTATGATACTATGATAGTATTGCAAGGGTGACTTCAAGTCCTCATGATTCTATAATATTAGATCAATTCCAATTATGTGATCAATTCTTATTAATCTAGATGTAGGTACGTACTCCATGTTTAAGATTAGTGAGAATATTTCAATGAAACGATTACTTAATAACGAAGCAACACAAAAGTACGTGTAACTAAAGGAAAATGAAAATAAAACACAAATATGTGGACAAAAATCTGTATTGTGGTCAGCTCGTCGCAAAGGACTGCATTATCTACATAAGGCTTTGTAATGTACGAAAATAACACTGTTTTTAATGAAAGGCGATGAACAGGTACAATGACATGCGAAATTACATTAAAATTTTATAAATATGAATTGATAAAAATTGATCTTATGAAATCTCTATATGATCAAATCGATTAGATACCTACAATGATATAAAATAATCACACGGACTAGTATGTAATCAATACCTAAGATGCGCAAAAAGCAAACGCAGGCACCTGTGTTTTATTAATTCATCTAAAATTACAATTTCCTATTCTTATCACCTAAAATAACAACACTATCAACGCAAATATTGTAGGTATAATACCGAAATGAATATTTCAAATAAAATACTACATTTTTATCAATGCCTATCAAATATGAAAATTAAAAACGATCTTTTTTTAATTTTTGATCTGCTATAAAAACATTAAAGTATCTGTGACAATTCATTATTGTTTAATAAATGTTACTTTGATTTCAATAAATCCATTTTATTACCACATTTTGGTTCACGTAAATGTAGTAAGTATTGATTTAATATCGTTATTTATTATAGGTAAAAGTGTATATTTTTATTCTCATAAAACTCTCGATTATATCTCTTCAGCGTACATTGATAAAGCTCGTTACGTTAATTACAGATATGACAATAAATGAGGTGTGATTAGTGATATGACGTCATGTACACAGATCACTGAAGTTATTATACAGCCAGCGGTGAGCGGCTCGCCACAGAGCACTACACAAACACGGGGTCTATTCGGTCTATTCACGCACATGTCATGGGAAATTGAGAGAACGGATCAAATTCAAAACCACCGAAAGCCATCTAGCGCCCAAATAAATAACTACAACTAAATAATAACATTGATATTTACAAGACAACACGAACACGCCGGCTTTTCAACAACGACCTACGCTATACATAGCTTTGGATTATCGCAACGACAACGATATATATCTAAGACTAATTTACAATAAAGCTTTAGAACAATATTTACATACAAACAATACTATCGTTTGACAGGACGAGCGCGCATTGCCACTACACTAAACTAGGCCATCGCAATCGCAAATTAATTTTACTTTACATCAATAAAAATGCAAAAAATAATGACATTAAATATTCAAAAAGTCCGAAAAGTTTAGTAACAATTTTTAAACAAGAATTTAAGCAACAAACAATTATATAATTTAAAGAATTTAGAGGCGCCTTATATCCGGAAGGATATGTGTTGCAAAAATACTTTAAATACAATTCACAATAATTCAGAACACAATTACTTATGACTTAAAACTACACCTACGTCAATTCAATTTATACACATCGTCCAGTAGTCACACAAGTATCTATAGTGGATCGTAGTTCAGAGAGATTTATTTTAAAACATTCAAAACAGGGGTCCACACGAACATTCACACTTTACAAACAAACTTGTATCTTTGTTCCATGCTTAAATATATCGGTTTCCTACTTACCTATCACGAACGAACCTAGCAACTTTTAAAGATACGTTTTAACTTTTAAGAGTAGAAAAATTCCTAAGCCACATCTGCCGTATTGCTCCAATTTCATTATCTAACATTTGGTACTTTTGATACGTAAAAAAAGGAAACTTATCCCACAAAGAGAAGAAAAAAACTTATGTTGAATATGTAATTTGTTTTTATTTTTAATAGATAGAATAGAAAGGTAAAAAATGAAAATATCAAATGTTAGATAACGACACAAGACAAAACATGACACTAGTGACTTGGTGACTTAGAATAAGAACTTAGCGTTCATATAGAGTCAGTCTGCTTTAATTTTTCTTGTAAACTTTCAGCTGGGGGGGGGGAGGTTAGTAGCTTATTATTCTTTTTCTCCCCAGTGTCCTCTAACAACGCGGGTATGTTGAATGTAAGTGCTTATTAACATTCGCGCTTCGCGGCTCGTCTCATGGCTCATCTCGCAGCCTGTCTCGCTACTCGTGCGAGAATGTAAGCCTACTAGAGGAGTCGCAATGACGTCACCAGTGCAGGGGGCGCGCGGGGCGACTCAGTCGTGCAGGCGGTCGTGCGAGCGGCTCGACGAGCGTGACGTCTTGCGCTGGTCGAGGTATGCCGCCGGCGCCCAGCCCTCGCCGTTGCCACCTTCAATGGTAAAGCCAGTAATAAGCTAATGTTAATAAATATCATAGGAAGTACTATTACCGGATAGGACATTTACTCGAGAAGTGTTGGACTGCACTGGTCTGATAGACCAGATCAGGAGAAATCTTTATTAGAAATATACGCTATACCATACTGATAGCATAAAAAAACATGAGAGGTGTCAAGGGACACCCGGATGGAACGAAGTTCCTTTAAATTTAAGTATTGTTGTTTTGTTGTACAGCGCCATCTCTGTAAAAGTCTCTGAATCACTTCAAAAAAAGTGTCGTCATTCGTAAGAATCAAAAAGTGTCGTAATTTTCCGTCTAGCCCCCTTTCACAACGCGCGATAAGGAACTTCGTTCCAATATTGCTATAGACTTAGGTTTGTCTGTGAAACCTAAAATGCAAGTGAGCTGTGAATGTGAGCGAGTGACTTTAACTTGTGCCGCAAAAACCTCTTCCGACGCGAGACGAGCAGCGAGCGCAAGTTTTCACTCGCGGCTCGTCGCTACATTCGTAAGACACGCGTCGAACGAACTATAATTATGAATAGTAAGCGTCTTGAGGTGTAGTGTATGTAGTGTACGTACCCGCGAGCCGCACGTACCACCACCCCGCGCAGCCCACCTTGAGCAGCTCAGCGTGCTGCCCCTCCCGCAGCGACACCTCGCTGCCGCCCACCGCCGTGTACTCCGACAGCGCCACCAGCGCGCACCCCACCGCCTGACGTCACACACACACACGTCACATGCCACCCTCTACGTAACACTCATAGACAATCAGAAGGACAACTCCATACACACCGTAGACACCGTTCACGCACACGAAAAATAGAGTAAATAAGACTCAGCGGATCATTTCGGTTTTTCATGTCCGTGAACGATGTCTATGTGTGCTTCGCTCGTGCGCGCTTGTACAGAGTTATCATTCTTCTATCTTCTATCTATTTTGTGATAGTAGAGCCGCTACGCGTAAGAAAATTCATGAGCTGATTTATTGGTGATGTGACGTAACTCATATTCACTAATGGGTTCTAATTTGGCGCAAAAAATTTCTTCGTAGTGTCTGCTCGAGTAACATGTCAATATGAGTTGTCTAATTAAGTACCTAGTTCTAGTAAGTAGTAAGTAGTAAGTGTTGATCAATAATCAACACAAGCTGAACCAGAATCCATATGAAATAACTTGGATACTATCCACTCAACTTCCTTCCTACACTATGGTCCTCTGTTCAATCAAATGCAACTTAAGTGAGTAGGTACCTACTGCTTTAACGAAGAATGTAAGACTGTAATAGCTCCCTATTTAAATCTATAGTTTATTTTATTATGAGGTTTGCTACAGATTATGTACCTCATAGTTAATGATCTAAACTAAATATTTAATAGGTCATTACTAAAAGTACATGCTAATACATTGATCAATATTACAAAATAACTGTATAGTTATAACTCATAACGCACCCAAGTCACTCATCTCATTATCTTCATTAATAATGGCGTTATTGTAAAGGTGAATCAGTTGAAGATATAAAAGAACAAAGGTCGAGACACATAGTCATTAAACCATTAACACAAAATAACCTTTGATACAATTTATGTAAAATATATTTTATATTATCTTGCTATACAAGTTTCAATAGTCTACGACCTTTGCCATATTGAAGTCTAGACAGTATAGTTTTAGTATACATATATGCATTAATCCAGCTCACATAGAGTAAGTGAACAACCCACACCAAACATGCAAATACCCCTATACAGTTCAAACTTATGTCAATATATTATATTCAAAGTATGGTCGTGATACAATCTTACCACGCACAGTGAGCGCGTAAACGCCATACATTTTAATAAAGTATTACGTCCCACAAACATGCAATATCGCAGTAAGGCTGTAAGTATACATAAAATACACAATATATTGGATAAGCATAAACATTCTCATCTTAAAAGTTCGCAACGTATCAATAGAATCGCAATGAATTGTAATCAGAATGTTGACATATTGTAAAATAACAATACCTACTGATAAACTACCCAAATTTTCATTTGGCTGCAACAACAAAGTATAGGAGATCCCTGCGTTTCTTAAATGACGGTACTTGCATGACGATGATATAGCTGCTGAGGTCGCTTCTGTCGCTAGGTTCAGCCAACTGTTCTCATAGTGTCGGAGAGCCAGTTAAAGACACCTGTTATCGGCAAGAAGGTTTTTCCTTTGGTGTTATCTATTGGTGACTGGTGACCTCAAAACGCCAGATTAGTCGCCTTCAGCCATTGAAGTATAATGTCATAGAACCGACACCTCGAACACTATGTATGTCCCATAGATAATATGTCCCAATGCATTGGCGCCACGTGGCTTCAATCTTCAATGGATTCGTTCCATTTTGAATGGTGAACCGGGGCTCAATTTTGAAAATCGAACCTCCCGGGCGGGACACACATTTTGTTCGAGATGTCTGTTCTATACGCTAGTAATAATACTTCAATGCCTTCGGCTATTTAATTAATTCACAAAAACATATAATAATAGTTAATACATTGCGAGACTACATCTACATTACGAACGTGAAAGATGAGAAGTGTCTTCATAGCTGGTTACCCTCATTCCGTTAGATGTCAGTCGTTAGTAGCCAAGCCATGCATATTAGCATGGTGAGTATGTCACTCTGCTATTTGCAATTCGTTCGACATTCGGGGGACTGAAACGAGTCGCCCAATTATCGATCGAATTTACTTTTGCATTTAGTTATAATATGTAGGTAGTCAATAAAATATAGGTAGGAGTAGTATTTTATTTTTCTGTAGATAAAATAACCGTTACTTTCCCACTTCAGGGGACTTAAGATGAAGCGTTCAATGTACTCGTATTTAAATGAGTTATAATAATAATATATAAAAAAATGTAGAATTTTATAAACGTGGCATTTAGAACTATAGCTAAAGAAGAGAATAACACCCAGGATTTGAGCATTTAAAAAATAAATGAGTTTTATGTAAGGATGAGAGTGAACTACTTGTACAAACCATAATCTTTTAGCCAGGTTTTTCTAGCAACCTTGGATGGAGATCGTGTCAATGTAAGTGTAATATTTTACGAAGAATTTTAATGATAAAAATCCAGAAAATCCCTCACCTAGCTAGGTTCAAACGTTCAAAATCATTGATTTCAAATGTAAAAGACACAAAGTTTTGTAAGAAAATATGCATTTTACACTCGAGTACCTATAGTAACCTGTCTAAAGTATTTTCAAGAGATATTCAAGGACAAGGTATATTCAAAGCTGTGTAATGTGTAGATAATGAAGCAAGCAAAGATGCCGTGCCGGCCGTGCTTAAAACAACTGTCTCCATGACTTTAACTTCGGATAGTGTGATTCTTATTATCTGCCTCGTGTATACAGTTTAGTAAGTAGATATTAAGAGGGTAGGTAGGTTTTCAAACTGAGCATAATGAAGAATGCGATAGACAACACCAAATCTAATGCTCTATCCATAGACAATATATGTACATATAACACTTATCGAAGCGAAGCGTAAGTAACATAATCGGAAAGCACACGGACAATGAGTGACATAACAAACAAAACATGACTTACACGATAGTAAATGTTCAGCGAATACAACTCAAATATCCACGCTACGTGTCCACGTTATGTCTTTGGTAACGATAAACTTTGGATATTATAATCAGTCTCTTTCATAGTATGTACAAAGCCTTCACATATTTAGACGGTAAAGGTGTTCTATCAGTACTGTGACACGTAAAACGTGGAGGTGGCTTGTGTGGAGCCCGATACTGAAAAGAACTGTACCATTCTGTGTATGGTACCGTTGAGACCGACGGCCTCCGTCACCTGTTGAACAACACAACATACAGCATGGCGGCCATTTTAATAACGCGACGCTCGACAAGATGGCGGCCAGGCAGCCGGCCATTCCATGTCGGATCACCTGATACTTTATAATTTACAGTTTGACTAATTAATTTTAATCTAATCATTAGAACGTGACAGTGCAAACGTCAACAGACTTGTGCCAATTTGTATTAAATATTATCAGGAGAAACTATAAGCGATGATGGGGTGGTTGGCTAAATTAAATATGCAGTGACGGCGTGATTGCTATCGGATTGGGACAGGACGAGAAATTCAATTTTACTAATCTAAAGCTATCATTGATTTTTACTAAGAATTCTTTGCTCATTGGTATAAGTTTGAAGCGACCCATTGGGTATAAACATTCTTATTTTTTTACGTTATTGATATTATTTTTGGAAGCATTAAGTGCGATCGGGTTGCCAGCTCTGAACATGCGCTACCCGTGTCTATTGAACCCGCATTCCTATAGAAATACACTTTACACTTACATATAGAGTGGCTATCGCGTCACTCAACACTGTAAACCCAAAATTAGTTGCTATTAATTTTAGAGACCCATACTTAGTGAAGCTTTCCCTGGAGGAAGCGCTACTTTTACAACCTAATGTTAGTACATGATCACAATTTATTATATTTATTAGCATAATGGCTTATTACCACCACATAGAGAAAAAGAATGAGTTAAAAATTGACATTAAATTAAAGGTGAATCTTTTACATAAAAACTCCTTTAACAAGGACATATTACTTGACAAATTTACAAAATCGGGAACCTTCTGGCGTTGAAGGGATCTATTTGAACAGAACGGACATTAAATAAGAATTAAGAGAAGGTAAGTAATTACAAAATGGGTCCTTTACCATCAACACAAGCGACAAACAAATAGATGAACCCAACACCAGATATAAAAAAAAAAATTTCGGACTTAAAAATCTACAGGTTGATTTAAAAAAATATTTTTTTTATTTTTTATTTTACGTAAGGTGTTACATACCGGCGCGTGGTCCGGTTCCTCCTCCTCGTCTTCCGAGGGGTCGGTGGACCAGCAGGGCTCGTCGTGCGCGTCGCAGGAGGCCGTGCGCGGCGGGTGCGGCGGCGCGGGCGGCCGCGGACCGCTGCCCGGCGGACCCAGGTCCCACGAACTGGCTTGTATTAACGTCCTGGGAAAAGGTAAACGTTTGTTACTTTTACTGTTAAAGAATAAGTACGACAGTTGTTCCTGTCACGTGACCATAATATTAATGTGAATACTGCAACAATCTTCTTAACTCTTTCTCTCTCTCGTTCTCTCTACCTCTCTCTTCTCTCTCTCTACTTCCATCCCTCGCTATCTTCCTTCCTCCCGTTCCACTCTCTTACTTTGTTTATCTCGTATCTCTTTCGCTCCTTCTTTCTCATTAACACCTCTCCCTTCCTATATCTTTCTTTTTCTCATACACTCTTCCCTCTCTATCTTCCCCCATTTTCCCTCCTTCCTCTAATATCAATCTATCCTTCTAACCTGTGGTGCTGAGCGCCGTACTGCCTTACGCGCTCGCCCTTCAGCTCCTTGAGTTGGTCGAGCAGCACGCGCTTGATGCGCTCCACCCAGACGCGCTTCACGTCCACGGTGGGCGCGGTGATCGTGTGCACCTCGCTGCGCCCCTGCCGCCACACCTCGAACTTGCGCGGGTCGCCCTTCACAGACTCCGTTAGCCCGATTTGTGACATCTGGAATGTGCACCTTAAAGTCACGGTTTGTTGCAACGTTTTCCTGTAACGTTTTACCGTCACGGCCGCACGCACAGTACGTACGTACACGTACGCACGTACGGTAAGTACATATACCAAAACAGCAAATAACAATAATAATTATTTTTATTTCGAGTAACCAAGACTCATATTTTGTTAGTATTACAAAACCTATATCTATGTTAGTGCTTAACCTAAAGCAAAGTGTTTTTGATTTTTTTTTGTTTTTCTTTAGCAAAGTATAGATAGTCTTTAAATAGCTTCATTGTTTTAATAGGCACGAAAAAAAAACGATGTGTCGGAAAAAAATTACACTTCGTACGTGTGTTTTTGGATTTTTAAACTAAGATTTTTCGATCTTGGTAACTCTTGGTTGGTTGAAATTTTTAGACTTATTATTAAAAGGACCCCGCACTAATTGTTTGAAAATTGTGTTTCAGCGGATTGGTCTGAATTTTTGGTATGTTGTAGCCCTAACCGTACTGATTAAAAGTCCCAATGGGCACGACCCCCCCAAATGCGTATTTTGTCCTCCAGGGGGCACTTTCCCCCAAAGTCTATTTATTCGATTTCTTCGGAATCATTCTGAATTTTTAGTATGTTGTAGTCCTAATCATGCCAAACAAGAGTCCCAATGGACACAACCCCCCCTAAATGCGTATTTTGTCCTCCAGGGGGCACTTTCCCCCCAAAGTGTATTTATTCGATTTCTGCGAAATCATTCTGAATTTTTAGTATATTGTGCCAAACAAGAGTCCCAATAGGCACGACCCCCCCATATTGCGTGTGTTCTCCTTCGTGGGGCGCTAACCCCCCTCCCATCTTCTATTTATTTGATTTTAGCGGAATAATTCTGAATTTTTGGTATGTTGTAGTTCTAACCGTGCCAATCAAGAGTTCCTATAGGAACGAACCGTATTCCGTAGGCGTATTTCTGCCATCTGGAGAAAGAAAAACCCCCCAAAGCTTTAATAACACTAAAAATCTTAAACAACAAGATCTGGATTTTGAGTATGAAGAAAAATGTTGAAGTTCACACGAAAAATAGGGCATTAAGGACTTTCAGGATTTCTGAATAAATATATGCAGTTAAGAGATCGTGCCCATTAGGGATTTACATTGCATTAGTAAGGGCTACAACATACTTAAGAATTCGGAACGATTCCACTGATATCACATGAATGAACTTGGTAGGGGGAGGTTGCCCCTTGCGAAAAAAACGCTCAGAAAGTTATTGAAAAAATGTAGGTTTTAAATGAATTAGCTTTGGGGGGTTTTTCTTTCTCCAGGTGTTGGAAATACGCCTACGGAATACGGTTCGTTCCTATAGACTCTTGATTGCCACGGTTAGAACTACAACATACCAAAAATTCAGAATTATTCCGCTAAAATCAAATAAATAGAAGATGGGGGGGGGTTAGCGCCCCCGGAAGAAGAACACACGCAATATGGGGGGTCGTGTCTATTGGGACTCTTGTTTGGCATGATTAGGACTACAATATACTAAAAATTCAGAATGATTCCGCAGAAATCGAATAAGTAGACTTTGGGGGGAAAATGCCCCATGGAGGACAAAATACGCATTTGAGGGGGTTGTGCCCGTTGGGACTCTTGTTCGGCATGATTAGGACTACAACATACTAAAAATTCAGAATGATTCCGAAGAAATCGAATAAATAGACTTGGGGGAAAGTGCCCCCTGGAGGACAAAATACGCATTTGGGGGGGTCGTGCCCATCGGGACTTTTGATCAGTACGGTTAGGGCTACAACATACCAAAAATTCAGACAAATCCGCTGAAACACAATTTTCAAACAATTAGTGCGGGGTCCTTTCGTGATTGCCACTAATAAAAATTATTGTATAAATATGTGCCAAATTTGGTTTTTCCTTGAAGATCAAAAGAACCGCGGTTGATTGAAAAATTAAAAACCTCATAAATTAGGCACATTTATCTCGACACCCACTAATTTAGTACTGGCTGTTACATGCAGCTTCGCACGCGGAAATTATGCTTATCATATTTATCCCCTATTTAACCCGCTTGGGGGTTGAATTTTGAAAAATCCTTCATTAGTGGATGTCTGCGTCATAAGAGGAATACGTGTGCGAAATCTTAAGTTTCTAGCCCAAAGGGTTTGGCCTGTGCGATACATCAGTCAATCACTTTTGCCTTTTATTTAAACAGATTAACGAAACTAAGGTATAAATTACCTGCAGATCGTGTTTGAAGTGGTAAGTGGCCTTGTTATGGCTGTTCTTGGTGGCGGACTTGCAGAAGAGCATGGCCTTCTCGTAGAGGAAGATGTGTCGGCGGCGAGGACGCAGGCGCAGGCGCAAGTCACGCTTGTTTTCCGACACCACCAGGAACGAGCTCTGGAGCAGCAGCTCGCCTTGCTGGCTCAGGTCTACCTAGGGGTTCAAGGTACGTTTTGAGGTTATGGAATATGGACATTTTTAACCGACTTCAAAAAAAGGAGGAGGTTCTCAATTCAACTGTATTTTTTATGTTTGTTACCTCGGAACTTTCGAGTTGGTGAACCGATTTAGATATCGCATCCATGAGAAAACCATATAAGTCTTAAATTTGCATTAAGTATGTGCGCGACAAATGGACCAATAACTCAATATCACGCCAACCGATTTCGATGATTCTTATTTTATTGTTACTGGAAAGGATGTACTTCATTTGAAGTCGATTTTTTTTGTTAAAATTTATATGTCAAGTAACTTCATTTCATATGAAATATTATTTGCATTAAATGTTTTTCACTACAGTTGACTGTATGTATTTTTACCGTCGGCTATTTCCACACAAATAATCTCGGTTGGCATACTTATGCAGTATAATGTAAATAATATAAAACTTACTGGAACTCCGGTTATGGCTATCTGGTGCATGGAGTCGTTGACACACTTGAGGACCACGAGCATGCAGTCCAATGCCTGCTGCAATCCTGAGCTCATAGTCCCACATTCACTATACCGGAGTAAGTCCTGGAAACGTAATGATTTGATAATAAATACGTCAAGACAAGTAAAAATCATAAGGTAACAGATAAGGGTTCCATCTAGCTCAGAGCGCAAGCTAAGCTATTTATGGTGAATCGTTGTTTTTTTAATGGAAGTTCGCTGTTAGCCCTAGCGATTTTTACAGCTTTACGCGGACAGAGTTTTAGAACACATGACGCAGATTTGGCATCAAGTCAGGCCTGGCACACTCCGCACTTTTTATATGATTTTACGACGTGCCGCGTTCGACGTGTCGGGCCAATTTCAAAAGGCCTGCCACGCCGTGTCATACATTTGTAATCTATCACACATGTCGTTACAAAAAAGATGATAACCCTGACGTTTTCAGAAATAACAAAAGTTAAGACTGGATAGAGAGGCAACGTCTAGATGTCAACGACTGTTGTTGATGTTGACGATTAGCGCTATGCGACCTGATTTATACTTTATTGTGTCGGAGCAAGACTCGCTATTTATTTAAATGATTTTGCGAAGTGACTCTTCTGTACCAATAGGTACTATAATGGTGGCCATACACGATCAAGTGTACTTGTTAAGTTTGCAGTTTGACTTGATGCGGCATCAAGCCGTAACATGCTACGGTTAAAGAGCCACTTACAACTGAAGTAGATTTTCCGTTAAATTCCTGGTCGGCAGTGCATTAAAATGTTTCAGGTGGTAACCACTTAAATAGTTGGTCAATCTCCTTTGCCGACTACCGACATAAAAAATTGTATCTTTCTATTTCTAGAAAAACTTACTTTCAGTAAGAGCTGGTACTTGGTGATTCTTTGGACAGGTTTCAATAAATACGCTGCCAGCGGCAGTTTGTGACCAAGCCGCTGTTGACAGGCTTGCAGGAACAAGTGTGTGTCTACTAGCGTCTCCCGCAACCTTTCCGATCTAGGAATGTTTTGACAATAATAACTGTACAGTCTGAAGAATGTCTCCCTCTAAAACAACGAAAGAAAAATAAACAGTGGCGATTAAGAAATATGCTTGCAAATTTGAAATTACACAATAAGATTCTTCACTTTTCCTCACCTTTTCCACAAAACATAATGCAACCAATTCTGTCGCTGATATTGAGCGTTCTAAATCTTTAAGAAATACATCCTGGTGGAATGTGAATAGTTCATGAAGATTTCCGAATAGTACGTCAGCTTGACCCACTAATGTGGACGGTAAGACGTGTTGGTTTTCAGGCTTCTCTATTTCCTCTTTATAGCCCTGGAACAAATTTAAATAAGCATGTGTTAAGCAGGTTGGTAACAAATAATAAAATAATACATACTTATTTTATAAAATACATACAACTGAACTAAGGTATGAAGAGCATTGGCTAATCGTATCACACCATTGTTGAAGTCGTCTATCATAATCTTCATAAACAGCTTCTAAGCATTCACATTCAGAAGAAGTCAAAGTATCAGACTTTTTTAAAAATTTGCTCTTGAGTCTCTGCAAAGTTGCAGACCATCTGCTAAATGAGTTTGGATGTCGGCCTCCATTAGGAGTTCTCCTCCGTGTGCTTAAATTTGTTTGCGATCTTTTATAATTGTTTGACCATTTGTAATGTTTGTTATTCTCATATTTAAGGTACTTGTTAGCCTTACGACACGATAACGTCGAATGCAAACTGCGGACGTAACTATCTGTGTCACTCCTGCGATATGTTGTTGACCCGCTTTTGGAATGAGAAATCGTCGAATAATGGTCAGCAATCGTATGGTTCCACTCCTTCATAATCCTTTTGTAATCTTTCAAAATAACCGACAACACATCTTTGACGTCCTTGCTGCTATCCATAGTATTTCTTAGTTCCGTACAACTGGTGGATTTCAATTGAGAGTCCTTCGAGCCCACGGAGTCCGTAAAATACTCGGGTGTCGGTATTTGAACTTCTGTTTCTGAACAACCATATATAGGATTTTTAACTAACTCGGGAAGGTCAACGATCGTGGCTCCTGTTGTCAGAGTATCAATAGTGTTGTCTTCAGACACAGTGATTATATCAGAATCCGGCAAATAAGTAATTTTCTCTTCAGTTTTTTGTGAATGTTCGTAACCCGGTAACGGCTTACCGTAAAAGAAGTTTCCAGTGAACGGCTCCATACGAAAAGGTTTAATATTCTGTGGATTGCACTTAACGCGGTCATTTTTGCTGGCGTCACTCATCGATTTCTTACACAGCTTAGCTTTGCGGCACTTATCTTTGTCGAAAAGCGGTATCTGATTTGCATAATCGCTGAAGAGCGTAGAGTCGGACGCCGTTCTCGTTAGGCGTTTCTTCTTCCGCGTGGATGGATTATCACTTTTTTTGTAATACCACGAGTAGGAAGTGCCGATGCTGAGATTCGCGGAAGATTTATGGAGGTCGTATTTTCCATATTTCATGTTGCAGGGTGCGAGCGAGTGCAGCACGCGACGGAGTGTCTGCACCGGAGTGTGCACCGCGAACGTGTAGAATGCATTGCGTTCCGCTCGGCGCTCCAGCGGAGGCGGTTGCGTGCGTATCGCATGCATCAGAACAGGTGCTAACTAAGGTATCAGATGGTCCGTGACTGGACATTGAATGTGCTCTGCTTACACAAGTAAACCACGCACTGGTTTCAACGAGGTGGCATATATAATTTTTAGAGCACGTAATGCCCTGGAGATATCGCGTCTCATTGGATTCGATGGACCTTGACGGAGTTCTTCGTAGCATCGTAAGTGAGTCGCAAAGCTCATTAGTTAATAATTAGAATAAACAGGAAATTAAATTGTGTTCCTTTTATGAAATGGTTGTATGTACTTACAGTAAGAATAGATCCAAGTTCCTGTACGTAGACCCTCTCGGTTTGCAGCAGTTCGGCCAGCACGTGGCCGCGCCGTGACCGCCGAGCCTCTGCGTCTTCCCCGCCTGAACTCTCTGACCCTCCTGACGTTTCCATCTGTTGGCAAGAAAGAATAATTTCTATATAATATTCATTACAACTCAAGTGTAAACAGGGTCCACATGGGACTCCTTAAGTTTCCTTCATTGAAGTTAGTAATTTTTTATATTCAAATGATACGATAGCTTAGGGATAGGAGGTGAAATGTGAGGCTGAAGTTCAAATCACTTGACCAATACGATTTGATTTATATACGAACCAATGATATTGTATGATTGTATGTATAATATCTTTGATGCGGACATTTATTAATGTCGTGATGAAAGTAAATGTTCAGTTTCAGAAAGTATGACGCGTATTTTATAACATAAAGATACCCAACTTTCCCTTTATCCTGAAGCGAACGTTTGATTTGTCGCCATACGATTTTGTCTTGACTTGTGAGCTCCAATGAAATACGTAAAAAAAGCGTGAGTTCTAGGTAACTTATAGGTAGGTACCTACTGTAATTTTTCTAATTATTTATTTATCTTGCGCAATTTTAAAAATAATTTTAATCAATGCATACCTATGACGAAGCATGAGGTTAGTTTTAAATTATTTGAAGGAAATACAAGTGGGTTTTTTAGTGAAATATGCATTTTTGCTATACTTCCACCTACCTACCTGTCTACATGTTAGGATCCGCAATACATTATGTCAACTATCAACAGTTTCAATTTTTTTTAATATAACGTGGAGGATAGACGTAATAGGTAGGTATAACTCCATATTTATAAGATTACATAATCACAGATACATAGAAATTCCAATTTATATAATGGCAATTTTCAGTTCCCATAATTACTGTACTGTGTACGTTAGTATATTAGTTCATTGACTGTGGCCTCAAAAAATTTCGAATTGCAAAGTTTAAATGATGAACAAGAAGTCAGTAGTATTAGAATAATATTTACCCTAATTATTATATGATAACTATGGGGAGTAGTGATGCGATATATTAATACTGTAGTCGAAGTATCGTGTCATGTACCTGTCAAGTGAATCCCATTCGATCTTTATAGATTTTTAGGTAAACCTGAACACGTAAGGGGAAGCACGGGAGGGAAATCAAGAACGGGTGAAATCAATTATTTTTCCGCTTCGCTACCGTATTGGATATTCAGATTCAACAATCTCAGCTAAGTATATTATAACTTCCTACAATATTTACTTTCTGTTGTTATATTTACATCTTGGATGCGAAATATTGCGTGACATTATTTTTACTAACAAAAAAATCTCTTGCTAATTATGAATAGGTGCAGCAGGGTGCGAACGAAAACTAGTAATTTAACTGATTTATCAATTTAATTTCAATATTAGAAATTACATTTTTAATATACTTAAAACTAGGGTGATTACGGTCGATGTTTGTACCGGAATGGTCAGAATGCTTAGCTGTTTAGGTTCCCAGGCCCGTTTCCGCGAACTGTCACATGATATCTTTACTATACAAGTGGTTGATGCGGCGATGTCTGCTTTATTAATAAATTATAATATTTCTCGATGGATCCTGTATATATATATTGTATGTATGTATTATATATAAATGTCGTTACGCATACGTAACATGCTACAACGGTTATAAATAAATGAATGAATATTTATTTGCAAAGATTGTGGTTACATGAGGTCTTAATTTTAGATTTTGTGCAGTTTACAATGTACCATATTGATGGTGTTGGTTTACGATTATATTTAGTATTATAGAATTTATTTATACGATATTAAAAATTTTAGAATTTATTTATATGATATTATGGCAAGGAAGTTTAACCAAAGATTAGTGAAGCAGATAAAATAAAACATCCGTTATATATAGAAAAGGCGCTGCATATTTGTTCTTTGGTCCCAATATAAAACAAAGGTCTATTAGGTAAAAATTCAATAGTTAAAATTAGATTTATTGCTCGTATATTTGCTGACAAGTGTAAAGATAACAACTTAAAGAAGGGTAAATTATTGACAATAAGATAAACAATAATTCTTTACAAAAATTACCGACTTCAAAATTAGGGATAACTCAAAAACTACTCGTTAGATCTCGGTCAAATTTAATTGGGACCACATGACAAGCACCAGCTTTCGATTAAAAAAGAATCATCAAAATCGGTTCACCCAGTCGTAAGTTTTGAGATAACAAGCATAAAAAAGCTGGTAGCTTTAAGCTTGCAATAAATAGGTATATTTATTACATTTTGTATAAAAAAGCTTTTGTCATGAATTTTAAAGATATTTCTGAAGAATGAGGGTGTTTTTAAACCTGAAGGTCTAGACTCTAGAGTTTAGGAATTGATGTGATGGTTATGATAATATAATGTGCATCAAATGTAGTCAAATGCAGCTGCAAGTTCCTTCCCGGTAATCAAAATGTGAATAACAAAAAATATAATACATACTTATCCGTTAAAATGTGATGATATATTTTTCGTGGTTTGTCCGTTATTTTTTGTTCTCCATTCTTTTATGATTTGCAGTCACGCAATACATGGCTTGAAAGAATTTATAGACAGTCTAATAGTTATAGTTATTGCCGTACAAAATGTCAGATTAAATTGATGTTACTATTATTAAAGTTTGATTTCAAAACTTAACCGTTACCAGTTTTAGGCTGGCGGTTACTTTAAAAAGTTACCTGAATTATTTGTGCTATTTTTATCCATGCATGTGTTGCTGTCAATGCACACCCCAAAGCAAATTCATGTCACTAAAGAACGGTTAATGAGAACTTGTTTTTAACGAATATTTTAAAAGTAGCAATTCAGCTGCCTTGCAAAACGTTGTATATAGACATAAGTTTGTACCTATTTAATTATGAATAATCTAACATTTTAACAAAAAATTAACCGACTTCAAATGAAGTACATTGTACTTTTGACATGGATGCCATTGTCAGATCTCGCTCAAATTTATGTGGGACTACACGACAAGCACCAGCTTTCGAATAAAAAAAGAATCATAGAAATCGGTTGGCGCGATATTGAGTTATTCGTCCATTTATCGCGCACATACTTAATGCAAATTTAAGACTTATATGATTTTGACATGGATACTATTGTCAGATTTCGTTCAAATTTATGTGGGACCACACGACAAGCACCAGCTTTCGAATAAAAAAAGAATCATCCAAAGCGGTTCACCCAGTCCAAAGTTCTGAGGTAACAAACATAAAAAAAAAACAGTCGAATTGAGAACCTCCTCCTTTTTTTGAAGTCGGTTAATTACATCCAATAAGCATCTAAAGATCCAATTTAATTTAATTTTAACGGTTAACGGTTCATTGATCTATTACAAGACATAAGTACGTAACATAACTTAAATATCAGTTAGCACTTAATGAGGAACTCACATGTTTATGTTGTTCGGAGAGATCCTTTACGATCTTGTATCCAGTTTTCAAAACAACGTTTATTGTATCCATTATCTAAACAATAAAGATGCGATCACACTAACGTCACTGACACACTAATCACTATGTTATAACGAAGATGGTTTTTGAATTACACAGGAAGTTTCTAGAAATGGTTATATTTCTAGTGATAGGGACTGAGCACATGCTGTGTGCCTTCAGTTGCGTGAATAAGGAACTGAACTGTCTCGTGTCTCGGGATGTGAAGGGGCGCGGGAATACGTTGGGACCGTAAAAAAAGTTGTTGCCTCCACTTTAGCGGTGAAATCGGCGCGATTGATGCTCTACTTAAGTCGCACGGGCAAACCGAAACTAGTTTTTGCAATTTAATTTGTTAGAACACGAGAACACTTTACAGATTAAGTACATAGACTTTTTTGCTGTAATTTGAAATAATAAACATGTAATTATGTTAAAAAATAAGGTTCAATTATTGTCACAGTATTTGCAGAAGTTACCTTTTAACATTTTGTAATTGTTAAGATATAAAGTTAGTTAAGTTACTAAAATAAAATAAAGATATTTAAGATTATGATTTTACATATTCAAATATTTTGTTAGGAAGGCAATACAAGTAGGTAAAACTCAACAGAAAGTCTACAATAAAGCTAGAAAGTTGGAAATTCGAAGTAGAGCATATGTCAGGCGGTTTTGCATCTGTAATAAAGGGCGAACGTGCTGCTATGTGCTACGAACTTATAGGATATTTTGTCAGTGTGTGTTTGTTTCTTTGTGTTAGTAGAACACACCTGCCGGGGTACTTAATAGTGCAAGCATTTTTCAACCCTATGCGCAAATATAAAGGTTCTGTATTTGATTCAATCCACTGCGGCCGAAAAGACTTATTGAATTTTTTTTCGTTTCCTTTAGATTTCAAGACATCTGTGAATGTTTTTTCAAAGCAAACCCCGCATGAGATAAAGCACGTGCTACGGAACGACGACGCACGATGGTGGGAAAGATTCTGAAGATTTTTTGTTATCGTTTTTGTATAAGATTCAAAGATACAGTAAACGCTATTATTTGCAACTTCTGGGTAAAGTTTACCATTGATTGACAAGAATAAGTTCACAAGACATAATTTTTTTGTCATAAATTGTTTTATTTACTCATTATACAACTTCCAATTCTACCAGCACCCTCCTAATTAAGAAAATCAGAAAATCAGAAAAGCAGCAAGCAACAGTTTAAAAAATATTAGTATTTGTACACCACCAGTGTGGAAGCGGCTTAAGCAGGACGCGAGCGGCAAGCAGTAAGTAGGGCGCGTCATTACAAAGTTACGATTCTATAAACACCAGCTCCCAGCCATGAGCCATGAGTGCCATGAGCCAACTGCTGCCATTCCGAGTGCGCCGTAAAGTAATTTACTTGAACTCACGGCCTCTCTTGTAGATTGCGGTTGCCCATACCATTCTTTAATTACATTGGAGTGCAATGGTGTATTAAAACAGCGTATAAAGATTGTTATGCCCGGATTACATTATTCCAGTCCAGCAATCCAACAAATCATTCCAATCCAGTGCTGGAATGGACTGTATCGTTTACATTATTCCAGTCATTTAGAAGCTGTGACAATGATTTCAAGAAGAAAATGTATCAAACGGCACTGCATTGGCCGTCTGCATTATTCCAGTTTCACTGGATTGGTTGCACGGGGTTCAAAATTAGACCGCCAATCCAGTTACTGGACTGGAATGCTCACTGGATTCGATTGCTGGACTCGACTGGAATAATGTAAACGGGCATTATGTAATCTAGGTTATTGGCCTAGTTATTGTTTGATTAAGTTAGAATATCTACTTATTACTTTATGACATTTACATGAATTAGTACCTACACGTATTAAATAATTATTTTACGGGTTTCTTACCTAACTATCCTACACATGTAGGTAGGCCAGAAATAGCAGATATGCATTTTAACATCAGAATCAATATTAGACAGTAAATGTGAAGCTTTATTACGTTCATGACCTCAACAACCTGCGCACTTGAACTGATTGGCCATATTACATTGTAAGGCGCAATCTACCAAGTAATGTGGAGCACTCAATAATCACCCGTATGAACATTATCATTGGGGTTAATTTCCAAGACTACAACAAAGCTATGTTCTGGAATGCACTGAGCTAAATCGATTTTTCTGAAGGTTCTCCTGTAATTAGGGACGGAGGATGATTTATAAGTAGTTTTTATATCGACACCAAGCGTGGTAGGAATGTAACATCTTTTTAATAGGGGATAAGAAGATTATGAGGTATTAGAGGGATAAGGAGAGTATTAAGGGTAAGTCCTTTACGTTAGTAACGAGTATTAAATAGTGGGAGCGAACAGTCGGAGGTTAAAAAGAAAACAGGGACACTAATAGAACTGAATAGGCTGCAGTCAATGACAATTTTATAGAAGAATTACTTATAAATTGAGCCTGTTTTAAAGTTCATCGCGGTCTTAAATAAATGTCATTCTTTTTCTATTTGTAACGTACCTATTCAGTAAAAAATTGACATTATAAAAAGCCAGTTTATGCTTAGTTATGGACTATGGTTAATTCACTGCATTCGCACAGGAGAACCACATAGTGTAAATATGTACCAACTACTTTTAAATGTATTATGAAATCATCATTTTATTTATCTTAAAAGAACAATTAGTACTATTAGCAACTATTAGTATATGAACTATTAGTAAATAGTTATTTTAAGATAAGTAAACAAAATGAATAGTAATATCGCCTTAATCTTATCAAATCGATTTCCCACTTAACAATATGATACAGGACAAAAAACTTTATTACTATTTTGGTCCCCTTCAAGACAGTTTTACTAATCAAAACAACTCTATGATGTAGATCAATTCTTAAAATGTTGTTCAAGACTGATCTCATCTCTATCGATATTGTTCAGTATGTTACAACTTAAAACCGTAACACAAGCATTGTTTATCTCCAAAAGTTTATACTACTTAGTAATACTTCTAACTTGATTTGCGAAAAGAAACCCGTTTCGTTACATTTCTTTGTCATTGGATAACGGTAACAAAATTTCAATAACCTCATTAAAGGAAGAATAAGCACAACAAGAATACTTCGCAAATGCAAAAAAATTAAACAAAGGAACAGAAAAGTTGAAACCAATGAACTAATATACTAACGTACATCGTTCACTGGTTGAAACGTGGTTGAAACACTTCCTCGGAACTAAGGCAACATAAGACAAAATTAAATGCTTGTTAACGAAAGCATCGTAAGCAGAATGCTTGTTAACTTCTCGGTAAAACGAAGTAACATTACCGCTAAGATGCTCATGCGTCTCATGACCTTTCCCATACATCGCAGGAACAATTGGATATGAATGAAGATGAAAAACAGGAACCGCAAGGAACAGTTGCTTTGAGTGCGAACCGGGGCTTCCCGTTACGACAGTTATAGTAATCATGTTCATAATATATGGGATGAGATGAGACTTTCTGAACTTGGATATCCAGAATATCTTGAATATCCAGTTTCATTTCAGAGCGAATTTATGTTACTTCTGTACTAGTAAAATATTTATTTAAAATTAGTTATAAGATTTTTTAAATAAGAAAGTAAGATTGTTTACTCTCCAATAACTTCCAGATAACACTATTTCTTCCCTTTGGAGGACACTGGTGAATTTATTTGTAAGTGTAAAAACCTTAATGGCAGTCATTAGGAAAGTTACCAAAAGTTAACTCGTTAGTACCTAGGTCCTGGTTTAAGACCTTCCATGATAAACTAGTAAAGGATAACGATGTACTTATACTAATAGTGGATTAAAGTTCAGTCTCACGTTCTGGTGTTCAGGTACAAATCCCAATTATAAATGTTCCGGTATATTAAAACTAATATTCCATAATAATCCGTTTGTATTAAGTAAACTAATCATCCGTAATGTTCTCACGCTTACAAACTCCTTTTTTTGTATAACAGATACCGTTCCTAGAAGATTGGAGTACAAAATACATATCGTCGTGACTAGTGCGTAGAAACATTTAACTAAATAATGCTTAATGCTAATGCTAATTTAGCTAAATAATGCTTAGTTAGTTATAGTGGAAAGTAGATTTGATTATTCAAAACATAAGGTCATAGTAAAGTGTAACGTACACAAGGCTTGAAAAGTCACAACACCTTATCTATACTAATATTATAAAGAGGAAACCTTTGTATTTTTGTATTTTTGTATGTTTGCAACGAATAAACTCAAAAACTACTGAACCGATTTTAAAAATTCTTTCACCATTAGAATGCTACATTATTCCTGAGTAACATAGGCTATCGGATTTTTGGAAATTCATCCCCTAAGGGGTGAAAATAGCGGTTGGAAGTCACTTTCATACAAACCAACTTCGTCAGTGTTAGAGTTATAAACATGAAAATTTTTATGTAGGTTCATAGTTGTAAACAAAAGTTAACTTTAACACATTTTTTGGAAAATCATCCCTTAAAGGGTTAATTTAGCGGATTTAACTCAATACGCAACTTCGTCATTTTTGAAGTTAAACACATGAAAATTTTCATATCAGCTCAAAATTAGATACTAAATATAGAAATATTAAGTTTTTTTGGAAATCATCCCCTGAAGGGTTAATTAATGTGGCGCAAGTTAGTATGGGAACTTCGTCAGTTTTGAAGTAAGTAGGGTGAAAATTTATGTATAAGCTTATTAATTACACACAAAAATAAATGTATCACTGGTTTCTCGAAATTCATCCCCTAAAAATAAGGGTTGGTAGTCAACTACATACAAATCAACTTTGCCAGTTTTCGAGTTATAAATATGATTTTTTTAGTTATGAAGTTTGTAGTTATGAATAATTGTTAACTTTAATACATATTTTTTTAAAATCATCCCTTAAAGGTTTAATTTAGCTAATGGAAATGAGTACGCAACTTCATCATTTTGAAAGTTAAAAACATTTACATATTAGTTCAAGATTAGAAACGAAATTTAAAAGTTATGTGTTTTTTTGGAAAATCAACCCCTAAAGGGTTAAATAAAAGTGTGGAAGTTAGTACGGCAACTTCGTGAGTTTTGAAGTAAGAAGGGTGAAAATTTGTATGTATGCTCATAGTTAGACTCAAAAAATAACTGTGTCACGGTTTTCTCGAAATTCATCCCCTAAAAATAGGGGTTGGAAGTCAACTACATACAGATCAACTTCGCCAGTTTTAGAGTTATAAATATGAAAATTTTTACGTACGGTTATAGTTAAAAACAAAAGTTAATTTTGACACGTGCTTTGGAAAATCATTCCTTAAAGGGTTAATTTAGGGGATGGATCTTAGCACGCAATTTCGTCATTTTCGAAGTTAAAAACATGAAAATTTATATTATATTAGCTCCAGATTACAAACAAAATTTGGAAATATTACGTTTTTTTGTAAAATCATCCCCTAAAGGGTTAATTAAGGCGGCGCAAGTTAGTATGGAAACTTCGTCAGTTTTAAAGTTAAAAGGGTGAAAAATTATATACATATAAGCTTATAGGGAGACACAAAAAATAACTGTATCACGGTTTCATCAAAATTCATCAGCATATGGGGTAAAACTAAGGGATTGTAAATATTTAAGAAACTACGTCATTTTTTGAACTCAGAAATGTGAAAATTAATATGTAAGCTTATAGTGAGAAACAAAAATTTAATGTAGGGGACTTTACGAATGGAAGGAGGAGGGGAGAGGGGCAGGAAGAAGGAGAGGGACCGGGAGCGGGTGAGGTATAGGCAGCGGGAGAGGGAAGGGGACAGGAAGTGGGAGAAGGACCAGGAGAGGGACCGGGACAGGGAGCGGGATAGGGAGAAGAATTGGGAGCGTGAAAGGGGGAGGGGCAGGGAGCGGGAGAGGGAGAGGGAGAGGGACCAGGAGCGGGATAGGAAGCGGTAGAGGGACCGGGAGCTTGAGTGGAAGCAGGACAGAAAGCGGGAGAGGGACCGGGTGAGAGAAAGGGAGTGGGAGACGGATAGAAAGTGGGAGAGGAACCGGGAGCGGGAGAGGAAGAGGGAGAGGGAGAGGAAGCGAAAGAGAGAGAGGAATTAATATTGAAATTTATAATCCATAATTAACGAAATATGAAGTGAATTGATATGAAACTCAAGGGGCAAATTTTCTGTACATTGAATATTTTTTCAAAATTTTGATTAGAGATGTCTTAAAAACGTGTTAGAACACAAAAATACTTTTTTAGAATTATTGTACGTCTGTCTGTCTTTTTGTCTGTCCGGGCATCACATCAAAACCCTTGGACGGATTTCGATGAAAATTGGTAAAGTTGCTACTTATACTCTGAGTCATAGTTTAGAAAACGTTTCATCCCGGAATATTGAAGATTTCCATTGGAAAATAGGATGAAAGTTTGTATGGAATATTTTCAAAATGCTTCAAATTTGCAACAATATGGAGTACATATTTTCCAGTTTTTCATAATTTTGAATGAAACAGAAGAAAAAACAAATGAATATCAAAATTGTTTATTTTTAAAACCCACCGGAAGAATCCTTTGTGATTGTAGTATAAGTTTCAGAACATAAATTCTTAAATATCAGTTGTTCAATAAAACTTCACCGTTTTTTTCTGTAAGAGGTACAGTGGTTACAATAAATAATCATAAAATCAATAACTTAAAGGGCAAACTTTCTGTAAATTTAATATTTTTTCAAAATTTCTATTAGAGGGGACTTCAATAACATGTTATTAGAGCACAAAAATAATATATTTTTTTTAATTATTGTCTGTCTATCTGTTTGTTTGTCCAGGCATCTTACGAGTTTCTTAAACGGATTTTTATGAAAATTGGTAAAATTGTTACTTATACTTTGTACCATACTTTAGAAAACTTTTCCCTAAAAATTTATAGGTTTCCCTGGGATACAGGATGTAAGTTTGTATGGAATTTTTTTTGTATTTTGAAATTTGTTTTTTGTACATCAACTGATTTGCTTCAAATGCAACAAACGTTCCTTGCTTAAATTGATGGAATACATATTTTCCATCTTTTTTAATTTTGCAGGAAAAAGACATAAAAACAAAATGTGAATATTTTTTATTTTTCAAAATCTGCTCGCGAAGAAATCCTTTGTGTTTGTATCTTGGGTTTCAGTATATAAATTGCATAATACGAGTACTTTAATTCTATGAATAAAAGAGGCACAAATGAGGTAAAACATAATTTTCGCATGCGAAGCTGCGGGTAACAGCTAGTGATAAATAATCTTCTCAGCCGGAAATTGGAAGAACCTATAAACTTCCACGTGTTAAAGTTATTAACATAAACATGATACAAGAAGTTGTAAACATAATGACAGCTTAATATTATGTATAAGAAACGAATGTTAATTTCACAACACAACGTTGAACATATTATAGACTGATGCGCCAAGGGCAGATCATTAACCTTATAGCTCGGGGCTACACCATGTGGGTAATCTGGAAAGCGGGTCAGTTGATGAATAAAATAAATACTTGACAAAGATAAGGAAGCTAGCTCGATGCTATTGGGTAACGCATATTTCGATACGGTAACGGAAAAATATAAGAATATGATGAAACGATCGTTTTCTTCAATAATGCCAGTCTTTCGTCTCATGTTACCCAATTCAGCCTATTTCCCAACTCTTAATCGTAATGACATGCTGGATTAGTATGTCTTTGAAAAATATAATACGATAAATATAACTAAATACACGATATCAAAAAAGGTTAATCTAATACAATAGAGTAACAAAATTTGGGATTTACATACGAAACTACACGTACTACATATCTAGTCTGAAGCACAGATAAGGAGGGAAATCCTGCCACAAGCACTTAACTTAAACTTGAGCTCAACAAGTTAGTTAACAACAGCCTTCGCAGTTAACACAAATTCTTACTTTATATCTAAACTCACAGAGCGTGTTTTCCAAGCTAACTCCTCCAGAACTTGGGCCCACTTCATGTGGTAGCTCTGAACCCTTGCAATCCTCATTGTTTCTGGTCCCCTCGTCGTGTTTTTCACTTCAAGTTTCGCATTACTTCCGTGAACGTGCACTGGGTCTTTTATCACTATTTTTTCACTTAACAGTCGTTGCAGCGACTGCGTCGAATTCATTTTAACCAATGCGATGTTGTCATCGTCATTTTTCTCTAAGCTTTTTACACCAAAAATATTAGCTAAACACCTAGTGAACCTAAATACATAATTTAAAGTCTCTTCGTTCGCCTTCTATGTTTAACAGTCGACAAACTAATGCATCTGACGCTGTCATAGTTTTCGTAATAAATTATGTTTGTGTACAAAATTGTTGGGCAGATAGTGGCATAATATGCATAGTGTAGATAGATGGCTGCTAACTAACGAGGTCGAAGTGCAGTCTTCCGGTAACTTTTAGGCGATATCGATAGTGTTACAAGTTGCTAGTAGCTGGATTGTTTATGCGTGAAATAGATTATGTAAGGTAGACGTTGGTGTTTATGTAGACAGTCTCGCGTTTCCACCGTCGTGCAGTAATCGGAGTAATGTTTAAAGTACAAGGCTATTTCAAATAGTTAGAAATGCGAAATTGCAAGTCTGTATTGAAAGCACTGTTTAGATATATATATATGCATAATAATACAATTTGATTAGCAATAATTTAATTTAAATTTTTATCAAACGATAAAAATGGCTTTTTCGTAATTGTTACCTTAAGTCACTCTCATATATTTTGTTGCCCTAAAGACAGAAGTAATGTGGTTTGATGATAGAATTAAGGCTAAGACTCGTATGTCTATAAAACCAGATTTTGGAGAGAACTGTGAGAGTTCTCTTTAATACACGCGAAATTTAATTTTCAGACAAATCTTATATGAAAATTATAATACAAACAAAGCAACCATTAACCTCGTTGAGAGAAATGCCCTATTAAGTGATTTCCGGACGGTCGCGACCCTTCATTCATCGACACGCCTGATAAAGTCAGTAAAAGAGTCAACGAAATGCAAATATTTAAAAAGGAAAGGGGGTTTTTAAGTGAAAATCTGACTATAATAACTACGCCCTTACGTATGAAATAAAGTTATTAATTTTAAATGCTCACATCTACCCCAACAATGGAAGGCTAGGGGCTGGGAGAATATAATTATTTTTTGACCCTAAATTCTCTCGGTCTAGCGTGTTCAAGGCTGGTTGTAGAGAAATGTGTCTTCTCTATGAGTGTTACTACCGTATGTAGAAATAAAGTTAATGTATTTTCTGAACAACGGTTTAATGTAAATTCCATCAATACACAACAAGCCGCAAAGACAAAATAAGATGTTAATAATGACATCTGGTAGATCTCTAATATACCGCGTACGGCGTAACACACAGCAATGACTAAATACGAAAGATTTAATTTAAAAAGGACTAACTAATATGCAAGAAGAGAATAAATGCTTTCCAGATGTGATACTGAAAAATTTTTAAGAATTTCTTGGAATGAAATTCAGACTGACAAATCCATTCTGGAAGAACCTGGATTCATGCAACGTCTATTCTCCATCGTACAGTTTCCCAATCTCACTTTCTCGGACATGTCACTACAGACGTAACGACATCGTATTCATTTAACACGTACTGGTACTATGAGGAGTAGAGGGTACTATTGGACACGGCAGTTCACCAATGCAATGAAGTGATCAAAAAACAAATGTTAAACGTACTCTTGCATCAGTTCCCGAAGAAGGCTGACACAAAGGAATGGAGACGAATATTCGTGCCGAAGCTCTACAATGATGACCACGACCGTTCTGACAAGAGCGTAATGACAAAGAAGAATAAAAGATTATTATAGCTAAACATAGTTAGGTACTATAAACTGATCAATATACAGGCACGAGCTACTATAACCACAACAACGCGCTGCGCCGACTCAAATAGCTGATTTCGAGCATATTCAATCAAATGAGAGATTTAGTTGATTTCACGTGTATTCATTTTGTTGCGGGTGTTGTGGCAAACGAGTTGATTCGAGAATTAATTGCATTGACCCGGATGGTCACTCACAGTGGTCACCGTACAGTTCGCAACGATATACTTGGTTCAACGCACGATCACGATTTACGCTTATTATGTGGTCGCAGCTAAGCACGTGGCGTAGAGAAACTTGTGTTTACTGACTTGTTTTTCTAAGCAAAACTGTACATTGTTATAAAAAGTTTTTCGACGTTAAATTGAAACTCCCTTAATTTCAATTATAGCGTCAAAATTATCATGTTGGTTTTTGTAGGCAGGATACAAGTGCCGCTATGTTTCTAGCGTTCAATCAAAGATTGCGATAAACATGAATCAAAAGTGATGAAGTGTAGCTAATCAAATAAATGTATAATTAAATGCTAAGCTTTTGCAAATTTAGGCGACCAAGCCTGCTATGATTTGGCTAGGAAATCATGATGCTGATTAGTGCTGCTGATTTTCAGTGCGACCTTGTCATTCAGGATGAAAGTTTAACAAGGGCATTATGACGTCAGACATCGACGCAACTGTCGCAGACGCACGCTGCAAGCGGCTCACGCGGCCCACGCGACAGACACGGCAAAACAACCGGTCGAAACGGCAGGAAGTGTGCCAGTACTGTAGAAACTCGGAAATAATATTCGGACATTAAAAGCGACCTTCGACAGTGAAATGAAAACGATAGGACAAGCTCACGCGTACGAATGGGTATCGCCAACTGAAAGTGACGAGGTCGTGAACTCGTTATAGTTCACATTTTGTGAATTGCATTATACCTTCTTTATTTCTTATACAAACTTAGGTAATACGTTATACGTTCGCGTAGTCCCGCAACGTCACTTATGAAATACTAAGACTGGGTAGCAGTAACATAACTTCTGGGCGACTGATTATGATAATGATTACGTTCGCGAATCGACTTTAATCTACATTGTTGGCTACAAGTGCTACAACTCTTCCCTTGATGAAGCCTTACTTAACACATTCGAACTGTCAACCTCAATTTCGGAATCTGATACGGCTACGTTGATAGGTTAATTAAATATAGAGAAGCAAGTACCTATGTATTAATTAAATTATGAAAAAGTGAAGTGTTTGTACACAATATTGGTGTTTTGACTGTTATATAAATAAAGGATAAAAGTAAAAATAAACAATAAGAGCTATAGGAAAGTTATTTCACTCTGTTGAATTTACAATAGGTACTTACCAGAAATACGCTAGAGTTTTCATCTGAATTGTGACAAAAATGAATTTCAGTTAGGAATTTCAGAGTATCAGAGTAAGGCTTCAAATGATAAGAAATTTATTAATTATATTGGACAGTATTATATTGGATTAATTATATTAGACATTTTATTAATTACCTACTAGCTGTTGCCCGCAGCTTTGCATACGGAACTTTTCCCGGGAAACCTTTTAATTTTCCGGGATGAAAAGTTGTCTAAAATATGACCCAGGGTATCAGTAACAACTTTACCAATTTTCATCGAAATCCATTCAAGGGTTTTTATGTGATGCCCGGACAGACAGACACTTTGAGTTTTATTATGGTATAGAGATCGGTCATCATATTCTGTTTTCAAAGATTCAATTTTTCTTTTCATGTGACCGTATATTCCTAAGATTATTATAACCATTTGTGCTACAAATCACCGAACCAGATTGTAGATAAAGCAAGTTATGCGATGACGGTTTAATTACCCATTCATTAAGATCCCCGATTGTGACTTAGCTTACGGAAGAACGAGCGCATCGTATGGTGTGGAAGTATCACAATTACCGAGATATGCTGGAACTCTGACCCACATAAATTATCTTCACTTTCCCCTGCGAGACAAAAAGGTGAAGCTTAGAAAGTCCTAAGGTACTTGCTAATTAGTTTCATATACTACTCGTATCTTTACATGAGGGGAACATAATGACTAAATGATTTCAATTACTGTTATTTGATTTCATCCATCAAGAGGTTTCTATTGAATTAGTAAAAATAATAATTGCGCGATATTTGGAAATGAGATTTGTTCCCAAAAGTGTTGTCCAATGTTGTTAGAGGAGAGTTTTATAGTAAGGAAGTATAAAAAATATGAATTGGACAGTTACAGTTAGTTTATCTCAATGTTAAATAGCGAGTTTTAACTGTTCATAATAATCTAGCTGAACCTGTGTAAGTTTCTGTTACTTAAACCATAAAAATTAAATTACTTGTGCATGTAATTGCACGTTTATGGGAATTTTATAATACACACTTATTTTAACACGATCAGCTGTAGTAAAGGTCTATAACATCAATGCCGTTAGATGTGTAATGCTTTAAAAAGTTAAAATATACACAGTATGTGTAAGGTAAACAAAATTACTTTCGAAATATCGAAAAATCATTATTTCCTCACAAGCAATAGAACTGACGAAATTAAGTCAATGTATTACGAATTAACCCACCCACAAGCGAGTCTAATAGATTCCACATTACGACTTCCGGATGTTGAAGAAAAACGAAAAACTTCTCACGAAGAACCGCTTTCTCTGATCACTCGAATTAGCAACACAAAATGTTTTTAACCTGTGTCTTGTCACGTCCATTGTCGGTACTTTCCTCTATTTGTGCGGTAATGTGCTTCGAGCCTGCAACTTGACAAATGGCGTAAGGCACAATTCATACGATGCAAATTTTGCAATTTCACTTCATTTAGTACGTAAAGTGCTTGATTGATTGACTGATTCACGTGAAAAGCATTAATCCGCGGTCATTAAAGGTATGTCAAGTTAATATATGCAAACAAGTCCTCTGTCAGCTGTTTAAGAGATTTACGTTGATGCATTATGGATTTCAATTTAAAGTGCGTAGAATCATTAATATTAACAGCTTAATATTGAGAGACTAGCCCGCAATATATAGTAATAAATTATCTACAAGATTTTACACAACACTATAATCAGCAGTAGGAGGTATAGTTTAGTTATAGGACCTATACTTTTTATCGACATACTGATTTGACATTTCGCATTTTCGAAATGAACCCAAGAACCACCAGTGGACATTGGTCAATTGTTGTGTTCAAATGAATGTTCAAAACTTTTTTCTTGTGAATTAAGTTAGTTTACTTCAATTTTATTATTATGGATACTGAAATATGTATTGTCTTCCGTAGTTTTGGTATATCCCAGGACAATTATTTTGAATTAGAAGGAACAGGATGAACCTGAAAATACTACAATTAACAAAAGTTCAAAGATGCCATGAGAGTTGCTTCTTCCGATTAAATAATGCATCAAAAACTTTCTCAGTTTATTAACCGCCAGAGGATTTCACATTTCAAAGGATTAACATAATCTCTGAGTCGTGTTAAGTTATAATATAAAACTTTTAATTTATTTTTTTCCACTGAGTATGTTTCTGCGGACTGATTATTATTGGAGGCATAACATCATACGAGTAAATCATCCCATAGAGGATCTTACGGGACCACAGTCCGATCATAGCATTATACCTACCGTTACTTTAGAATGTTATGCCTTGGATCTTCCTTGGATCATGCCCAGCGAATGAATGCAAGTTATAACAACATCAATAACAAAATTATTTTCATCGTACATCAATTTACAGCCTTTAAACAAAAAAGTAAATAGATTCGGAAATCGGGTAGAGGGCTCAGTTTTGAATCTAATTAATTATAACTATAAATTAAAGGTCTCAAAATCCCTGATCCAGCTTTTTTATTATATATGTATACTCCAGTTCCCCACGACTGAAACTGCAGATACAGAGCTAAAATTAGCTATACCTATTGAATTTATGCAATCCAACTCTAGGTTAAAAATAAAAGTCTTTTAAATCTAAACACTGCAAAGTTACGTTTCTTTCTATGTAATAATAGAATTAATTGAATAATAACTATAAAATATAATAATCTCTTTCATCTCAGTTAAATTGTTCTCGGATGCCACTATTCCATGGTCAATTCAAGATGGTGTAATACCGTTGCTTTATAGCATAGTACTCGTAACAAACTTTATGTTTAATCTGTTACCACAAGCGAGTTAAGCTGGTGGCGATAATGGCCATGTATAAAGTGCCGATTAAGTTGGCCTTCCTATGGTAAGATGTAGAACGTCTGTAGCGGGCCTATTGCGCCTGACGATATGCCCATCATCTATTATTTAGTGGTCATAAAGCAGATCATTATTTATATGCCACACGTTTTAATATACGCAAAGGGATGAAAGGAAACCACCAGTGACGACCGCAAAACATTTTTTTTATGTAACATTGATTATAAATAATCTAACATTTTAACAAAAAATTAACCGACTTCAAATGAACTACATTGTACTTTTGACATGGATGCCACTGTCAGATCTCATTCAAATTGAATACAAATATGTGGGACCACACGACAAGCACCAGCTTTCGATTAAAAAAAGAATCATCCAAATCGGTTTACCCAGTCCATAGTTATGTCATGTTAGTTAGTCCATGAGGTAACAAACATAAAAAAAAATACAGTCGAATTGAGAACCTCCTCCTTTTTAAACGCTTTTATTTAGCTTCACTTCGGAGCATCAAAGCATCAAATCTTGTAACGTTAATTTGAATGACTTCCCTTTAATGAAAATTGATGAAATTTGGCAGACATGTGTATTTCCGATGACAATACACGAAAATCATATTTTAAACTAATTTTCATTGTTTATTTGTTGTTAAATTAAAAAAAACGATTTTCAGACTTTAGACGCATAATTCTCTATGTTCTATTTTACGTAGAGACTTGAAATTTTCACAACTTGTAGCTAATTTTATAAACTAAACATTATTGAAATAAAAGCGTTTAAAAAAAAAAAATTTTTTTCATTTGACTTATTTTGAAGTCGGTTAAAAAGGCAAGGAGTAATGAGGCATACTATTTAGTACTTTGTTGTTTGTTAATTGTTATTCTGGGAAATGGGTCATCAAGCAGAAACGAGTATGAATCGTGTTACAAAATAATAAAAAGAAATATAGTCTACCTATTTTGTTAGAAAACTAGTAATGAGCAATACGTGTTGTTGCCCGTGTGAAACTGCCTCAAAGGTACAATGGCGGGCGTGTTGTTAGATCCATTAGAGTTAGACTGTGTTTCCACGAGGTGTGTTGAGGAGTTATTTACGAGGTACAAGCGACCTAAAATATGGGTAAAGCCCGCTCCTGATACTACGATATTGTGTACTATATAGTTACTTATCCCTCCCTATATTATCTGACAATAAGTGTTTATAAGATTGGGAGGAAATAATTTTTGTTTTTTAAGGGCTGAATAGAAGTGAAACGGTCAACATTCAATATACAACTATGTTATTTTGATTGAGTCAATTAACATAGATTTGATTAAGGGTAGCAAACATGTAAGTTATGCCATGTGAAATCCAATAAGATAAAATATTAGGGGTTTCTTTGGAGCTATTTAAATATTTAGGAGCTATTTAAGCAATTAAATATTTAATTATTAAATGTTGTTAAATATATCGGCAGGTTCCACGATCTTGAGTTTCGGATGACAGAGGCTCTGTACTTATATTTTTAATTCCCTACATTCTACACTGCCCCAATAAAAAATGCTGCGTTTGTTTGTAGTGTTTGTACCAACTGTTGTTAAAATCACCGAGAGCGATTTACTACATATTCAAATTTTAATGACTTAGTTTATTCTATCACTTCACTTATGCACATATTTCTGCATCTACATCTACTATTCAAACATACAAGTTCAAGTTAAATTAAACTAACGTATCACAGATCACAGCATCGCCAATCAGAACTAGTGACAGGCGCCTATTTCTCGATTGAACGTTCTGTCAAAGGTTAACGATGATTTACGAGTTTGTGCAGTTGCTGCGCTTTTCAAATTGCCTCCAGGTCATGAGTCAGTGATAAATTTAATATGAGTCATGCGATATTGACCTTGCGTTGTTGATAACGGCAGGAAGAGGGGGTTACAGCACTGATGTTCCGATCGACGCCGACAGTTTCTACGTGGAATCGTGTTGTGTCGTGTCATCACTCATCAGACATCCTCGCGTGTCGTTATTGGAATGGTGATAAAAATTTCGAATTCAAATCAGTTTATTTGCACGAATATAGGTTAGTTACAAAGGTATTTAAATTTGTTATGTTCGCTACATTCCGCCTTATAAGGCATGCAAACTTATACATAAAATATAAAAAATGGTTGTCTGTAAAGTCGGTTTACGGACGGTAGTTTAACGTGACTACGTCATGACAAAACATTGATGAAGTAGTGCTCGAATATAATATCTCTGGAAATTAACTTATAATTAGAAACTTTTATCTTTATAAATTCCTGTCTACCATGAATCGTAATCGAATAGCATCGAAAGGCAAACAACTGCGTAGTTTTGAAGAACCAATTTTGTGACTCTTTAGAATTTGTAACAAACAAATCATCAGTCAAGCATTGTTTTTGTAAACATGACAAAAAATTATTGTCCTACTTTAATGAAAGGCCAAATTAATTCCTTCTACATCCAAATAATGCTCTGAAAGTCAACACATTCATTAATAACAAAAATATTACTTATTATTTTAGGCAATGGAACGATGTTTGCGCTATTACTCGTATATGGATAACACAGGTGTTTACCATACTGTGTTCGGTGATGCAACGCACTGCATTCTGATCTGACGCACTGAGCTATTCCATCACGAGTCACGACACTACGAGCGGTCGAAACGTGTTATATCTCCTATGTACGGTCAAAACAGACGAGTGACATTCTAAAGAATGGGGACGACGGACTCGGTCACTGAATCCTATAGATGTACAATAAATTAACTATAGGATATTGATTGGATTTGTACCACTTTAAGGGATTTCAACGATTGGTCGTGTCTAGGAGAGACTTTAATGTATTTTTTATAAAAAAATTGAGACTGTAAATCGACGAATGATTTACCCACTTCATTGGTTAGTTGGTTAACACTTGGCCCAGCATGTAAGTCCTTCTTAGTGCTCGTAATTGTTCGTTATTAATTTTAAACCCTAACAATCGACCATTCTGACAACGTATGCGTCCCCGCATACAATACCAGGTGGTAACCCTAACAATCTCGTACTAATTAATCGGCTATTTCCTACTTGTCCGTGTGAAATTACTGACCGCCGGGGAAACAGCAACTGCTCATTGCATTTTTTTTTTGTATAGGGACTCTGATATTCAATAACACAAACTAAAACAGGATACCACGATGGAATAGACTTGATGTACATATTTATTTTGTTTTTGGTGCTTTTACTGCTCTTCGGTGTTTTACAGTTTTGGCTGAACGCCAAATAAAACTAAGATTTTTTAACATTTAAAAGCAAAACACTTCATGAACAGGAACAAAAAAAATTCATAAAAAGGTATAGTAGCCACGGAAGAATGGCATGGCTGCCGGTGGAATTGTTTAACTGTTTCGAAGTTCATTACTGAAGTTGAAACGTTCGCAAAGCGTCCTTTGTTCTCAAGTTATTTTTAAAAACCTCATTTTGAAACAGCTATTCAATCAAAATTTTATAATCTCAACATCTGCAGCATTAAATAATCTGTTGCAATAACCTACTTATTAGCGTTACATAAAAAATTAAAAATAAAGATTTTTTCAAAAAAAAAAATTGTTTTTTTTTTTGTATTTTTTTGAAATTGTTTTTTTTCATGCCAAAGAAGAATAACTTCTCAGGCGCGTACATAAGTACACGTTTATATTTTTTTATTTAATGGAGCCTAAGATTACGCCCCATTGATTTTTTATGGAGCATGTGATATGTTTACAGCAACATTAGCAACCACATCCGTGCACTGCCTACTTAGAACAAGTTCGACTGCAAGATAGGGACTCGTCTCGTTAATCGTTATGTTAGGACGATGACCCGTGACGTGTTAACGTCTGTAACTCATCACCACTTCACTGATTGAGTTTACTTCCATTTACATAAGTAATTTAAAGTAGAACTCGCGGATATAGTGAAACAATACATCAATTTATCAAAACAGAGAAGTGTAATTGCGTTTATGTTTTTCGTTGTAATTGTTTTGTTACTTCAACTAGACGACGAGCCATCTACAAATATCATAATTCAAAGCATTGAAGACCAAGACTCGGTTGTTACTAGTAGGTACGTGTTTCATGATTGGCTTCAGATAAAACTCTTATAGATTCCGCTCGCGAGTTCGCTCGCGGAAGAGTGATTTCATGAAACGACTCTACGCCAGAGTAGAGTCTACTATGATATACAACACAACGTCGCTCAGATAAATTTTCAGTTATTGTCAGTACACCTTACAGAAGACAGTGCAGTCTTACTTACATACCATATAAGAATGTATAACAAAACTTATTCATGTGTAGCTTATAAAACTGAAGAGTTTCCTCATATATTATTATACAACAACATCAGGGGCGTGTCTATCGCCGTTGTAGTAGCGCTACAGGGCCCTCGGGCTATAGAGGCCACACAGAGGCCTTGACGTATGTAGACAAAAATTCTTGAAATATCAGAGTTCAGGGTCCCTCAACAAATTTTCATAATTTCAAACACACAGGATTATTACGCCACCGAATAATAACAAATTAAAGATAGAGTTACGCTAATTAAGAATTTATATCCGGATGACCGAGCTTTGCTCAGTTTAGTATTGCTTAACAACGCCATCTGCTTTAGCTTTAGTGTAGCTACTCGCCAATAGACGTCAGGAAGGGTCTATTGTAGCCGTTTTTCATTGCCTGAAAACACGGGTAAAACGACATTTTTTTAAAATGAATCCTAGCTAGATCGATTTATTGTCCCCGAAACCCCCTGCATACTAAATTTCATGAAAATCGTTGGAGCCGTTTCCGAGATTCAGAATATATATATATACATATACAAGAAGTGCTCGTTTAAAGGCACGATTTGAGCACCGTAAGGATAAACTAACTTTACACTTGAAATTCTTCGTAAGTACTGTATACGAGTACTTTAATTCTACGAATGTGGAACTCGGTTAGTGAAACGTTAGTGACGACTTCAGCGTGAGAGTTGGTAATCATACATTATTATTTACAAACAGTACGCAAGTTAATGAGACCCTCCCACATGTTGATTATAATAATCGTATTGCTTTTACATCGCTGAGTACGATGTTTATGTTATGTGAGAAATTTTAACTTGTTTACATTGCTCTTCGCGGATTACAATTATAATTTATTAAGTTTGTCATTTGTTTTTTGGAAGGAAAATAAGTTAATGCGGTTATTACATTTTAGTTTGTATTACCGATTACGAGTATTTATTCAAATTCTGCATTGGTTGTTAACTGCTAAACTAATTATATTTCTTTAAGTTTGTCATTTGTTTTTTGGAAGAAAAATAAATTGATGTGGTAATAACATTTTAAGTCTTTATTTATCTGAATTCTGTACTATTAAGCAACGTTACAATTTAGAGGAGTTACATAAGCCCTCTTTGTAACTCGGGCTCCGTGCTGCCTGTAGTGTCATAGATAATGCCTCTAGAGACCCACTGAGCCGGGAGTGAAAACGGCTGAGCCTCTCTCACTCACACTATACAACTTCAGCATAGACGTCATAATGACCAGAAAGCAAATTGAAAAAATGAAATTCGAAATAGTCTATGTCTATGAAGTTTACGCCTTAAGGTATTAAGGGTGTAGGGGATACGTAAAGAGTAGGTTTTTTTTTGTTTACCCCATAGAGCAGAGTATCCTATCCTATTAATATAAAAGTGAAAGTTTGTGAAGATGTTTAGATGTTTGTTCCTCAATCATGCCACAACTACTAAACCGATTTGCCTGTGGAATGGAGATAGGGAGATAGCCTATATCCTGGATTAACACACAGGTAAATTTTTATGCCAGAAAAGTTTAGATATCCACGAGCGCCAAGCCACGGGCATCATCTAATATTAAATATGGTTCAATAAATCAAAATTAATATTTATTAATTAAAATTTCGTTTCGAAACTACTTTACCGCGGGCGAAGTATTATAAGTCTTTAAAAAATATTGAGGATTTACGAAGATCATTTTTCAATTCAGGAATCCGTTTGCGAAATATTAAGCTTTGAAGTGCTAAGTTTGGTTAGAGTCAAGTGCCCCCTCCCCCTGCCAGTCATAAGGTTGCTGTCCGTTTACAGAAATCTTTTTTAAAGTTCTCTAAATATTATCTCATACATTATTAATCTTCCGAATATCAACTTTTTCTAAAAAAATACGTATCTAAATTCGGCTCTAAATCACTACAACGATTAACACAGCTCACTTACACTAAAAATACGTTTATTAAACAAAATTAGTATTCGATCGGCTTTATAATTAGTACCAAAACAATCAGCAACCAGGTAAACTTATTACAACGCCGCCGTCAGTACTGCCGGTAGCGCATTATCGTTTGGCTAACTGGCGCTGGCGCGTTCAAACATCCAGTTAGCACCTTCGCCGGCCACTGGTTTGTGCTTTGTTTACCAGCGAAGGTCAATGTGACTGGTCTTATTTGAAGTATGTGAACTATTGTTCGTTTTTGATAACATTTGGATGTTTTGATAGCAATCGCCGTAAATAAATTAAGTTTTAAAATTAATATTTTATTGTAACAATAATTTATTTTTACATTATTTTAGGTGTTAGTAGTGGATACCTAGATATTGATATTGGAAATGAACTGAAAAAAATAGGTGGGTAAGTATAGGTCGATTGCTAATAGCTGGCAGGTTCAGTGACATTCACCGTACTCACACTAAGATAATTTTTCATACAGTATGATTTTAAAAGATTATTATAATCAGAAATATTTTAATATTGAAATATGTCCTTTATTTTATTTAAAAAACCTGTACCTTCAGGCATTGTTAATACAAAGGTTAAAACTTTCCATAAGTACATAAGGAGATGTATAACGAAAAAGAAAATTTAATCCATATTAGAAAACTTTGATAATATTATGGTGAATATTTATAAATACATATTTTAAAAACACTTGCTCGTCAACAACACCTACTCTATTATTTTTGTAACATCCACCCAACGAGAGAAATTTCGTAAGTTTGTATCGTAGTTTGAGTTTAAATATTTATTCCATATTGTCGTCTTCATGATTTGCAGGATACAATTTTTTTAGAAAACATTTTATTCCAATATTTTAAGTCCAATAAAACATCACGCTTTATTTTCTTATATTTGTCAGTCGATTTTGACTGATGGAAGAGTTCGAAATAAGAATCATTATTAATAGCATTAACAAAATATCATCTATCTCTGTTGCGCTCATAAGCTTGTCCATGTGCAAGGGAGACACTGGATTTTTGTGATGTTTGCAATTTTTTACTGAATGACGTCACTGGAAATTTTCATTTAAGACAGTACACAAGCGCAATTTGTCTTTGTGTTGTACGTGACAGGTTATGGTACTTATTTATTTATTTATTTATTTATTTAACAGTTTATGTACACGTATAACAGTGGTTACAAAAGGTCATGAAAGTGAGTTTGTACATAGGCAATGCTTATTTCTAAAAGAAATCTCTTCCAGCACACCTAGGAATGGAAAAGTGGTAGGTACCTATAAAATTAATTTAGCGTGCACTTGTTTATAAAACAACAACTTAATCGGACTATACCTACTAATTCACTTTTTTATTGAGCATTGTATGGAAGCAGAGTTAAATCACTTAACATTCATATAGGAACTGTATTAAAAGGTCGTTATTTCCTTGAATAATTAAAATTTTACATTGAGTTACAGGATATCCTAATGCATACCTACCTACATAATGTAATCTTCAAAGTTATGTAGTACATAAAACATGGGTCTACTTCCTGACAAATTACTGTTGAATTAGTAATTTTAATAATAAAACTAATATCTAATTATGAATGTATGTTTATATGGCGATAATTAGCTCGTTTACTATTGGTTGTTCACAAGGTAAATAGGTAATAGGTAAGAGGTAAATAGGTAAATACAGTGGAATATTCACCGCCTAAAGAGATCCATTTTGTACAAAAAATTTAACACTACAACAATTAATTTGTCTATGTATTTTTATAATTATCACAGAAAATAGCACTATAAAAGAACTAGAACACTTGGATAAGTACATTATGTGTAATCCGACTGGCAATATACACGTTAACTAAATACGACGTCAAGGAAAACTAATGAGAATATAATTATAACAATACGTAGAGGCTTGTCATATTATTTTATTAAATTTTTCCTCTGGATCTATTCTTTATTTCCACCGCGTTACACAATGATATACAAATTATTATAATGTTATAATCGAATAAGAATTTTCAAATTCCACTTCACATAATAAAAACCCATCTTTTTTCATTGCATGGCAAATTTTATTAAATTTACAAAAATCTGTAGTATTTATAAATAAAAGTATCCTCCAAAGGGAACGCTAAGGTCCAATCGCCAATCACTTATTGGGGGAAAATAAATGCAATGGGAAAATTACAGATTATGTGGAATTTCTGAACTATCTGGGTATATACATAGAGTAATTTCGGCATCCATCTGGTGCATATTTCTTCTCCATTTACTGAAACAGTTTGAATGGCCATCTGTGTAGGCGTTTTTACCATTCCGACAATCACTAAATTATTACTTTTGTAAGATACCAATAACACAAAATACTTTTTTACTGTGGCTACACTACTTGATGTTAGTACATATTATTTCTTACGAATAAATTTATTTTCTAGTAAAATATATTTAAACATCTATCGTAAATTATGAGCTCAATCTTCTGAATTTACAACAAAATACAAATCGACGTTTTCTTAATTTTTACTAACGATTTCAAAGATTTATTAGCTGTAAAACGTAATCCGTCAATTACAATCAATCAATATTCATCGTTTAAATTTATTTTAATTAATCTCTTTAGTTGCTAATATATGTACGATGAACTAAATTAACAGCGAAATAATATAAAATTTCGCGGACCCGATGATAATATTTCATAATCGATTCTGACATTTCTACTGTGAGCTCGATATAATACTTCCCCTACTTTGAAGTATTCTTTCGTTTCTTTGAAACGGTCGTCTAGGAAGTGTATGGATCAATTTTGTATGCTGATTCGACCTGTCATGTCTGATTGATGTTTATTTTAATTGTTTCCATCACTATTTGCTCAAGTAATACCATTTACCCAGGTTTCTTACAAGTTTTTGACTCACAACATGGCGTAGTGTATATGCTATGATCGTACCTATAGACACCTTAGGTACATTATAGATGCCTTATATTACAATTAAGTCAGTGCAACACGAACCTTGGTTTCAATTAGACACTTCCTAAGCACCAACCAGTACAATGACACTTACTAATACATACATAAATGTGTACATAGAATAACCTAAATGTATAGGGAATAATTAAGTAATGTATTTCCTTGATGTTTGATTCATTTTCACGATGCAACATTATTAATAAACAGTCAATAAAGTTGAGGATTATTAATAAATAAAATAATGTTAAGGCAATAATGAATAATGACATTCCTGGCTTGAAAACAAAAATCTCCTAAACTTCTCTTACCTGTTTTTTTTTAACTAGTCCTGTGAATATGAGTATTCACAGAACTAGTGGGATTTTTTTCTCACTAGTACCTACTGTCAACAGGCCTACTCAACAGGACAAGTGGGAATAAACGTTTTTTATGCAGCTACTTACCTAGAGAAAAAATTCTAAAACGCACAAGGTTTGATAAAAAATAATAAACCCGTATAACTATAGTGTCTGTAGTTAGGTACCATTTTAAGCTTCACTCTATCCGCAAAGTACGTTTTAGAGGCTTCTAACATTCATCAAATTTTAAATAACTGGGTAACATTATTGCGTTGCAAATTTAATTAACATACATGCGTATGAGTGACAGTTAATTTTTTCGCCTTTCATAAATAAGCCGAAGTTATTCAATCTCACGAACGTGAAAGGCTGCCCCACATGGTAATGTGGACATTAGAAATCGGAAGACCTAAACGAAGACGGCACCGTCAACATAACCATACAGTTATGTCTACTTTATGAACATAACTATAATTATATACAAGGCACCTGCGCCTGCGGACTATTATGGCAAGAAAGTGGAGAAAAAGCTGGCAGTCCACATATTAGGTATCCTTTGATTGATTCAAAATGTAACGTTTTTTGGCACAATTTAATGTTAGACTATTCGCAAATCAGAAGACAGTATCTTAGTCTTCTCGCAAGTTGACTATTATAATATTTATTAACCGAAGTTGTCTTTTCATTTTGTAAAAGTTTTGCGAATAGTTATCACTTTAATTTAATACTCCATTCAAAGATTGTGTATCTATGTTTATTCATACTATAGAAGCCTCCTTTTACGGATGCGGCAACACTAAACGTTGTTATAAATTATCCCTGTGCTAACTGCTAATTAAATATTGCTATTGCTAAAATGAAAATTGAGAAAATGAGAGTATCGTTTTCGTTTAGCCACGTTTAGCTTTTGCCTTTATTTCGAAGTGGTTGCTCCAGTAAGAATTTACATTTTTATGATAGCGATATTGTTACTACATAGAACTTGTTGACAATGATTTACATATAAATGTATCATTTAATGTTTCGTATCTTGAACTAGTTGACCACGCAAACGAAATGGCAAGTTGCAGCTTACTTCTTAGCAAATACTAATATTGCAAATAGGAAGATCAATAAGCGAAACAAAATAGCAGTTGTTTCAACACCATGACATAAAAAAGTCTGTTAGCCAATTGGAATTAAGTAAGAAGCACGTTAATTTGGTTACACGCTTTATGACATTTAAATAGAAGTTAATGGTATTTGTCTTTATCTTTATGACGTTGCTTAAATGTCATTTTACTTGACATCTTTTAGAATATTCATTGAATTAAGTTCATGATCATGATGGGACATCAAATTAATTACTGATAAAAACTTATGTTGCCCACCGTGAGTAAATATTTACATGACATTTTGGCATGAAGAATTACACTACGCTCGGTTCGGATGTATAAAGTCTTTGTCCATATGTTGTTAATTATGTACGACATAGGCACATATATGTATATGTCACATACCTACCTACTATTTGTGTTGATAATATTGGTACCGTACTAGCATTCTTTTGAATATTTTAACGTAGGTATGTTTCTTTTTGTATACGAAACAGGTGCGTAACCACGTCATGCCGGGACCACACAAACAAACAAATTAATATTCACATGTGTCAAACACTGTTCCCACTTAAAGAGATCATTGAGGTAATTACACCCATTAGTAGCTAACGCCATGACCAGAATAAAGAACGATTTTTCACTGTCACATAGGCAAGGTAAGGAAGCCCCTGTGATGGATGATTTACAAAGAAAAAAAAGAAAAGCTTGCAGCTCTGTCCGCTAAACAAGAACCATTAGTTATAATGTTACTAAAAATAGATTATGTAAAGTAAGCTCAGAAAGCCACTATAAATTTACCGTTTCACTCAATTTTATAATAATGAAAAAAAGCAATAAGTATATTTCAGAAATTATTAACACAATGATAACCTGAAAGCAAAATATCATAAATATTTTGCTCCACTAATAATTATACTTGACAGGGACTTAATAATCGATACACAAGATTGTAGTTAATCGATGAATAATAACATAATCATGATAAAAGCCTCTCAAATGATTTACGCATGCGGGTGGAAATGTCACGTAGTGGGAACATGGCTTACATGGCGGAAGACAAAAGTTTTAGACAAAAGGCGAAGAGTAAAGCACGAAAAAACCTGTATAAAGTTTCACATCTAGCACAATGTGAGACGAGTACCATTGTGTGACACTACTGAGAGTAAAGACACAGCACGAAGTAAAACTAGACGCCATTTCGACGCTTTCTTTAATAACTCTTTATCTCTGGGGACAGTCTTTCTAAAAGTCCTGAGATAAATGCTTGTAGAATAGTGTTTATCCAAGGCGTCTTTCGTGTGATGCTCGACTTATTCAAATAAAAATGAATCATATAAAGACTATTGTTTACTAGTTATGCATACTGTTTATTTATGCACCAACAGCTAACGAATAACTTAAAATAGAAGATAATACTTCAAATATATTATAAAATGTGTTAGTAAAAGCAGATTAAGGTACTCCTCGGCAACATCACACAAAATATCATTGGCTATCAGTACACAAATATTTGATCTAAATTATTAGCCATAAAAATGATAATTAAAAAAAACCCGACCGCATGAAAAAAAAAGAAAAAAATAAGCCCAGTAGTTTAGAAAGTTGTTAAAAGTAATACTGAAGAATTACACTATAGAAGGATTAACAGTCGGGATTCGGGATACAGTCTTCAACCAATCAAATCTTGTATGTTTTTTCCCAAGCAGCCCTGTAACATTTAAATGGATTCCGACTGTTAATCCTTCTATGGTTTGTTTAGTTGTTCAGTATTATATTACTTTTAACAACATTATAAATATAGAGTTAATACATATATTAGAGATAAGTGGTTGTTTAAACAACTTAAATCGTTATTTATCCTAAACTGTTACTTAAATGAAAAATGATGAAAGGAACCTAAAATCATTTTTGAGTACCTATTTAATGATACTCCACTCGATAGGTTTTGAGAAAAAAAAATTTTGAAGATAACATTGCGCCAAAAATCGGCCATTTTATTTCTTTTCAGTTTTGATATACCCAGTGTCACTGTCACAATTTAGACGAATCTAACGGGCACCTCTCAAGCTGAAATCGATCAAGCCCTTTAGGCTACAGAGCGTATCAAAGAAAATACATACATACATACTTGTACCTACACTCGAAAAACATAACCCTCCTTTTGGCACAGTCAGGTAAAAAAAATTGCGTCTGTCCTCAGCAGTGGAAGCAAGAAAAGTTCCAAGTGGTAAAGAATTGGGTAGAATAACATTTTTTATTGTTGTGAGAAGAGGTGAATGTTACTCTTATTTAACATTATGTCACCCATATTTCGCCACAATTACATATTAACTTGTGATTTGGCTCAGATAATATAAGAATGTAGTCACAGGTTCTGGAAAAAATATAACGACACGCATACAATATACATATTAATCAGTGGTAAAGTATATAGCCTGAAGAATCTTTAATTTCTCAACACGAAAATATAAATCACCAACCTCAATTATAAATTTAAATGAATAATTGCAGTCATACGGCAACTTACAAAACCCAAACGATGAAATACGGTTTTGGTCAGCAATAACCATAAAACCTAATATGGCTGGAGTCTATATCAGGAAAGATGGTAGGATGAAAAGATAAATAAATGATGATTTCAAGGTAAAATATTGAACTCTCATGAATAAATTGAAATATTGGCTATCATATTATGATCGGAACATATAGCAAACAACAATTCAAAATGTTTAGCACTCTTGTTGAAATTAAATTACACTAACACTAAGTACCAGAATATAATAGCAAATTTAATGTTGCGTAAATACTATTGTTTAATAACAAACAAGGCATAGTGAACCCAAGAGAATTCAGGACGACTACCGTAGGCGTGAATTCCAACCCATGATTGATGAATGATGATAGAGTTAGAGGCATGTGCCACATCCCTTGCGTGCATTGAAAACCACTTGAATTATACTTCAATTGGATTGAATCCGATACAAAACCAGCCAACATTCATTAAAGCCTTTTACAGAAAGGAGCCAAGGAAAGGAGGTTTATATGCCGAACACAGAGTAAGACATATCTACTCGTATATCTTTTGATTGAGATACATTTAACATAATAATACCGGTTGTAGTACTCGTACTCATGGACATAACTTTTTTTAAACGTTGCGTTCAACTTTATGCATAAACAAATATTTGTCGTAGAGTATGTAAATAAAGATAATATCTACTTGTATTTTTAACGTCCCCTTATCACAGACACTTTTGAAGTGTCACTGACTATTAAATTTATTAAATTAAAACTAGATTGAGATAGAAGTAATTAATTCTAGGCCAGATTTTGTCGACATCGATGTCCTGAACGATGTGGTTTTCAGAAGCTTCGTCGACTGTCATGGAAACTTTAATTTCAAAAATGTAAAATTTCGTTTATTTTATGAAAATGAAAAATGAATAAGGACCACGCAATCAAACTGCATAATTTCAATTACTGATACCTTATCGCTACAGACGCAAACGTAGTTAGGGTTGCAATAAGCGCAATCGCATTCGGCGCACTCGCTCCAAAATATTTCGCCGTTGCAGCCGAGACGGCCGCCGGTTTCAACGTCGACCCACGTCGAACGCTTCATCAGGACGACCTGGGACCTGGGGCTTCAGCGACAGACCTCCCAGCAGTCAGCACAAAAACATAACCGACACAGTGCAATGTTTAGACACAACACAAAAAGTTCACGACCTAAAATTGAGTTTTCGTTGAATGCACTAAAAATACTCAGCTTGAAAACTGAAACGTAGGAAGCACCACTCAAAACTGCTCTAAAATCGGAACGCGTCTCGAGATGACTCCGGTAAAAAGTACCAGGCGAGTAGCTGTAGCGAGAAGGTCGGATAAGCGTGGCGGCAGGACCGCCGCGCTACGGCTCATCGGGCAGACTGCTCCGTGCACCGCACGTATGCGCTCCGGCGACGCTCACCTCCGTACTTGAGAAGGAAATCCTTTACAAGGGTCAGAAGCGTACAATATTTGAAGAAATTACTTTTTTCCAAAGTAGTTACGCCTTCACAATAAACGATATAAAACAGACAAATCATGCAGCGTGTACCTACTGGTGTAATCCGAGAATACCAATTAACTGTTTTGTTTTTGTATAATTTTATAAAGCCTTGGATAAATTGTACGGATGTATTTGCAAGTTTATTTAATTGAGCCAAATTACGAAAACTGACAGCATAAACTGTTCCAAATACGAGTATATGAGCGCACGAAATTAGTAGAATTGTACAAATTGCAGTCACATCAAATGTAGATACTATTCTACAATAAAATTACAAGTTGCTCAGGTTAAAACACACTGTGAAACTTCCATGTCTGCACTTTTCAAAATGTTTCACTATACCAATTAAAAGAACAATAAAACCACTGCACTATAGAAATACTATTATTAACCATGAATGTAATAGTAACGGCCCACATCACTCGAGTGACATCAAAGCTGAATAATGAACAAGTGCAGAGTGACAATCTTTCGATGACATAGTAAATATTATCCATTGTGTGACATAACTCTTTGTTGACAAATATCCGTGATAAACACGCATTCTTAAGAACCTCTGTGTCCGATGCTCACGGTTGTAATATAAGATGATATAATTTTAACGGTATTCCATACCGTAATTCTAAGTTACCGTCGTATAATGACATTACCGTAGTACGCAAGAGGACTGTGCTTCTAACACACGGGGATTAAATCCATTACCGAGAAACACTAGAAAACTGAAGAGAAGTGAGGGATACTTTTTTCAAGCAAACAATTTGCATGATGCCGTTGCAAAGCTTCAAAATTGCTAAGCTACTTATATTTTTGGGAAATTTAAATGTTTTAATTGTGTCCAAAAGATTATACAGTAATCACTTTTCTGTGCACCACCTTACTGACTTAATTAATATTAATTACTATCATAATAAGTAATTTAGTTATTTTTGTAATCTGTTCATACCTTTTTAGTGAATAAATGGCATAAAGCGTAATCCGTTTTGTAAATTAAAACTTACACACATTAACTCTTTGTATTGCAAGAAATGCAGGAATGGCAGCTTGAAAATTTATTTTTAGGTCACGAAGGCAGAGCGTTGCTCTGCTTTTTTGCGGAATTGCAAGCGGATGACTTACGAACTCTTTGTCTATAGACACAATATCTCAATCGTCTATATGATTTTCTTTATTAAATACTAGTAACCCTACCTCGTTTCACTGTAGATACCCAGTAACCCTGAAGCTTCTTTTTGCTTCTTCCTTATAGCCTTCCTCGTGAATGTGGATATCATCATACACAAAAAATATTTTTCATATCAGACGGCCAGATCCAGAAATTAGCGCGTTCAAACTAACAAAAAATCTCTTCAGCTTTATTATAGTTGTAGCTCTATGCTACTATGAACGATTATTTAATTTTTAGTAAATCTGAAAAAAATATTACATTGTAAATAAAGCTAATTTACCAATATATAATTACGTATGAAAGATAAAAGTTAAAGAATTCAAATCGAAAACAAAATTGTTGGAACGGGCACAACACTTTCGTTTCTAAATAAAAACAGAGAAATCTCGTCTGAGTAGGACAATTCCGTGATCCGACGGCAACCATTCAATAAAATCTGCCACAAAACTTCGAACACTTTCTGATCAATGCCGCTTTTTGGATCGTTCAGTGTACGTGCATTGATTTAATGAGTTAATTGGCAATCTCTTTGTGACTAATGTGACCTCGTGCAAAAAGAACAACATTGTTTGCATATTCAACTTCCGAACGTGTTTGCAATGTCAAATTTTATCTCTCTATAAATTTAACAGATGTTAACACATCATGAAAATGGTATTTAATAGTATGTCATAAGAAGTAGATGGTATTTTCGATAGATAATAGGAAGGAAATGACAACAATTACGTATTAGCAACAACAATAGACCACACACCTCTTATCCGGGATACGCAAATTCCGGCCATATGGCAGGAACTAACAGATGGTCCAGAGTGGGTCAAAACTAAAAGATTGTTGCCGCTGACACATATATGTAAGTAGTCATATGTATAGTAGATTAAAGGAAATCATATTGGCTTCAACCCATTAATGGCCCACTACTGGGCACGGGTCTCTCCTCTTGAGGAGGCCTAGAGCATACTCCACCACGCTGCTCCAGTGCGGATTGCTCTACATAGCTATACTACTTTTCGCAGCGATACAAGTGTACAGAATACAGATACGGTCTCGTGTCGCTTTAATTACAACTCTTATATAGATAACAAGGAATGCGGCAATGAAAGTCTATTCGTGTTAACAAAGCTATAGTAATTACGCTGTAGTGAGATCAGGAGATCAGGACTCTGGTAGCACTGGTTGCGCTCGCGCATGTATAAGTAATCTTGTTGTTCCTACATTAGCGACTGTGCCTACGTCCAATACCATAATGGGATTAACCACTTTCCCAATACGCGGTCGGTAAATGGCACTGCATTGACGCAATCGCAGATAATACAATCTATTTTCAATCCTGACTGATTTATTGGTATTAATGAGTTTATACAAATAATTACAGAATTGTAAACAAGATTTTATGTATAAACTTTTAAAGTCACACCTAGGACTGAAAACGTAAATGTAAAGTGTGAGAAGAAGAATCACTGTTTTGCCAAGTCTCCAGATTGAGAGTAACATTTTTGTGGTCATTTGACGTAGCTAAAATTTTATTATTTAGTGCAGAGCGTTTAGAAATCTCCATAGTCATATCCTTAAATCTGGGAAGGTATAATCTGCTGTGGCCTAAGGTTGTCTCGGCTTTGGAAGAAGGCAAGTTATGGGAAAAAGTAATGCTCTATGAGATAAACCCATGGTCAGGCATGATACCGAGATCAGTTTATGGGTGAAAATATTAGTCAATGAACTCAGAAGATATTCCCACGGTACAAAAAGCAAGCAACAAAAAACTCAATCATGCGATTAGGATCAAGAAACAATTTATTTAATTTGTCTAAGTATTAAACGACCGCACATTAAGGCTGTTTTATTGAGGAGAACACAAAATAACACATGCAGGTCAGTGGCTATAGACGCGGTGGCCATTTATCTGAATGCAGTAAGATGATTAGGCAAAAAAATTAATCGAAGAATTGCCTAGTCATTGCTGTTGCTTTTCTAATCGCTATTGAACTTGAATACATCGAAATAAAAAGGTGGCGATAGTAAATATTAACTATCGACAATCAAACGGTAATTTATACGTCAGTAAGTTGCTGCTTCTCTATATTTAGTGGAGACATTTTGTAGATAGTTGTTTAATCTAACCTAATGGATGGAGCCATTACTTGGAATGTGTTAATTTGCCTGGTAGTTTACCACATATACCTAGTTGGAGCTACACGGCGAGGGAGACCATACTAAATTAAGATTTCACAAACAGTTACGATTTCACTTAGTAATTTCAGCCTTAGTAATTTTAAGTTCAACCTGCCAGTAGAGTTCGAGTTGGAATCTAGCAGAACCTACATACTGGTAATTTTGCTCGAATATTTTGCTAGGTAATTGAAATGAATTACTCTGGTGACGTAAAACGTAAAAACTCCATAAATTCTAGTTAATAGTAAATTCTGCCGTCATAAATTTGCTGTTGGCGTCCAGCGTTTTTCCAATAAATCAAATTTTTAATATATACTTATGTATCAAAAGAAACCACCAAAATTTTAAATATTACTGCTACAGTAACAAATTCCTCTGATCCGGCTTCAAAATAAATAGCACTGATAAAGATTAAGATTAATAAGTCATTGCAGGGTAATTAAAGTTTAAATGCAGGGTATTCAAAACATTGAGTATGGATAAATACGAAATTCTATTAGTACAATGCCTTGTAATCTATATTGAATGTACTGTTACTACTTACTGTTACTACTGTTGCTGTAATGTACTGGCTTGTTAGTACACCCACATTGGCCATTCACTACGATTTAATATCAAGATTTGTCTTTGAATATTCGCTACATTACTTATTCCTTAAACTTACTTCCTTTTAGTTTATTAGTTTGGCCTAGATCATGAGGTTGGTTTAATAATGTAAAATTTGTGCAATCGCCAGTCAATTTCTTATACCGCACACAAATATCGTCTATATGAAGTGCTTATTGATGTGTTAACAGAATGTCAACTTGGGAAGGCTTCATAATAAGAATATTAGGGTGGAATTGTTCAAAACGAAATGCGAGCAACGGGTAAAAATAATGTCATATCGTCTATATGAAGTGCTTATTAATGTGATAACAGAATGTCAACTTGGGAAGGCTTCATAATTATTAGGATGGAAATGATTCAAAACGAAATGCGAGCAACGGGTAAAAAGAATGTCGTGTAAAAAAATCATAAGAGATGCGACGTGCGTCAGCGGAATAGGTTAGGGTTAGAGTAATATCTTCCCTGTTTTATGGGTGTTTGGATATGCCTTATTAGTAGCATGCAAGCGTAGTAAGCGTACTTTTATGCACCAGAACTTGTGTAATATATTATATGTTATAGTCATCATTATTCTCTAGCAGAACTTGAAGACTAGACTATCACTGCCTTCAGATTTACATACATTCATGTACATTTACATGATATCTGTTTTCATAATAGTTTTGTGAAGTCAGGGTCAACGCGCACTACTGTTTAAGGCGAGGAGTGGGCGAACAGCATTTCGGCTTCCACTCGAGTCAAGAATCGCCAACCACTTTGGTCATTTCGATATCCCTACTTGGAAATACAACTCACTTAGACTAGAATTTAAGAATGAAATTTAATAGCCATGCCATCCTTAACACACTTTACACCCACTAATTTGTAATCCTGATTCCTGAGATTATTAAGTTATTTTAACCGACTTTAAAAAAAGGAACAGGTTCTCAATCCGCCTGCATTTTTTAAATTTTTTAACGTATACATAGAAAATGAAAGTACCTAAGACTAGATACTGTATACCGAAATAATTAATGATATTAATTTGATATTACTTAATCATGATATCAGATATTTTTGCACATTTTTTAAGTTATTTTTCTTTTTCATTTCGATTAGGGGACACTCAAGTATCGAGTTGAAAATCAAAAACTTATATTTTGAATTTCCACACAAATAAAAAACTTTGGACAAATTATATGAACTGATAGGTAAACTTCCTCATTGAACGCTAGATAGGTTAGGTGCATTCTTCGTCACAACTTAGTAATATTCTTTTTTGCCTTATTACATTCCAGTTTTTTGTGAAGATTAAGCATTGATTTTATCGTAATTATCCCTTATGAAACTTAATTTCTGCATTCAGATTTATTCATGTTTATTAATAAACATCCATTTAATCAATCCAAAGCGAGCGTCAAAAATGGCGTCAAAAATGGCGTCAAAAATGTGAGATGTGATGCACAGAGACGCCAAAGTATTTCACAGTCATGAATCTGTTACGTGGAAGATAAACAAGTGAGAAAACAATTTACACACGCTTCTAACAGACTGTATCAGACAATATTAATTAATGTAGATCAGCCATGTTTAGTTAAAACAAAGGCCATGCGAGAACAACGACAACTAAAAAACAACCATGTCGACTCGACACGCTTCAGTGATTGACGGAAACAGCTACATCGAGCAAATTCAAAAATGTTACGTCCAATGCTTTATATTACAGCTTTGAAATGTTGTTTTTCTAGTATATGCTACAATGGAAAGTTTCTTCAAATAAGGATGTGTGCTGGCTTCCTGGCCATGATTCCAAAACACTCAAAACTTAAGATATTCCGTTACACTCTGCTGTAGAAAGATCGCTGGGAAGAAGGAAGACCTATGACTGGTTGTAGTACCTGTATGTAAATAGTAACATAGAACAGCACTCAAGTGTAAGTAGTTATTGATGTTTGTTAATAAGTTCACATAACGAGTTAATGGTTTCACATCAGATGAAGTGGAAAATTCTGAAAGACTAGACGCCATATTGTTTACCGTGGAAACTTTAGAACCACTATCGCGAAGAGTATTCCTCATTATTCAGCTTTGATATTAATCTCATGTAATTCTCAAGTTCTCAGAACCGCTCATGTGTACTGATTTTTGAGAAGGTTATATTGCAGCCTTGCATAAAATGAAGATAAAATATACCTTTACTGAAATGAAATTAGAACGAAAATCTGAGTTAGCTACAGAATTTTTAGCAATGTAAATCATAGCATCGTCTCCCCTTCAGATGTGAAATGCATGCAGATGAGGGGAAAATTAATGGGGAGTGTAGGGTTGTGTGCAATTTTCTTTGCTTAAGTATGCATTAATAACTTCAAAAAAAAATTCAATTAACATTTTGTCTCTACACACGACAACAATTCTAACGAATAATTACTTTGTCAAAAAAGAAATATAAATCTTATGGCCATAAAAATAGACTACTGTTTCACATGTTTAGAATTTACATGCAGGAGTCGTATTAGTGATAGTAGTTGAACAATTACAACCAAAACAGCGGTCGTTAGTGCACAGTAAAGGGAGGCCTAATGCCTCTATTGTGGGGCATGTCGCATGACATAATTTGGTTATATTATACGATTCACAAGATACCAGATAAGAGCGATGTGGAGCCACGAGTAGTGCTCACCTTGGAAATGGAATGTTGCGAGCCGGTACTCGCACTAGTTCCATAAACAATGAATTTCATTGCCATTATTGCATATTTGCGTTAAATACACAATGATCACTTAGTAACAAATAATTAAGCAATTTAGATCAGAGTAGAGAGAGCAGTTTAAAAAGTTATTATGAATTAATTTTACTCTCAGATAATTTTGTTCCTTAATCTGAGATTTTACTATTTTCACGTAAAGATAACCTATACTATTACTTTGCTGGCATTTGATGCAGCATTATTATTATTTAATAGTAGTGGAAGTATAATACTACTAATTGTAATTTATACAATTAAATATACAGGTAGAAGTACGTGAAAATATACCTATGTCTAGAACGTTATAAACTGTACCTGAATTCCTGTAAACAGCTTATAGATATGGTATGACAGCATTATGGCAGGCAGGCTTTCCATGAAAGCAAAACAAGCGAGCTAAGGAATCCAAATCTAATTACATGAATCGGATCGCACCTGAGGATCGCACAGGTTTCCAGGAAGTTGCAAAAGCCTTATTAGTGCACTACGGTACTTTCACATTACTGTTGTTGCTTTTGTAAAACATAATATGACCGTGCACATCATTTTTAACAGTCTACTCCACAATTTTTTGAATGATAGATACAATGACGCCTCATCGAGTGCCGAGTTTTACGTTTTCTAAACCACATATCTTTAAAATATTTTTTCTACTTGAGTATTCAGTACTTTCAAAATTTTATATTCCCATTACAAAGCATTAATTTTGCGAAATAACTAATAAGAATATTAACAAAAGGCGACTAACTATTTCTTCTAGGCAGCCTTTTGGTACGTCATGGGTAGAGCAAAGAGAATAGAGCAGAACAAAGAAACAGATAAAGCAGAAGAATAGAATAGACAAGAAATAATTATATGTCATTGGATGTAATAAAAGAGACCTTACATCAAATAATTGTCCATGGGATGTTCGTAAGGAATGTAGGTCAAACAAGATTGCGAAATATTGCGGCCACGAAAAAGGACGCCGATGTTTGATAATACGATCACGGCTCGAATCAAGCTATCATATTTCTTCCCACGTTTCATACGTAATATTGCATTATCGAATCTATATGTGATTAGGGTTGCATCTAAAATAATTAGGAGAATTAATTCGGAGAAAAGAGTAGGACCTCAGAACAAAATAATAATTGTCAGTGGTAAAAATTGTTGTTTAACTATACTCGAATAAAACGTATAATTTTGTTCTCAAGACAAATATAGGACACAGCTCCTAATGAAATAATATCAACTCACTTTTATTATACAACATGTATGATGAAGATTAAAGTTTAGGCAGTGCATAGTAGATAATTGGTATGATATAGATATAGATCAGTCTTGTAATAAGTGACAACCCTGCTAGTGAGACGTAACGTGCTCCAGTCGCTAACTTACCTTGATATTGCATTCCAATGAGCAGGAAGCTTGTCAAAAAAGTCTACATACACCTTATTCAATTACACGTTGACCGTTGTCTCTATACAATCATTCAAATACGTATTAAGGATTAATAATACTGGCTACAGTAAATAAAGTGTGTGAAGCCTTAGAAGTTTCTGATACTAGCAACTATGATACTCGTTGCTTAGCATCGAATACAAAATCCACGATAAAAACGGCGAAGAACAGCTTAGATCTACGCACAAAAACTCAACCTACTTACTAATGCGATCTGATTTGCGGTCAGAAAAACTTTGGGTCTAATTCACTTTTACTTTCATGTGTGAACTGTTCTTTTTACTTTTATTAGTTTAACACAAGACCAGTTTCTCCTTTTCACCTCTACTTCTTGGTTGACAACGCTGTGAATGCGGTAATTCATTTGGTATCATTGCTGTCCATGAGCGGCAGGTTCGTGTCAGTGTCGTGCCTACTTACCATCAGCTGTCTCGTTTGGTCGCTTGTGAGTTATTCACACTAAAAAACTGTTTCTATCAAGTGATATAAGGAAAGAAAATTCGATTATACAATTAGTTTTAATCTTGTGAGTTCTTTTCCTATGTAATCAGCATAATATGTACCTACAAATAAAGTGTACGTACTTACCTACATACACGTCGAAATCAAGTGCGATTGTTCGCGCGAAAAAATTCGCGTTCAATCAACAAATCGCGCGGCTTCGAAAAGAATACTACTCAGGTAGAAATGTCGACTATTTTCTAACCTCAACTAACTTAAACTACCAAACCATATATGATGGGTTATCTATTTTATCCATAATACCTAACAGATAGACGATATTTAATTAATTGGCAAAAAGACCAGAAAATTATATTAATGACAGGCGCTTCTTCTTAGTTTTTTTTACATAATATATTTTTGATACATTTCCTTAGAGGTGCATGCCCTATATGAAAACAAAGATCGTCAAGGTTCATTAAAAATCTCTTTTGTTTATGTTTAAATTAAACATTTAAGCAATGCTTCAAAAACCTTCAATCCTAAAAATGTCTTCAAACATCTGACTATTATTATGTACTTAATCTGTAAAATGATATAAATTATGCGAATCTGGAACTTACCTACTTTTTTCTAAAACTATTTTTTTCTAAAATAAAAGTAGCCTAAGTTACTCCTTGTTACATCAGCTATCTGCCAGTGAAAGTCGCGCCAAAATCGGTCCAGCCATTGCAGAGATTCGCCGAAACAAACAGACAAACAGAAAAATTGTAAAAAATGTTGTTTTGGTATATGTACCGTGTATCAAAATGCACTTAGTAAAAAGCGGTTATTTTAATATTGCAAACAGACACTCCAATTTTATTTATTTGTATTGATGATAAAACTCCCATCTGCTTTTAAGAAAAAAACAAACAAAAACAAAGATAAAGCATAAACATTAAATAAGTCATATCTACATGATTATGCATTCTGTGGAGGCCGCAGTCACGAACCCGTCGAGTGAATTCGGGTTTGAAGCGCTTTATTCAATTGACTCTGATTGCACTAACACTGCACTCACTGCAGGCTGCAGCTGTCCAGGCTTGCAGTCTGGCTAGCAGTCTTCAAGTCTGAGGGGTTGACATACAATCAGACGCGTCACCTGCCGTTAAATATACGAACGGTAAAAGCAGTCGTCATTTTTATATTATTTGTCTTACAATTTGTTTACTCTTTTAAAAACACCAGAACTTTTGATGCAAAACGCATGCATTACACATAGACTATAATAGAGAATTATTAATTATTGTTTATGTACGTCACGGCTGTGGTCATAGTTTTTGATTTGAAGTTAGAGAGCATTCTGTAAAAAAACCTTCGACTCAAGTAGCCTTTATCAGACCAAATCATATGTATTTATGTCTTGCCTAAATAAATAATCAGAATGTCCAGTGACCACTTCTCTTTATTTGCCATCACTTCATCAGATACGATAACAGACCTACCGTGTAAAGTAAACTTTACACAATCGCCGACGGAGAGCTGTGAACTCTGTGAACCTTTATCAAATCCGAGGGAATCCGACCGTGAAACGTTTATTCAATTGATACCGAATAGCGATTTGTGATTTGGTTCTGTGTCGATAAAATTACTGTCCATTTTCCTTTGGATTCGGTTTTCGGATCGTTGTTATACTTGAGTATATTATTTAGAAATTCATAAGATATAATAAAGGAGGACGTAATATTCTAACTTCATCCTACATCTCGTATTGATTAGTCTTTCTCAACATTAATCTTCTTCCAGTTTGTACTTAATCACGCTGAAAAACCTCTTAATCCGTTTGATACGGTCGATAGCCCAGTTATATTATCAGTTGAGCGAGAGATCCCTCTCGGGTTTGAGTTCCAGCTGATGTTAACAATTATGTAAGATACTACTAAGATGCTTGTTTACAGGTCGTGCTTGAATTAATGATATCTTATTTGTGTAATTAATGATATCTAAGATATATAACCAGCACCAAATTGGAAATTTGCATAGGTGTGTGAGATTCAGAGTGTGCTATTTTTATTCGCAATGTGATAATGATAGTAATCAATAACTTCATGTCAGAGAAAGAAAGTTAGACAACATTACCTACTAATAAAATCATTACATTACAAATATGTAATCCAAAGTGGTCGTATATCACTTATGGGCATGGCTATGGTGGTCGGCCATCGTGACGGACATTGCACCCATACCCCATGATTATTATTGTACTCAATGGACATCAATACTTTCACTCGACACGCCATAAATACGAATATTATAGTAGCGTCGCAACTAGCCAAGTGTGAAGTGATGCGTGCGATGTAGTTTGGTCTATTATTATGACAGACATAATATAATAGACGGTTAATGCCTAGAAATTTTTCAATGGTCTGTAAATCTGTGTGGCAATTTGCAGTCCATAACTGTCCCACTGATAGGACTCTCATATTCTTTCGCAGTATTAGGCTTCTAGCACGATGGTTAAATGCAGATTGGCAAACATGTCAGTTTTCCGCGAGTTTTCCTTCCACGAAATAAGTGGCAATTGATTACGATTATGCACCTTTGAAATTAGAAATACAAGCAGGATTCAAACTTGGATCCATTAAGGGAGAGCAACGTCCAAACCTATACCACCATACCACCTATAGTACTAGGTAGAAAGAACTGTTAGTAAAGTTTTCCAATCATCTTCCGATCTACGCCAAACTCAACTACTTATAGTGTTGGGTGAATGCACCATACTGAAGGGCCACCTAGTTTAGTGGTTATTGTCATGGAAAAATGTAATCGTTTAATGTAGCTATATATTTGTAGAAAACTACCTGGTAAGTTTTAAGCAAATCTGTCTAGACTCTAGGGAAGAGCGAACCGATGTCGCACATTTTATCGTGGGAACACACGCCATGCAACAGAATGCTACACTGGCTTACAATTCATTGCTGTCAGGCCTGTCAGTCTGTCTGATAAGAGCCTCCAAGTATAGTACAACTAGTTACCTACTAAAAACGCAATAAATGCATTACGCATCTAATTTTTTTATAAAAATACTGACTCATTGCATTCACATGTCAGCAAACAAAGACGGATAGCAAAAAACTATTTTATGATTTCTCAAATTTCTTAACGCGGTAATGCTTACGCTTACTGAAGGCGCAAGAATAGGTAAAGTTCATACTGAAGTTCTACACATTATTGGACTTATAATATAAAGATTTTAACTAATATATTTTAATAACTAGTATGTTTTGTTATATTTTACTTAGAATTAACTATAAAAAAGTAGCACATTAAACGATTAACCCCAGCATTCAGATGCGAGGTGGAAGGAAGAATAGTTCAAGCGTCTTTGGCTAATGCGATACAGCCATTTTGTACGTAAGAAACATCTTTCTCAACTAAACTTACTTTTAATGATGCTAGACGTTTTAAAACTAAACATTTCTCCTTATCCAAGCAACGTCTAAGTAATTCCGCATTCTGATCATGTGCGCAGGTTGAAATATCAGACGACGTAAACGTTGCGATCGACTAACTAAATAAATAACGCTTATCTAGGCACCGTTATTTAGAGAAAAACGTGGTTCTACACTCAAGATTTTACCTGATTACTAAATCAGTTTTATGTTACGACGGACAGGTGAGACGTTTGAATATATCAAATATTTCAAAATAAACGGAAGTGGCTGTTTACTAAATATCATATTTATTTTGCTTATCTACGTGTATTCATTTTATGTATAGGGAAATGTCCTACATAGACACTTCCTCATTATACGTGTTGAGAGATAAATAAATAATCAATGAATTAACTGCCTCTCGAACCCTCAGAATTATTAAGAAAATAAACTTAATATAATATAAATGATAAAAATCAACAATTATCTTTGTTAGATTTAGTTTTGACTTTCTAACTTGGTAGCTAATATGCTTAAGTATACCCCAGATATATGTACCTATATCTCAGGATACCCAAATCAGAACTATGGTTGGGAAACTTTACACATTCTGAAAGTTCTATCATCGGAAAAACAGTGAGGGATCCGAAGCCACTTAAAAACCAGGACTACTTAATAGATAAACTTTCAAACCAGGCTTCCTCTACTGGCTTGCGAGTCTTACGACAAATGCCAAAGGGCCTAATTACATCGTCTTTAGAGTTGTATTAATACATCCATCACACAACATTGATACATTTAAATAGGAGACAAGACCGTATTTGCACAAACTGTCCCGAGAAAATCAAACTAGTATGAAACAGGGAAATGCCTAGGCCGTAATAACTGTTGGTTATCGGTTTCTATTAATTTCTTTCCTTATGTTTTCTAATATACCAGACTTTTTAAAACGACTATAATTAAATGATATATTTTATTTCCTTTTACGATGAAAACAAAAACCTTTTATGATGTAGTAACTATACAATTTTTTTACATACCTACTTAAACTGTTATGTGCTGTTATGTAGCTTCATTTGATTACAAGATAATTACTATAATAAAAGCAAGATCTCACCGTTCATACTGTTTCCTATAATGAAAACGATGTGCGTGACATCTTTCTGTATTATGACATAAACATACCTATGTAAGCTTTGTGAAAATTTCTTACAAAATCCAAAACATAAAAATAAAAAAAAATTATATGCTTGTAAACAATGATATTTAAAAAATAACGTATAATATCATTGCTTGTAAAGACGAAAAATGTGGTTTAATCCTTTCGAAAACAGGCAGTATCGGAAATATCTAGAAAATATTTTTTAATCTGAATCAAACCGATCATTTTCAAAACCAAATTTAATTGAGGACTTGAAATCAATGACCTAACTTTTCCTAGAAAACTCGCTAAAAAGTTTTGTCATATCTTTCGAAAACGCTGGAAAATGGCAGAAGTTTTGGGCCATCCAAAAGAGTCAACCGCATATCATTATGCTTATGCATTATGAGATTTATGATAGTGTGCAAAATAAAATGAGAGATGCGGAATGTTAATTAAAAATTACGTCATTTGCATACGTACACGAAAGTTAATATTCCGGAACTATTCTCGAGCGAAACGTGTTCTTAACTTCTTACAGCCCATAAAATTATATGAGAGATTTGATACCATGCATGCTAATAGCATATTAAAATTCAGCTGATGGTCAAGGGTAAGCCCTAACTATCAAGATTAGAAAGCAAACGAGACGACACTGGTTCCTCATTCCTCGTAGCCATAATGTAAACAGTCTTGTGGTATGAAAACAGTAGAGGATGTATAATTATTATGTTTTATCGTGCACGAAATATTATAATAATAATTCTTTATTTTCAGGTATACACCCATAATCACATAAGTAAGTAGGTATGTATCTATTTATTTTTCAGGTTAGTCACAGCATGTTCCTGATTAGTTTTGTTACCCCTGGATCCCAATTATAGCGCCATAAACATTTTCTCGAAATCGACAAATCTTGAAAAAAATAGCGAATATGTTTTCCTGCTCAGAAATTCATGATTGATTTTTTTACTGCATGAAATTCAGCTATTTATCCTTGTCGTATAACCAAACTAATGAAAATTGCTACGTTTTTTGGCTATTTTTATAGTGGGTAAGTACTTGCTTATTTAGCAAGTAGGTAGTAAAATAATAAGGGAGGTACATATTTTCTTTCATCACATATTTTAATGTTTTCTCTCACTAGCGACGTTATAGACTACATATACCTAACCTGTATAATTACGCGCGCTTTCTCGATAACAGTTTTTGCCACATGTTTTGCTTTATTTTGTAATGTTAGACTTCTACTTCACTCATCAGAATATGTCTTTTTTTGCAATCCGAGCACATAATATATGGAAATTTCCAGTAATGACGTCCCTTTAACGCCTTCAAGTTCAAATTACTTACTTAGCAGTTCGATTAACTTAATGGTGCGTTAGCAGAAGCGAGGGCATTATTAGTTTTCTCTGTTGAACTGCTTTATTTTGTACGCCATTTAATTTTACGAATGCATAATTATTTTTTATACTTAAGAAAGCAACTAATATAAGTGATGTAACGAGGATGTTACAATAAGAAGAGTAGAAAGGATTTATACATTTATATGTATGAAATCAAATGTTAAGGAATTTCTAAGGTATCGCTGAGCTGAGCAGTAAAATTAAAACAGGAGACAGTTCCGCTTCCTTCTCAGCCAGTAACGCGTCGGTCTGGTCTTTGGTGATAGGTACTGGTGTCCATGCGCGGTGGATACCATTTACCCACAATTATATGGTTCGTCTGCTCATAAATATCACTTGCGTATATTGAAAAATACAATTATTATGTAAATCACTTCCGTAATATTCCTATAACATTAACCAGTTCACTAGCTTCTTCACCGACGGAAGCACTTTCTATATTAAAAAATCATATTAATGAATGTAATATTTTATTTGAATTTCAACATATAACCGCTAGAGACTTAATTAAGGCCTTTCAGTCTCTGAAGGTAAAGAATACGGGTGATTTGTGGGGCATCTCGGTAAAAATAATACAGCATATTATAGGTATTATAGCTCCATATTTGGTCGTAGTTTTTAATAAATGTATAGATCAAGGTATCTTTCCAGATCTTATGAAATGCAGCAAAATCATTCCACTTTTTAAAACTGGTGAAAAAACTGATCTTAATAACTATAGACCAGTTTCTGTTTTACCAACCCTTAGTAAGATTTTCGAAAAGATAATATTGAATCAAATGCTAACCCATTTCAACAATAATAAATTATTACATCCTGAGCAATACGGTTTCACTAAAGGCCGTAGTACAACCGATGCCGGGGCTAGGCTATTAAAGCATATATTTGAAGCATGGGAGGCGTCACATAATGCCATAGGAGTATTTTGTGACTTATCTAAGGCATTTGATTGTGTTGAGCACGAAACATTGCTGTTTAAACTTGGCCACTATGGTATAAAAAACAAGGCCCTTAGCTTGATCGCGTCTTATTTGAGTAATAGAATACAAAGAGTTAGCATAAACGATATTAAGTCATCGGGGTCACCGGCTGTGATTGGTGTACCGCAGGGCTCGATCTTGGGTCCGTTTCTTTTTCTGGTATACATTAACGATTTACCACATTATGTAAAGAACCAAGCGGATATTGTACTATTTGCTGATGATACATCACTAATATTTAAGTGTGAAAGGAATAAAGTAAATTTCGACGACGTAAATAGTGCTCTTTCGCATGTGTCGCGTTGGTTCACTATGAATAATTTACTATTAAATGCAAAAAAAACGAAATGTATAGAGTTTGTGCTACCTAATGTTAAAAAAGTCAGCAAATCTCTTAAACTAAATAACGAAATATTGCATATGGAGGAATCGACGGTCTTTTTAGGGGTGACCTTAGATAGTAAACTTCAATGGGGCCCACATATAACAAATCTCGCGACAAAACTCGGTAGGGCTGCTTTTGCTGTTAGGAAAATAAGGCAGTATACAGACGTCGAAACTGCTAGGATAGTCTATTTTGCTTATTTCCACAGTGTTATGTCTTATGCCATCTTGCTGTGGGGCAAAGCAGCCAATATAAAACAAATTTTCATACTCCAGAAACGGGCTGTTAGGGCTATTTATAAACTTAGGTCTCGGGAATCTTTGCGTGAAAAGTTCAAGGAAATAGGTATACTTACAGTAGCTTCCCAGTATATCTTCAACAATGTATCTTCAATTTAGTTTGACGACCCGTGTGGCGCAATGGTTACCATGCCGGATCGCCGCGTCAAGGGTCCTGGGTTCGATTCCCAGCGAGGCGGAAATTTGAATGATGAGTTTGAATTTCTGTTCTCGGTCTGGGTGTGAATGTCCTTGTCTTGTGTGTTGTCCATGGTACCCACGACACAGGGAATCCTAGTGTGGGGCTAGGAGTGTGAAGCGTTATTTAAGCGTTATTTAATGTAGTTTTTATACGGAAGAATATAAACGCGTATAAACAAAATTTTGATATTAATAATCGCCATACGAAAAGAATGCATCAATTAGTTACGCCTTCGTTCCGCCTAAGTAAAGTGCAGCGATCTTTCATAGGGCTTGGTATACATTTCTATAATAAAATCCCAAAATTAATACGTGACTTGCCAATAGAAACTTTCAAAAAACGCGTAAAGACACAATTGTTAGGCAAGGGATATTATAGTGTAGACGAGTATTTAAATGACAAAGACGCATGGAAATGACCAGCTCTGCAACCAGTTCCGCTCAGAATAGTAAATACTTTTGTATTATTATCTTTTTTTTGTAATATTTTTTTAAAAGATGTGCTGAGGAGTTTCTTTAGGCTTTTCTTCTCCTCCACGACAAAGCACCTTCCGAAAAGCCAAAAAATGACGTGCATAAGTGTATCAGTGATACCTATATGAATAAAATATTTTGACTTTGACTTTGACTTTGAACTTTTTTTCTAATAGACAGTTGCTATTAACCCTATCGGCCTTTACAGTTTCGTGCGGACAGACAGACATAATGAAACTTATTCAGAAGTGGATTATTTTTATATCCAAATAATAGGAAATTTCTAAAATCCCTTACGTATAACAAATAGGACTCAACTCAATGCTAAAATAAACAATGCTGACACAAAAACCGCACAGGATGCAGGCTTCAGCAAAAATTTGAAACATGTTCGTTTACAAAAAGCAGCGGGCGGCTTCATAAGAATTTTAAAGCCTTGATAATCACGGGTTGCGTATAAACCAGCCATCGCGATGCACGCCGCGTCGCGCACGCGCAGTGCATGCGTATGCGTACGCGCAAGAAAGTGGTATCGATTAAAAAGGGATGGCGAAAATAAGGAAGGTCATGAAACATTTCATATTCTGAATGTTCTAGACTAGAGTGTAGATGAAATTTGATTATCTTTTATTACTACTTAGTTACTTAGTTATTTACTAAGTTGATGAAAGAACATCTGTTTAAACCAAAGGTCGACTGGCAGAGAATGCTTATAGCATTAAGTCCACCTTTTGTACAAGTAAAGTGTAAATAAATTAATAAATAAACATCAAAATAATACATTTATATACGCAGCAATAATATAACATGTGTAAGACAGTTTTAAAAACATGATACCACAAAACAAAAAGCTATTATTCATAGTAATTAGTAACAACAGAAATGCAAATAAAGTTTACAATCGTAGTACACGCGACAGCCCTAGTGGACATTAGTTTTCCACAGACATCGTTAGCGGCTAGCTAGATGATCCCGTGGGACGTAATGAGGTGCCTGATTCGATTCTAACTGTGTCTTTTATGTAATCTTTATGGACTGTGAGTACTATGACTGGCAAACGCTCCTAACTCCGCCTCCGTGGTGTAACTGTAAACAACTATCGTAAATAACCCAAAACTTTAACTTCAAATGTGCTATCTGTTATGAAGTTTTAACCGACTTCAAAAAAGGAGGAGGTTCTCAATTCGACTGTATTTTTTTTCTTTTTATGTTTGTTACCTCAGAACTTTGAACTGGGCGAACCGATTTTGATGATTCTTTTTTTAATCGAAAGCTGGTGCTTGTCGTGTGGTCCCACATAAATTTGAGCGAGATCTGAGAATGGCATCCATGTCAAAAGCATATAAGTCTTAAATTTGTATTAAGTATGTGCGCGATAAATGGACGAATAACTCAGTATCACGCCAACCGATTTCGATGATTCTTTTTTTATTGGATGTACTTCATTTGAAGTCAGTTCTTTTTTGTTAAAATTTTAGATTATTATGCATGAAATATATGAGTCGTTAACTGAGTTATGTCATTTGTAATTTTCAAAAATGTAGAGAAGTGCATCGAATATTTTGTCATGACATCACAAACAATCAAGACTGGAAAATAATAAATGTGTTTGTTACAACGCGGTCAAATCAATGTTTACCGCGACTGGGATTCGAACTTAGGACCCCTCGCTCAGTTAACAGTATCACCAATGAGTTACAGACCAACTACCCTATCTATCCAAAACTATATTTCATTGAATATCGCTTGATGTATTTAGTTTTTGGATGGATAGGTACAAGCATGATACAAGCTACACACATTCTGCAATCTATAGTCAGATTATGCGTAAATTAATGGAAATTATTTAAATCACATGCAAGCCAACATTAATGATAGCTTTACAGAAGTACAGACAACAGAATCATCAAGGTGTGTCAATGTATGCATTCCATTGACCTACTTGTTGAAGTGATTAAAATTTAATTACACTTTGAACAGATTAGTTTCGCAACTCATACGTTTTGTTGTATTTAAAACGTCAAGCTTACAAACTGGATGCTTATAAACTACATTCCTGTCTCTACGTATATTGGAGCTTGTCATTAATCTTAGGTCCCAGGTACTTTAAGGTCAAAATCGCGATTCTTACTGGCTTTAATTCATTAACCAAGCACGTTAGGTACAACGTTAGGCACGTTAGGAAACCAAGATAAGTATAATACTCTACCACGATATTCCAGTGGGGATTTGTGGAAGGATTTTTTCATGTTTTAGTCAGGCAAAAAGGGTGGTAGCATTTAGCAGTCGATTAGGTCACCCATTCTTCATGGGATTTGGGTTAGTATTCTAAGCCGCCTCTATACCTACGGCTAAAAATGCAGTCCTTAGGCCTTTGATATGGCTTAACGAAGAAATAAGTTATTGAATAGTCTATTTTTTATTGTTTTCTTTTTATACACAAAACCTAGTTAAATAACATTATTTTATTAAAAAGTAGCATAAAATTATAGTAATGGGTTTGAACTTTTAAAAGACATAACTTCGTTTTAACTTTTAAAACACACTATCTTGTTTTTATGGTAGTTTAAAAGGAATGTTAGGAAGTAAAGACTTATCAGTTCATTAGATATTGCGTTGCGTAATTCTCGTAACATGTTCATATGGGTAGCAAACCCACTAATGGCAAAATGGCGTAACTCATGTAAATAGAGCTTGGATAATAATTTCCGCTTTCTACTGGGAGCGAATGTCTCCAACAAGAACGTAGATAGCCCATCAAAAGGATCATATCATAGCCGACCTGGCGGAACCACTTTCTCTACGCAGTTAATTTTACGATCAAAGTGAAATAAACTGCTGTTGCCTAAAGGGCCTACTAACATGCCATATCAAGTAGTAGAATATTATGACATGGAAATAATCTATGTTTAATATAAGCATTGAAATTGTAGGCACAATGTGTTTCATTTCGATGTTTTTTTGTTTACTTTTTCGGTCATCCAAAGAATCATTGTAAAGGTCAATATTAAAAACCGGTGTGACTGCAGGCTTCTTGTCGGTGTTGCAATACTCATCTTAATTACATGTTGCTGTAGTGGTACATAACACAGAAATCGTTCGCAGCTGCGCCGTGAGAATAACAAAAATAACGAATGAAATATTGCACTAGGTTCCACCCGTTGATGAGTTGTACATAACACAGAAATCGTTCGCGGCTGTGCCGTGAGAATAACAGCAATATCGAATGAAATATTGCACCAGGTTCCACCCATTGAAGGTGGCCGGGTTTTGTACTCTGTACCATTAAGTATCCGATTATTAGTATCCGATTTGCCCTCCTAGAATCAACCAAAAAAAAATTTTACCTGTGTCGGTCACAAAATCGAAGAGCCAGTAATAAGTGATTTTCAACGTTCTCTTCTTGGCTTGTGTTGTGGTCGTCCATGGGTGTTGGCAACCATTTACGATCGGACCCTTATGATATAGAGTGTTTCACTTAATAGTTCTCTTCGCTACCTTAAAAGGTATGATGCCACCGCTATATCTGCATTCTAACGCGTTGATTAGAGCGCTAAAAGTGGTATGGCAGTTTTAATGCCATTACACGTAAGCGATAATTCGGATGGCCGTTACTTCGATACATCTAAGGGTTTTTAATTTTCAATTATGTTGGCCACATCTACGTCTAACGCATAAAGCAAGGCACATTCTGGCCTTGTGCATTTATTTAGTAGTAACACTGCCTGCGAAGCGAGGGGTCTCGGGTCCGATTCCCGACCGGGGCAGATATTTATGTGACAGATAAATATTTGTATGGGGGCTATGGATGTGTAAGCGATGGCCACTGACCTGTTCAGTGGGCGTGGGCGGCGCGGCTGTGTGCGGCGGCACGGACTGCACGGGGCGCGCGGGCCGCGCCGCGGCGCGCTGCAGCGACGCGCGCTTCACCGAAACCATCAACCATACGTCCTCCACGCGCTGGGACACCTGCACACACACACACACATACATACACACATACACATATATCACACACACACACACACATACACACGCACTCTCAGTGGAAAAAAAGCATAAGTCATCTTACGTTTAACTTTAGTTATTAATACGATTGGAAAGAGGGATAAAAGCTGCATATGCTCAATTTTTTTTCAAATTTTTATCTTTAATATTGACGGTTTAGGGCAAGAAATCGTAATGTCCTTTGACTAGTTACTGATATTTGAACAGTTTTTTGCTCTCCTGTAAAATTGCAATTTTCATCTTATGCCTTTTTTCCACTGAAGGTGCGATACCGCATTTTGTATTATACTTACTACCTACATACATTACATATCCAGAATTTCGTCTTGTCGACGGTCTCAAGCTTACAGGCGGATTGGAATAGCTTGAGTTGACGAGATGTAAGCTTTCTCTACGTATTTTAACATCTGCGTAATGGAGAATGTTCTGAAATTTTTTAATACCTGCGGTTGTTTTTTGTTACAAAGCACGCCTGCCAACTACACAGTTCGTCCATAGTTCGATTCACACGTAATTTCCTACCACGCATTGTAAACTGTGAAATACATTAGGTAAATTATTACATAGGGTCCATCAAAAGGCGGGTCCATCAATACCTTCTAGACAACGCGTTGATAACGCCCTTGTAATTCACACAGGCGGCAGTGATCACTTACCATCAAATTACCCACATATACTTGTTTGCATATGAAAACCTTACCTAACCAGCGCCTACCAGCCAGTACCGGCACCTAAGGGAACATACCAAAACCACGTGCCTCATTTAGGGGGGGGAGGGGGGTCTTCAAAACACCACGATTGGTCACAGAGGGGAGGGGGGGGGGGGGTTTAGGTTTTTGTCACGTAGTCAATATTTTAGCAACCATTGCGCCACAAAGTCGTTAAATATAAGCAAAATTATTATTTTTTAACTCTGTTTTTGCAAAAAAGTATTGAAAACCGTATTTATCAATTACCACGTGAAAACTAGGGGGGAGGGGGGGGGTCTTCTCATATACTACGGATGGTCACGAAGGGGGGGGGAGGGGGGTAAAATGTTGGAAAAAATGGGTTACGTGGTTTTGGTATGTTCCCTAACCTGCCCAACGTACCTGAGTGACGAGCGCCCTGGTCTCCTGCGTGGCGGACTGCATGAGCATCTCCCGGAAGTCCTCAGGCGCGTTGAGGCCGAAGCTCTTGGCATCCTCCAGCAGCTTCTCCACGGCCACCAGCCCGCCCTCGCCCGCCAGCAGCTCCACGCCCGTCGCGCACCACTCGTTAGCCTGGAGAATATGGCTTTGGTATCTAATTGACTATTTATTTTACTTTGGTATCTGATTGACTTAATGCGACAACATGCATATTATTCAACACGACGAAACTGTGCGTGAATTGTTCCAAAGCTATCCTTACTTTTGATATTATTGTTTGTTTGCACACACGCAAGTGCCCTAGGATTTTATGTGCTTACCAGTTCGTAAACAGTTTATCCCAATGATCTTAGAGAAAAAGAGGAAGATCATTGCTTTTGCCCATAACAGTTCGAACTTCTTAAGAACGTAGTCAAGTGATTAAGTACTCTGTGAACGTAGTCTTTAAGTACTCTGTGTTTTTTAGCGTTCACAGGGAGAATCATTGTCAAATAGTGTTTAAGTACTCTGTGGTCCGCGGTACAACCGCTATTGGTTGACACCATGGACAATAGAGTAGAAAGAGGGCCATCTCTGTGTATGAAGTGTCCGTAAAAACGCGTCCAATTACAGGTGGCGCTGCAGTGCGGTCTACAATGTTCTGCTATGGTCAACTATGTTCGAATACCTATTTTTCAGACACTAGCGCCATTCATTACGGGTAGCGCTGCGGTACACTAAGCACTAGGCATAATTTAGCAAACTTCATTCCGTCTACAACAGCTATGTTCATATCGGTATTTCTCAGACACTAGCGCCATTCTGGAATGGCCATTATTATAACCACTATTTTCAGTAAACAGCTGGACACTTTTTCAACTTTCCCTTCAAGAGATGGCCCTCCTTCTACTCTATCCTCCATGGTTGACACTTTATGGTCGTAGCAGACATATCAACTCGTAAACGGAACGTAAACGTATCAACTCTTGTATGTCAGTATTCTTTGTATGAAACTCCCTACTGTAAAGCACACTTATCGGATCCGTAACGTAATCGCCTCGCCTCGAGACAAGCTTACGGTGCGTGGACGACTTGCCGTACCCGCGCTTACGTCTCACCGTACGCTATCCGTCGACTTTCCGTTTCCTCGTGCACGGTCGCACGCCCCGCGCCGCGGCTACCGCTGCGTCGGCGAACTGCTGTCATTCATTCCGTCAACCAGCGGCCGGCGAGCCGTAAGCGCGGCGTCGCCTAGCCGTAGCCGAGCTTACGTTAGGTTGACGGCGAGGCGATCCGGTGCCGATCCCTTTCCGAGTTGATATGTGCGCTACGACCATTAGATTGATACTTTATGTCAATGAGGCTGAAATTGAAGCTGAAAAAAAATCTATTGACCTTAAAAAAATGTATCACCTTATCTATCCTGTCCATCAGTTCCCTGGCCTTCGTCAGCAGCAAGTTTCGTTTCTGAATCTTATCTATTAGTAAAGCACTCGTTCGTCTCAGCTCCTCGCATTTCGATTCTATGTGGTCCACTGAGCTCAAAGGGTCCTTCATTAGGGTTTCACCTAAAAAAGAAACAATTACGAGATGTTGAGTTGATTGAAAAAGGTAAAAAGAATAGAAATTTGAATTGAGAAAAATGCTTTGGAGTGTACTACAGGTCTACAGTTAGTTCACTTGAGTGCACTAGAGTACCGAGTATAGTATTACTACATACCTACAATGTAGTAACATAGGTACTACCTAGAATAAAGAGACAAATTACAAAGGACGGTGATACTTTGACTTTTTTCTTAATTATTAGATATCAATAGTGAAACCACTAAACCACTAAATAATAAATAACGCTTCACACTCATAGCCCCACACTAGGATTCCCTGTGTCGTGGGTGCCATGGACAACACACAAGACAAGGACATTCACACCCAGACCAAGAACCGAAATTCAAACTCATCATTCAAATTTCCGCCTCGCTGGGAATCGAACCCAGGACCCTTAGCGCGGCGATCCGGCATGGTGACCATTGCGCCACGCGGGTCATCAAATAAAAAACACTAAACTAAAAATATCATTACAGTGCCAATAGTGAAACTATATTTTAAGGTCTAAAGCCTAATCTTACCGTCTTCTATAACAGATGATGCGGTATCTAGATCACAGTTGCATAGTTTTTCAAAGTCATTTGCTTCCAATATGAGAGAATCCACTCGAATCGCCGTCTCACCCACCTCTGTCATATCGCACGCTGTCTTTAGATGCAGATCTAAAGTCGCCTGGGTAAAATCATAAAAATTAAATAAGCAATGTGTGTAATACAAAGCAAATTTAATTATTTTTGATTTATGAACATTAAACTAAAAATTTATATTAAATTTAAAAGTATTTTTTTTATTTTATTTCAAAACTAACAGGTCTAAAATATTATTACAGTTATTTAAGACTATTATTGATTGAATAATGACGAATAATAATGTTTAAGTTAGTTTAACACAACTTGGTATATAATATGTAACCTGATATTCAGAAACCTATCTAATGAACGCAGTGTTTAAGTAGGATGTAGGTACCTACCCAAAAAAACGAAATGATTAACTACTCTGTGTCTAATGCGAGAAAAATTAAACCCGGCAAGTGTCAGGCCACGTGCAATGTAGGGTTCCGAGTAGTAAGTTTATCGACTATTACTCATTATAATAACATACCCGTGACAGTTTTCCTTGTAAATTCATCATATAACTTATTTTTGAGAATTTTTTCACTTGTCCAATTCCAAAAAACCAAATATTTCGCAAACGGACACCTAGTTCCAAACATGGTTTTAGAAGACCCATAATATTATTTTTGGAAGACACACACAGACACAGACGACAAATAAAAAAATCATCCTTGTAGTAAACAGTGTTTTTCAATATTTTAGTCCATGATTGTGGATTTTTAATAAATATGTACAATATATAATACATATATGCCATATATTTAATAGTATCAGGCGTTACTTTGCGGAAATCCATTGTTATTATGTTAGTATTGTTGGATTGATGCAAAGTAGACTAATACTAACTTAATATATGCCATGCCAAATTACAGCTTTCTAACACTAAGGATCTCGGCGCTTTGCTTCGGACAGACGGACGGACGGACACGACGAAACTATAAGGGTTCCGAAGTCTTTGGAACCCTAAAAACGATTTCTTGTTAGTTGAAGCCTATAAATAATTTTTCTTTGTTTAAATTTTGAAAAAAAAACATTCGAGATACCACATACCACAGATATAAGTAATCATGTACACTACTGACCTCTTTCACACCAAGTTCAGAGTAAGATTTTTGAAAAATCCTAAATCAGATTCAGTAAATATTATAATTTCAGTCAAAACACAAACATGTCAGTTAGCTATATCAATTACATACCTACGTGGACCTATGAATTAAATATTTTGAATCACAAAATTTAATTGTACTTACATTAAATACTGGCGATAAATAAAAAAAATATAAATGACGTACGTCATACTCATAAATCATAATATTGACAACTGTCAATCAACTCCTATGTATTTTAATTAATATGCCGGTGTCATGTGATATTAATAAGTTTTGCTGTGTTTAAAGATAGTAGAAACTAATTTAAATTTCACAATGACTGTGGATATGATGTGCAACTTTCGAAAATGTAGAAGACCACTTACAAATCAAGCCTGGGTAACTACATGTTCACACGCATTTTGCGTCGAGCACGGCAAGCGAGAATTTAAAAGAAATGCAGAAAACTCATTGACGTGTCCAGCATGTGGAACTGAGCTTCGTGACAAATTCGATGTGATTCAAGCCGATCTCAAACCTTGTGAAACGTTCAAATCGATAGTTTTAGCAGGTATGAAACCAGATATGATTATGGACATCGCCATGAGGGCGATGTCGTTTTGGTCTTACCAAGTGGAACAGGAAACTCTTTACCAAGAGAATCTGGCGAAACATTCAAGAGAAAAACTTCAGTGTTTAGAAGAAATAAACACATTAAACGTGCAAAAATTAAAAGCGGAACTAGAGACATGCAAACGAAAAATAGTTTCGCTGCAAACTGAATTCAATAACAAAAGAAAACAGGCAGAGGATTTGACAGCGCGATTGGAAGATCAAACGAGAAAAATACAAAAATTATCGTTCCAGCTCGATGCACAGAAGAGGAAAGACATTCGCAATAATTTCGAAGACAATCACGGTAATCAGGAGACATGTATGGACATATCGAATTTATTAGGCAAAAGGGCGGCTTCGGAAGCTTTCGTTTTCAAGCCAATGAAAGAAACGCACGAACCACATCGAATCTGTTCCCCCAAGACGCCAGTATTCGATTTCCGGCACAAAAATAAAAACCAAATATTTCAATTTCGACCCGTGCCCTCTTAACGTTAAGGATATGATATTAAGAATGTAATTATACTATTAAGATAATTACCTGCATTTGTTTAAAATTTAATAAAAACGTCCGAAATTTCAGCCAATGATTTAATTTCGTAGAATGCTTTTGCCAGAAATTATCGAATTGTCTTTCAGTCTCTTCAAGTTGCACCAGTAATCTGCAAATAATGTGGTAAATAACAGGTATTTTATTGATCGTTGCAGTCGGAATGTGCTATTACATTTCAAATGAACATTTCGTGTAAGCTTGAGAGGATAGTATTGCGTAGATACCGAGAGAGTTACAAAACCGTTACCTTTCTACAGCAGCCACATGGCTTATAATATTATAAGTAAGATTTGGTTTTCGCACTTGCGCCAGCAACTCTTCGCCTTGTGTTGTTGCTGACGATAGTTCAGTTTTTAAAGCTTTATACCTGTAAACAAAAATATTATATGTAAATTCTTAACAATTCATTGACTATTTAACAAATCTTTTCATAATTTTTAAGCATAATTGATCTAAGACTTTATTTGTGTAGTAAGAAACATGCTTTTATGTTGTTTAATTATATTCCAGGAGAATAACAATTACAAACGCAATACACGCGAATTGGAGGTATTCAATCACAAACACTCTTCTCTAGTTCGAGTTACAGTTCTCTAGAACAAACATCTCTCACACAAACGATTGTTTCAACTGTGAATCAAATCTGGGACTCCTCGCTCTGTCGACCAGATTAACTGTGCAACAGTGACGTCTAGTAAAATCGCTAAAGATTCGAAGCTATAGACACCGGTTGTAGAACGCCTGATCACCGTGTTCACAATACATTGGTATAAAATAGATCCTTGCTCTGTATTGTCTGTATTGTACTCTGGTAGCAAACTCTGGTAACTAAGAAAATAGTAAAGAAACCACCAATGTACAAGTATCGGCTCTACACTTCCATAGGAATGTCGCAGGGAAATCACTCATCGGTAAAAACCGATGAAGGTTTTCCGGATATTTCCATAAAAAAATATGGAAATATCCGGTAAACGAGCTAACGATCCACCTTAGTGTAAGATTGTAAGTGGCTACCGTCGCCCATGAACATCAGCAACAACAAAGAAAGAACTAGCTCTCAAGCCCCCAGCCGGAGCACGACAAATCAAATTAAATTGGTTAATTTAAGTTTCATCCATACGGTACCTAGTTTCTTGACAGTCTAATAAATCTTTGGTTTGTGTAGGATCGTTTCCCATATCGCAGTCCACAATCTCGTGCATGAAATCGTCGAGTTTCGTCGAAATTTCTTTCATTAACGTTGAAAATCTTTCTAAAGCCTGAAACAAAAATAATTCCAAGTTAAAACATAACCTATTACTTTAATAAAGGAAAGTTGGCAAGTATAATCTCAGTATTTCATAAGGCGATCAGCTCATTATGAAATTCCCAATAAATCCACAATAAGTGTTTCAGTGCGCAAGAATAAATCATCATTGAATACATTTTTATTGATTTTATATACTTACGTAATGCGAAACTCTATAAAATAAAGGTAATCTGTTACTGGGCATGCAGTCGGACAGTCCATCTGGCGATAATATTTTCAGTAGCCGACAAATTATTGGACGGTAAAAGTTGCTATCTCTGTAGCTGTATTCCCGGAGCGCTATGACATGGGTTTCTTCACAAAAGGTGTAAAAAGAGTTCTCCTTCAGGGCCGGCGTTGCATTGGCGATTCCTCTGGTATTGCACATGTCCATAGGCGACGGTAACCACTTACCATCAGGTGGCCCGTATGCTTTTTCGTCAGTCCTTCAGGCTATAAAAAACAAGCTATGGTATCATTGCCAGAAATAAATTAAACAGAAAACATACTATCCGTTGCTGAATCCACTCCGAATGTGAGTAATGTAGCTCGCCGCCCAGGTCTGGCGTCAGCTGCGACCGGTCGAAGTGTTCATACAGCTCCTCTAGCGTGGAGCACACTAGGACCCGGAACCGGAACTCTTCCTTGAACAGCTTGCTGCTCACTTCAGATAGCGCCTTCTGGAGGAAGCTGGCTGGACGCAGCACGTACACCGCGTGGATCACGCCGGGGAAAAACTCCTGGAAAAGAGAAGAAGTCAGAGAAGAATAAAATAAAAAAGAATGAGTTGAATGTTCTCATGAAATACATTTGTGAAGAACATATTCTATAGAGCTAAGTTTAATGAATTTGTAGTCACAAATTGGCCGGTTGTATTACAGCTAAATTCAACTAGTTCTATGACATAGGTAGGCACGGGGCCTATCCTTCCTTCTGAAATCATTGTACTGACATTAAATGTCCCGTGGTACTGACAACTTAATTGTTTAAGTAGGTATACTTACAGATATCCTAAGTAACGCAGCCTTTACAGAGTTCCATCTATCCTTTCTTCGATCTATTATAATATGAAAACCCATTTCAGCTTCTAGTAACCTGAAACAGAACATTATTTTCTATCATCAGTTGCGTTAATAACTATACATAATTTACACTTATTGTTAGTATAAAAAGTCAATGGCATTAAAGTAATACATTGAGATGAGAGCATACATCGTGGTTCAAGTGTAATCATGTATCATTTTAGTTCAGTTCCGCTCTGATAAACTGGCACGCGTTTAATCATGGCTATGTTGTATTAACGCCTTGCACTACAAATAGGGTTGGCAACTGAGTCAGCGGCATGTTGTACCGGGTTCGGTCGAATCCGGTCCACTCCCGCTGACATTGCACACCCCACACATAAATCGGCCGGGTCCTCTAGGACCCGCCCCTAGTCCGCGTGAAGCTGTAAAGGCCATTAGGGCCAACAGCAACCTATCATTCGAAAAAAAAAAAAAAACTGTCCAGACTGTTAGCTTTCTGTTCGGCTTTTTGATTTACCAGAGCACAAAACTATTCTAGTGACAAGAGGCGGAAAGTGTGACAACCCTAGAACAGCTTGATATTGATATTTTTTTTAGAAGAACCACTTTTAAAAGAAGTAAAAGATGACCATCTTGCTCGTAAACAATCTGGATTTTGGTAACCCTAACTACAAACTACATGCCGAGTTCATACACCATTTCGATTATACCGCATATATGACACTGTTTTTATAGCAATTTACAAGGAATGTTTATTGTCTTCCAGTACCGATGAAATGTGTCTTTGATTGTTTCGTTACGGCATGTCTACTTGATTGTTTACGATTTACTATAAAAACCGGTCAATATTGCGCGTGCTATTGAATTAAAATTACAGTCGTGAGGTCAGTCACGGTTTAATGACGTAGGAAACTCTTTGAAAAAAAAAACTAAAAAAAAAGAATTAATGAAAACGTTTCATTATACAAAGAATCTTTGTAATAAATAATATTACTGAGTAATTCGAAGAGTAAAAGATTCAATTTTGTTTTTTGTATGTACAACTACAAACTTATATTCTTCAACAATTGGCTCTAGAGTCTAGGCCTTCACAAACAACATAATAAAGAGCTCAAAGATTGCATGGCATTGTTGAACTGATCGACTTATGTATGAAGCCATACACGTAAAACTGCGCGCAACACTCTTTCATTCGTTTGAAATAAAAATTCACAAACATTTTTGAAAAACATGCCACAGAAAGACAACATTACTGTGATTCAAAGTGAGCTGTGACTCAATTATAACTGATATAACGCATGGGCAATGGGCATGAGTTTAAGTTTAACCTACTTTTCACCATTGATAGTGACGCTCCATTTATTACCATGATATCATAGTAAGCAAGTTGTTATTCCAGAGCGATACTCGTTAAACCGTGGTTAAACCGCTTCGTTGAAAGAGTTTTTTTATTGATAGCAGTAAATTGCAAAGATAAAGGTATTGCCCGCGCAATAAAATAGATAAAGAACGGTTATTGATTCAATACTTAACGGCCAACAAGATTATTAGAAAAACACTGATAAAACAGTTGACCTATATTTTTTCCTCGAGAGCGAAATCTACGTAAAAATAACCGGCTACTGTAATCAATGATATTATAAGTAAAAGAGGACTGTAATAATGTCCTTAAATCCAAGCTTACCCTAAAGCAGCTTACGGTCCTAAGTCTGCTTTAGGTTGGTTATTTTTACATCGACATTTCCTGCATGAAGTAATCGATTTTAATGTTTTTAATATACATTTTGAAAAAAAAAATGTAGCCAGAACATTCTGATGGTTGCAAATACTTGCCAGAAGAGTATAAAGGGTGAATTTTTCAAGTGGGCGTGGATGGATAAATTCAAAACTATGAGGAATAGCGAAAAGTGGTCAAAGGAGTCTTTGGGGAGGAAAACCAAAACTAAATAATTACATTTTTGAAAAATCTATATTATTAGCCAGAAATCGAACCCGTTGAATTTGCTGCCTCATGAAAATTATTATTTTTTGTAGGGTAACACTGTATATCATCTAAGTATGTAAATTACTCAGTAGTTCTCTCAGGGGTCTCGGGGATCATCCCGAATATTTCACTATTTTTGGCGTTTACTTTATAGTTTACGTATTAGTAACCAGTAGTGTTTGATATAACATAGATGATAATAAGTTAACTTAATAGGTAACCAACTGCACATTGGAAAGAGTTATAAAATGTGAAATTGGAGATAAAGCATAATTATCGTTTTCACTGATTCAGCGATGTCCTGTTTACCTGTTTACCTGTAAACGGATGCACTAAGACTAATAAATGATTTTATTGCCATTCAGTATCAGCCTTTCTCGATTCATGCACGAAAAACCTTTATTTAGGTCGCGTAAACTAATGGCTTTATGGCGCTTGTCATTGTCGCTTGAGAAATGAAGGAATTTTTACTTTTTTAACTGAAGGCATAGCAGTCGTTTAGGGTTTTTATATCGTTCCAAATATTACACAAGATTTGAATTACTTAAAAAACTGTTGTTTTTTTTATATATATTATAGTAATTTAATTATTGAACAACAATTTTACGAACCATAAAGTATTAGCTCCAGCAGAAAACTGCTTCTATCGATGATGATCTTCTTTCATTTATCGGTAACACGTTCACGCAAATAAATATAAAGCTTCATACTCATAGCCCCGCACTAGGATTTCCTGTGTCGTGGGTGCCATGGACAACACACAAGACAAGGACATTCACACCCAGACCGAGAACAGAAATTCAAACTCATCATTTAAACCGCCTCGCTGGGAATCGAACCCATGAACCTTGGCGCGGCGATCCGGCATGGTAACCGTTGCGCCACGCAGGTCGTTAAAATGGAAACAAGTATTAAATCTTGCGTAATGTTTGGGACACAACACAAACACAAATAAATTAAAGCATAAAGCTTGTACTCACGAAGGCACAGAGGTGAGGTAAAGCAGCAGCCGGCGGTATTCAGAGGCGGAGAGCGCGTGGAAGTTGTTGTTGTCGGGGAAGGTGATGAGCGGGCGGTGGTCCCGCGCCAGGCCGCCCGTCGCCAGCGCGTACTGCGGCAACAGCAGCTCCCCCACGCTCCGCCCTTCGTCATTCTCGCTTCCGCAACCGTCGCATTCTGCTTCTGGAAACATACGGTAGCAAGTTACAGAGGAAACAATCCGCACTGTAGCACCGTGGAGTATGCTAGGCCTCCTCAAAAGGAGAGACTCGAGCTCAGTAGGGGGCCGTGAATGGGTTGAAGCGAGAAGCCAATTTCTATTGTACATTCAACTAGTTTATAATGCAGTGTTTAATGGCTCTTGTGTCACATCTATTTCTGCGTAGGTTAGATAATCTTACTTGTGTCGATTTAAATTGTTAATTAATACCATTATTACTATTATTATTTCTCCTTGGGGTTCGCCTGGATAGCTACCACCCTCGAGCATGAGTCAGCCGCCAAGTGTCTCGTCATGTTCCGGCTTGGGGCTTGAGAGCCAGTTCTTTCTCTCTTTTTCTTCTCTCTTTCTTGGCCGGCAACGCATCAGTGATACCTTTGGTTTTGCTGATGTCCATGGGCGACGATAGCCACTTACCATCAGGTGGATCGTCAGCTCGTTTGCCGGCTATTTCCATAAAAAAGTGTCTAATCTTAAGGAACATATTCTTATATGATAAAAATGTTATTTTAATTTTTAAAACAAAACATCCTATCTAATAGCTACTGAGATGATATTGTTCCTCGTCAGCTCTTCTACTGTCTGTCGAATAGTTCGAGGTGAAATATGCGGTCTTGAATGGAATGTCTGTGATGCTGAACAATAATTCGGGAAATTGGAACACGGCAATGCAGGCATCACAGTTATAGCTACAAATAAAAGCTGAACTACTCCACTTAATAGCTTTGTATGGGCTCGATATTTTCCTAAAAACGAGTGGTTGTTAAACAAAAATGCCTAATTACGAATATACTAAACATAATTGCACTTGGAAACAAGTTTATTTTTGTTTTTTGGCCTGCAATGCGCCAATCAGTAACGCGACTATTACAGATATCCTGGTGCGCCCGGGCGATAGAGAATAATAGAGATGATTAAAGAGGTGCCCGTCTTCTTTGCCTGAATTTCACATTAAAAATGTATTTAAATGAATAAATATTCCAGTGTCAGAAACCAGCATTATAACCAGCATAAGTCAGTAAGGTGACGTTCACTTGGAGTTCAATACAATCAGCGTCTGACTTGTTTGAAGAGGCCTAGAGAATTCTCCACTACATTTCTACAGTGAAGATTAGTCTCCGGATTAGTGGCCCAACCAACTGTTAGAATTTATTTGATTCCTTGATCCCATCCATCAATTATCAATAACCTAATAGGTAATTCTCGATTCTTCCATAGATTTATATTTGTCGTCAAGCAATGAGCTTCTAACTCTGAGCAGAGATATCAGTGCTAAAAACCTCTACTCTACTCTACTCTGAATTTTTAGGGAACTTCTTAAAACCATCATCATAAAAGAAAAAGCTATCAGGAAGGATAATAAAACAGCGACAGGAATTAATTGGATTATCTCTGTCTTGGGAAATGCGGAAAAGGAAATCCTCACCAACGAATTAATTGGATGTCACGGTAGAATGTTTAATTAATTTGTACCTATTGATAAAAACCGTGTTAATGATGAAATAATGCCTCCTGATTGATGGTAAGTTGTTATTTATTTATTTAATCTGTATTATGCTTTAGACAGATGGTATAAAAGGCGAGCTTAATGTTAAGAGCATTCTCTACCAGCCAACCTTTGGGCAGAGAAGAAATCAGCGATGGCGGGATTTAGATAATAGTAAGTACCTACATGATTATGAGTTAAATATAATTATATAACGTTATCTCAGTAGTCAGTATACAAGCGCATCGTGAATGCGCAGTTTTGGCGGGCAAGAAGGAAACAGGGATTCTGGTTTTTGAAGAATGTAGCTTTCTGATGTTGCAATAGTTAAAGGTGAAAACTATTCTAGAAAGAGGGTAGCTGATTAGGCAGTCAAAAATTATCAGACTTACTTGCAGTGAGTGGTACAGACTACAGAGCCTGGCGAGGGTACGGTAGCAACTTTTAAGAGGGATGAGACGATATTGATTTCTACGCTAGTCACCAGGGTATGACTTATAATGTAAGGGTAAGTAAGTAAGAGCAATGGAGGTTTTCAAAGTCAAAGTCAAAGTCAAAATATTTTATTCATATAGGTATCATTGATACACTTATGCACGTCATTTTTTGGCTTTTCGGAAGGTGCTTTGTCATGGAGGAGAAGAAAAGCCTAAAGAAACTCCTCAGCACATCTTTTAAAAAAAAATATTACATCAAAGATATTATCGTTTGCTCCGGTACACAACGATGTATATAGGTAGTACTTCATAATGAGTAGAGTGTAATGTGTATGTACCCACTTTTATATTAATTTAAAATAAATAGGTTTACATACAGAACTTTGTAATTAACTCTCCCACTCTTTTACATGTAAAAAAGATAAAACAGGTCTTTCAAAGCGAAGTTCTCCCAGACGAACGTTAAATGAAATTTTATCAATGTGTGCCGAAGTTGTCGAGGGCTGTTGGCACCTGCAATCTGCGTAACGAGGTGACTTTTTCAACACTTTTCCACTTTTACTCGTTTCATTTTACCATAAAGCATTTTGCATTCACTTTCACTGTTTGCTAAAAGCTAAACTTTTATTTTTCATGTTTTGGATAGAAGACAGCAAATTATTTGATAAGGTAACCAATTATAAGGTATTTAATAAGGTACATTGCGTTAATTATTATTTACTTACTCCTTCATTCATACCTACCTTTCTTTTTATGGCATTAACATCGCCCTAACGACGCAGACCTCAATCGATCTTTCTAATTCCAACATTAAAAACGGTTCCATTCCGTGAGAAATGGCTTTCTTTTCTGACATCAAGCAAATTACACCAATTTGACTTCTTGATTCGAATTTTATCAACTCTCCATGTTTGGGTACAAAAGCAGAAATCGCATGTTTTATTGTCATTAATCTGTGCCCAAAGTTCACGACGTACGCAGAACAAATTATTAGGTCGAGACAACAACCTAATTGCGTATTCATGTCTTGACACAAAAATGTGCTGGAACACTCTGTTACGATTAACCTAAATGGAAATCTTATTACTGGAGAATGTCTTTCGGGAGAGAACACAAGACTATTACTACTATTAGGTCCTTTTCCTCTGTTTGTTGAACTTGCAACTTTTCTTTTAGAGAGTGACTTTTCCATTAGTTAAATTGTTTCGTTCCAATGTGATGGAACGTGAGGTTTTGTTTTAGTAAGGTTCATTCTGACCCTTTAGCTGTCCACAGGGCTCGTGCATTCTTGTAATTAAGATGGTCTGTAGCTGCACCCTTTTCCGCCTTGCTACTAATGCGGATTATTGGATGGTGAATTTAGGTACACGATGCGTGTTCTCTGAGTACATTATTTAGCAGGGTTCTTCATGAAGTAACTTTTGCCCCAATCTTTTTTCAAGGCTTGAGACAGCTTAAACTGTTAACCGGTCGGTGGTCTGAAACCATCTAACTTGCCGTTGTTTTATAATTATGTTTAATTTTATTATATATTTACGAATGTTCTGTATTAATCTGTTCAGCCTTACTAGTATGTTCCGAAAAGTTAGACTAAGTTTAGATATTTTGATTGGAATTGAATTGGATTAGATTTGAAGTTTAGATTGGATGCTTATAGGCAACAATGATATTAGCGTTCCAAAGCACTTAATTTCCTGTTTCCATAGATTCCTCCAATTCGCATGGCTTAGGGATGAATACGTCTGATTCATGTTCGCAACAACAATGTGACAATCGAATACCGAATATCTCTGCGGTCTGTCTATCTATCTGTTATTCACTAGCACAAACATAATCTATGTCTCTTTAATATTAGGTAGCTACAGATCTTATCAATAAAATCTACCCACATTACCCTTGTCCTCATTATATGTACTTATATCGAACAGAAAGCCCAGATAGGAAAGTAGACTGTTGGAATAACTTGGATTTTGCAAGTTATTTCTTAGGTTTAAAGAAACTTTATTCTCATAAGACATAGTCACTTACATGAGAAACACTTATATACACAGTATTAATAATATTGAGTCCGGTGCGGGTAGACATAGATGGTAAGATGCGTGTTCAATACGGTAAGCGGTGGTCCAAGTCAAAAGAGTTTATACAATTATGGATGAGAAATTTTGTACTGTTACTCATGTTGTAATACAAAGTCGAATAATTGATTTTTAAATATGTGAATTGAACTCGCTTCTTTTATGTTGTTTGGCAGACTGTTATATAATTGCGCTCCTACAAAGGATAAGGCGGTTTTTCCATAGTTAGTTCTTGTACAGGGTAGCACGAGATGGTTCGCGCGTCGAGATGCATATTTGAATGAATTTCTTTTTGTAGTGAAAGTAATCTGTGAATGAGTGAGCTTGTGCATTATTTTATATACCAATATACATGTATTGTAGACGTGCAGTTGTTTTATATTCAGTAGACGGGTCTCTTTATATATGGTTTTGGAAGGCGTTAAATAATCATAGTTATATAACAGTTTTATTATCTTATTTTGTAGTGTTTGAATTGGTTTCAAATTAGTTTTAGATGCGCATCCCCATATTTCGATAAGATACAGTAAGTGAGGCTTGACCAAGGAGTTATAGATAAGTGTTCGAACTTGTTTTGGTAAGCACCCAATAATGTTACGCAATGATCCCACCAGAGAAGAGAGTTTTTTTCTTATGTGTTGTATGTGTTCTTTCCAAGACAAGTTGTTATCAAGCATTAATCCAAGGTATTTTTCTTTATTAACTTGACGTTTCTTTGTTATTAAGTTTGAATGAAGTTATTTGTTTGTTATAGTTATTAAGTTTGAATTGCTTACATACCTAGTTCAAAAGGTCAGGTGAAAATAGAATACTGGGACGAGATTTGGCGGTCAGTGTGAGGGCTCTTAGCAGTTCATGGTCGACGTTTCGACCTCCGGAAGATAGAAGCTTGTATTAAAGCAAAGGGAAATTATGCAATAATCACAAATTAAAACAGTTCCTTGTGCAATGACGAAATGTATTATGAATAAAATGACATATTAGTGACTCGCCTCAATGTTACTGATTATCTAGCTTTTCTTAGTGAAGTTGGAGAGAAGTTATCTCCAATATAATTTAATACTTAGGTACGTATTTGTTTCTTTACACTATTTGGTCAACAAAGATGCTGTTACTGCGGAATACGTCGTCCGAGTAATATGGAAACTTGATCACCATCTTACACTCAGGAGAGTTAAAGTTCAACCAACCAATTAGAAGAAAAGTAAATGTATGTGTTAATTCCAAGTAACTAGTTCATTGGATGACCTAATTTGATCTTAATCTAGTTATTTTAATCAGTTCTTCCATCGCTTATAACTGACGTTTAATGTAATTAAATATACGTAAGTTATATAGTGCGGGATATGCGTGACGTACTCAGTTCCGGCTCGAGCAGTTCATTGGCATAGTAGCGATTCTAAGTCATCATCATTATTAACTTAGATCTTCAGTTATATGTGCTTCATTTGTCTAATCGTTTTATTAGTCACTGCGAAATTGTTATTAAACAACCTACATACAGTGAAACCTGGTTAAGAGGGACCTGGATAAGTGAGAAACCTCTATTATTGAGAGTTGCAATGAGGTCCCGGTACTTTTTCATTAAATTACCTCTATTAATGGGACTTTTTGAACCTGGTTAAATGATGTTTGAATTCTAAGACTTTTTCGATATTTACCTCTATAATTGAGACTCTGTAGCTCAAATACCTGTATAAGTGAGACAAATTAATCAGGTTTTAACACGTTTTGACATGTTTGTTTACATACATTTCGCGTCGTCTTTCGCGAATGCTTTGTTTGTCAGTACTATCTCAGGTTTTGACCTAAGAACAAGGAAATAAAAGTGTACAAAATGTCCAAACGTAAATATAAAACGTTATCAGTATCTGAAAAATCTATCAGATTATGATTGTGGAAAGTCGCGTGATGAACTGTGTAGGGAGAATAACATACCAAAGTCAACCCTGTGTAGAATTATTAAAAACAACGAGAAAATTCGGTCTCAGGTCACATTCATATCTACATTAAATTCATAATACCAAAAATACGCATTAAAAATTAACATTTCCACCTCTAAAAATGGAATAACGGCACATTTCGACCTCTGTAAGCGGGGGCCTCTGTAATTGAGACAAATATAATTTTAAACCTGCTTAATTGGAAAACTGGATTATTGGAAACCCTCAATAATTGGTACATATGTCTTGGTCCCTTGAGATCCCAATTAACCAGGTTTCACTGTATTTTATGAATGATTCTTCTCTATACTGTTAAATGTTACAGAGTTAAATAAGTTTACTTTTAGGGATACAACTTCTGATATCAACTTTTTGATATTCTTCACGAAGGATGGTCTTCCTCGTTGATTTACCTGATTTACTAAACCATTAAGTTCCGCAGATGATACCACGTCATGTTTGCAATTTTGATCTCTTTAAAATAAATGTTTTTATGTATACTTAACTTACTTACTTAGTGCTATGGTGCTACACAACGATTCACCCTGATATTTAAAAGGCGAACGCACTAATTTCGTAAAAGACTTCACTGTTTTCTTGAAGACATGACAGACTTCCATATCAAAGGCGGGTAGAACATTGACGCGGCTAATCTATTCCAGTCCTTTGCACTTCGCATAACGAATGGCAAGGGACGTCCGTACCATTAAAATCTAACAGGCACAATTAGGAAAAGTTATGTTTGTAAACATTTGTTTCATTTGCTCGGTAAGGGAACATCGTGAAGAAACCTAGCTGCACATCTGAGACTTCTCCATAATGTTCTCAAAGATGTGTAAAGTCTACCAATTCGCACTTGGCCAGCGCGGCAGCGTGGTAGACTATGGAGTATGGACTATACTCCTCACATTAACACCCGAGCCCAGAAGTGGGACAATTATGGGTTGTTGTGACTTTGACTTTCGACTATAAATTGTGCACATTAGATACAAAAGGATAAAAATAATTTCGTTACAACTTTTGGTCTTAATTTTTTCCGTCTAGCTCCCTTTCGCAACGCGCGATAAGGAACTTCGTTCCAAAATGATACTGGGTTATTTGCCTACACATTTTTACAAGATTGTCGAAAAGTCTCACTACAGAGCCTTCAGTGGACGGCCGTAGCGTGGTTCCGCATAATTGCAGTCTGACGTAGCTATAATACACAGCCTACAGCGTCCTTGAAGACTCAAGTACCGATCGTTGACTTGCCTCATAAATAATAACACCCATAACGTGTTTATACTCTGAATTTCACCCTAAAGGGGAGTAATAATACTATTTCTATGGTAAGTAATTGGCACTTTTGTTTATTTACGAAGCAGGGTCATGGCCTCTTTTCTAAGAACAATAATATCTAACTTATTTATAGCGTGGCTATCCTGTCTTGCAGACATTCGTGGGCGGCTATAACCACTTACCTACTATCAGGTCTGGTCTTCAAGCTGTTAACCCATAATAGAGGAGGGAAACTCAACACTGCTGACATATAAACCCCTTGACCTAATGATTTAATTATTACATTAATAAAGTCAACTTTTTAGCACCTATATAACAAGTATAATAATGTAACGAATTATTTACATACATGAAACATATAATAAATAAACTGAGTAAAAGTGTCAATTTAGTTTTTAGAATAAAAACTTATTTCAACTTATTTCATTTCATTCATTCATTCATTTCATTTCATAGTCAAATGATAGACGCGAGATCATCAGTCATTTAGAGAAAAACTAATTACCATTTTACAAGTTACAACATAACTAGGTATATCGTGTTCACAAGCTCTTAATTCACATCGCTACATATTTTGCCTTATGTAAAGTACATGGGTAATACATTCATTGCGTGCCAGTAAATCTCGCGTGGAACATACAATGTGTAAATCAAAATAAATAAAAACGTCAAATCAATTTTAATAATGCTGATACATGCGTCATACGAAGAACTGATTGGATGAAGCAACAGGACGCGAAGTACATATCACACAATTTAAACGTGTTTAAACAAACGTGGGAAATGTGTGTTAAACATACTGGTGTTATGGAGCACTGAGAAACATTGAAAAGCAATTAAAAGTGTCGATGAGAGTTTGCAGGCTTGACTGCGACTCGACTCTGGCGTTAATAGCTCTCCAGAGTCTCTAGCCTCCCTCGTTCGTCAGGAATTCGTTCGTATAAAAATCCACCTAAACGTAATTCTGTGTGCATATGCTTACGTACTATTATATTTAAAAAACTTTTATCATGGACGAAAAATCAATAACTAATACGATTACAGATTTAAGTCTGTTTTAGGTAGGTGAGTAAAAAAAAATTCCCGAAAATTTGACCTGAGCTTTAGCAAATTGAAAATCAATTGCAATATTTTTCTTTATAATCAGAATGAGAGATTGTTATTTCTTACATACAAGTCACTAACTTGCACGTACCTAAACGACACATCGTTCATCACCGTTTTAATAACTCATCAACTGAAAACCCAATTAAGTATATTGAATTCAATAACAATACATGATCCCAGGTAATGTTCGTTTATTACTATTCACGTGTTTGAAAGTAATAAATTGTAGTCAGTTCGTGTGTACGTATGGGATTTCAAATCGGATTGAAGATCGATTCGAACGAAACTAGGTAATCCGCCAGGTTAAGCTTCCCGACTAACAAAGATTAACAAAACCATGTCACAGTAACCAGCACTTCTATACAGTCATAAGTCGTTTGAACACGCCAATCGAAGACAAAGCATTCCCAGATCTTTTACAGCGTTTTGGGAAGCACTTATTGGGTTAGCTTACTGCAAAATTTTACAAAATATGTACTCCAAATAATAAATTTTAAACAGACCACAGCTTGTCAGAATTATTTTTACTACCGCGCAAAAATTGTTGAATCTGAAAGGGGGCGGACTTTTAGATACAACAATTTTTAAACCCTTTTAAGTTAATAAATTAATGGAAAATATGCTACTAAAAATTCCATGTCCTTCTTAAGGTCCAAAACGCCCAGCAGAGGCCATTTTGAGAAAGACTGGCCTAAACTATTTCGACATTAAATCTGATATATCAAAGAGCGATGGATTTCAGTCAGTATGTTCTTTCTTACATAGTGGTGTTAAACGCTAAAGGTAGAAGTGTGTGAAAGTAGCAGACTAATGAGAGGCTTACGGCTGCTTAGCGATAGGGTAAACGGCCCAATATCCGTGAAATTTTGATATTCGCTGACTTTGCAGGTCTGTTATTTAAAAACTAATAATCTTATTAAAACGAGATATACATGACTTGGTAGGTAATTTATTCTAGTTCTCAGATTATTGTATCGTTTTATATTAAAACAAAGATTTATGCACAATAATTTCAAAAAAACTAAAAATAGGTCATTTGTCCCAGTATCCGTTAGATTTGTACTAGTATTCGGTAAATTGTCCTGGAATCCGGTAAATTTTACCGCGAATTTAAACTCTATTGCTTGACATTAAAGTTCACAGAAATATTGCATTTTTGTCTTAAAACAGGTTTTATACCAATGAATACACGTTAATTTTAATAAAATATACAAAATATATTTAAGACAAATTATACATATATATGAATCACATTATTTTAAGTACTACTTACTGCAATTATTTGTGAAATTGTAAGTATTAGGTCTTTACCTATGAAATTGGAGATTTATATGAATTTATATAAATAATTTTGCCATTTTGATGGCAGTTTGTTTATCCTTTTACTGTAGAAGTCTGCCGGACGGGACGCGATGAAGTCCGCGAAAGCGTTTTGAACTACCTCTCGGGTGTTGAACTTTTTCCCACTTAAAAAATTGTCCAAATTTTGAAAAAAGTAGAAATCTGTTTTGGCAAGGTTCGGTGAGTACGCAGGTGACGGAGAGCAAGAGCAGCTGTAACTCTTGTAGCTTTGCGATGGTCTGTTGTGAAGTGTGAGCTTGCGGTTTGTCGTGGAAAAGCAATGGTGAAGAACGATTGGCCAGTCTTGGTTCTTGAATTGCGAGATTCTCCATCTTTGTTTACAATTCGTGGCAATAGACATCTAACTATTGTGCCATTCGGTAAGAAGCTGTGATGTACAAGTCCGGCACTGGTCCACCAGACAGTTACCATCACCTTCCTAGGAGTAATGTTTTTTAGCGCACTGATTAGGTGCTGTACCCGGGTCCACCCACTGAGACGAAGACTTAGGGTTGTCGTACAAGATCCACTTTTCATCGCAGGTAACAGTTCCATTTAGAATTCCCTCGTTTCTATGATGATTTAATAGTGCTATGCATGCTTCGACGCGCAAGTCTCGCTTTTGGTCGCTTAATGCGTGTGGCACCCACTTATCTAGCTTATTTATCTTTCCGATTTGACGTAAGTGCTTCAATATTGTTTGAAACTAACTCCAAAGCTCGCAGCAAGCTCAGCCATGGATTGAGTTAGATCCACTATCGCCTTCAATTCGTCGTTGTCGACAATGGTTACAAGTCGACCGTGAGGCTCATTCTTCAACTTAAAATTTCCAGATTTAAAACGATTGAATCAATAATGGACCATGTTTATGCAAGCAGTGTTAGGGACGGCATGTACGGGACATGTCATTAATGTTTCGTGTTGTTTGTGCAGCGGTACTTCCACGTAAGAACTCATATTCGAAAATTGTACGAATCTTCAATTTATCCATGGTGCCAAAAACTACCACAATTTCACAAAAAAAATCACTATGTAAAAACCAGATGACTGAATTTGAAATTAAAATAACACGGCTTTGAAATAAAATTTATTTGAATTTCGAATTGCTCACCAATACACAGATAAGTAAATCTGAAAATGCTGGTTATAAAATGTCCAATTTCATAGGTAAAAAAGACCTATTTTATCATAACTTTGGTAACAAATATCTATCTAACAGGCTCTTAAAGTCCACTGCTGGACATAGGCCTTTCCTAATTAACGCCACACCAACCGGTCCTGGGTCTTCTAAATCTAGCGGCTTCCCGCTGTCTTCTTTAGGTCATCTGGTCGACGTTTAGGTTGTCTGGACGACCAGTGATTTACCGAGACGTGGCTACAATTTGAGGACTTTGTGACCCCATCGGTTATCTGTCCTTCGAACGATGTGGCCTGCCAATTGCCACTTCAGTCGGCTAACATTGTGAGCTACGTCGGTAACTTTTGTTTGCCTACGGACTTCATCGTTACGAATCTTATCTCGTAGTGAAATACCTAACGTAGCTCGTTTCATAGCGGGCTGCGTAACTTAGAGCCTTTGAATGAGACCAACGCCAAAAGACCACGTCTTGGGTCCATAAGTTTACACTGGCAACATACATTGCTCAAACACTTTCGACTTCAGGCACTGAGGAATTTTGGATGAAAATATATGTCGTAATTTCCCGAACGCTGCCTAGCCAAGTTGGATACTTCGAGTTAGTCGTTCGTTCGAGTTGTTCGAATTCGATGTTGGACTTACCCATCTGGATCATTTGTCCCAGGTAAATGTACTCGTCGACAACTACGTGAGCAGTGCCGTCAACAACTATCGGTACGGGTGTGACATGGACATTAGACATGATTTTTGTCTTGTCCATGTTCATTTTAAGACTCACCCGTTGTGAGGTACTGTGAGGGCCCCTAGCATAGTCCTAACATAGGATTACTGTATCATCAGCAAATCGAAGATGTGTGAGGTGTCCACCATTGATGTTAATGCGGAGCCCTTTACACTCCATTAGCATGAAAATGTCTTCCAAAGCAGCGGTGAACAGTTTCCGGGAAATAACGTCCCCTTGCCTGACACCCCTCTGCAATTGGATGGGGTTCGTGATTCTATTGTGTAATCGGACTGACATGGTGGCTGATTTGTATAAATATACATTTCAACACCTCGATATATCGATGTCTGGCACCGCTGAAGAGACTCCAGCACCACCCAGGTCTGGATAGAATCGAAGGCTTTTTCGTAATCCACATAAGCTACACAGAGCGGCAGGTTATACTCTTCGGTCTTCTGTATCACCTGCCTGAGTGAATGTATGTGGTCCATGGTGCTATAGCTTTTTCGGAATCCGGATTGTTCGGGAGGCTGGAAGTCGTTAAGTCTGCGTGCTATGCGATTAGAGAGTACCCTTGAAAACTGCTTGTAAACGTGGCTTAGAAGTGCAATGGGCCTATAGTTCTTTAAAACTACTGATAACGGAATCAAACAACTGCTGAAGCACTAGTAAGAGAGACTTTCCTCCAGCTTTTAACAGCTCAGTTATGATTCCGTCATCGCCCGGTGGCTTGTTGTTCTTAAGCTGCTTCAGGGCCCTTCCAATTTCATACAGACTGACGTCCGGGGTATCTTCGGTATAGTGTCGGGTCAACTTAGCTCGCTTGTCGTTAGCCTATCCTGCGATCCTGCGAGATCTGCTTACTGAAGCACCTGTACTCTGCCATAGAGGCTGGAGGCGGGTTTTATAGAACTTTAACCCTGCCTCGTGGACTGTTGCTACCATCCTGTTATTGTACTAGTCAACTGTATCACAATAATATAAGCACGCGAATCGATTCTGCAACTCCAACTGAAAGTTCTCGGAGCCTTGGATTTGGACAGCTGTTGGGCGGAGAGTTCATTTCATTAGGTGAGACCGCTTGAGCTTGACGTTGATATTTAATGTGCCTCGTACCATTTGGTGATCTCTCCCGGTTTTAAACCTACTAATCACTGAGATCATCATTAAATAAATGTGCCGTTTGTCGGCTGACAAAGATAGGTTTCATTCTGGCTAGAATGAAATCTATTTCACTCTTTGTGGAACCGCCAAGTCCAAGTCCAAGTCCACTTGCGCTGAGGCTTCTTCTAAAGAAGGAGTTCATCATATAGAGGTTTTCTTTTTCCAGAAAGTTAGCCAGCAAGTGGCCTCGTTGGTTCCGACATCCAATGCCAAAAGGCCTCACCTTTTTTTCGTCGCCATTTCGCATGCCTATTCCAGCGTTGAAGTCCTCCATCACAACTGTGAAATGAGATTTAGAGGTATTCATGGCTCTACTATAATAATATCCTCACTTAACCTCCACCTCAGCGTCAGAATGTGTCGAAGTCGGATCGTAGTACGACCTTCAATGAATACCGTTTGGATATTGTGAGTGTAATACGCTACCCTGGTCGACACGCTCCGAACTTGTATTACGTTGTTGATGAGGGACTTGTGTCATTATCATTGTCAACCCGGACACCACTTGGGTCATTAGTAACAAATATGTATACCTCTAACCTTACATGAATCAGTATATCAGATAGAAAACGCTTAAATACCCGTACAAAATAGAAGAAATTGAACTTGCTATCTATCTAGTATTCAAAATAAGGTAACTATGCTTTAACTTATGGCTTCATATCAACTTATGGCTTCATTTTAACAAACTCTACATTTGAATACAATCAGGTTTACTGAAAGAACTAGATATAAACAACGTTGAACGTGGGATACCGTACTGCCTGGTAGCAGCTGAAATTAAGGCCCCTTTTTCGACTGCCTCCATGGCCTTTAATATGGCCTTCTGCTTCTCAGTAATGATTGGCTGGAATTTAAAAATTAAACATCACTTGCAAGTTATGCCACATGCCTTAATATCCATCTTAATCTTCTAGCAATAATATAGAATTACTACAAAAAAACGAAAAAGCAACCAAAATAAACTTAGTTTGTACATATTATTAATTCCAAGGAATGTGAGACTTTAACTCAAGGCAATAAGGACCATGACAGGTTTAGGGACAAGTGTTAATGCACGTACTAGTATCCGGCAGAAAAGTGTACAGTTTCAAGCTAAAATGAGACTTATGTGAAGGCAATAAGGTTCAATAACGATACTTTAACGGGTTATGGTACAAGTTTGATGCGCGAACCAATATCCGACAGAAAATGTACGATTTTGCCGGGTACTAGGTCCAGTAGGGATTTATGAGTACCAATAGATGTGAAACGTTAAAATATTAACATTCCAATTAAATTCATTTAAAGTTGCAGGTTATATCGCTAGATAATTTATTCAAATATTTAAATAATGTAATCCTCATATCGTATTGTTATTCGCAGCAGCATGGAAAGCTCAACAGTATGACGCGGTGACGTCCTAGTTCAGTGACAGAACTTAGCACTTTTGTAATAAATTCCTTTATGCCACTTTTAATGTTAAACAGTTTCGAGACCATTGCACTTTTTAGTCATTGTTGCATTAGCATTTGTGCAAAATATTACCAAGAATATGTTGCCAATAACAAACTTTAAGGTAATATTGGTAGAATGGTGTAATGATAGAAAAACTGACTAGTTACCGGTTACTCGGACCTTACCGGGAATACGTACTTCTACCCTACCGAATATAGAACAAGAGCTGTCAAGTTACGCGTAGATGAAGATATGTATAACACCTCACAACCTAATACTCTTTTTAGAAGAATACATAATAATTCAGATGTGTCCATGTCAACAATGTCATTATTACCAAGTAGGTACTCACAGGGGGGTGTAATACTAAAAATATATTACATAATAATAATTAAAAAATAGTAAGTCGTCTCTGAAATAATGTATGACAAGTTCCAATATAATTATAATACTCGTATAATAAGATAACACGAAGAGTAACAAGACAAGGATAGCGTGGCGGCCAATTATAAATTCGTAACTAAGTACTTCATTTCGCTCGCGCGTATCTCTTTGGCTAGTGTCAATCGTTACTGCCGTTCTCAATATTCTATCCACCATCCTTATGTCAGTATCCTAGTCAAAAAGTCATAACAGATAAGAGTATCAGTTCTGTTGTAATTATTTCACCTACATACATATAAAATAAGACACGCACAGCCTGTTTTTAAATTATGATAAAAGCCGGAAAAGGAGTTAGAATAATTTTAGTGGTCCCCGCCAGCTGAAGACAGATTGAAGAAGATATAACTTCAGGAGTGTCATTAATTCGTTGCGAACCATATAGCAAATTCGCTTGTAGACTGGCTTACACTACAACCTAAACACGAAACATTTCACGGTAAAATTTAGAAGCAATTGAAGTCTAATTTATTGCCAGAAATTCGTCTGTATCGGAGCTACGTCTGATTTTTTTGTGTTGATATGCCCGCATGTTTCACTGATTGAACTGAAATATTAGAAGCAAGTGCACGCTATCCATAATATAACCACGGATATAAATACTCGTAAATCGTGTCGCGATCTCGTGGTCGTGAAGCACTACAAATGAACTACGAGAAAATTACATACAATGATACAAACGATATTAACGATATTATTAATTAATAGATGACACGACAACTATCACTATGACCAGTAAGGTAATATTGTGTTCAATTTCCGTGATAAGATATTAATGTATTTGCACAAGTAAGAAGCTTCTAAACCAAAGCGCGAAAATACTTGCCTCAATATCAGTAATTAGTATAGTAAGAGTAACACATGTCCAAGCTCATTACTCGAATAGGTATCGTCCGATCTCAAAAGAGAATACCTTTCCACATGCATCTAAACTAAACGATAAATTATTTCCAGTTCGGAGAAATTCGATCGGTAAAACGATCCATGAAACTGAATTAGATACAGCATCAGGGTAATTTGGACAGGGTTTTCCAATAAAAAATCATTTACCGAAACATAAATACGCAGACATAAGACGTAAATTAATTTAAGCGATTAAGAAGACGTGAAATGATTTCAACCGTGCTGTCACCTGTTTAATTGAAACTGCCACTATTATATTCCTATAATGGGAAGAATAGCAGTTCTTAAAATTCAGAACTAAGATGTCCAACCAAACGCAAACTTCTTTTAAACTAAAGACCTACTCGTAGAACAGGTAGGTAAATAGATGAAGTAAATATATAAAGAGACATCTCGATCGGGTACCCACACCTTCTATTACATCTATTTGGAGCTCGTAATTTGCGCGTTATTCGAAGAGGAAGAGAAATACGTTTCCATGAATCAGTATATCTGTGACAAATGCGAGATATACGAGCTGAGCAACTGAACATTATCTTTTTGTTGGGTGAGATGATTATGCATATATGCATACTTTAGTATAGGTGTAAGACGTTTTATTCAAGTAATTTCATCCGTTTTCTCTGCACGTTTGCTATTACATACTTATATCTTTTTACTTTTGTAAGATTTCAAGTCATTCGAACCTTTGTATCCAATCTGTAGTCTCTGGTTAAATTAAATAGACCTCACTGTCTCTTACTTTAACTACAGTATACTACCCTAATCATAAAAGTGAATCTAGCTTTAGGTTAGGATTTGTACTCGTAATTTGATCTACTGCATTAGTTGACAGGGTTCCAGAATAAAATTCTTCTATTCATATAACTATCATGTTTAGTGCAATTTGATTTCTTCTCGCGCTCCGCATGTTCTATACTTAGTACAAATTTGAACATAAAAGGGATAGTAAAGTCATCTGAATGTCATCACGACTCACTTTCCTTCTAAACGAAGCGCACAAACCGATACGTCACGTAACACGTTATTTTATAGCGATATTAACATACTTTTACAGGTTTCACACATCATTAAGTATAAAGAAATTCTATCTAGAGCATTGCCTTCACAAACCGGTGACAAATGCTTGTGTTTTGCTACAATTTATTCGTCTTCTACTTCAATCGCTGCGGTCGGGACAAGGAGATTTCTCTTGATTTATGATTTATTTTTTTGATGTTAGAGGTTAATGTACATCAAAATCTTATTAATATTCATTTTTATATCGTCTGGGAGCAGTGGGAGCATTGTTGTCTCGTTCAACTAAAACGTGTTATTTATCAATTGGATTTGGATGACAATCGTTATCCTGTAGGTAATATATTTTTGATCATTAATATATTTTTATAACTTGTATACTTTTAAGCTCCAGGATTCTAAAAAGGCTATAATATACTGTTCCGTAAGTTTTAAAAACTCAACAGAACGTAAAGTTTCTCTACTCTAACAGGGCTACACCCAAAGATTTTAAATAATACAGATACGTTATGCCCTTACAAATCGACCGAAAAATCTGTTCCGACCGAGCTACAACACACACACGTTTATCTTTTGTTTCCCTACACCAATCACTAGTACATTGGCAAATTATTTAAAAAGGATGGCATTACTAAAACCATAATAGTGAAAAAGACAGCTAGTGTTTGTCGCTCGCGTCAATCTATATACGCTACGGTCTTTATCGCTCTCGCGTCAAAACTAGATCGCTATCTCTTTCTTCATCTGAATATGGCGTCTTTGCATGATTATTAGATTGTTTAGAAAAATAGTTGAAATATACTAAATAATCTAAGTATCTTAGCGTACTCACGCATGGTATGAGATTCCTTGTGTTTTGTTGACCTTGGAGTCATAATTGGTGCACTTTCTAAACACACAGGATGGCATTTTGTTATATTTTCATAACTACGTATTAACCTACGATGCGCCACGCTCGTGATTGCGCTCGACGCAGACTAATCACAAAAATTCCCAATTGGGAACTTTTTCAATCATCACAACGCGCGCGCTTATGACCTATCTGCCTCTTTTTAATATATAATATCATTGGCTACACCCCTAAAAGACAATACAATATGTAAACAATTTTATTTCTAATGGAAAGTTGTTGTTGGTCCTAGCAACCTTCACAGCTTCACGCAGACTAGTGATTTTGTGAAATTGTTTACAATGAATACGAGAAAGTCATCATCGTCATCATTATTATCATCATCATTATCATGGGTTACTGCAAAGGTTCCATAGTTTAGTTTCGGTGTTTGTCTATTATTATGTATCAACCATTTGTTTATCAACTATCAACCAATCAAAAGATGTTGATTGATATCAATAAACTTAAAAATTGTATAAGATATGCCTGTATTGCCTACACTAGCCTCTTTCACAAAAACGATGAGTAGATACTTCACCAAACCTTTCAAAAACCACAATTTACATCCGCTTCTGGAGAAAAAACTGAGTATTAAAACTAGATAACATATTGCAGATTCAGAAGAGGAACGAACTGCTCTAGATCACTGACGTCAGCGTTAGAAAAGGGCGATAAGTTTTACATAATCTGACGTAAACTTTTGTCGATGCCCGCAAAGCAGTAAGTCGTGTGATTTTTTACTGAGCAGCGACAAAGATGACTACCGAGGAGACAAACGCTACAACACAGCAATATACCTAACATCTCCAGGAGTAAGTAAAAATATTGCTAACTATTAACAACTAGTTATAAAATTACCAAGTTTTTAAGTAAAAATATTTTTGTGACAAATATTTGTCAAATAGAATATATTATTATATGAATATACTAGCTGTTACCCGCGACTTCGTACGCCGAAAATAAAGATCCCTTCATTATAAAACATGTTTTTCATAAATTGACAGCAAACTTGTCTATACTATGAAGAGAGGAGACCCGTGCCTTGTAATAGTCCATTATGGGTTGAAGCTAAAACACCTACACTTAGTACATATATCGTATTATGTAAATGACTAAAATATTAAACAAATCTTTAGTGTTGATAATGAAATGATAACTACGATCTGGTACCCCGAAAACAAATTATTTTCAGTAGTTTATTCTACAATTTTAGAGTTTTAATAAATATGTATATCCATGCCAAATTATAGCTTTCTAGCACTAAGGGTCTCGGCGCTTTGCTTTGGACAGACGGACAGACTGACGGACGGATATGACGAAGCTTTACTTCAGAATTTACTTCAGAACCCTAAAAATGACGAAGTTTCGTATAAACATTCCCTGAATTAACCCTTTAAAGATTGCTTCTTCAAATTATGTTAAAGTTAATTTTTGTTTATAACAGTCGAACTGAGAACCTGTTACTTTTTTGAAGTTGGTTAAAAAACCGGCTAATAGCGTGTCAGGTCACTGGTAATACCTATAGGGTTCCGAAGTTCAAGTTTATAGAACTCAATAACTACGTATGCTAATAATATAGCCATGACAGTTTTCCTTTTGAATTCATCTTAATGGTATTGCCATGAATTTTTTTACGTGTCCAACACTTACGAATATTTCCCAAACAGACCCCTCAATCGAAAAATGGACTTAGCAGACCCATATTATTTTTGAGAGACCTTATTCACGATACCCCGCACGTGCGTGACGGAAAAAAATTATCCCCATATTACCTCTAGGAGAGGTCACTGGTAATATAGGGTTTCGAAGTTCTAAGTTTATAGAACTCAATAACTACGTATGCTAATAATAATATAGCCATGATAGTTTTCCTTTTGATGCTATTGCCATGAATTTTTTTACGTGTCTAACACTTACGAATATTTCGCAATAAAAACTAAAAACATATTTTTAAAAATGTTTTTACCAGTTTAAAGTTTAAATAAACATGTATATCCTTGCTTAATTACAGCTTTCTAGCACTAAGGGCCTCTGCGCTATGCTACGGACGGACGGATGGACGGAAGGACGGACGGGCATGATGAAACTATGACAATTCTGTTTTGAGTTCGGAACCCTAAAAAGAGTCATAAAAATCGCTTCATAAATAACGAATCTATCAACTACATATAACAAAATTTGACCTTATCCTTCAGGAACAGGTCTGGTTTCCGTGATAAAAAGTATCCTATGTCCTTTCCCGAGCTCAATTCTATATCTGTACCAAACATCAAAATCGGTTCAGTTGTTTAGGCGAGAAAGAGTTATCCCTCAGGAATAGGTCTATTTTCCGGGATAAAAAGTATCCTATGTCCTTTCCCGAGCTCAATTCTATATCTGTACCAAATTTCATCAAAATCGGCTTAGTGGCTTGAAAGAGTTATCCCTCAGGAACCGGTCTATTTTCCGGGATAAAAAGTATCCTATGTCCTTTCCCGAGCTCAATTCTATATCTGTACCAAATTTTATCAAAATCGACTTAGTGGCTTGAAAGAGTTATCCCTCAGGAATAGGTCTATTTTCCGGGATAAAAAGTATACTATGTCCTTTCCCGAGCTCAATTCTATATCTGAACTGAATTTCATCAAAATTGGTTTAGTTGCTTGAAAAAGTAATCCCTCGGGAACAGGTCTATTTTCCGGGATAAAAAGTATCCTATGTCCTTTCCCGAGCTCAATTCTATATCTGTACCAAATTTTATCAAAATCGGTTTAGTGGCTTCAAGGAGTTATCCCACAGGAACAGGTCTATTTTCCGGGATAAAAAGTATCCTATGTCCTTTCCCGAGCTCAATTCTATATCTGTACCAAATTTCATCAAAATCGGTTTAGTGGCTTGAAAGAGTTATCCCACAGGAACAGGTCCATTTTCCGGGATAAAAAGTATCCTTTGTCCATTCCCGAGCTCAATTCTATATTTGTACCAAATTTCATCAAAATCGGTTTAGTGGCTTGAAAGAGTTATCCCTCAGGAACAGGTCTATTTTCCGGGATAAAAAGTATCCTATGTCCTTTCGCAATTTCAATTTTATATCTGTACCAAATTTAATCAAAATCGGTTCAGTGGTTTTGGCTTGAAAGAGTTATCCCTCAGGAACAGGTCTATTTTCCGGGATAAAAAGTATCCTATGTCCTTTCGCAAGCTCAATTCTATATCTGTACCAAATTTCATCAAAATCGGTTCAGTGGTTTTGGCGTGGAAGAGTTATCCCTCAGGAACAGGTCTATTTTCCGGGATAAAAAGTATTCTATGTTCATTCCCGAGCTCAATTATATGTCTGTACCAAATTTCATCAAAATCGGTTGAGTGGTTTAGGCGTTATTGAGTAGCAGACAGAGTTACTTTCGCATTTATAATATTAGTATAGATAGATAGAAATTAAATGAAATATATATATATAAATGAAATAGAAATGCCAGTGATTTTGACAAGTGATTGTGATTTTGTTTCATTTTATGAACTTTTCCTTATATTACTAGAAATAATAGTAGATATATAATAATATATGTACTAATATATTTTCTTCTGTGCTTATATGTATCATGATTCATCAAATTATCAAAAGGTATAAAGAAAATTGATAATGGTCTAATGTAAAGTAGGTACAGCCGAGATAAATTAAAAAAATATTTATTTATTTATTTATTTATTTACATGTTTATGTCACCTCTTAAAAAGAAGAAACAAAGGGCAAACTACGGCATTACTACGGTATTTATGTACGGCTTTTATATTTTTTTGTTAATTCGTACCTGCCATTTAACATTTCTAGGAGCAAATACAATGTGTTTTTTTTAACCTTGATCAAACGGAATGTGCGGATGCAAGACAAAAAACTATCGACAAAACCAAGTTTTTTTTTTTTTTAAGTAAGCGGTCTCGAAAATAAACGTACTTAATTTTTTTTTTACTGAAAATCTCGCCCTTTTATTCTTTTTTTTATTTCTTTGATTGTAAACTGAGCATTTTCTTCAAAGTAGTCTCATTTGAAAGCTAGAAAGTTTACCTAACTTAGCACATAAATAACATAGCAATATCGATGAGGAGTCTTAAAATAAAAATTAAAGTATTTGAAATTATCCAAAAAAAAACTTGTTTTTTTAAATGTTTCATCTTTAACTTTTAAACGGGGTCGTTAACATATTTATTTTTGTATGTTTTCTTAAACTACATAATTCAATAAACAAATCATCTAAAGTAACTATGGATCTATCTCTTATCATTGTTGTGATATTCAACGTCAAATTAGGGTCTCTTGGGCCTACATAATACATCCGCAGTCCATTAATAGCAGGTAGAAACAGATAGAGATAGATACATTAAGGCCGGAATGTATGAGTGAGAGAGCGCAACTAAGCAAGTCTCTTGGGCCTACTTAGTACAATAAACAATGAGGTACTTATTATTAAAATTTGATGCTTTCTTTCGTGTGCAAAACGTCAACTCAAATCTAAATAGACTTAACTTACAAATTAGAAATAAAACAAACATTTTAGTAATTTGAATTAGTAATCAATTTATTAAATTTTCAAAATGTCCACCATTTTCCTCAATGCATGCCGTTGCACGTAGAATCACACTGCGCGTTGTTCTTCTAATTACCTCTTGATCCTCTTTAATTTTATTCCCGGCTGCAATTATTTTTTGCAACAGCTCATCTCTACTTGCACTCGGAGTGCTATAAACTAGCTGTTTCATGTGACCCCATAAGAAAAAATCTAGTGGAGTCATGTCTGGGCTACGCGCTGGCCACGCCACTGGTCCACCCCGTCCAATCCATCTATCTGAATACTTTTCATTCAAGAAATCACGCACGATTGCACTAAAGTGAGCTGGAGCGCCATCAAGCTGGAACCACATCCTCCTTCTTGTTTCTAAATCGATATCTATCATTAGTTCTGGAAAGTCGTCTTGGAGAAATGCTAAAAATGCTGGACCCGTCAATCTTGATGGAAGAATAAACGGTCCAATCAGTTTATCTCCGATCATGCCAGCCCACACATTAATCGAAAATTGCACTTGAAAGGATGCAGGCCGAACTTCTAACGGATTTTCACCCTTTGGCATCCATTTGTGTAGATTTCGGAAATTTGTTATTCCAGTACGGTTAAAATTTGCCTCGTCTGTCCATAGAATGTGGCCACAGAAATTACGGATAAGCCGTCTTTGCCGCAATAACCACGAACAAAAAACAACTCTCATGTTGTAATCTGGCTCCAGTAAATTCTGCACCTTTCGGAAATGAAAAGGGTATAAACCTTCTTTTTTTAAAATTCTCCATACTGTAGTATGCGAAATCCCTACCTGTAGTGCAATTCGGCGAGTACTGGTTGTAGGATCTTGATACACTAAACGTAACACCTGTTCCTCCGTGTTTACATGTACACTGGAAGTACGTTCACGATGTGGGCGTCTTAGTCCATTCTCACTGAGCTCTCGATGCACCGCTATGAAAACTCTGTAGTCAATGGCAGGTCTTGTAGAAAATCTCCGACGATATTCTCGAGCGGCAGCGCGAGCATTGCCGTTACAAAACCCATACACATAATGAACATCCGCTAATTCGTGCGCAGACAATTTGTTAACTGAAGAAGACATCACGATGTAAAAAGTGAGCGTATTCAACGTGCAAGTCAGGAAACGTTACAAGATGAACTGTTTTAAAGTGTTTAAATTAAAACCAGGCAGCAATAACCAGTTACCACTACCACTTGCTTAGTTGCGCTCTCTCACTCATACATTCCGGCCTGAATGTATCTATCCCTATCTGTTTCTACCTGCTATTAATGGACTGCGGATGTATTATGTAGGCCCAAGAGACCCTAATTTGACGTTGAATATCACAACAATGATAAGAGATAGATCCATAGTTACTTTAGATGATTTGTTTATTGAATTATGTAGTTTAAGAAAACATACAAAAATAAATATGTTAACGACCCCGTTTAAAAGTTAAAGATGAAACATTTAAAAAAACAAGTTTTTTTTTGGATAATTTCAAATACTTTAATTTTTATTTTAAGACTCCTCATCGATATTGCTATGTTTTTTATGTGCTAAATTAGGTAAACTTTCTAGCTTTCAAATGAGACTACTTTGAAGAAAATGCTCAGTTTACAATCAAAGAAATAAAAAAAAGAATAAAAGGGCGAGATTTTCAGTAAAAAAAAAATTAAGTACGTTTATTTTCGAGACCGCTTACTTAAAAAAAAAAAAAACTTGGTTTTGTCGATAGTTTTTTGTCTTGCATCCGCACATTCCGTTTGATCAAGGTTAAAAAAAACACATTGTATAAGCTGTCTTGAATTGTGTAATATGTTCATAAAGTTTTAGAGGACATAGGGAGGCTCTAATGGCTCGTGTAATGTGTTTACTGGCCGAACCACTGAAGCGTTACTAAGTTTCTCTCTTAATAAAGCTAATGTAAACAATATTTTACATAACTAGTGCGGTATATTCAACGACCTTGATTTTTACATAATTATATGTATTATCATCATATCATAATATGTATGTATGTAATATTAAACGCGAGTGTGTAAAGAAAATATACGGGCAAACCGAATTATATTTTATGGGCACATAAACGTTGTACAGAAACATCTGGTTGTTTATATTCATCATCTGTTCTTCTTTGTTGCATCGCACCTGGGGTTTCGTCAGACTGCATCCTACGTGAGCGATCTATATAGATGCGAACGCGAAGCGACGCGAAAACAACAAGTAGTCGAAATGTATTGAAGTGTCCTGCGTTACGTGCGTTTGATAACGCAGATTACGTGCGTTTGGTAACGCAGGATACCGCTTAGCGTTCGCGTCTAGATTGTTCACGTAGGACGCAGCATCAGAGTATCCCTAGACGTGTTTTTGTTTTGAAGATGTCTGATTTAATAGCTAACGATTCTGCCGCAAAGAGCTGTGAAGTTTGTACGTCTTCTTTACTTTCATAACTAAGACTACCTCACGTCAAATTCAAAATTTTAAAATTACTGAAATAAATGGGTATTTTATCAATACATTCATGAACGTCATTTTTCAATTCAGTTTCAAAGAGGAAAGGTAATTTTCCATTGAGGTTACGTCTTCTTTGGAATTCTCATTCTAGTACAAAATCTGTATTACGTTAATTTGTAGTGCGGTTTTAAATTAAACGTGTACAGCAAGAAGAAGTTTTTAAAATTGACCTTGTGTAAAATTTTATTGTGGAATTATATGATAGTACCTAGTACCTAGCTATTTTAAAATATTTATTATTTCTTAAATAACAACATTAAGTAACCAGCTTATATGTTCGAAAAATGCAAAACGTTAAATTTATCAACGAAACGTCGAAATATATGTAACTTTATTGTACATGCCTGTTTGATAAAGTCCAGCGTTCCTAATTTATAAGAAATGTTTTTACTCGTATAAGGCAGATAATAAATATTCGTGCAGTGCAGTTTACATTACGTGAATAATTTATTTAGTACGATAGTATTATACAACATTTGGAATTTATAATTTCGTTCCGTTTGCATAATTTTAGATAATATTCACACGCATAAATTAAAAAGGAGAGAAATTTGGAGGGTATTAAATAGGTTCTTTCGTCATTTCTCTTTAGTTAATATCCTTTTACTAAATAATCTACAATATGTGGGCGTTCGCCATCTAATCAATAAGTAATGTCTAAGGATACCTAAATGTAATTTTAAAAAAAAAATTCGAAACGTAGCTTTCGATAAATTTTTATATTTATCTTTCAGCTATGGCATGTATGTAAGTACCTAGGTACTTTACTTTACTAGGTGGGTGAATATTCAAACTACACCAAATTTGCAATTTCTAGTGAATAAAAAATTTAAACTTAGTTTGAGACTCCTTTCAATAATTTTATATAATATATACGTATGTACTTTAGTATGCGCATCGTTTATTTGATACAATTTTTATGTAAATTATGTATATTTTTAAAGAAAATGACATCAAAACTCATTACAGGGACCTATTAAACTGTTAGACCTTACATATTTAACAGAATTTCAGTAAATCTAGCGTAAATAACATACATTTGCCAACTGTGTCCAATAAATTGGTTATCATTTAGGTATTACTTCATTATAAACAAAAACGTAATTTAAGGTATAAAATATATATAAATTCGTTTACAAACTTTTGTCACGCTGCAAAACTCATCACCAGAACCATCACTAAACTTCGATTTTACGCAGCAAATACCCTTGATCATACCGCCACATAGTAAGTGGCTGCCTCCCCGTACTTCAGTCGACCGAAAAAAGTAGCAGTGGTAATTCTCACGAAAAATTTCGCGCCAAAAATTTCGATTATTCTGAGTGTTGACCATGTTTGGTCCAGTTTGTGTTTCATTACAAGTCCACTTACAGTTGGGTTCATATTTAAAATTTATATCTTGTTATTACATCAATCCATTTTATTTTGGTTCAATTTAAATTTTAAAAGTGTTCGAAGTATATACTGCTTACAGAAAAATGTATAATAACCCAAATGTATGAATTTGTCATTGCCGTGTACTTCATTACCGTCGTTTACCGTAACCTTTTAGACGTCACGGTAATGAATGAAAAATAACGGTAATGACAATGATGTTTATTAAAGATACGTTATACCCTTAAAAATTAAACGAAAAATCTGTTCCGAAAACAGCTACGACACACTGCGACCAATCAGCGCTTGTTAAATTATGTAAAAGGGATAGCATTACTAAAACCATAATAGTGAAAAAGACAGCTAGTGTTTGTCGCTCGCGTCACAAGTACCTTACGTTCGGCTGGCGCCAAGCTGGCGCGCTGTCATGCCGCCATACTTATTTTGTTAGAGAATTATTGAAATGAAATAAAATGTAATAAATCATGATTCCTTACTTGTGGTATGTTATTCCATGAATTTTATTTTTTTTACGTAAGTAATTAGTGCATTTACGCATAACACACGAAGGCATTTTAACGCTGTATGTCAAATCTCCAGCACTTCTGACAAAAATAAAAGCGTGCGTATCCACAGAGTATTGAGAGAGCGACTGCGAGTAATGCGAGCAAGCGTGGTCAATTGACTACTCTTTCGCTCTTCGCCGTCGGCGCGCTAGTAACCCATCTACCTCTTTATACATATAATATCATTGGGTAATGACTTATGTATTAACTATTTAATACTATTTAAAACTAATTGTTTTTATGTCGGTCAGGAAATTACAGTTAACATCGTGCTAATAAATGCTTTATATTTCAAATAAAATGGCACGCCCTAAAAAGACAAAAGAGGAAATTTTAGCTAGAAGAAGAATAGAAAACGTAAACGCTATGCTGCTTTAAAAGAAAATGAAGACTTGTAATAAAGAACTTAAAAAGGTTGCAGTGAACATTGAAAAAATCCAAGATGAGCCTAGAGAAGATAGTAGAAGATAGTATGCTCTTGGATCAGTTCCGTTAAATATTGCTGTAAAAGGAACTGGTACTGATTGTACCAGTACCAGTTTTGTAACGAAAACGAAATATAACATTTTTAAACTAAGGACAAAAATAAGACATTTACGATATCAAAGAGATCAAGAAGTAAAAAGACCGAAAAATGAACTTAGCAGTTTAAAAAAAGAATGCAAGAAGTTAAAGATACCTTTACTTATAAGATACTTTTAAACACATATAAAAACAAAATAACAGATACTAAAATTAACACTGGGAAGGAACTTTTGATAAGAAACAGGAAAAAGAAACACAGGAATAATTATGGCCAAGAAACAATTTAACACAAAAAAGGAAAAGAAATGGTATAAATATTCGGTGACGCGAGCAGAGAGGTCACCTGATGGTAAATGATCACCGCCACCCATGGATATTATTAATACCGGGGGCGTCATCAATGCGTTGCCGGCTCGAAGAAAACAATAGACCCTCTTCTTGAAGGAACCCATGTTATAGTTTGGAGGGAACACCGATCAGGAAGTTCATTCCACAGTTTACATTGCGGGGTAGAAAACTATGCGAGAATGGAAGGTGGTATTGATAGAACCTGGTACACCGTGATGCACGGTGACGAAAATTAACCGCAGGGATTAAATCAAACAGTTTTTCAGAACAGTCCCCATTGTACAGACGATAGACTACGCAAAGAGAGCTTACATCTCTCCACAGCTCAAGCGACTCTAGTCCGTCTGTAAGCTTGGAATCGTCGATGACGACGAATGGCTCGCAGTTGAATTCGGTTGAACGGATCCACTTGGCCAGCTAGGGCTCTGGCCCAAAGGTTGCTTTCCGTTCCTTCCGTTCCGGACCTTTGGTGTAGGCAGTAGGTGGGTGCTCTATGTGCGGCCTTTACGCCTTACAGAGCATTAGCCTGTGCTTAGGCGTGAAGTACTGCTTAGCTCTGTTGAGCACTCCCAATTTTCTTGCAGCTAGTTTGGCCTTACTAACCAAGTGGTCCCGAAACTGAACTTTTTTCGAAATGTCGACACCAAGGATCCCAATACTTTTAGAGAAGTTAAGAAGAATGTTCTGGAACTGTGGTGCTATGATGATGAATGGGGCTTTTTTAGCGGTTAATGCGCAAACTTGTGTCTTCTCGTTGTTAAAATGGACTAAATTTAGTCTACTCCATTTCGAGACCCGCTCCAGAGATGTCTTGAACTCTCGACTTTAGACACAAGTTTTATCATGTTCTCCTCAATCTGCACCCGAGAAAGATTTGCTCGGCCTGTATAACGAGCATCACCCACACTGTCATCAGCATAGTAATGGATATCCCCGATGTCAAGCATATCATTCATATTGATTTTGAATTGTAAATTGGAAGGCAGGATGTGTCATAAAAATTATTTAATTAAGGTAGAATAATTTGTTATTAATTAACTTCTTTTTAATTTAACAATATAAAATAGCATTATTTACAATATGTTTATTTTTTTTAATTAATACATTTTTTTATATCATTACCTTATCTTAATATTTCATCACCGTACACTCAAAGATTCATTACCAAGTATAGGGTTCATTACCGTAGTTCGTCACATATTTTAATTAGCAATAACTCTTTGAATGTTTTGAGTACAAACGTGCCTTTTGGTAATCTACTAAATAAAGTTACGCCAAAAACCATAACGCGATCAAATTCAAATAAAAATGAAATTTATCATTTATCGAAAAAAATGCGTAAATATTGTCTAAACTGAAGAATCACCCAGGTACGTTATTTTAAATTAAGAGTTTTAATGAAATGTAAGAGACTCCATCCATCGTTGACCCCAAGCTAACCTCCTCTAAACAATGGACGAGGCCATGGCGAAAGATCCCTCCCCTCCAGTTAGTGGGATATCCCTGAATTCTGTGCAGGAGGGCCGCCTGGCTACGAAACTTCTTTTTAAAGTCACCATGAACCCATAATGCTTGCCTTGCCTTCTATTGAAAGAACTTCTAACATTTGTAATTTCGACAGTTAGAAGTTTGGGTAGTGCGTTGAAATTTTGTTTTGTTTTTATATATTTCACAAAAGGTCCTTTCTTTTTCTTAAAATAAAAACCATACTAAACCCGGAATTTAATTCAATTTCATTGCTAAAATCACGTTACGTGTGACCCCTCTAGATACACGAGATTTCTCTAGAGTAACAAACAATGGTTGAATTTTTATGTAGGTTAAAATTCATTGCGTGGCCGCTACTTATTAATATTTCTAAGTATAACAATCAGTATTGTAACAACACCTACAGAGTACAGTATCATTGGACCGGTTTCCACCGCGAGCAGCACTATGTAACCGATACTTCGCAAATTCAGGACGACGTTACTGTGTAGTCGGGAAGGATATACTTATTACAATATTGCTGTGCACATTAATAGTGGGATGCAGTATGATGCTAATGGGGCCAAGTAACGAGATCTACTTTGACCGGGTTAAAAAAGACTTAACATTCAAGGATAGATTAGGTTTGAAAAGATCTGAATGATATAATATATTTCATAGAGAAAATCCTTACATAAACAATTTTCTAGTTAATCAAATGGATTCATGGATCCCTATGGTAAAAGTCTACGAATTTACCAAGGAAGTGTGAAGCATCCTAACAAGCAAACAGAATAAAAAATACCTGAAATACGGCACACAAGTCTGAAACTAAAGCACAGTTGTAACAATATACACTCAAGACACTCGCCTAGTCTTTGAATCCCAACGGAGAACAAGTAAAACTTCATGTGTGTGAACGCAACACGACACGTCTCCAAGCACATAGTAGGTGCGCGCGCGCAATTCGCGGTCTTAACGCCTTCTGAAGACGACGTCGTCGCGACACCGTCGTGCTCTGGCTATGCGGGGGTTGTCACAAGTAAAAGTTAACACATTACAGACAGACGATAGTCCAGTTATCTCGTATGCAAAGCACTAAGATGATTATAAGATCGCCCACTCTCATTGCATTGTAGTCGTCGATTTTTTCAATATCGATATTTAATTTATGTTAAGTGATATTTATATTTGATTTAGGAACAACAAAGCACTATTAAACACAAATAATAGATCTACAACCAGGGCACATATTTCAGGAGTTGTCCTTTAGTATGGTGTGACAGACTGCGTTACCGCTTGCAAACTGCCGATGCCGAATACTGTACGGTATTATGCAAGGGGGTTGCATTCATTGTTATTAAGATTCTCCCCTCCGCTCAATGTATAAACCACATTGTTCATGGATATAATATTGTTAAACTTCTATTTAAAATTATAACGGTTTCCTATAGCTATTGCATTGCGATTGTAGTCGTAAAACTACTATAAAACGAAGCAGCGACACTCATGTTATTCTTGTCAAGTGACAACCCTGATTAAAGGGTACAATGAACGTTAGAACATTAAATAGTGAGTTTAATTAACGGGAGCTACCGCCGCGCGGCTGCAATGCCGTTTTGGTGTGAAGCGCGAAAAGTCTTTACGCAACGTCAACTTTGTTTCGCATCTTATTTACCGTGCCTCACACCCGGAACAGTATTCGAATTATGTTTATTTGTACACTTCAAGAACTAATGCAGGATTTTGAGAACAATAATAACTGTTGGTAGATGGCTTAGGTATCTCAACAAGACATGCCATAGCGGCATCGCCGGCTTTCCTAACCGAACAGGTACTTCGTTTGAAATGTACAACTACTTAATTGACTAATTGGCCACAATTTTTGTCAATTTATACGTTGGTATATAACAAGCGGGTGTCCAGATAAATAATTAATAGCTCATCGATCTTGAAATTTCAACCTGAATGTATGAATGAAAAGTAAAAACAATTTCATGGTAATAATCTTAAATACAAATTAAAAAAACCCCCGACTGCTTTATTTTCACTAAACATAGCTAAGAACACTCTCAATTAAGTCACCTTTCAAATAAATAAAAAAAACTAGATTAAAATCGGTTCATCTGTTTGGTAATTACGATGTCACAGACAGACATACAGATACACAGATACGTCAAACTTATAACACCACTGTTTTCGTCGGGGGTTAAAAAAGTTGGTACAAGAAGTAGTTAGTAAACTAACTATTAGTTTAAAATCCTCATACTGTAGACGAATACCGGCCAATGCAAACGGGGTGGTTACAAGTATCAGTAGTGACGTTTAATAGAAGAATTCTAACGATTCTGTCGCCAATGTTTTGTCGTTATCAGTACCATAAGTATTAGAGGCTGACTACTGGCCTAGGAGGTCAAGTCAAGAATTTAGGGAGGACTGTCCCCCGTCACCACCTCAGAAGATCTCTTTGCTAGAGGACAATGAATTTACCGTAGAACCCGAAGCAGTGCATCCTTCGGCGCAAGCGGCAACATGCCCGGGCGCCGGCGCTGGCCACACTCACTGCACACACACCACTAACACTGACACTAACGGTATCACCTTCCAACATTTTATAATACCGAACGGTCCGAGCGCATTCCTCCCAAAGGGACTAGTGCACAGTTACACTGACTGCATTGATCATATTAATTGATACTAAAAATATATTCATTACAAAAGACTATACGGGTCTGTCGTTAATAGTGGATAATCCGTTACTCGGAGGTAGCCCTGAGGTCCAGCTGCAAGAAAATCCACTTTTTTTGTTAGGGTTGCCACTGCTGTGAAAATGGTGAATTTTTTTCATTTTTTCTTAATTATCACTACTTTGACTACTAATTCGGTTACCATTTTTACAAATTAAGGTATTTTTGTGTACTTTTTTTTGCTTGTTACTCAGAAATATCTGTGCTATTGTATGAAATTACTATTTTAGGCATTACTTACTCTAAACTTGATTAAAATTAAGTTTGAATTTTTTTTTAATTTTATCTCTTATTTTTTGTCAAGTTATAATCATTAAGTGTGAAAAAAAAATGTACTACGCCATATTTGCCCACTATCTTAAAAACATTCCTAGTTTGTGTAGATTCCAAAAAGGTACCATAATGTGTAGGTTTTATAGGGAATATTTTGCTGTAGGAGCGAAAAAACTTAAACGGTCAGAAATTCAGTATGTCATGAAATGTGTTAATGACTCGCAAAACTTCATGCTGGCTGGCTTCAACCCATTAATGACCCACTACTGGGCACGGGTGTCTCCTCTTGAGGAGGCCTAGAGTATACGTGGAGTATGCACGCTGCTCCAGTACGGATTGGTAAAGGGGTTAGTGACCAACCCAATTGTTGGAAGTTTTCAAACCGCTCGAGGGCCTCCGACATGGCTTAACGACTGTTATCATATGATAACAACCGGGACCGACGGCTTTACGTGTCCTCCGAAGCACGGAAACGCTCAAGAATTTTTTGCCACTAGCGGTCACACATCCAACTACCGACCGCGCCCGCTGTTGCTTAACTTTATCGATCACTTAAGATCGACGCAAGTCGCAGGGCTATGAGCGCTTCACGCAAGCCGCAAAACTTCACAATTATGATTAATTCAAGAAAAAATTATGTATTTTTTAAGAATTTCAAGTTTTGTAATGTATTTTTAAAGGTTTATTCATCACTTGACATAGCTAATGGAATCGATATATCGTTAAAATTATTTGGTAATGATACGGATACAGTTCATGCCTTTTCAAAATTCTGTGGTACAGACTTCTATGGTAGGTATACCTGTATGCCTCGATATGAAACTTATGGATGTGCCAGGGTTTTCTTCAACTAATTCCAACACTTGAGCTGGATTGTATCGTCGAGGCCGTCCTTCTCTGGCTCCGTCTACGCCACTCCCAGGAAATCTTCCTTCACGAAACGCATTGTGCACTCGAATGAAGACACGGTAATCGGGATGCCGAGCATTAGGGTATCGTTCCCGATAGACTTCAGCAGCTCTACTTGCGTTGCCATGGCTTTCGCCGTAGATAAAATGCATATTTGCGTAATCTATCGGTATGTATTGAGACATGTTTCTCTCAAATTATACACAGGCAAAATCAACGTCCGTAAGGATAAACCAAGTCGTCAGGATCATCAAGTTAACTAGTCCAAATCACAAAGCAAAACAAAGTCCAATATCGAAAAACAATAACAGTTGAAAAAATACAGTGAACAAGAGCGCGTGCGACTCTTAAAATCACACTGAGCTGAGCTCTGAGAAAGAGGAACATTGTCGCAATAATAAACAAAGGGCACATCTGGTGGTTGTGGAAGGAAGAGTTCTTTTTAAATAACAATGACCAACAATGGACCTTATGCCACGCGGGGTAAGTGTGTTTTGCTTTTTTTGTTCACTTTTTTACCTGAGTTTGGAATATTTTTTTACTAACTGCAAGTAGTTTATTATAATTTTAGCAACAGAAAGGTTCTATGGGCTGGGTAAAGTGATGTATAAACCTTTAAAAATACAGAAAATTTATTAAATAAATAATATTACGAAATTTTGCGCGTCATTAACACATTTCATGACATACTGAATTTCTGACCGTTTAAGTTTTTTCGCTCCTACAGCAAAATATTCCCTATAAAACCTACACATTATGGTACCTTTTTGGAATCTACACAAACTAGGAATGTTTTTAAGATAGTGGGCAAATATGGCGTAGTACATTTTTTTTCACACTTAATGATTAAAACTTGACAAAAAATAAGAGATAAAATTAAAAAAAATTTCAAACTTAATTTTAATCAAGTTTAGAGTAAGTAATGCCTAAAATAGTAATTTCATACAATAGCACAGATATTTCTGAGTAACAAGCAAAAAAAAGTACACAAAAATACCTTAATTTGTAAAAATGGTAACCGAATTAGTAGTCAAAGTAGTGATAATTAAGAAAAAATGAAAAAAATTCACCATTTTCACAGCAGTGGCAACCCTAACAAAAAAAGTGGATTTTCTTGCAGCTGGACCTCAGGGCTACCTCCGAGTAACGGATTATCCACTATTAACGACAGACCCTGTATATCAACGGTAAATAAAAAACTAAATTCAAATGTTGTTCTAACGATAACGGCTCAAATGTTACTGGCCGAAACAGTGACTAGAATACGAGTGGCATCTCTTCTTATCTCGCAGGATAAATATCTGCCGTCCACTACCTTGACATACCAACGATACAGCTCTTCTACATAAATGTCATTCCACACATTCTTAATGTCAAGCGATACGGTTCAAAATACGACAGCGATAATGAACACTATGCGCGTTCAACCGCAACTGATGATCTGGAATATGAAACTATTTATCAAAGAAAATGTTATCAATTGTGATACATACTCGGTGAGATAAATCGCTGATCTCGGGGAGCCTACCTGATAGGATAAAGTGATTATCGATTTTCTCGAGTAAATTATGTTAGGTACTTTGTAAGTTACTGTTACAGCTGATTCCGCGATGATATCATTGCAATAGTACATAGTGTGAACTTTATTATCTCAGTATTTGTAATTTATTTACTAAATTATTCACATTTTAAAACCCATCAAAACATCAAATACCTTTAAACGAGCAATTCTTGTATATAATACAGGATAACCAACACCACAGAATACCCCTCCCCTTTCTGCTTTAAATATTTTCTGAATCTCGGAAATTATTCCAACGATTTTCATGAAATTTAGTATGCAGGGGTTTCGGGGGTGATAAATCGATCTAGCTAGCTAGGATTCATTTCTAAAAAATGATGTTTTATCCGTGTTTTCAGGCAATGCAAACTGCTGCAATAGACTCTTCCTGGCATCTATTGGCGAGTAGCAACACTAAAGCTACTTCAGTAGATGGCGTTGTTAAGCAACACTAATCCGGATTATTTTTGATAAAAACTGCAAGGTGAAGGTTGCCAAGAATCAAGCACATGCAACAAAATTGTCCAAGGCCAAATTAAAGCACCGAACTTGAAATTCAAGTTTAGTGTTTAATTTAGGTATCTATACTATTCCTATACCTACTGCGCTGAGATTTTTCACTCTCATCTGCATGTTTTGTGAACATGAACAGTCAGTTCTCTAGGAAGCTTATTAATCGCAGATGATGTTAGTTCGTTTTCGTAATAACGTTTACTACTTTCCTTTTGTTACACAGGTGCGATCTGCACCTTTCGATTTGGTTTCCTAATTTGGGAAACATTTCACCATATAATTAAGTCATCCATAACTTAGTTAAGAAGATCTTACTATCTTTCCAGTTTGTGGACTAGCATCAGAAAGCCGCTCCCATATAATTTTCAAAAGTTTGCTGTTCATAATAAGTACTTACAATTAAAATTATAAGCGAATGATGATAAATTATTTACTTAATTTTTCAAGTTAATGACAATAAATTCCTAAAACTTATGTTTAGCCATTAAAAACTTTAATGATCTAATCATAATAATAGAAAATATAAATTATATAAAATTACTTACATAAAATTAACAAGCCATTACAAAACATGGGAATAAAAATTGATTTATTCCGTAATTGATAAAGATTACAATGAATATGGGAATATTGAAATCCGTGCCGTAAAAGTGGGGCCCATAAAAAAAGAAAGTTGTTGTGACACGCAAGCAGGGAAAAAACCGATATCCGAAATATCGAACGATGGAACTGTACCGGTCTGTGGTATGCTGGTAACCAGACTGGAACAACTGTTTTTCCAAAGATCTTGTCTTGCCTTTTACTGGGATCGATGTTATGGTGTATTGGAGTGGTAGATTGGATGAGTGTTGCGTCTGGTTTTTGCTGTTCGTTCTGTTATCTACATTAGTATTGTTAGATTAAGTATTCTTTAACAGTATAGATCGTAACCAATTTAAAAGCTTTTATTTAACTTGCAACGATTGTTAGTCGGTTTAGCTCAAATCTTAGCCCATTTAGAAGTACTTCCTCTGATTCTTATCCTACGTGATTCTAATTTGCATTTTGTTTTATTGCCGATGACAACACATTTTTACTGTAGGTACGATAATATTTAAGCCTACCGCACATTCTCATCATAACCAAGGGTTGACTGGTAGAGAATGCCACTAGGCATTAAGTCCGCCCATTGCATAAAATTGCATTATAAGATAAAAATAAAACAATCATGACTATTTCTGTGCACATACTGTATGTAAAGGCCAATGATATTACATGACGTATAGAAAAACAATAAAAGCTGACAATAACAAGAAAACGACTGTGGTAATGTCGTTTCATGTAGCGGTATACGTTTACAATCACGACTCGTCCATTACTCTCCCTCCATTACTCTTATCTTCGGTTTCCATTAACATTATGAAGAACTCTCATGTATTTTCAACAAGAACTATAACGCCATGTAATTAGTTTCTTACTAACTATATACATGCATTTGTCACTTCCATTCAAATTATCTATGCATCATACAGTTTCATACAATTTCCACTGTTATATCCTACTTAATCATGCGGCAATTGCTGTCGAAATGGTTTTACAAAATTAATAACTACGTTAAATGAGTGTGATATGAACTCATAAAACTTTGGTAATTTTGTATACCCATTATATATTAAAATCACAAGAGGTCAGGCCTACATAACCGGACATGGCTGGATAACCTAGATTCTCTTTTTAAAATACATAAGTAGGTACTAAGTACGAAGTACCGACATAATGAAATGGAAGCCCGGAAAGTATGTGGAACAATCATGAAAAAACCAACACAAAAGCTGAGCTTTACAAAAATGTGACAAGTTTCATCTTAAGATAATATTTTATTTCAACCATGAGGCTCTTTTTCTTTGTTACAAGCCTGTTTTTAATATGCATGTCGTATAGCTGTTACAAAGAACTCAAAAGTAAGTAATTATTATAAAATAAAGAAAAACGTTATATTCACAGTATCATTAAATTCATTCAAGTAAATACAACTTTAATGGGTCTATACCAAATAAAATTAAAATAAATAATCAAGGACACCCTAATAATAATCTTGCCTTAGCCTTCGTAAGCATATAGGCAGGGTCACTGGTCACTAGTCACTACTCATACCAGAGAGCTACATGATAATCATTTAAAATCCGAACAGCAACTAATCATATATACCTTGCATTATTTTTAGAAAATGAAAATGACTTCCGCGTCAAAATTTACTACTTATACATATTTAATTTGTATAATTCTAAATATTACATAAAGTACTTAACGTCCACTCTTAGAAATGAGAATTTTCCGACTTTCATCAAGAAAGAAACTAACGACTCGACCACGAATAAAAAAACCGCAGGCTCTACTCTAACAGCTTGCAAATAAGTACGAAACACGTTTTTACTCCTGTGTATGTTTATTGCGTATTGTTGACGTACGGTTTAATACATCTACAACAATAGACGGTGTTGTGAAACTGAAAAATACGATGTCAAATTAAGCTTTAAAATTACGAGTAGGTCTGAACAAAAACCATCTACATTCCGTGATAAATTTTGTTGGGCAAAGGAATAAATAAACAACCCTTTTAGTAGATCACTGCCCATGGACACTCAGGGTACTTAAAACATAACAGTTATTCCATAATTTCTGACACTTGGGTTGGGTGGCGGAGTATGCTTTAGACCTCCTCAAGAGGAGAACCGTGCTCGGTAGTGGGCCATTAATGGGTTCAAGCCAACCATTACGTTAAAAATTAACTACCATTTCTTCTGAATATAAAAACTAATTTTGATTGATAATCAAGCCCATTTCGTCGTGCAGAGAAAGATTTCCTTTGTGAACATTTTCAGAACAAGAATATAATTTTCCAGTTGTTCTGAGAAACAACTGTGGCATATATACGTATGTGGCCTCGCGGTGGCGCGATGGCGGCGCGGTACGATCGGTGCGACGAAGTCCATTGTTACCTTGACCTTGCTCTTGCAAACTAAACAAGAGAAAACAAATAATACATGATATCCATCCATAGTTACAAGTATGTGTATATCGAGACAAGTGATCAGCTGTATTTTGGAGTTAATAGATGCTCTTAGAAACGTTCTTGGATGCTAAATAAAACAGCACTCTACAGGCACATATAAAAATATGATTACTTTGTACTTCATTACTCGCTTATCACTTGATTTGTTTTTTTTAACGATAAAGTATTTCATTTGTTTAGGTTTTTAATTTAACACGGGTCAGGGTTTTCATGTGACAGTATTTAAATATTACTGCTTGGGCGCCATTTTTAACAGACTTTGTAAAAGGTAGTTATCGCCGAGAGTTTTGAGTCGCAGTGATAATGGCTGATAAAATAAACCCCCGTAAAATACACATACTTAACACAAAACAAATAATATGTGTTACAAACGTATTTAGTGTTTACTAACGTAGTATGACGTAATTGTTTGTGTTGTCAATTAATTGTACGTGAAGTACCAGTCTACTTGTATGTAGTACAATTATTTTTATCATAGTTATTTATGTTAAAAGATCTACATATATTTACGACAAGTGATAAAAATAAATTGTTGCCAATAATTATTAACTACTTATCTTCAGAACATTGAGATTAACATAGGTTTAGGGAAGTACGATTTAACATAATTTCTTACATGACATAATTTTTGTGGGGTACGTACCATTTAGTTTAATCCTGGACACATTGCTAACAACATTGCATCACTCCATCTCCTAAAATTTACCGAGTAGGTATAATAGAATTGGAATCAAGTATTTCGCCGTGTTAGAGCTAAAACCTCCATTTCAGGGTTTAGAGTTAATGAATGTTTGCACAAATTCACAGACTCATTTTTATTTCTATTCTTATCGTATTATCTTCGGATCTAAGTGCCTTAGCTTTAAATTTGTTTTACCATTCGAAAGTAGAGATTTCTGAGTCAAACGGTGTAAGAAATATTTTGACCCCAAAAAGTGAGTTAAAATGTTTCCCGTCCATTGAAGTATAATGTCATAGAACAGAAATCTCGAACAAAATGTGTGTCCCACCCGGGAGGTTCGATTTTCAAAATTGAGCCCCGGTTCACCTTTCAAAATCGAACGAATCCATTGAAGTTTGAAGCCACGTGGCGCCAATGCATTGGGACATACATAGTGTTCGCGGTGTCGGTTCTATACGCTGGTAATAATACTTCAATGTTCCCATCTTCTTTTTTGGCCATCAATGCAACAGACGGTAGTTCCTTTGGTGTTACAGTTGTCTGGGCAGGCGGTGACTTAGCATCTTACGGTTGAAATAAATCTCAATAATTCAATAATTCAACAGCTACCAGTTACCAACCATTACTTCTTGCTATTCTTATACTGTACATCTCCAACTCTATTTATAGCAAATAGAAATACAGATACAGCATTTATAAACAATAGTTGAAGTTATCAATACAGTGCAAAACTCTATGCTATCAATGACACTCGGCACAATAGGCAGATAACAACTAGCTGACAGGCTTTGTTAGCGTCACAGGTCGCTAAATAAGATAGGACACGCATTAGCCAGCCCAACTGGCGAGCCATATTTTTCTCTTTGAGGAGGGTATAATGCAGATGCGTGAATTCAATGCAGTTAACTTTTTAGTTGTTATTGCAACAGACCAGTTACACTTACAACGTAATTAACAAGCAGTAACTACACACAAATATTTCTTACTTCGCATTTGCCCTTTTATTTACTATGACATCAGGAACTTCCAAGACATTAAATTAATTTCGTCAAATGACCCCAAAAAATTCAAAGTTGTGTTTGCACAAACAATCTTTTGTTATACCTGTGACGGGCGATTTTTAACAATTGTGAGAATCGTAACACAATCGCTGTGAACGTACGAGTATATGGCTTTTTGCTCCGATTTATACTAATCTCTTTATTACTAAACCGGTCTCCTGCAATGATTCTATTAATACCTGCGTCACGAAACATGTTACATCTTTCACACGTTACATAAGCATGCAATTCACCATCGATGTATTAGGTGCACTATAGATTCAGCCACGGCGTGGCCGCACATGAGACGACTCTAATTACGTTTCTTTGAGGTCATTTTAAAAGAAATGTAACAATATTTTAATAAGCAGCCCAGAATACTGCTACCCACCGTCGTACTTAGACTTATATATTTAAACTAACTACGATTTTATTCCTAAAAATGACAAACTGAAACTTTAAGTCTCCAAATAGACAACTTAATCTTCATTGTTTGTCACAACTCGCACTTGTGACAAACAATAAAATCTGGCCACGATGAAGGCCACAATTCACTGTTTGTCACATCTCGCACATTGTTTGTACTTGTGTTGTGACTTGTGACATACAATGAAAATTGACCACGATGACGTGGACAAAAAATAATATTTTATCGCTTTCTTTCACGTAGATTTTATAACTGGCGATCTCGCTTTGTCAAATGTATGGTTCTAAATGTACGCTATACACGAATTATTGTTATTTTTTGTTATTAAGTAGGTACATATCATTTTCTTCGTAGTCAATAAAAATAATATGTACTTGGCCAGTACACAATATTTTTAGTAGGTATCTAGGACTAATTACGTATTGAAATAAATGCGATATACGGCTCTAAAAATACGACACCACAAAACATTTTACTACTTTTAAATAACACATTACGTAAGCTTACAATAAGTATCAACACCAATTATAAAAAGCAACCTGTAGTTAAGCATATTGTTTACTGTATTGCATGTATCTAAGTGATTTTTTTTATTCTAACCATTTAATCATTAAGTACAATGAATCAAGATATCATTAATAATATTATTTATGAAAACGCCGGCCTAATGACATGCTTCTGATGCTTCTATGGAGTAAAAGTGTGATATTTAAAGTTGATGATAAAATACTCAAAATATTTTACCCATTGTGGTGTCAGTGTAAACACGAGCAAAATTTGTTTTTGGAAAATCTTTTAATTTCACATAATTTTACATTTTGATCGCCGGCGAATTTCAGTCCATCACCAATTACACTGGTCGAAAATGCGTGTAATTATAATTCAAACAATAACAAAAAACACTACCTCTTCCGAAAATTATTTCCAACTTGTTTGGCACTTCGAAACGTATTTTCATATCACTGTCGTTATTTTTTTTAATAACTAGAAAAGGAGCATTTCAAATTGATTTGAAATTCGAAACAAAATTTGGCGCGCTGAGTGCAGACCCGAGTCAATGGCGCGAACGGCGAATCGGATGTTCGTCGTTGACAACGGAACGCGGACTGACTGGCACGCGGGCGCCCGGGCGGCATGGCGCGATGACGGGTTTGCGGCGCGGCGGCGCCCGGCCCTTCCGCACTGGGATGGCTGGCTCCCGCCGCGCCGGCCTACATCTTCATTTTACTATGCCCCCAGGCCCCAACAAACGTATGTGATGTAATCTGCATGTGACGAAATCAACGCACCGATTAGAACTGTTGTGATTAACGTCACAGAAATGCGCTGGTAAGAATTTAGTTCAATGTCTCAAAATAAATTAACGTATGAAAGTCCGATAATTATAATTTTACATTTATGTACCTACAATTAAGTAGGTACTACATTACTGGATAATAATTAATTTAATGCTGATCAACAGAATAGAATACATCAATCACATAAATATAACTAATTAATAACTTTACACTAGTTACATGAGGAATGTGAAGAAGCAATCGATCTTATCAATAGTACCCGGATGACCGAGCATTGCTCGAATTGTTGCTTAACAACGCCATCTACTGAAGTAGCTTTAGTGTTACTACTCGCCAATAGATGCCAGGAAGAGTCTATTAAAGCAGTTTTTCATTGCCTGAAAACACGCTTACTTACTTATCTATATATGACTTCGGTTTTTTTCCTAAAGGTGCAGGGAAAATAATACCTTTAGACCAGAAATATAGTTTATATTATACCTGCTTGGTTATTTCTAGTATTCGGACAAAACATACGGCAAAATTTTAATGTTACTTTTAGAATATGATTTCGTTAGTGATGATAGATACAGAACCGAGAAGTTTAATCGATTTTACCCGCACCGTCTTGAGCAAGATCAACAAACATCACTGAACAAACAAGAAAACTCGATGTTTGTATTTAAGGCGAAACCAAAAGAAAATGTTAAGTAGGTACCAAGATTTTTTATGTTTACCGTGCAGGCAAAACACATATCATCATTTCTAGAGTCTAGCAGTGCCACCACAATATTTGCTTTCCAATTTCGATCTTGGAAATGATGCGCTTTGAAAATTCATTCATGCATTTATCTCTGGACGGAAAATACTCATCACTTTGGATAAATTTTGCTACGTTGGTATTTCAATAAATGTTGAGCCGATCCTTTGATGTTCCATAACTTCAGTTTTTCTTCCCTTAACAACCATCTCTGGACCATCAGGTACATTTTAAAATAAATAATAGTCAAATCACTTCCTCTGTTTCTGGTTACCAACAAAGAATAATATTGATATCCCAAGACATTTTGTAAGAATGCAATCAACTCCGTAAGGAAGAAGGTACCTTCCTACTGTTATGGGATATACTGATACAGTGTCCTCTAATTTTCTTTATCCATTAGCAAATGGACCTGGAGCGAAGCGGAAATATATTTCAGTCCGTTCAGCATTAGTCCACACTACATTTAAGTCCATTTAAGTCCACACTTCACATTTTAGTCCACATTCAAATCCCAAGAATTATAGGGTTTCTCAACATAGTTTCCTATACTTATTCAGCATTGTTTCAATTTGATCTTTATGATTGATTCAGTTATAATAACGTTCGGTCACGTTACTTACCCCTGGATAAATAAGATTACGTCCCAAAAATTACGCATCATCATCAAAAATTACGCAAAATTTTTTGATATGACATCAACTAATAAAGAATCAAGAATCAGAGACGGATAGATGGAGTATATACGGACGGATAATGCACTAATTGAAATTCATGGTAGAGCAGTAAATATTTATTGTTTTCTATTGACAATGGGCAAGACTATCCATAATGTGACGTACGTACAAACTATTTAGTTTTTTGCATATCAAATTCCTTCCTGCTATTCAGTGGGCGTTAAAGAAAATGCACGGCCAGTGTAGCAGTCTTTAGGGATTCCATGGTCTCTATTTACACAGGAGAAGCCAAACAACCGTGCTGAAATACCATGGGCTGTTTCCGTTGAATAAACCTTTTTGTACGAAGGGTAATCGGAGAAAGCTGTCTTATCTTTTAAGTTCTAGTTTAAGTCTTATGGGATTTAGTAACGTTGTCTAGCCGTCTTACAAATCGTACGGATTATTTACTACGTAGGTACTTAGGTTTACTCAAGACAGTAGGTAGTTTTGTTAAAGTCATTTCCATAATTACATTATAAGTACTTAACAGAATAAATAATAACCTTAGATTAATATCAAATACCAAAGATACACATTTAGCGGATTATGCTTGAAACTTTGGTTATGATGTGTTTATGTGATACGTATTCAATATGATTATTGATTATGATCAATGTGATTGAGGATCAAACATAGTAAAATGGATAGACAACAGCAAATTAAAAAAAACACGAGATATTGAGAAATGCGAAAGACGTTCGGTAAAAGTGGAAATAGCGGGAAAACAGGACAGGACGTGGCGAAGGACAATACGTGGGCAGACAAAGGCAGCGAATGGCGCGACTCGCATACCAACAACAGAAATAATAGTTCTATTCTTCGATGATGATGACCAACGTACAGAGCATGTACAAACATAAAGTATGTAAAGATAGTATACAAAAATAGCAAATGGTAGAGGAGTCCATGAAAACATTATTATTATCATTTATTAGGAAAATTCAGCTGAACTCACATGAACATCCTAATGCAAGAAAATTCAGTTGATCCGGTAGTTAATTACTTCTTATTTTTTATTGTAAAAGTTACTTTTGAATTATTGTACGACGAAAATCAAAACTTGTGTAAAGTAAGAAGTGGTTACTTTAACAACGATAAATATTACACTAAATTCCATCAAACGATAAATTTAAAGATGAATGAAGAATGAAAACTTAATCAAAATATAAGGCTCTACTCCTTTTTTTTTAAAGCGCCTGATGTAAACTATTCCTGAAAATACTATCCTGAAAATTCTTGAAAATACTTGACTTTAGGTTAAGTTCTATAATGGCCGAACCAAATCCAAAGGACCCCGCAAAATCTCTATGGGAAATGGCTCTCGGCTAAATTAGCTGAAATTTTGCACAGAGGTAGCTTTCATCATGCTGATCAAAAGTCTCAATGGGTGCAACCCCCCAAAATCGAACCCAGACCCACCACTCCCCCCCAAATCTCAAAACACTCCCCAAAGCACATTGGATGAAAATTAATGCATAAGGGATATATTCATATGAAACTTCGCACAGAGGTAGCTTTCATCATGCTGATCAAAAGGCTCAATGGTTGCAACCCCCCAAAATCAAACCCAGATCCGCCACTCCCCACAAACACCACCTGGCGTAAACAGGTCGGGTCACCCAACACCTTGCCTTCATATGCATATATTAGTCGTGTATTTTATTATATTTTAGCCGTATTAGGGTGGCTTAGAATACTAACCCCAATCCCACGCCGGAAGGGTGTCGTAAGAGGCGACTAATACGGCCCGCTGGTGGTAGGGCCCTCGGAGGGATTATATTGGTAGTTTTGTTTTTAATTGTTAATTAATACCATTATTACTATTATTATTTCTCCAGGGGTTCGCCTGGATAGCTACCACCCTCGAGCATGAGTCAGAAGACTCGTCGTGTTCCGGCTGAGGGCTTGAGAGCCAGTTCTTTCTTTCTTTTTCTTCTTTCTTTCTTGGCTGGCAACGCATCAGTGATGCCTTTGGTGTTGCTGATGTTCATGGGCGGCGATAGCCACTTACCATCAGGTGGAGTGTCAGCTCTTTTGCCGGCTATTTCCATAAAAAAAGTCCCTTATGCATTCCATCGTAATGTGCTTTGGGGAGTATTTTGAGATTTGGGGGGGGGAGTGGTGGGTCTGGGTTTGATGTTGGGGGGTTGCGCCCATTGAGACTTGATCAGCATGATGAAAGCTACCTCTGTGCGAAGTTTCATATGAATATATCCCTTAAGCATTGATTTTCATCCAATGTGCTTTGGGGTGTATTTTGAAATTGGGGGGGGGGTCTGGGTTTGATTTTGGGGGGTTGCGCCCATTGAGACTTGACCAGCATGATGAAAGCTACCTCTGTGTGAATTTTCATATGAATATATCCCTTATGCATTGATTTTCATCCAGTGCTTTGAGGAGCATTTTTTGATTTGGGGGGAGTGGTGGGTCTGGGTTTGATTTTGGGGGGTTGCGCCCATTGAGACTTATCATCAGCATGAGGAAAGCTACCTCTGTGCAAAATTTCAGCTAATTTAGCCGAGAGCCAATTCCCATAGAGATTTTGCGGGGTCCTTTGGTCTTACGTGATAAAAGTAAGAATTATTCTATTATTCTTAATGCTTTCCAGTTTTTATGAAATCTTCGGGTTTAAAATGTGCTGAACACATTTTTGAATTTCTTCGCATGAAATCCTTTGTGATCACGTTGATGCCACTTCCCATAGTTTTCACACATTTTCTTATGGAAATTAATGGGTCCATTCATTCATGCATTCATTGATGCATTATTAAAGAATAATACACAATTTTTTACCACACTTTGAACAATTTATCAAAAATTCCGTTTACGATATGTGCTGGTGCTGCACTCTGGCGCCGAAACTTTTGCAGTAATATCTCTTATTTGTTAAAACAAAAGTCTCTTTGAATAAAGATAATTTTTCGCATAAACCTTCCTACAGAACCAAAACTGGTTACATGCACCCCTCTAGTAGCCGGCGGCGACGTACTGCGGCTCGCATAACAATCAGACGGCCGCTCCTTCATTGTCAGTGTACATGACACATAACACTATAAATGAATTATAATAAAGCTTTATTCAAGTCCACCCTCCAGCTGAGGTCACAAGTCGCATATGATTGAATCAGGTTGACGAAATATTTAGTCAAATTCATTGTAAAAGTGCTTGGCAATCTGTAACTATTAAGAATACATTAAATTTGGATGAAAGCAAAGCGCTTTGCATGTTAGGATGTTAAGATTTAATCCTTAGACAGTCCCGAAGCAAGAACTGACTGCAAGCAAAGCAAATGACTCTTTACTTGTAGGACAGTGGTAAGTGGTTACACATACATAAATACTCGCAGAAGCCGCAGATTCCCAAAAGGATACATTCGAATGGGGAAAGATTTTCAAAAGTGCGAAGACCACGTAATTGAAAAATGCAATTGTATTTACTCGTTTGTTACATAGCTACTAACCACAATTTGGACTGTTTAGAATTTAGATAGTTTGGAGGTTTGGATGAGTAGTGAAGCCTGATAGCCTAGTGGATGGACCGTTGGTCTCCCAAACGAAGGGACCCAAGTTCGAATCCCGGCACGTACCTGTAATTTTCAAATATTATGTGCGTATTAGAAGTTAACTATCACTTGATTCGGTGAAGGAAAACATCGTGAGGAAACCTGCATACCGGAGAGTTATCCATAAAGTTCTCAAAGGTGTGTGAAGTTTACCAATTTAAGATCAATTCTGTGGTTTAGGTGAATCAGCTGGGTTACTTATCCACTTAATTAAAGAGTGAACTTCCCAGCATCGTTAAAGAGTGAATTTATTTAAGCCCTTCATAAAAAGCGCCAAATCAGCTTAGTGTACAGTAGGCCTCGACCAAGACCCGTGCAATAACATGCCGCAATAGACTGAAATCAAAATATTAGTACAGACAAGTTCTGTTATTATAATTAATGAGTATCGGTATACTTATGTTAATTATATTCTCACGTTAATGACTTGCGAACGATGAGTCATTTCATTTAACCTAGACATGCTACTAGGATCTGTTTACATGTAAAACCGCATTGTAAAATAAAGGACACGAAATTTATAATGTACCTAGGTACCTATAAATAAATTGTTACAATGACATCTATTTCATTAGTCATGAGACTCATGAGTTCATTTCGTTACATTTTGGAAACCAGCTATGTATTTCTAAACATTCTGGAAAGAAAACAGTTGCGACATTTCAGAAAGAAAACATTTGCACCATTTTGGAACGAAAATAGTGGCAATAATTTGGAAAGAAAATGCCTAGTTGCAAAATTTTAGAAAGAAAATAGTAGCAAATTTTGTAAAGTATACAGAAGGCACTTAGCAACATTTTTGAAGGAAAACAATAGCAACCTTTTGGAAAGAAAACAGTAGCATCATTTTGGAAAAAAAACAGTTGCGACATTTTGGAAAGAAATGCAGCACTTTGGAAGGAAAGTATTTTAAAAATAGTTAATAGTTGGTTAATAGAAACATTTTAGAAAGAGACAAGAGCATTAAACAGTAGGTATTTACTTGTATACAAATATGTGTTTCATTTGTGATCCCAAAAGGGTTGGACATTGTGGGTCCGAAAATTCTACTTTTTACAAATTCTTTGGAATTCAACATTGTTGTCCTGAAGGCATCGTCTGTCGATCTTCTGACTGAACATACTATAGCCAGTCACATAATTAACATTAAGAAAACATAAAATAAAGGTTTAATTACAGTTTGACGTCAGCCATCCGGTAAGTCGTGACAATTAAAATTGCTTCTTGGTGCTCGCATTCGCACAATGAATACACCAAAGAACTTCAGAAAACGACGAGTCTCTTTCACACACCAATTACGATTGGCGGCCACGTCCAATAACCACTAGCTTCTAATAACATGTTTCCTTACTTGGTATTTGCACAGACATTTGATATATCGATGTTGTAATCGGTTAAACTTAAGATCGTAATGTGTGTAGTGTTACATTCATACATACAAGAAAATACTTAATAATTAAACAAATTACTTAAGTATTATTTTTGTTTTACATAAATAAATGAATATTTTAATAGTTTTTTTTTGTTATTTTTTGTTTTTTCGATTTTCATTTGTTCTTTTGGCCTATATATTTTTTGATTTGCATATTACTCATTTAAAGTGAACCACCGGTAAGAAAGTGCCCGTGGTCCACCCAGGTGAAATAATTAGTGGGACCACGACCGCCGCCTGAATTTTAACTATTCAAATTGTATTCTGCTCAGAACTTCCTAACTAACAAATCATTAATACTGTCTGAATCTGAATGTATTATAAAGAAATACTTTAGGTAGGCAGGTACCTACCGAACTCTTCATTCTTCAACGTGATTGTTGGCGCATTCAATGGTTAGTTCTAACACTTCTAGTTAGAAGTGTGAATATAGTTATAATATTGAAATCAAATATTTCAATTAGTTCTTTCGATGGTCATAAGGGAAGTTTACTCGTTTTCATATAAAAGATAGATTTAAAATGACCCCTTACTCATCTTAAACCGTCACTAAAAGATAGTACCTGATCATCAACTTTGCGTAAGTACATAATAAAAACTTGGCTGTTCATGACACGTGAATATTCTGACATTGAGATAGGGTTTTATTGGGGTACGCATAACTTACCAGAGGCCGGGCGGCGTCTTCTCTTCGTGCCACATTTCCAAAACTTCATAGTGTCTTTAAGATAGATAAATGGGAGGTCAGGATCGGCACGATTATTAGATGACAGTGACACCGGCGCGGCCGCTAACTCAAGTAGCCATCGTCAAACTGGCGGATTGAGGACGAAACAATGAGTTTTGTTTACAAACGGTCGGTGCGGAGACTAATGAATCGAGTGGAGTCGCCGGAGCAATGAGCCGAGGCAGCATAAGTGACGGACGCAAACCGCACACCCCCGACACAATCTCCGGTTGCAATACTGCACTCGTGCGAGGAAAGCGTGGGTGCCGCAATCCAGAACAGAACTTCGGCGACCTGGAACCTACTCTAACCTAATCAGGTCTAAACATCTACGAAATAAGTCCGAATACTCCGAAGTCCGGATCATTCACTCGACCATCTCACTCGCACAAATTAAACACAAGATAGCGTAAAAAACCTTTTATTATTTCTATCACATCGTGTTGTTCTACCGTCAAATTTTGGAACAAAGATGTTTTGCTAATGGCGAATCACTACGATTCGAAGCAAACCCTGGAAATTATCTCTCGTCATTACCATTACTAAAGTTCTCAATGAAACGCAGATGTTAACCCGACCTATTAATTTTGAGAAAATATTTTTTTATGTATGTATTATGTCCCGTAAATGTTATGAAATAATTTCAAAACATTTTATTATGATAACGGAAGCCCTTCTGGATTCTGGATTTGGCAATTCATTAATCTCAAAGTAGCTTTTACCATAATAAGACTTGATACAACTTATAAATATTAAAGTAATATATTTTTTTTGTATTATGTTTAAGTGAATTGCTTTTGAGACATTAAGATAAGAATTGAAAAACCTTTTTAACACCATGTACATGTAAACATATTCTTGATGAATAAATGAATTTGAATTTTTACAAAAAATATATTTTTAACCATCCATCCATCCATCAGCCCTTGGAGGTCCACTGCTGGACATAGGCCTCCCCTAACTTGCGCCACTCTGACCGGTCCTGAGCCTTCTGAATCCAGCGGATGCCCGCTGTCTTCTTCTTCATATTTTTAACAGAGTTCAAAAAAAGGAGGTTCTCAATTCGACTGTTACCTCATAAATTTTACTGGGTGTACCGATTTTGATGATTATTTTCATATTCAATAGCTGGTGCTTGTCATGTGGCCATTATAGAGCGAAATCTGAGCGAGTAGTTTTTGAGTTATCTAATAATGCATATTTAATTGACTTCGACTACGTTAATGAACTTCTCGTTTTATTACTTGTTTGAAGACTGTTTCTTTGAAGTCGATTACTTTTTTTGGTAAAATTTAGATTATTTAGTTAGATAGACAAAGATTAGTTGAACGACCAACCATGACAACATACAAGGGAGACGAATGGACTTCATGTATATGCCTATGTATCGGAATTAAGTAGCTCAAGTGGCAATCTCGCCTTTCAAACACTTGGCAAGCAGTTATTACTTTAAGTGTATGATATATAAATGACTGGAGCGTACAATTTTATTACTGACAAACGATGCTTTGCTACTTGGCAAAATTAATCTCAATAAAAGTAAATTCTTACTTACAGTAAAAACAGGCTAAACTTTGTCCTAAAAATAATCTTCCCAGGCGATGTCAATGACTTATGTTTTATTGAATGTTTCTTTTTACTAAAACAAGATAATCCAATGCATACGAGTTAACTCCTGCGTTTCATTTTCATTTATCTTCGTCAGTATAAACAGGACAATGATCTCAATTTAAATGCCTCGAATCTCACAAGTTATTGCACTATAAAAATACACGGTTAAGCATACATTCTAGGCACATTTCTGTACTTTCTATATTTATAATTATGAATACACACTTACTAAAACGTTATATATAAATTACATCTAAATTAGATCAAAATAAAGGAGATTTAAATCTGCGTTCTGTCTTACAACTCTTTCACAAATACATCTTTAGTATGAAAATACAGAATTTGAGTTTACTAGTATTTTAGTGACGAAATAAAGGACATTGGACTGTATTAATAAATTTGTAGGCACAGTACATAATAATTGTAGATACAAATACTGTTCCTGATACAATCCTACTGTATGTCACGCTGTCGGTAACTAGAAAAATTATAATTATATTCAGCACATGATAGAGTTTTGTGGATGCGCACCGAATTTCGAATTGACAAAACATCAATTAATGTAATCTCTTGCATCATAAACTGTTAAATGTTTATACCATTTAATGGTTAATTCTATTTCCTATTTTTTTTATATTTCACTGATTTATACCAGGTTTTATATTCGCCAATGATTAGAAATAAAGAATAGTTTTTTTTTATTTGTAGTTACTGCTGGAGATCGTCTCCTTTAAAAATGAACATGCAACTACTAAATATTATTGTTACAACCTGTAAGTGGAAATATTTATTTCCATTAATTTAATACAACTTTTAACAAATTGAAAAGGAAATGTTTCTTGAATTTTTCCACAATACACATTATGACCATAATATACATACAAGGCACCCACATATTCATTTTCAAGTGGATGATCTCTTTTATAATACTGGCCAATTTGATTCAGCGATAAAATTAATCTCATTTTCTTTCGACCCGCGTAAGATGGCTGATTACTCCTGTAATTATTATGAGTAAGTATAATGAAATTTGAATTAACGTCGTGATTTTTTTCTTATCCAAGATTTAGTTAATATTTTGTTCAATGCCTACTTGGTTTATGATTCGAACAAATAAAATACATTGTACAATATTTATAACAAAAAAAAACTATAATGATTGATTCCACTTATATCGTATATCACGAAATCCGTAATGATTTTATTGTTTTTTACAATTTTTAGTGTTAAAGTTTTTAAAGTCCCATTTATTACCACAATACTAGTGTGGGTGACTTTTCTCGTTGTATGTATATTTAACTCGAAGAGGTAAGTATGAGTTATTAGTAAAAGTACAGTCAACATCAGGGAGCTGTTCATGTATTGCCAGTTCACATTAAATATGTGAAAGGATAAAGCTATATAAATTGACTAATTATTTATTAATGTCTTTAAATTTTGGATATTATATAATGGAATGGTAGTTTCTATTCGATTGTCCATTTCTCATATTAGGCAATAATAAAATAACGTAAAAAGCATCCTCATAAAAATCACATCTATAGAAATCATCATGATTAAAATTCAAATGGAAAATATAAAATTGACATTGATTCGGCGGGCATAGTGAAGTTTCTGCAGCTTTTCATAACATTTCCTTCGATATGCCATATTTTCATCTTCGATATTATTTTTGTATTTTCTAAATTGCAGCTGTTTTACTTCGTAAGTGAATTGTTATTTACGAATATTATAATGTTATATTTGCTGAATGGCGTTAGGCGGATTATTAGAAGCCTTATTTCTATGACAATAAGACCGAATAGGACATTGCGTAGACCGAAAGATCGAATAGAACATCGCTCGGCTCGGCCTACGGGACTCGATTCCGCACAGATTTCGATTTGACAATCAGTAATCAGTAATTCAGTAATCGTATAAACATTGTCGTGAATAATGCGAAATAGAGCTGCAATTCACAAAATAGGTAAGTGGATATACCAAAAAGGAGAATGCCCATTTAGTATGGAGAAATGTACTGACTTTAACATTTTTGTGTCTTGATAAAAATACCTTTATTTGAATATGTTATCTTAATAAATTACACATACTAACTTTAGTCAATGTTAATAGTAGGAAATACGAGATTTTAAACAAAATTAGTTGGTACTAAGGTATAGTAAACTCACAGTAATATGGACTCTATGCAGGCGTATTAAAGTCGATTGCGTATGTAATAAGTTTCAAATTAATTTGACAGTCCCCAAACACCATGTAGTTTGTAATGTATTACAATCACATAACACTATTACTCCTGGCTGATTATAATAATTTCCTAACTCATTTGACAGTCCCCTTACGTCATCTAGTTTGTTGTATTACAATATTATCAATTATAATCGAATCAATGCAACCTATTGGCCTGAAGGATCTTAAAAGATTCCTGATTGGCTCTTATCTAAACATAAATGGCCCAATGGATTTCTTTTATAAAACGGAAGTAAAGTAACTTATTAATTTCAGAAAATTATTCCCAATAAGGATTTTTTAGGAAATAGGGTATAATACTTGAAATATTTTAATTTTTTGTCCAAAAATCATTGTGACACAATTACTTTTTTAAGAGTACTGGCTATAGGCATTCTCCTTACATCGTTAAAAGACAATCTAAAACTCTACACCACCCCAACCAACGCGCAGCAATTGTCCTGTGAGCGACAGTCAATTACCGTTTTATTGCAATTATAAGTAATTGAATGCATGTAACAAGTTTGAAACTAGTACTTTTTTATTTACATACTATAATGAGTTTATAATCTATTACTTTTGACAGTAACAGGGGAACAATTTAATATGTGACTGCCGAACACTGACTAAAAGTCTAGGTATTTTATACGAAAACAAAACTTAGATTATAATATTAATGACGCTCACAATGGACATTGTCTTATGTTATGTTTTTATAAGGTTAAATTAATTACCAAATAAAATATGCGCCAAATTTTTTACACATATTACATAATAAATATTTAATTTCTCCACAGGCGATTTGTATAGTGATTCAAACCTTTCAATCAACATAGCTCAAATTTCATTATGGAGTACAAGTAAACTGAATAAGCTTTGTCTGGATATACACTCTATGATCAGACAATGTCAGTCACCATGTTCTTCATTTTTTATTATTATTATTGCTGCTTCGGACGTCACATTTGTTTTTTTGAGTAAACAATGTGTATAATATTATCACAGTTTCAAAAACTACATGATTATTTATGTAAAGTTTCATGATCGCCATGAAACTACAAAAACTAGTTATGACAGCGTACAGAAATATTTGGTTTAAAATTGTCTACACAAAATCTTGCATTATTTTCATGAAAATAAAATTCCGTATTCTACCTTTCCCTTTACGTAATTTTGATATGTATTAAAATACAAATTACTCAAATTAGTGGATGCACATACATTATTTATTAATTAAAAACGCAATAATTATAGGTTCCTACAAATTAAGTATATCCTAATTCTCTTACATTAAATAATATTCAATCGCACACCACAGCTATGTTTACTAATACAAATTCCATTTAAATATTGAAGGCACTGCTTTCTTTTGGTAAATGAATATCATAAATTTAAAACTTTCGCATGTATGTTGTGATGAGCAACTTATAATTTAAAACTTATATTAATGTTGACAAATTAAAACTGTGATAAAGTACAATGATTATTATAAGCTTAACAAGCTATATACTTATCAATAAATTGAGAGCACACTGAAAAGAATAATAATACATCAGACTGGGCATTCACACGAAACAAAATAATGGTCATAATAGTCGACTCTAAACAAGTCCAAATTAAAAATGATAAAAAAACAATTGTGAAATCCATAAATGTTTACAGATCAAACTGCCCATTGTTCTCATTACGTTACGAAATTATATTAAAATAAACTACATAGCTAAAACTAACACAAACTGTGTAAATATGATTAGTTTTATACTTACATAAAATAGTTTTAACTCAGTTGACCAATACTGAAAAGGTGTTACCTAAATACCTTATTAACTTATTGCCAAAGTTACGGGTGGCGCGTAGGATAAACAACAATTTACTCGACCAACAGTTCAGTCACGACGAGATCTCAACGTGTGGGTATGCCACAAAACTACGCCACATTGATTGAAAGCCCTACAAAGGTGGACATTTCCTGTCAATGTCTGTACCACGCGCCCTGCACTCGTGTTTGGAAGTGTGAAACTGGAGTAACGAGGTAGGCTTGCTGCGGCTGCTGCACGACGGCTAGCGGGATCACCTGCTGTGCCATCTCCACCTGTTGCCCGCCCTCCTCCGACACGCCCAGCGGCTGCACGCAATGCTGCTGCGACACCTGTTGCACCCCGCCCACTTGCTGAGTCAGAACTTGTTGGTGCTGACTGACCTGCGGCACCAACATCTGTTGCTGCATCTGAGGCTGCTGCTGCGGCTGCTGCTGGTGTATGACCACGTGCGGACCCTGGTTCTGCATCTGTTGGTGTTGTTGCACTTGCACCTGTTGGACTTGCTGCTGCTGTTGCTGCACCTGTTGTTGTTGTTGCTGCTGCTGCTGTTGCTGCGCTTGCTGTTGCGCCTGTTGTTCCCTCTCGTGCTCCTCCTTCTTTTTAGCCTCCATAGCTGCCTTCTTAGCTTCCGCCTTCTCCTTCTCCTGTTGTATCCTGACAGGATCCTTATTTTTATCGTAACTCATACATTTTCCGCTTCGGAATGGAACAATGTCTTTTGGTATGTCTTGTTTCTTCGTCGCGAATTTTACGTGTGGGAATTGGTCCTTCATAAACGCCCGGAAAGTGGAGTACCCCATCAATTTCACTCCAGGCTCAAGAATTTCCCCATACTCCTTGTATGCTTCAAATAGGTGCTTCCTAGAATCACCTTGAATAATAACAGTCTTACTGGCCTTTTTGTTTTCACTGGAAGGTTGAACATCTTTGGGTGAGCTTGCGTGCTGCTTCAAATATTCTTTTAGGAAGTTAGTTGCATGTTTGTAAATGTCTAATGTGAAGGTATTGTATGGTTTCTTCCCGACGTTACCATGTATCCGCGGCGCTACGCCGTGGGTCATAACGTGCTGCCTGATTCGCTTCAGCTGGTAGTGGGTCACATTCTCTAGATATAAAAATGCTTCTAGACATACCTTTCTCCCCTGATACACATAGCAAGCCCTCAATCTCCTCCTGACCTTGTGACGCGAAGTCTCCGCCGGGTTGGCTAAACTTGCCATAGTAATGCCCATCAAATACATATCATGCTCACTCTTGGTTAACTCTGCTATGTTGAGTCTGTGACGATAAACTGCTTCTGGATTCAGTCCACGATAGCAGTTGTCCTTGCAATCACAACCCCTCCTTAATCTTTCTTTTACCTGAAATTGTAATAGAAATATGTTGTGTATTGGTAGATTAAAGTGTTGTACATGGATTAATTTTTTATATGTACATTCATTTACTATTTATTACACATAAAGGAATTTGGAAATTAATCAATTGTTTTACAGCAAATGATTGAAATCTATTCCTAGGCATCCTTATCCCTGATATAGACAATGAAACTTCATTTTAGCAAACACAAATCATTTTAAACTACTCGCCAAAGCTATTAATTACACTGCATAATATTAACAGAAGTATAATTGTTGCAAATGAACAGCAATATTATCATGAAATAGTTTTATTTAATGTGTTAAAATGCTAAAATAAAGTGATAAGTTTAGAAACAGTGATTGTATTATTACATAATTTTTATTAATAAAGATGTGACTGGTTAGTATTTTGTATATGTACTCAAGTTGGTTTATTTTTTAATGATAGTAAAATGATAATTATTAACAATCAAATATATGTGTTAATGTGATTAACTCAAACATCACACAAGTATACCTTTCTAAAGCTGGCCATATGCAATCAAGTGTACTTGTCAAGAGCATGATATAGCTATATGGCCAGATAGCCATACTGTGGCCATACACTGTCAAGTTTACTGGATGCCAGGGGCAGTACAGCCATGCAAGCCGAAAAGCCCAGCTTACTATCATCACTCTGCAGCTGTTAATACTGATTATTATTTGTTGGTAAATATTATATGTATGCAATGCAATGTGTTGTCAGGCTAAAGATCCCGAGATCCTTTGTAGTATGACACAACTGGGCTTGCCTTGTTCTGACGACCTATGCACGCCATTGCTGGATGCCACATCAAGTCTGCTACAAACTTGACAAGTATACTTGATCGTGTATGGCCAGCATATTATATTGAAGCCATATTTAATATACTTATCATATTCCAATAAGTTATGTGTGTCTTAATATCTTCTATCCAATAAACATCTATACTTGAGCATCACTCTTAAAGTTGTTACAAAACCGTAACAATGATCAACGCAGAAAATAAATAAGTACATCTACCTTAAAATTCAATTTATATAATGGCAGTCTCATAATAATTTGATAGTGTATTGTTAGCTTTCCTTATGGACTAATTAGATGTCCTAGTGAGCTAGTAAAGTGTTGCCATACACACCCTTGAGACCAAAATGGAAAGTTGATTTGCATCAAAAATAAGTATGGTCTACAGTAAACTTGTGTACAGGCTGCAATATTTATATAATCCTTGCAGCATAATAAGCTTAGTACTCACACTTATTAATGTAAAATTCAGTCCATCTTAATTATAATTTTTAGAAATGGATGTGTTGATGATTTTTACATGTAAGAAATAATAAGTTACCTGGGTTGGATTGTCTTCCAGCTTATTGTCGAGAACTTCCTCGTCACTGTCAGTCTCTGCCATTTTCTTTTTTTTCTTGCCAGTCTTCTTGTCAACCTTGGGCTTTGTATCAATATCCATTTCATTTGATTCAACATTGGTATCAAATTCAATGTATGTTGCTGACATGCCTTGCATATTGCCATCACCATTTTCAACTTGGATTGTATGTCCCTGCCAGAGAACCTGGAACGCATAACAAATCAAGTAGCAATACTGAAGTTCAGCATCTATTTTACACAAAAAAGATATAGGTATGTACATGATGAATAAATACCTGATCTTGATGTCCATTGTAATTATGCTGCTGCATATTTTGTGGTCCAAGTTCGAACACGGAATGCTGGCCCATGACAGGCGTATGCCACTGCGCTCCCTCGCCATACTCGCCGCCACCGTTCTGATCTTGCGGGATCGACACGATTATGGCCTCTTTGCTGTCCACGCTTCGACGCTCCACGGATAGCAACGAGTGTAGCACCTCACTGGCTTCCTTTTCGGCAGGGTTCACTACTTCCATCTTCTCAAAAGACATGACAACACCGCTATACTACAAACGAATCATCATGTCAAATCACATGTATCTACTTACATACGTGTATGTACAATGAGAATTGCATCGAACGGCATGACAAGCCCGCCCCGATCGCCACAATTTCCCACAACCCTGCTATACTTACGAGAAAACCGCGATAACTTTTCAAATTAATGTAAATAAACATAACAAAAACCGTGCAATTATTAACCTTAATCGCGTTTTTTAAGTTTCATTATCGCATAGCGGATCGAACTCCCGTGGAATATTGGGCCATATAGTCATAGCAAAGGAAGAATCAAACTTACCTTTTAAGCGTTATATTGCGTACTTCAACGCGCAAAAAAGTATGTCCAGTATAAATCCTTTTACGTGGTTTGTTTTTCTTCACCTCATTTTGATATTACATTCATAATTTATGAGAAAAGAACGATTATTTCACGAAATTCACAGAAGCAATATGGCGATACACTTTCTGTGAATAAAATCGGAGGACGCCGTAGATAGAACACGTAAATAGTACAGTGCGCCGCCGGTAGTTAGCGCCACTGTCGATGTTTCCGTATCGACGGCCGACGCACGCCGACCAGCTGCAGCAAACAAAGCGCGCGCATTTCAAATTGAATGTTTGAATAAAAATACACAGGTATTCACTTTTGTGTATGCACTATGCACCTGTTTTTTTGTGCATGAGAATAGGACTGACCACAGGGACTGACCGTGGAAAAGTTTCAAAAACAAAGCATGGGTACCCTAAAAACGAAATATTGATTGGAGTAATATCCCTTAATTTGTCAACGAGGCTTTGATTGGAAATCAAGGAATATTTTATCGTTCCGACTTCTTAAAAAAAATTCAATATTATGAAAATTAATAGGCAATTATAAACGACGAGTTAAGAGACGCGAAATAAAAAAAGTTTTGGGCACTGAAAAAGAATCTTCGGAAAATCTTTTTGCCCGTGCGGTGAGTACTAAGGTGAATAATGTTTAAAGTAAAACTTCTTTAGGCGCGACTTGAGAGTAATTCAGATTATTTTTCAGACGGAAGTATTCGGACGGAAATAAGGCTCTATAGTCTGTTGAATGTCAAATGAAAACAAAACCATAAACAAAGTATCACAGGGTAACGAATAACGGTATTATTAACGGTCACGGTGTGATTAACGGTAATTGTAGATTTATATTCATTTTTATAAAGTATATTGCTAATAAATATGAGACAAGTGTAATATGATATTTATTTTAAATTAGGTTTAATTTTTGGTAATACGTGTCATAAACGTCAAAGAAGTTTTACTTCAATCACGCGTAAAGATTACACGCACACATTTTTTACATAGCCGCGTATTTTTAGCTATTAGTATTTTACTGCAAAGCTATACCTAATAACCAATTTCTATAAAACAATCAAAAATAAAACACTAAGCTCGGTGGATTGCGTCAATCCTATTGTATACGACCAAGCAGGTGCGGTCGGTAGTTGGATGGGTGACTGCTAGTGGCAAAGTTTCTTGAGCACTTCCGTGCTTCGGAGAACACGTAAAGCCGTCCCGTTGTTAAGATAAGCCACAACAATCGTTAAGCCATGTCGGAGGCTTTGAGGTTTCATGAAAACTTCCGACACCTTTGGTTAACCCTTCCAATCTACCATTGCGCACTTTACACTTTACATACACTTGGTGGAATAAGTATGCTCATACCTACTTGTATTATAAAACTAGGAATGTATATTATAAAGGATATGGCCAACATCTGTATAGGCATTTGCCCCACTTGTGAAATATAATGTACACATTTTAATTTTACCTTACATTAAAGCTTACAATATCTACTTTGATAATTTCGTCAATAAAAATCTTCAGAACTTGAGATTCTCCTTTAACGGGGAGTATTAGCTTTTGTAGTTTGACATTCTGCAAAACATAAGTAATTGTGGAAAAGTGTTTGAAAGAGAGATTTTTTTTTTGTAAAAATAGCGAGATATTCTGTGAGTAATATTGCAATAAAAACATAGTAATATTGTACATTGCCACGTGAACCTAGTCTTAGCTGTAAGCACTACTTACTTAATAGTAAAGAAAAATGCCATACCTGTACTGCAGTGATCCATTCTACCAATATGGATTGAAGGTTTCTTGCTAGCGAAGATATTGAGTGACGCGCCATGCGCTCAATATCTACCGCGCAATTAATGCATCTCACGGCAAAAAATTAAACACAATTATTATTTTGCAGAAATCAAACTCAAAAATCAAATGTCAATATAGCAGACATTTGCATTTATGTCAGCCAATTGTCAACCTCCAGTAATAGCAATGGAGGAAGTAGAAGATTATACAACTTATTTTTATTGTTAATTTATTATGACTACTAATGGCGGAGTTCAGAAGAAAATTAAAATTCTAGTTATGTTTTAATAAATGGAAAACATGTCTTTTCAAGGGACTAAAACCTTGTACAAATAAGAGTATTTTAACCGTTTCCGGGGTATATGTTGGCCACCTCCTTTATGTATAAATGCAAATTGTCTGTCTTTCTGTTACTTTTACGTATCGTTTATTTGTAACGCTTAAATAACCGAACCGATTTAAATTTTGGTATGGAGATAAGTAGTGGAATACCGTTTTACTGGAAGTTACTCAATATGATGTTATTTACCAAAGACATAAAAATGGAAGGTCTGGGGAGTCCCTGGAGTACTTGATATTGAATAGTGAATACCAAGGATTAAGCCAAACTATTGGAGATACAATACCGCCATCTGGAAATTTGTTTAATTTGATCCATATTCACTAAATAAAAGACAGAAATGTAAGGTTTGAAGTACCTAATTGATGTGGAAGTGAAACACCAAGCGTCGAAAGGGGAAAAGAAAGGTCATCGAATGGTGCCCACGTCTCAGAGTATAGGACGCCCCCCGACCACGTGAACTGGCGACCTGAAGAAGACAGCGGGAGTCCGCTGGATTCAAAAGGCTAAGGAGCGGTCAGAGTGGCGCAAGTTAGGGGAGGCCTATGACCAGCAGTGGACCTCCAAGGGCTGATGGATGGATGGATGGTTGCTTTTCAACAATGTTTATTATTTTAGATTCTTACTGCCACTGCGTTACTGAACTATTAAGTATTGTTTCATTTGTCAATACACAAGAAATAACAATACGACTGTTTATATTACGTACTTGTATGATGAGTGAATGTTTGACGCATGTAAACTTTTTGTCCATGAGCCAATAATAACATAGGTGCTGTAGGAGGAATTATAAGTATATTTTTGTACTTACAAAATACCCATTACTGCTTTTACGAACATCTAACAATGTGCTTATATGTATTATCAAAGAGTAGGTACACTTTTAAGTAAACCACGACTCCACGAGTAGCTAAGCTGCCACGTTATCACTTGTAAGGTTTCTGGCTCATGTTTGATTTAAATTTATATGAAATAGAACAAAGAATGTTAACATACCTATTTCTCTATTTGAACGGGTCATATTTTATAAATATTAACCAGAAAATACGTAAAATTTTCAGTAATTCGTTTCACTGGTCATCAAAATGATGACAAAACAAATACTTCCAAATGAAAATGAAATACTTCCAAAACCACTCCCACAATTGAGCTTCAGGCTGATTGTAATGGAAATTGTATATTATATGTACTGTGTAAGAAGAAGCAAGAAAATGAGGACCTAGAAAAACTACCACCTAATAACAGTAGAATCACAAATCACTAGAAGATCCAACTTCATACACTACCCCAACTTATGCCCATACTATTTCTTCTTCTACATTTAGGAAATCTTCATAACTACCTTATCCGAAATTATATATATTCATCGCAATTCACCTGGATTTTAAGCCTTTTTAAAGGCAGTTCAACCAGACTTCTCCGCCCGTTAAGGGTCATAGGCCTGTTGTACTGGATCCGGCTCTGTCGGATAAACCCCGCGATCCACTCCCGACTTTGTGGTTTAGGTTCTAAGTCACCGGGGGAGGGCGGGGGCGAGACCGAGCTAGCCTTTTTAAAGGCCGTTCAACCAGTCTCCTCCCCCCGTGATGAGTGATAGTCCCGTTGATTCGGCCCGGTCGAATAAACCGGTCCAACCCCGATGACTATGTGGTTCTAAGTCCAAAAAACCAGCAGAGGGAGGGACTACGGGGTCCCTTCTCATGTAGCGTTAGCGGCATGTTGTACCGAGTACATACTCGTATTATGTCGAACCAACCGATCCACTCCCGCTGACTTTGCTCATCTCACATCGGCTGGGTCCTCCAGGTCCCGCCGCACAGTCCGCGTGAAGCTGTAAAGGCCAATAGGGCCAACCAACAGCAACTAATTAATTCGAAACAAAAAAAATCATAACAGTAACAATAAAGTCTACGCTGAGCAAGTGCGGATTGGCAATTTTGAACCCTCAGGTTTGCAGGTTATCCTATGATGTTTTTTTTCGCCAAAGTCTATAAGCACCTTGTGCTTAGAGGACGTAGTACTAGATCTAAAAGACTGAACGAGAATTCAATGTTTTGAATCATAAAACAGAAACACAAATATCTCGGAATGAAAAATATTGTTAAGCCAGTCGACACAATTGAATGGCATGAAAAATAGGGTCTTCTTCATGAAAGACTAATTCCCAGTGCGAATGCTGACCTTGCTGATTAACCCTCATCACCAATTCTTTGCTGACATTGCTGACATAAAGTAAGCAGAGCCCGTTTGTAACTTTATTCAAATATATTATATATTTTTTTAGATATACTATGCTTATGTCGAGTATGAGAATTTTCTAGTTTCTCGAATATAGCATTCGGAAAAAAGTTATCGAGTATCAGGTGTAAAGAGCGGCCGAGAGGGTCCGCATTGGCGTGGAACAAAAGCGAACGTTCAACTGCCACCCGGCCCGGCGTCATATCCTTTAACATTATTAAATTGTGATTTTATGAAGAGTTATTTTATAGGCACCTACTCATTTGTTTGCAATTTTGTTTCTATATTCGTTTCTTATATAGGTAAATTTTTTTTTATAATAATTATCTGATTTTGGCTGACTGTGATGTACCTCGTAACTAAAATATTAGAATTTAGAAACCGTACTGGACTAGTATTAGCAATATTATTTAGGATTTTTTACTTTTATTGTACAAAAATTACAGTGAATAATAAGTAGCTTAGAGAATAGAACTATACAAGCATGGGGTTTTTATTTATATTTTTTGTTTCCTGTTAGGGATCATTTAAAAATTTACGTACACCTATCTTTGATCTTCGTTCCTTTTCTTTATTTTTATATTGGTAAATAATCTTACAGTGTTTTTTATCTTAATTTTGTAATTTAAAATGAAAACACACATCGCCACAAAACGAAATGAATCTATAGATAAATACTTTTAAATCTGTTTACTTTTTTCTAACTTTTACCAAAGCTTGCAAAGTGAATTCCATAATTTAATTTAACAACAGGTACCTATCTATTAAATATATAACATAAAATAAACTAATTTATAGGTACCTGTTTACTTAGTATAGTACTTCCTACCTACCTGTTTTCTGTTTCCATCATTAGAGAAATCGTCTATGTAACAGACAATGACCAGAGACGTTAATGATCCTATATGGATCAATTTTTTATTATTATGGATGGATGGATGGATGGAATTATCAATTTATGAAGTATCTTAAGTACCTTCTTTCTTGCCCATTTGATTTTTTTCCAAATGCGTATATATTCTAGGGTCACCAAAGTATTGTATTTCTTTATTGGAAAACAATTATTTCTTCAATGTTTATAAAAAAAAATACTTTTTGTAAAACATTATTACTTAATTATGAAAACGTTTAAAAAAACAAAATTTATGAAAACGTGAATATATTTCTGTAAATGAATTATTTATGTTGCCGTAATACGATAGAGCAGTCTGTGTACACTACAGTACTTTTGCCATGCCAACCTTGAAAAAAATTTTCGCTGTCAAAATTAGATTAGTCATAAATCTAGGGGGAAGTGGGAAGACTTTTTTCAATCCAGACCAATGATCCAGACCTATCTGTTTTTATTAATCGTTTGTTGACTTGTTGATTTTTTAAGATAAATGTGCAATAAGTAAGTGGTACCTTTCTGTTTGTTTAATTTGCTTTATCATCTAAACTTCTCCAAACGTAATTCAGCTTGTAGTAATTTTGTCAAGTTACTTTAATCTGATAATTTTGCTTTACGCTTTTGTTTACTTCCTTGTTTGTTTTTCACAATGTTATTAAAATGAAGAACAAAAGTAACAACCTGTATATTATACTATTACGTCTTTACGCACCTACATTTCATAATCTAATATGTAGCTATTAGATAAGGAATAGTAGAGGCTCATTGCTTATTGGTAGGTACTTACCAGCAGCAACATCCAGGGTGAAACAGCTACTCCGAGACTTGACCACACCAACGGGAGATGGCCCATCGGGCCACTCCATTCGCTCCTCCATAGCTTTCGAAGCACTTCTCTTAAACTGCTCCAGAAAACTGTCTATTTGCGTCTCTATACTTGTCGGGGAATTAGCCATCGTTTCCACCGAAACAGGGAAAACAAACACAACACTGCCTTAATCATTTACGACATTTTGTGCGATTTGTTGAATTTTTAAATGTTTACGCAGTTGTATCGCAATACTTTTTAATATATTACGCATTGTATAATAAGCCATTTTTCTCGCGCCGAATTCGTGCATCGATTCGTCATAATACACAATTTTATCAAATAAAACCGCGAGCTGCCGCAGGCTTGGATGAAACTATTTGCTTGCCGAGCCGAGTAAAATTACTACGGATACCGTTAAGCTATAAAGAAAGCTATAGACGGCATCGAAAATAAAGAGACACCCACCGACATCTATCGATCGTAGCGCACAGCTGATTCATGTAAGTTGCCAGGTTACAAAATTATGAGTAGGTTAAATAATTATTTAGCAAATTACAAACAATTGGTATGCTTAATAACTATGATATATTGAATATGCTTATTTTTTTCTATCAAATTTGTTTATTTTGCTTGATAAAAGCTAATATTAGATTCAAATTGTAGTGCTATGCTTGTGTGAGAGTAGATATTATTTTGACGTTTCCTGCGATGGTGTGCGTGGATACCGGCGCCGTGAGGGGGTCGCGGTCGCCCGGAGACTCGAACGCGCACGTTGCGTGCATTTGCTAGTGCTGCGCGAGGAGCGCGTGTAGTTCGTGACTAATTGGAGGTGATTGGAACTGTCGCGCACGAGACTACACTCGGCCACATAATGTCAAGTGAGTCCCTGAACTTGGTTTATTATTTTTTGTATTTTTTTATCAATATGCATAAAAACATTTCCACACTGTTCTACCGTGATAGTCACAAATGTTTTTTGTTCTGAGGTTATCATTGATAAATAAGGGTAGATGAAATTGTTTTTACATCTTTTTTGTATATGTATGTGATTTTTGATTAAGAATTTACGAATAATGTTAATAATATACATGCCTTTAAGGCACATGTATAATTCTTTGATAACAATTTTTTTTTCAATTAAGAGGTCATGACTTAATAAAATATGCTAATAATTTCTTAATTATTTCATATTTTTTACTGTCAAAAGATTTGTTCTAACTGAATGTAGTAATGTGTAAAAAGTAATAGTAAATTGGGAGTAACCTGTTTATTATAATAATTTTCAAATACAATTGAATAAGATAAACATAATGAAGGTAGGACGGCAGTAGATATAGATGTGGATGGACTCTGTAACGTAGAAAGTCTAGTGAAATGATGTTTTACAAGTTTTGCAGCAAGATGTACACTTTGTGCTTCATATTTTTAAATTTTAATTATGCGTAATGATTAGGCTAATGCTGGATATCTTATTGGTCAAAGTCAAACCAAATATGTATAATTAAGTAGACTAATTTTTAATTAAGTTGAATTGGTACTTTCTTCCAAATACGTAAAATTCGATGTTTTGTTGTATGTAACATTTGTTTTGCAATTTTATTAAAAACATTTCATGATTCTTCATTTTAAGTAACAACACCTTTTTTACCTAGAGCAACTTCAGAAAGTAAATTGTTTCACCAGCTGTATTTAGTTTAATTTGGATACCAAAATACCAAATAAAAATGATTAACAGGTGTTGCATGTTTCTCAAAAGCTGCATAGATTATGTGATACCTATAATGATTATGCCTTGTCCACTTCAAGATGGACATTATGAATTGACTTGATTGGCTTGCTTCTCAGTATGTCATTGTAGTCTACGTCCTCACTGTTACGCTCGTGTTATCAGATTAAATTCTACCCGATTGTAAACATAAAGTCGTATTATGTGTCTTTACTCCACTTCTATCACAATGTGTTATCAGCTTTAATTTTGCAATGGTATTGACCATGGACATTCTTTTCTAATCTCTATTTCGTTTTAAATGATGATGATGATGTCAAAAGAACAAGAGTTTAGTTTTTACAGCCAAAGTATATTATAGTATATTAGGGACACGTTCATTTCATTATTTTCTTCAAACATCGCGTAGGTTCCAACGTGAATCATTCTGTGATCAAAAGAAATTATGAAACACATTTTGTTTTTATTAACAACTAGCTTTTGCTAGCGGCTTCGCTCGCAGAGATCGATTTTTTTAAATCCTGCGGGAAACCTTAATTTTTCCGGGATAAAATGCCTATGTGCTAATCCAGGGTACAGGCTGTCTAGATTTCAAATTTCAGCCAAATCGGTTTAGTTGTTGTGGAGTGATTAAGGAACAAACATCCAAATTTTTTCACAAACTCACATTTATAGTAATATAGAACAAACTTATGGAGACGGTGGGAAACCACTGGATTCAGAAGGCCCAGGATTGGTCGAAGTGGCACCAATTAGGCGAGACCTATGTCCAGCAGTGGACTCTAAAAGGTTGTTAAAAAGAAAGAAAGAACATTATCCTGGTAACAGTCAACATAGGTATAAAATAGGTGACCAAATTTTCCCAATCCGATCTATATCTTGCAATATTTTAGCAAAGTTGTGGTCAGGCATATGTTATTGGATTTCAGCCGCGAAGTTTCATTCGAGCTGGTTGCGGTTATGCCTGGCGCCTTTGTAACATAATAACTTTTACGTAATGGTGCATTTTGATTGAATATTAGATAGTTAACAATAACGAAAAACAATGTACCCTTTCAAAAATCCCCTTTCTGACGCTTTCTTTTCTACGACATGACCGATTGCGTACCTTCATCCAATTAATATTTTGTATAGGTACCTTTTTTTGAGGGAGAAATCTTTAAAAGATACCCGAACCCACAGGTTACGGGTTATGTGGGATTTGTACTAAAACCCCCCGAAAGCCATCCTGTACAAATGGTGAGGCTCCGGGATCTCAAGTGAACGCACCGGAGCCCTCCCTGCGTACTTACTGTGTCGTCCTTCCCGTTTGTGAAACCCACTCAATGCCGTTATCGTCTACGAGCAGGATCAGCTACTACTAAACTTCATTAAACGTGTTGGTAATAAAGTAAAATACATACTATTACGGTAATGAAAAATCATATAGCAAATTGCATTTGAGGTGTTATAGCGTGTTCGCAGTTCGCACACACGAATTTAGAAAGTAAATGAGCAGATTGGCAATGTTTTCTGCTTCAATGAGTATGAGTTTTCAGTAAATATTTTGAAAAAAGTTAATGTATTAGTATTACTTTCCTTTACTCCGCTAAGCGGTCGACTGCCCGCGTGGTTCCGTCCCGCCGAACCGGCCGCACCTAAATAGAAACCGCAGGGACATTGCTCCCGAGTACTCCCGACAGTCCTGAGCAGCGTCTGATCCTTCGGTTGCCGCGGAACTTTTAACTCTCGAGTGCCTTATTGGGATTCACAGTGACGCGGACGCCCGCCTGTCCGAGACGATACATTATGTATTACTAAAATTAACCACGCCGAGGAACTAGCAGAGTTAATAGCATCCTGGAATATGGTTTTAGATAATAAAACTAGTATATCTCCCTCGGAAAAAGTATCTAGTGCCGTCGCAAAAACAAAAGTGCGCGCGATGTATGCAGATTCTACTGAAATAGATCGGACCTGACGGAATTTCCTGAGTTATGATTGGAGTTATGAGCTTTTTATTAGTCATGGTAGTATTCATGTCATGAACCGCAATGAAATGAGCTTTAAGTTAGCTTCATAAATTGTTTTTAAGATGTCCTATGTTTGCTTCCGAACTTCATCAGAAAGGTTTTAAACTGCTTTACGGATTTTCTCGAAATTCACATCTAATGAGTACAAATTTCGTCCCAATATCAAGGGTCTCAAAGTTACGGACGGATAAAGTCACAAAAACGAATGAGTTGCTTTCTTGAAATTTGCATTTTCTAACAAATAGTATAATAATTTAATTCACTATTCCAACAAATATTTGGTGATGATATTAAGAGATCAACTCCACAAGTCTTCTTTATAGGTTCTGCACGTATCGAATTAGAAATGTGGACGAGATTTCATTCTGCGAATAGGACCTTTGCGTCCGCCGGACGTTTCGCGACATTTTGCGCCTAAACCATTTCATGATGTCCTACCTTTAAAGTGTCTAAATCGACATTCCCGTCAATTGCAAAATGCAAACCGATAAAATTCTTCTTCATGTTCTTAAATCTAGTTCATTTATAGTAGGTAAAATAAATCAATATCATTATAATACATCAAAGTTGAACAATCAAGCAAATCCTAAGAATAGTCATAATTTCGAATAATTTGATTTATTTCAATTTAGAGTGGAAATTTCTGAAGTTCTGAAGAAAATTGTTTATACATAGGCAGTACTTTTTAAAGTACAGGACAATGAATATTCAGTAAAGTTATTCGGATATAAAGTGGAACTCCAGAGAAAATGTTTGTTTTAGACATGATGTCTAAAACATTGTGAACATCGTAGACAGAATTTTTAAATAGAAGCGAGACGAAACAAATGCATACCAGCGTCATCCGATTGTAAATAGGGAATGTTGTAATATTTTAAAATAAGCTCATGATAAACGTTTCACTGAAAGTAATTCTAAATACGTGGGGATTGTTTATAGAAGGATGTCAGCTAGCGGACTGAAGAGTGATTGTCGATTTAATTGTGGAATGCATAGGCGTCTACTGCCGCGGCACCCAATATCTGACGCTATCCAGTGGTTTTATTTTCTATTTTATTTGTGTCGCGCTATTTCTGAACAGAACGTGTGACACTTAGTTTGTTCATTAGGTACATGGTGTCGCTATGTGATGTCCTCCGCGACCTAGGCGTCGAGATATTTACGTTACATAATATTTATATTGATTAATCTTAGTTTATAGCAGTGAATTATTGTATAGTACATATTATTCACTGTTGAAATTTTAAAATGTAAAGTGTGGTTTACATCATGTTTCCGTTATATTTCTTACGTCACTACACGTGTTTCACATTTTTTTTATTTACAAAATGAACATTATCGATTTGCAATTCTGTTGTGTCATGATTATTGACATTCTGATCATTGAACATCTCAGTCTGGCAATAATGACGCTAAATGATATGCTGCACCACGTGCCAACGAAATTAGTATCATGTAGTGGCGACGAACCTACGCAGCGAACAGCGTCTTGTTTAGAACGAATAACTGCGCATTTCCTTAAATATTTTATGACAAAGCTCTATCGTAATATTGAAACACAAATTACGTATTCACCCAAGTCACAAAAACAAATTTCCAGTTATTTTGGAGATTTACGTCGTTGGCAAGTGCCAGAAATGAGATCGTGATCGATTAAAGATAGATTTTACATAATTTTGTAGAAAATTTAAATATTTATGTAAGTATATACAAAAGAATTTAATTTTTAACCCTCAGCGAAAAAGAGGGATGTTATAAGTTTGACATGTCTGTGTATCTGTATGTGTGTCATCGTAGTTCCCAAACGGGGGGACCAATTTTGATCTGTTTTTTTTGTATGAAAGGTGACTTAATCGAGTGTTCTTAGGTGGTAATAACCGTCTTTTTGGTCACGTATTTTTTTGTGTGCCTGTTGCTCATCAGGAAAAATTCGAAAATTCTGTCTTCATTTCTTCAATTGTTCTAGACTCTAAGAGTCTAAGAGTTATGAGTTTTGGAAAATATAACTTCTAGTAATAGTGAAAAGTTAATCAGCCCATAAAAACAAATCCTATCTCTTATCATATTGGTCACAGATGCGTTGTGCTTATCTTTTGAAGCGTGTTATAATAGAGTTCTGTAAATAATACGTCCCTGATGATATCTGGTTGACGATCGACATCTCAATTAGTACATAATAAAACTACTGAAGAAAAACAACAAGGAATCGAATAGATGTCATGACTGGCACCTCATCAAAAAAGAGTTACTAGACGCAATCCCTGCATTTTAGACACTTTATTTTGAATTGACTAGACAGTATCATCTCTGAAGCCAAATAGCATGGTTACTTTGCTCTTACTCGCTACACACCGGGCTGGTTCCTAGAGAACACATATTTAGGCTTAAGATCGCAATTGTCGGGTTGTAGATACTTTTAAATTGCAATCAAATTATTTTTTCAATATTGCGTACAGAGTTTATGTACGTGGGTACAGTTATACATCGCATGTTAGTAACTTGTCATTGCATTAAAGCAGTTTGGTTGTTATCGTGTTTGGTAAACTTCTTATTTACTTAATTATCTCTGGACTTTGCATTCACAAACAAAAAAATTGTTCATAGGGCTTATCGACATCGTTTCGTTACTCAGTTTATTTATTTATTTAAATTTATGTCACCTCTTATACTAAGTAACAAAGGGTAAAACTTAAAATGCCTAATGGCATTGTCCACCAGTCAACCCTGGGTGGGTGTAGAAAGAGCTGATAGAAGGTGTTAAATAAAAACATAAATATCAGTCAAATCGAATTTAATAAATGCTCACGATGACGATGGCGAAACGTTTCTTAAAGGAGAACCTGCTGGGAGCCTTCCTCAACTCCACAGTCAAGGGATTCCAGAGTAATGATGCTTGTACAGTGAATGAGTAATCAAAAGAGACAGAGAATAGTAATATCAGAATTATATAGTTACGACTCTGTCAAATAGTGAGCCATTTTAGTTGACTGCGAAATTGGGAAATGTAATCATATTTTCTAAGGCCGAAGAGGAAGCGAAAACAGTTGTTGAAGAGGCGCTCTAATTTTAGATAAAGGGAAAGCAGAGTAGAATTAACTTTTCGGCAAGTTTAAACAATTTGAACACCCCATTTTAATGAGTTGTCAATGTAAAACCCAAAAGATTTATTACCTGTAATATTCACATAGCTATATTTTTTTCCGTTGTAACGAATAGCCGGAAGAGAATCTAGGTCGATCCCGTCTAATAATCTAGAGCTACCCACAAGTATAGCGTGACACTTCAATGAGTTTACAGTAAGTCAGTAACCCCTTATCGCAGAGACCAGTTGTGTAATTTGGAAAGATTAGAGTTAATGACATCAACTGCACTATTAAGGTTATGGGGTTCAGCTTGGATGTAAAGTTGCAGATTGTCGGCATACAGTCCATACAGATGGTACGAACAGAACAGGAATGTTGAGAATAGATGTGACAATTCATTAGAGCATTAGGATAGATTATTAAACTTACGTCCAAAAAACCAAGGCTGATTTAACACAGAAAATGAATATAGTACTTACCTATATCTCATTGAATGTGTACACAGACTTTTATGAGCCGAAGGACGATTGCCTAGTTCTCACTTCATGCTCATGTCATCTTTACGTAAGATCTTTTGGATTTTTTTTTGCGATTACAAATTTTGTTCCAATCAAAATAGGTATTTTAATCTAGTGCAAATACTACAAAGTACTAGAGGAAATTAATCGATGCAGGCTTGTGGAAATAGAATGAAGAAGAAAAGACACGTGTGAAGGTATCATATTTAAGTCTTAACGCGTGCTCGTACGTAATCTTAGTACATAGTGTGAGACAGGAATTTTAATCAGAAAACAAGAAACCTACTCCTTAAAAGTTATTAACCCTAGGGACTTCCATAAAGACATAGTTCCTATAAGTGGATAGCTACCTGTTATTTGAAGCTTGTGTAAGAAACATTCATCAATTACATAGGAAGGTAAAACAGATAGGATCAGCATCGATATGAAGTACATTTTGAAAAACAATATAAATTAATATATACACCCTATCATATAGAGTAATTTAGCGCGCCGTAGAATCGTGTTATAGATGAGACCTAAACCTGTCTCACCTGCTATATGTAATGATCGATCGCATTGATTTTGCTTGTAGCTCTGTAATATCAGATAATAAATATGCAGCAGGTGTTAAAGAGAGAAGTGAATTTGTAAATATTGAAAATACCACCAGGAAGGAGGTAGTTGCCAAATATATTACAAGCGTGTACGACTTTAAATGTATTTCCTCAGATTGGATTGTCACAAGTTGGTTCATATAAATAAGCTTTTAGTGATGTTGTAAACGTAAACCGCGGAAAACAGTAATAAAATAATCATGTATGACTACATAAATCAAAAACAACATTTATCCTATGCTGCTATCGTTTTTAGATTTTCCGACAGAGATATTAGGAAAGATGTATAATAATTTTACAATTCTGTTAGTGTTAGATATTAGACTTCCTAAAATTACTTTCGACTTTCCTGCTTTTAGTCATAAGAATTGCATAAAATTTCACATGCTACATTTCTGCAGCAAAACGATCCCAATAACCCCAAATCATTAATTTTCAGACCGAGCATGGGTAACGCTAGCCACAAACGACTCGTACGGTCTCGGAGCCCTAGTGTTGGCGCACTCCCTGCGCCGCGCCGGCTCCGCGCACCCTGCCGTGGTACTCATCACTCCGTCCGTTACTGATGCCATGAGGTAACTGACACTTACTTTACTGGAAGATTTGCTAGTAACCGATAAAATTATAAGGAAATATGACCAAGTGCATGAAGTCTCATAACTCGGCAGCTTTGGAGGACACAAAGCCATCGTTCCCGGTTGTTATCATTAGGAAGCAGTTGTTAAGCAATGTCTCTTTCGGTAGCATAAAAACTTCCGACACTTCAGTTGGCTATTAGCCTCTACATCAATCTGCATTGCAGCACTATGGTTCAGTAAACCATCTCTAGAGGTATCCTCAGTATAAGAGACCTGTAATGGAACATTAAAAGGTTGAAGCATAGAAGTCGTTGTAACGAGATCCTGTTGTTGTATGGATTTAGTTAATAAGCACAAGAAAGGGAACACAGTTATTGCTTCTAATTGTACCATTGTTGACATTCCTAATACTTGTATGCTCTTCCACGGTGTAACAAGCCTTAACCTTCTCAGTCCATCCACAATACCAATTTTTTTATCGGTTTTTACTGTTAATTCTAAGCAAAAAATTCTTAATTAATATTCAAAATTTAAAGGCCAGACAACAAATCTCTGTTAGAAATAAACAAACCAAAGCATACCTACATGTAATGGCCGATTAAAACGGACATGACGACAGTGCTCGAGCTTCATCGCGGCGCACATGCTCTTACATCCACAAATCGTAATCCCAGACTCCCAGTATTTAAATCAAACACATCCCGGAGTTTATATCGATCATTTGACGTCACCGAATTTCAGTCTGAAGCGAATCGTCGAGCGGACGATAGTAAAATTTAAACTTTTCCTGTCAGCAGACTGTACAAATTTGTTGATAGCATTAGTATTTTTATTCGATTACAGAACGTTCATAGTTGTACGCAAGAAACATCTGTGACAGTGGAAATAGATAAAATGATTGAAGCAGCAGTTGGATAACGTTACAAATGTTATAACCCAACAATATAAATCTCAATAAGAACCGAATATGAATGGGATATAAATATACATTTACGTGGTTATCTTTGTGTTGCGCAGCTTGTTATAGTAATTGCAGCAACGACTAAATTAACGCATCCTCTCGTATCTTCCTTCGATTCTTTAAAACAAAGTTTGTTCTATTACTGGTCGTTATCATAATGTATAACATGAGTATTCCTTTACTGCTTATTCACTACGAAATATTGAAGTAGATGATATTGTATGATAATCATGGCCATGACATAGCTTTATTTTGAATGTTATGTAAGTAGATGTTTGTACACCGTTATCTCTATGCATGAATTCATTTTCTCGTATCGCATGAATGCATTGAGGGTTATGTTATTCCTAAACCGGCGCGGCGGGGATAAACAACCTTTATTTGTGGTGATATGTTCATGTTATGTATTATTTATTTATTTATTTACATGTTTATGTTACCTCTTAAAAAGAAGAAACTAAGGGCAAACTCAATGCCTAATGGTATTCTGTCTATGTTTAGTCTTTAGTCGTCCTCCTTGGACCAGAAGCTTACTTGCTTGATTTTTGGGGTTCAAAAGGCTAAAAGTATCCGTGTTTTGTTTTACTAGCCGACAAACAGTAAATGCAATAAATGAAATTGATTTGATTTTCAAACTGCTGAAAAACGAACCAAGCCCAAGTATCTTTTATAATATGACAAATATACGGATGACCGAGCTTTGCTCGGTTTAGTATTGCTTAACAACGCCATCTGCTTTAGCTTTAGTGTAGCTACCCGCCAATAGATGTCAGGAAGAGTCTATTGTAGCCGTTTTTTATTGCCTGAAAACACGGATAAAACGACATTTTTTAAAAATGAATCCTAGCTAGATCGATTTATTGCCCCCGAAACGACCTGCATACTAAATTTCATGAAAATCGTTGGAGCCGTTTCCGAGATTCAGAATATATATATATATATACAAGAATTGCTCGTTTAAAGATATTAGATATTTAGGTGGTATTGAACACAATATTGACGGTCACACAATATTTCCAGAGACCGCCTTCGCGCAGTATTTGCTGAAGTGGTAATTGTGGACGTGCTGGATTCCAAAGACGCTGCACACCTCGCTCTGTTACAAAGGCCGGAGCTTGGGATCACTTTCACAAAAATTCATTGCTGGAATCTCACCCAGTATGAGAAATGTGTCTTTCTAGACGCCGATACCTTGGTAAGCTGCGTGTATAGTTTTATTTCAGTAACAAACCTAGTAGAAAAAATGAAAAGATACATAATTGTTAATGTTGCTTGTTTTAGGTTAAATTAAATAATTAATGCAGATAAATTAATATATTTCAAAATATATTGCAACATTTTGAACTTACGGTATAAAACTGTCATTAAGATAAGTATTGTTGCGATAAATATAAATTGTTATGATTCTGTATAGGCTAGTAATAGTCTGTGGCAGTAATTATAGCAATATTAAATAGCATTTATCCAATCTGTTAGTAGTTAACGAAAGATTATTTACTTCATTTCCTGATACACTTTAAATCTCTATAAATACAATGTTGATAAATTATTCTAAAATTATGTCAATTTTCTCTAAGTCTAATTTTATCTATATTTACATAGTTTAATAGCTTATTAATCGATGACCGATTACTAAACGAATTTGTTGTTTGACATAATTTAGTAATTGTTTACGAGGGGAGTCAATGTTACCGGATGTGGCCGTTAGCACAGTAACACGAGATGACGAGACACCGACAGCCGTGGCCCAAATATTTGCTCCTGTCCGTATTGGATCTGTTCCAAATTCACAATACACTTTCATTCTTAAGATTTTTTTGACCTTGACAAAAGTGGCGAAGTGCTCGGTGCAAAATTTGTTTGCTGTTGGTCGGTTGCAACTGACGATTCAACAATGAATATTTTATTATACCCATTACCCATGCCCTTAATTTTTATGCCCCAATCTATGACATATAGATTGGATCCAATAACAGCCGACCCGATAACGTTTGATGGAACTCAGTCACTTGGACACCACGTCTTTTATCACAGGTCAACTGAAGCTATATCCACGCTCCGATAAAAAGTAAAGACAACGTTAAATATAATGATATAGACTTATAGAGGATAATTATTTTTAGATTCAAAATTCTTTATACGATGTATAAAGAAGAACAATTGGATCGAACCGATTATCATTTATTACGCAATGTAGATTAAGTTATATAACTTTGTGATCTGTTGATAAAAACATATTACGAGTTCCATTGAAGATTTATTGTGGTACGCAAGGTCATTCTATTATCATCAATGTGTCTGTGTAGATCGTGCAAAATTGCGATGAATTGTTCGAGCGTGAGGAATTGTCCGCCTCTCCAGACGTTGGCTGGCCCGACTGCTTCAACTCTGGTGTATTTGTCTTCAAGCCCTCCGGGGATACCTTCGATAGCCTCATCAAGTTCGCGCAAGAACGAGGCAGTTTTGATGGTGAGAACCTTTAATACACCCTAGCTTACTTAGGAGACATACAAAATGTTTGTTATGAGATAAAGATTTTTCATTGACGGTTAGTTGTTCTTCGCGAAATAACATGGTTATGTTTTTATTACCAGGCGGAGACCAGGGGTTACTGAATTCATTCTTTTCCGATTGGGCACATGGTGATATTAACAAGCATTTGCCATTCCTGTACAACGTCACATCAGCTGCCTTCTACTCTTATTTGCCAGCTCTTAAACAGTGAGTACCTAAAATCATTTTTTTGGTGTAATATTTGTTTCTCTTTTCTTTCTTAGACGGCAATGCATAAATGATTCCTAAGGTGTAACTGATGTGCATAGGCGATTTAGGTCCTTAACATCAAGTTATTCGCCTGCTCGTTGGTCAATGGAAATGGAACTGGAAAACAATGCATCTTTAAATCTGAATTTATTGTCGTTAAATTGTTGATTCACTTCATTTTCCGTTTCCTTTGGGACAAGTCCTTTATCTTTCGTTCCGGTTGTTTTAGTTACGGGCAGGATTTAAAAATCATTCACTTCATCGGAGCAAGCAAGCCGTGGTTGCAACAGTTCAACTGGGAGACGCGGACGTCTGAGGCACCCCAACATCTTCGCGACTTCCTCCAACTCTGGTGGGACATCTTTGTCGCTAACGTACACTCCGCCCTTGCGACTTCCATGGTAAGTGAAAACACTGTAATATTGTTAACTTCTATAATATTTTGTATACTATTAATCATTAAGAATGTTTTTATTAGGACTAGGTAGGTATAAACTTTTAGAGTTTGGATGACAATATCGGTTTACTGGATTAATAAAATCTGTCTCACTCACGTCACGATGCAAGATTTATATGAACGTTGCATTTGAGTGATGTGTGAATGAACGCGTGTCGTTACTCGTTATGTAAGTAACAGATCTATTTTTAAATTATTTATGATTCAGTCTTTGTTTCTATGAATAGTAGCATCTATTTCAAATCTATAATTAAGTTTTTCTCGTGGTTTTTTTCTTGTAAGACGCAATCAGTAGGTAGGTAAGGTATCCGATCCGACGTGCGACCGCAAAGGAGCTGTAATGCATACGCTGCGGTGTCGTAGTCGATAACCGCAGGTATGTCAAGACGCACTTCACTCAGTCAGTCGTCCAGTAAACCGATCCATTGTCACTCCAGCCTCGCAATTGAACACTGAAACATGTTTTCCAAGCATTCACAACGGGATCCTAAAATTACAGAGGTGAGAATCACAAAATTTAAAATATGAGTTAGTTAGCACCCGACCTCTTTAAGTGTACACAATTATTTTCTAGTTTCGTAAAATGTTTTTGTTGCCTGATTTTTCTTGAGTGACTAAAGCGCTTCCACTTTGAGCTTTGTGCACTGTATCCGCTGTTTCTGCACCGTTTGTGACGAATTTGATGCTCTTGCGTAAATAACTAAACATTTCTCCAAAATACTAACGGTTCTAACTTTAAAATTTGTGGCTCTCGATTGCTTTTTGCACGGTTTAATAAATGTTCCGGTTTGGGTTAGAATAGATGGTGTTGGTATTTTGGTGGAATATTCACCGCGTTAGCTACGTAAACATACAGCAATTAAATTATTCTTTTCATTTCTAATTTAATTCATTTGGTTTTATTATTTCCATTTAGATGTACTTAGTCATTTAAAACTTTAGTGAGTAGACTTAAATTTTAATTTTAATTATTTTTGTGTTGTATGTTTATATAGAGACGCATTTTTTTGTATATAAATACTAATAGTGTCTTGGACAAAGCTTTATGCACCATAGTTTAATACGTTCATGTGCGTTAAGCTTCGTTCAAGTTTTTCTGCATGAGTTTCCACTGAGCTGTTTTGTCACTTCAACCAATAGGTTGAGATTGAGGAAGCCCCCCCAGCGGCACCTTCCCAAGAGTACATTCATGCCGAACCAAGACTGGACTACTGTCATTATGAACCCATATTGGATCCGGAATCAGAGTTCCCATGGCATCATCCCGATGCACAAATCCCAGACGCGGAATCAAATGTGCCGCAGATAGACATGACACAATTTTACGATCCTTGGGACCTCTACAAAGGACATATTCCACCGATTACCGATGATTCATCTCCTCGCCATGTAGAATCTCAAAAGGGAGATAATCAAGAAGAATTAAGAAATTATGCTTGGGATTATGTGTCTGGACAACACTATCAACATAATGTCGCCCGTTCTATCGAACGGAACGACTTTAGAGGAAATGTGTGGGAGCATAATACAGAACATAGTTACAACCCAGATCAACAGTATTCACAAAACACCTATCAAGATACATCTAATTATACAAACGAAAGTCAAAAAGATCACACACCTCACAATAACGTAGATAGTTTTCATGAATCTCAATACAATCAGGAAGGTACAAAAGACCAATCACAACAAGACAATCAATCATATTACAGCTACACACACAGCTTTTCACACGATCAAAATGAGCATAACTATGAATTTAGCTTTGAAAAAGATTCCGAGAAAACCTATTACCCTACCCAACAAGAGAGAGTAGAACAAGTATATTATGTTCATCTTGATCATGAGAAAATGCCAGATCACCATCACCACAGAACAGAAACAGTAATAGAATCTCAGATGAATGGCTACGGTGAAGCGGATTGTGAGATTTTTGAAAATATAAGACCGCGACATCCCTATGACGGGTTTTACTTGAGGCATAGAATGACCATAGATTCGCGTGGTCGAAAAGTTTGTACCCACGAAGTACCTCCTACTCCAACACCATCACCCCCGGAAAGTCCAATTCCTGAAGATTACTCGATACTGCAGTTTGAAGAAGAGGAAAATGAACAATTCATTGAAATAGAAGGCCAAGTAAGTTCGTCTTTAAAAGATTTGGTCCAAGTTTACGAGGTACGTGTTATTATTTTAAACTGCAATCACAATAACTCCAAATAAGTAGCGTTCGCTCATACCACGAATTACACTTTTCGGAGTCATGTCGTATACATAGTACTAGCGTAAGGTTTGTGTAGTTGTGCATGCCAAGAATTCCTAATAATCTAATTTGCACGCGTTCCCTATCATAACAAAAGCTATTTTTTTATCAATTAATCTAGAAAACATCATCTGTTTTTATGCCAACGCTGTAGATTAGTAACATGGAATTATATCATTTCAGACTGGCGTTGCGGGAAATTTCGCGCGGATGGTTCTGGGGGCGGGTGCTCAACGGGAGGCTCTGGATGACTTGACACGCCGTCAAGGATGGGAGGCGGGCAACATTGACTACATGGGAGCCGACGCTTTCGAAAATATTTGGGCAAAGATTTCCCAGACACTGAGTCAGCCCCGGTCTTCGCCACCGAAGCAATCTCCTCCGCCTGCTGAAGTTCCCGCACCGGTTGAACAACCAGCGGCTCCTCAAGCGCCAGTGGAACCACCATCGCCTGTCGTAGCTCCGGCTCCTGCGCCCGTGTCCCCGCCAGCTCCCGTAGCGAAGGCTCCGGAACCTGCACCGACACCTGCAGTGGCAGAACCAATAGTAACAGCTTCAATTCCGGCTGCAGCACCTGAAACGGCTGCAGCACCTAAACCGGCTGCAGCGCCTGAACCGGCTGTAGCACCTACACCGGTTGCAGCACCTGCAACGGCTGCAGCACCTAAACCGACTGTAGCATCTGAACCGGCTAAAGTAGTCGCCGCTGCACCGACGGAACCCACGCCTGCGATGGAAGCCCCAGTAGCGGCTCCAGCAGCCCCAGCGCAACCCGCTACCATTCCGACAGCGACCTCAAAAGCTAAGGAGGCCGCTCCCGTACCAAAGACCCCGCCCCCGGCCGCCGCCGCCGCAGCCCCCAGCGAGCCCGCCACTCCTAAAACAGAAGTCACACCCGTAAAAGGTGCTTCTTCGACAGACAGTCCCCCCCTAGCTCACACACCCTCGAAGGAAGAACTTCCCGCAGTTCCCGCTGCCAAATGTGAGTAAAATGAAAAACTGCGCCGTCGCGTCGGCTAATCAACCGGCTTTGCACTCAGATCTCACCGAGTTCATTTTGCAGTTTTCATAGTCTTGTACTAATACAATTTATAATTAAGTGTCATCAGTTTTACGAAATGGCCGTAACGACCTGTACATATCAATGTTTTCGACGCCATTTTCCTAAAACGGATGCACCATTGTCTTATGTTTTCTTTTGTGCCGTTTTGTGTTTTTCTTGGTTTTAATTATGTTTCTGAGCATACGTTTCAAAATTCGTTGTTGTTTCACCCAGCTACCGAGGAGGCAGCGCAAGAGACGCAGCTTTGATAGAACAGGTAATAACATTATGGTACCTGGACGGAACCCAATATTACACATTTTAGAAAGCTTGCAAATAAACCGTGCTGTCCTTGAAACCTCTGTAAATAAATTTAATCAGTGGGTGTTGGGTTGTGTCCAAGTGGGTGCAATAGGAACTGGTGAACGTCGACGACTCACGAAGCTATTTCTGGGATATTAAATGGACCTTTTCAAGAACAGATCTACTTGACCAGCTGGCCGAATGAGCTATTACGGTGCGGTTATCTTTGCTCAAAATACTGTTTCACGTATCAGGTTATCAACCTCGTATAAATAAGATATATAAAGCAAAGATTTCTGCGCTTGTATTGTGCACTTTGAAGAAACTGTTACAAATATAACTTTGCTCTTATTGTAACAGTTCCTAATTTGGTTTGTTTCTTTGCTTCACATGATGGTTTCACGCACATTGCAAGGAACATTATTTAATGCTTCTCTCGAAACACCACTTTAATCGTAGTGTATTTTGTGACTAGTTCAATATTATCCATTTTCACTTACATATACATATCATCTTTGTTAATTAAAGCGAATTTATAGTAATTATAAAAAAATATAATTATGAACTTATATTGAATGAAAACGATAACAAATAACTTGAAGAGCATAATGATAGTCCTTGTAATGTCTGCTTCGATGCGCTAACCGACACGGATCTAACGCTTGAGTTTTCTAATTAACACGTAGCCTCGTTTTCCCTCGACTTTGTTCCAGGCCCTAACCGAGCTTGCACCCTAATGTGACCGCGATACTAACGTCGATTAACGAGAGAATAAAGGCGGGAATACTTGGTTGTGTAGCGGAGGAGCGTCGCAAGCCGGCGGGCAAGCTGCAGCTGCCGGCGCCCGCCGCCGACCCCCAGCCGACCCCCGACAGCGAGCTCGAGGACGCGGCCACGCTGGCCCACGCCATCATCGCCGGCGAGCTGCGCACCCCCGCCTCCCCCACCGTCACCGCGCCCACGCCTCCCGCCGACTCCGCTCTCCCTTCACCGCCGACCCACCCGGTGTCGCTCTCGCAGATCGGCGTCGAAGCCAAGCCCAAGACCACCACCGCCGCCCGCATCGAGTCCTCCGTCACCGAGGCCGCGGCCGAGCCCCCCAAGAAGAAGGTGGTCAAGAAGGTGCTCAAGAAGGAGGGCGGCGAGGCGCCCGTGCCGCCCCCCCGCAAGAAGGAAAAGAAGCCCAAGGAGAAATGAGCGCTCCCGATAGTTCCTGTGCCATATCTAGCCTTCCCTAAGATAATGTGTATTTAATTTTCGAGCCCGCTTTTGTGCCGCGTAACTTTTTATATGATAGACTTTTTACTACTCGCTCTTACGTGTCCATATTACTATGTACTATTTACTCTGGTTCTGTAATGATGTAATTTTTTATGAATATTTCATCAATTATAAATATTTTACGTTATTAATCATTATTGGTTTCATAAAATTGATTACGTTTTAATTTGCCAACTGTCAGACATATTTATGAAAATACAATGTTTTATATGAAATTTTGTATTAAAATTATATTTTGGAATAACTTAGTATTTTTTTATCAAACAGACGTCACCAAAGATCTAAGCAGATAAATCTAAGTAACTACATATAAGTACACAGTGTGTCTAGCGACCAATTAGCGATAATTTAAGGTCATGAAATATACCTAGTTTTATCGTCAAAAACACCCACGTGGGGATTTAGCCATCTTTTTTTTCAATGTAGCACGTAGTTGGAGGCAAGAAGTATGGAAACATGATATTCAAACAGCAATTAAGTCACCAGTCTTGCAACTTAGACCAATGATTTTGAATTTGATGGTGTTTTGTACGATATATAAATATCCTTGTTATTCAATGCATGAACTAAAGGTGTGTTAAAGTGCTAGGTTTTGAAGTATGTTAGAAAATCTTTAAAAAATTAGTGAACATTTTGAATATTTGGTAAGGGCCCCCCCTCCAACATACATGTACTGTTATAATTAGGAAGAAAAAAAGGGCCCCATATTCATTGCTTTATAGGGGGCGGATTAATTTTATTCGGGGCCCCGTAGTAGCTGTAGTGTAGGTTGGGGCCCCGTATACTACACTACTAATATTATAAATGTGAAATTTTGTGAGGATGGATTCATGTATGGATATTTGTTACTCTTTCACGCAAAAACTACTGAACGGATTTTCATGAAATTAGCACACAGGTAGACCATTATCTAGAATAACATATACCGTACTTATTACCCCAGAAATCACGGCAGAGCGCTAGTTTATAAGGCAGTATTTATGCCCCTGCCTCCAACCATCGAGATCCATCATTAGTGCCGATAGTATGACTGGTTTTACGTTTTTACCACAGCATACGATATGATCAGACAGCGCCATCTGTGATGTACACTAGATACTCTTATGTATTTTATGCTTCATAACGTAGGCCTAGTAACATTTTTGTACCTAAGAGTGCTCTTTGGTTCCTTTGACGAAGTGTCATTTTCAACCATTTCTCAACGATAGGTATAATCACAGGGTATAATATTAATATTATCACTTTATGGTACGCGACGAATAAAAAATTCATCCGAGCAGGTTACCTGCAAAAAAAATTATTTTTTTTCAATATAAAATATATAATATATTTTATTCTACGATTCTGGAATTTATTAAAGGGATATCAATCATATTGTATACAATGTACAAAAAGAGGATGGATATACATAAAGCAAAGCAAAAAGCAACAACCCATAATTGTCCCACTGCTGGGCTCGGGGTCTCCTCTCACAATGTGAGGGGTACAGGCCATAGTCTACCACGCTGGCCAAGTGCGGATTGGTAGACTTCACACACCTTTGAGAACATTATGGAGAACTCTTAGGTGTGCAGGTTTCCTCACGATGTTTTCCTTCACCGTAGCAAGTGATAATTAACTTGTAATAGGCACATAATATTTGAAAATTAGAGGTGCGTGCCAGGATTTGAACCCGGGCCCCCGCGTTCGGGAGACCAACGTTCTAACCACTAGGCTATCACTGCTTCAGCTCTCTATATATACTACAACTCTGGATATACATATTTATGTACATATATCTATATCCAATTACAGCTTTCTAGCACTAAGGGTCTCGGTGCTTTGCTTCGGACAGACGGACGTGACGAAACGAAACTATAAGGGTTTCGATTTTACTTCGGAAACCTAAAAATCAGTTAATGTAAACAAAAATAACTTTAAGTAAATATCAATAGGTGCGGCGGTACTTCACACCGAGGCAACTTTTAACTTTGTACAAAGCTCAGGTTCGGCCATGTGTGGAGTACTGTTCTCACATTTGGGCAGGTGCAGCCAAATGTCACCTTTCTGCTTTGGATTCGATGGAGAGGCGTGCGAAGAGGCTCATTGGTGACCCAGATCTGGTTGAGACCAGTTTGCAAAGTCTCAAGCACAGGCGCAGAGTAGCTAGCCTCTCGGTTTTCTATAGGGCACATTTTGTTAAGTGTGCGCAGGAATTATTTGAATTGATTCCCCCTTCCCCGTTCCACCATCGAACGACACGGCGCACGGCGGGTATCCACCCTTACGTCGTTGATATCCCGCCGGTACGGACGTCGCGGTTTGCATCGTCATTCATCATGCGCACCGCTAAGGATTGGAACAGCTTGCCTGCGTCTGCGTTCCCGCCCACCTATGACGTGGATGACTTCAAAAAAAGAGTGAATAGGCTTCTATTAAGTTAGTGCGCTCACCACCCTGGACCACATCTCCACTTACCATCAGGTGGGATTGTGGTCAAGCATTAACTTATTTTAAGTAAAAAAAAAAAATATATGCAATTTTCTTCATTAGAAAAAATATACGTACCCTACACCTATATACTAAAGGCACCTTATCGGCACGTACAAGCTTACAAAGATGAGGTAAGAAAACACCCTGTATTAATTCCTTATTATTCTCATACTGCAGTCTGCAAGTGTAAGCTCGAACTGGTTTATGATTCGATCACGGCTGTTTACATGCTTGTTAGCTTCAATGAGTCGGTAGTCGCTCACGGGTGGTCCGGTCCGGTTACTTCATAGCACCTACCTATAACAATATTACATACATATACGTACTATCTAGTAATTAACCCTGAAATGAATCTAAATACCTACTAACTATCAACCTTGTAGATTCGCTTTGGGAAACTGTAGCGCTGCTGTACGCTGAATGACACTGTTGATAATTCATACTTAATAATAATATTATTTATTCTTACCGAAAGACACCCTATTTATTATTTAGTGAATGAATATTCATAATTTTAACTGGATAATAATTTACCGACCGAAATACGAATTTTCGTGGTAGAACTCCAGTACGGATTGGTGGAGGAATGTCTTAAATTCTAATATACTTAATGAAATTAAATTGAATCTGAAAGCCATCTGGAATAGGTACTCATCGCTTTAAAATAGGCTACCCATTTCTTGTGTGCTAACAGTTTGAAATCAACGACCCCTTTTCGGGCCTATTATGAACTTTTATAAAACCATTCATGTTCCAGGCAATTCATTTCTCGGGCTTTAAACGACGTATGATTGGCCAAAATGTGTCACGTGACCGCTTTCGTACCACGAATTTGACGTTTACACTGGAACATAGCTGGAATTAAGAGTTCAATGTTCATAATAGACCGCGAAAATATTTAAGGTTTTGCAGTTGGTCAAAATATTGTTTTCTTCGAGGATATTTATAGTTTCCGAAACCTGATTCCATTCAGGAACATCTTTTAACGTCATCCATATAAATCGTTCTGTGTTATCGTACAAGTTTCGTATCCGTCGGTCAAATGTAAAAAGCCTAACAAAAGAATAGAATAGAATAAGTAGACGTTTATTTGCAAGGCAAAAGCCGGACTGACCGGACACCGCTTTTGTCGGGACACGTATTTAAGAAGCCTATGTCCGGCTTTATCCGGACGCCTGGCAACCTTACCCACTCCATCCTCGAACTCGGTGAGATATTATAAATCACATCTAATCAGTGCCGGTTTTAGCACTACCAGCGCCCTGGGCAAGATTACTACGGTGCCCCTATCTGCCATTGAAACCTATACAAAAATAATAAATACGTATATATGTAAATCTATGCCAAGTTACAGCTTTCCAGTACATGAAGAAACTATTTAGAGTTCCGTTAAGACTATTTGCGGCGCCCCTTCAAACGTGGCGCCCTGGGCGGTCGCCCAACCGCGCCCTACCCTAACGCCGCTACTGCATCTAATCTAAGGTTTACCCTAGTAATATTTTTAATTCTAGAAACGTCATGCTTGTAAACTGTTCATTTTCTTCACAATATTTACATTATTTCTGGATTTTCGAATTTAATAAGTAGGTATGCATGATTATAAATTAAACTAATAAATTGTAGTAAATGCCATCTAGCGCCATATACGCGAATCTTTAGAAAACGCATCAACGTAGTAGCACTCACACACTTTAAAATCTTGGATTTCTTTGTAGTAGTTAGTCCTGTCCGTACAGCGTACACACAATCGTAGTTCCGAGTCCGACCGACAGGCTACCGGCAACGGCAACAGCCAACAAATCCAAAGGCAAAATGTCCCTACATTCACAAAAACGAACCAGTTTGTCGGAAATTTTGCTACGGATGGGTAGTGTTGTCGCGTTTTATCAAATAACGATCAGTTTATTATTGTTTATGTGTTGATTTCGGGCAAATAATTACGTTGATAAAGCGATTCATGAATAAACTCGAAGACTTTATAGCAAATCGAGCACAGATGGTGCGTTATATTGGATTTTTTTGTGAATTTGTACGTTTTGAGTGTGAAGATATTGTTGAGAACTCTACGTTGTCGGTTTGTTGGACAGTGGTTGAAAATGTGAAACAAAAGTGTTTGTGAACCGTTGAAAATATCAGAAACTCTCGTAGGACAGTAAATAATTTGAAATTTTGGACGATGAAGCTGCTCGCCGGTTTGTTGTTGCTGCCGCTATGTCTCGGTCATCTCAACGTTTACCTGAGCAGTGCCGAAGTATGGAGATTACTTGGTAAGTTCTTTATCAATTATGTCAAGAATCAAGCACGTTATGCTGATTTAAATCAAGAATTTAGATGGCATAAATAGGTACTATTTGATAAGCATCTGGTAAAGGTCATTGAACTGACGTTAGAAATGTTGATAGCAGGTAAACGAGTACCATGACTTATTAATGTAATTAAAATTGCAGGAATTACTATTCAGGTTACTTGTATGTACAAAAGTTCCCTGCCAACTTGTAAAGTATTTATTTATATATTCCAAGTTCTTGTTTATGAAATTACTATCCGAACAGTAGCATTGCATTATTTATTTTGACTCCTCAAAGTCAAACATACAATAATCGTAATAGCTAGGGATTGTAGTAAGGATCTGTACGAAGTTTGTTATCTTTATACAGGTAGGCGTTGCTGATATGTACCTATGTAGGTAATAATGGCCTAATGGCCGAAAATAAGGTTCATACTTCATAGACCAGAAGCAACAGATTATTATTTAATGATGTAAAACTAATTATTCATCAAAATCAATAATCCACCAAGCTCAAGTGGTGGGCCGTGCTAATACGAGCATAAAGTTCGCTTTTTTTTCTTCGCTCTCATTAACATCGATTTTCATTTTACTTATATACGCTACGTAGGTAAGGTAGTATCAAAATATAGTAATATTTTATTACTGTACGTTAGTACCTAATAGACTTCAATGTCAAAATTATCAGATTCTATATTGGGAAAGTAGGCCGTTAGGCCGAAGTGACGAACCCAACGATAGTGATAAAAGTAAAAGAAAACATTTTTAGAACAAAAAAACATACTTACATCTTTGATTGCAAATATTGCAATTCATGCATTTTCCTGCATTTATTATTACTGTTCTACTAATGTTACATAAGCACAATATCTATTATGATCTACGTTTCCTTATCTTTGTATCTGTTACCTACTTATCTTTATTATATTTTGATTGTGGCATTGCACAAGGTCGATACTTTGTAGTTGTTCCTATAATGGGATAATGTACTAATCTCAATAAATGATTTAGCATCAGGGTTCAAAGCGATAATTATCTTTCTCTTTGATAATTATCATGATAAATATATTATGCTGATAATTATCTTTGATAAATATAATCTCCCTCTCTTATGCCAAATGTTTGTGATGTTATAAATATTAAATCATCCTTTACATATATGGGTAGTGTTTCATTGATAATTAAATTAATAACACAAACATTCTGTTGTATTAAATTATTAAACTAAGGATTGAAAAGTTTATTATATCCTTTTTTTTTGATAATTATCAAGAAGCATATTTATCTTGATAATTTCAAACCCTGTTTAGCATTAATTTATAGAAATAACCGCAATCCAAATGGGTCGAAAACTCAGCGTGCAAATAGGTTCATTTACATTTTTGTACCTGTATCGTAATGATAAACAAAACCTTTCGACGAATTAGGTTTAAAACATACATAGTTAAAATCATAATCATCGCCAAGGATTTGAATATGTTTAAGGTAACCAATTACAGCAAATACAACAATGCCAAAATGAGAGTAACCTAGCAATTTGCAGCTCATTGTAAAACGTGCATAGAGCCCGCCACACTTGTAAGATTTGGAGCGTATTTCAACATTTTAATCGTATTTCACACGCTAAGCCTAAGCAGTACTGTGGTTTACTGTGGTAGGAGGGATTAGTTCGCAGGCTCTCTCAAGGCCTTCAACAGAGCTTTACGGCAGTTATAGACACTCTTAATCCTGGACGCTTTCTATAATTTATAGTACCAAGTATCCAACCCCAACTGATAGATTATTATGTTTTCGTCTCCAAATAGAAATACTCGTAGTCCTATAGTAACGTAGGTAACGTTAGAAATCTCAGAAAAAACTCCTGAAGTCTGTCCAAAAGTTTTTGACGTTGGGTGCCAATTTTGGCCCTTTAAAACGCTACATCTGTGAGCGTCTTCGTTTCTGGCCTAAAAACAGAGGTTTCTGTTGTTGAAACTGCTTTGCTAAATTTTCTTGAAGATGCCAAATCTTGCTTGACCTAACTCATCCATGATTTTAATTTTAAACTTTAACTCAACTTGCGAATGAAGAATACCTCAATCCAAAAGATTATGTTATATTATTAGGTATAATGTCGCAGGGTAATGAAGGAATCCGTGATTTGTTCAATTCCATAAGGGATTTGATCAAATCCCGCAAGATGATAGCGATATATTATATAAATTCAGCAAGTCCTCTAAAAGAATAAGTAAAACAATCTAGAAAGAATCCTATCTACAAAGAACCAAAAAATTATACGATTAAAAATGGTTCTAAATGATGAACATTATTTGAAGCCATATCAATACAGGCCTAAGCCTTAATAAGTATTAAGTAGACGAGTTATAAAACCCGTCACTCCTTTTTTCGGCGCAAAAGAAACGAAATTCAGAATTACCAGTAATCCTATTTGACAGCAATTTCAAATTTCTAAAGCTTAAAGCCATGAGGTGTCTTATCTCTGGATGTGATTTAATCTTTTTATTATGTTTGGCGACACACCCGTATACTCAAAATGCGTCCCACCGTGACTCGGGCAGGTAAGGTGCCTCTATACACTATACAGTATCTGATGTGAAATTTTATTTACGAAATGGTCATCTTTGAGAGATAGATGGTGGAGATACCAATGAAACTGTACAGAAAATACCGGTATTTTTAAAATTTACTTTATTTATTTAATTTATTTAGTAATATTTTGTGTCATTATTAATTTGTCATGTATTATAGAAGTAAATTAAAACAAACTAAAATCCGTAGTAAACAGCTCACGTCTACAATTAATATTTTCGGGTGATAATAACATCTTTAAATAGCTAAAAATGACAAAAAAGCATCACAGACGCGCACCGTTGACAGCCAAGTAGAAAACAGAGAACCCATTTATAAATTTATATTATCTCAATAACAATATTATAAAATCATAATTTATGAAAAGCATAAGCAGAAATTTACCCAGTTAAATAAAAATTAATGAAACTGATGAGTGACAGTTAAGTGGGAAATTAATAACACACATAATTTGAGTAAGGCTTATTGTAAAGCTAGACATTAAAGCTGAAAAAACAATGCGCGCGCTCAGGTAATGGTTCCATAGAATAGGTTTTGTCCCCTTGCTGTGTATTGTGCTGAGATGAAGAGAGCAATCCATCTTTGTCAGTTGGGACCATCTGGGCTTTGTTCATGCATAGAATTAGAATACTTCAACAAAGGACTAAACGGATTTCGTCCTTTAAATACTCACGAAAACGCTCCAAAAACGAATTTAAATGTTCAGTGACCAATGCCCAAAAATTACTATTAAAAATATTTTTTTGGTAAAATTGATCACTCTTGTTATTTAGGGCTCACAGTTATTTACAACATTATAGAAGTCTTTTTTAGGGTTCCGAAATAAAATCAGAGCCCTTATAGTTTCGTCATTTCCGTCCGTCTGTCCGAAACAAAGTGCTTACGACCTTTAGTGCTAGAAAACTGTAATTTGGCATGGATATAGGTAGGTAAGTACTATTTATTAAAACTCTAAAATCGTAGAATAAAATATTGATAAACATTTTTTTTTTCAGAGTAGGTACCTCCTTTACAGGTAATGTGAGGATGAATTTTTTATTCATCAAGTACTAGAATAGTGTGGGGTATTGCTGAAAAGGTCTTTCAGAAATATGGGTCTTCTAAGACCATTTTTGGATTTAAGGGTCGTTTGCGAAATGTTTAGCATTAAAGTGCTAATTTTGGTTAAGAGTCAAGTATCCCCCCTCCCTGCCGGCTAAACTCAACTGCCGCGGCCGACACAATTTTCAATTACATACAAACAAAAAACCTTTATTATTCATTTAATATGTAAAGAATGTATCATGTTCATGACCATGTTGGAAGCAGCAGAATTTACCAGTGAATTGTGATATCTCCGAGGCCAGGTATTGGGTAAATTTCCAACCGCTTTCCAGTATCTTTCGGTTCGATCGTTCGCTGGTTGGTAATTTATTTCAGATGACATTTATGGACATTCTATAGAACCCAAGCAATAAAATCGACGCCTAAAACGAGTGTTCTGACACGTTGGGACACAAATTTAATCTTATTGATAATGGCATTCACACGATCGCGAACACAAAAATAACATTTGCATTAATTGCAAAATCTTTTTGTCGCCTTTACATCTTGTATTTAAATTTCCAGGTATTAAATAAATAGGTAATATGAATTTGGGTGTGTACACGGTAAGAACTTTTTGTGCAAAGGTCTTAATTTCTAAACCAAATTTCATTATTATTTATTGGCAACACGGAAGTCAGAATTGAATAATGAGCTCCATTCGACTTTGGAGAGTTCAAGTTAAACTTTATAATTAATTTGAAATAAAAGTTGTACCAGGAATTTCCTGTCGCTATTTTCCCATCAATGGTGATCGATCGAAATGTGGAAGCAACAGTTTTAATCTCTCAAATGTACACAAAAAATATTTGCTTGACACAATTAAGACTTAATTAAATAAGTTCATTTTAACATTCTAGTACAGGCTGGACCTGTGGGCTGGACAAAAAGATCTGTACTAAAAATAAGCGAACAAGCTCGGTTATGAAAGAACCACTTAGTTCGTGGCTCGCAAAACTTATCATATTCGCGGCTTATTGTGTTCATGGCTTGTTGGAACATAAAGCAAGCTGATAAGACCCGGCGAGGCGGTATCGGACGACAGCATAGTTTATGGTCAGCCTCTATCGTTCATCTGAATTCTTTATGGCTCGACGCTAGTAGGTACAACCGATGAGCAGCGCGTTATTGGAAAACTTTGGGGTACCATCAGTTTTATGTGCTGATAGTTGGAGATAGACGGTGTTATCGCAACTTTTTATGGAAAGTGCTTCATAACTATTCCAATTCCACACATGACGACGATTCGAAAGGTCAACTTTTCAATATTCAAGTGTTCATAAGAATTCTGTATCCCCAAAGATAAATATCACATTACCATAAAGTTAAGATCTTTTGAATTCATGTACAAAACATTCATGAAATACCTATTTGTGTTACGTAAAAGTGAGACCCGAATGCCGTTATAAGATCTGACTGTTTTGGCTGAATAGCATAGATTCCTAATATAAAAATTTGAATTGAGTTATTACTGGAACTTGGCACGAAGCGTATCATAAATAATCCTCGTTGAATGGATGGACCCGCTGCCTCTTTTGTGTTGGATTTTGAATCTGAGTCTAAAGGTGCGCGTGCGCATAATGCGCATTGTTCCACGTGCAACCCCACGATGAATGTAGGTGCAACATAATACTGTTCCCCTGATACCGCTGCGACAGTTACAAATACGAGTACACTAGCCTACGTACTGTCGGCACAAAACAACAATCATCATGCGTTTATATGGGGAAATTGAAACACGTCACTAAAATCTCCTTTTAATAAGACTGTTCTATCCAAGGGAGTCTGGACAAAATATTGTCTTGAATAACGTTTGAAAACTTTAAAAGGTTTTCTGTACTTTTATGTCATGGATTTGTACTTGTACGTCAACATCCAATATTACGTCAGCTCCATACATGTAGACTTTTAAATATTTTTTCATCCCTAAGAAGAAGTTGCGTAGTCTTTTCCAAAGCAAGAATTCTTATCATCGGTGTTTAACTCTAGGCAAGGAAATATATTTAGCGATAAGCCACGGAAGTAGGATAGAGTTTCGGTGGTATCTTTTTCTTTGACTGCGTAATTGTACCTGGTTCCATTTAAATGCCACGTCTGTCACTTCAGTATACATTGCGCCTTAGAAATGGGTTACTACTTGTCAGCAATTGACTGACAAAAAATCAACGTGAAGTAAGACGATCTCATGATGAAGTCTTCGGTTTCACGGCTAGTACTGCGGTGGGCGAGTTAAAAAAGTACCCGTAACACGAAACTCTGGCGACGTATGGAGTTTCGTGTAGACACGTAAGCGTTGCCTCCTTGTTGTTATCTCCAGTACTTAATTTTGCTTTAATAACCGTACTGTGTCCTTTTAAAACTACATATTTGACTATTTTTATCTACGGTTTAGTCACGTTTCTGGCGCGTTATCTTGACGTCTTATCTGGACAATCTTTTTTTTCCCCGACCTATGCTAACAATCAGTCACGTATACACTAGCCCATCTACGTGTAAATTGTCCACTTCCTTGGATTATCCCTTGCCTATTATTATTTTTTATCAAACTAAGGATTGAATAATAAAACGCCTTGAAATAGACATTGTTATTTTAATAAACACTATTAATGCCGTATTCAGAGCACCGTTCGGATCTCCTCCCCTCGGATCTCGTTTAGAGAATTAACAATGAAATATTTCAATAAACAGATAGCGACGACGGCGTTGTATAAATAAGAGTGAGACCTTTTCGAAAATATTTTTTGAGTAAATACTGTTGACACTCGGGATGATGTGGAGTGGCTCCTAAATAAATTTAATTTCACGCTGACTCCCTCCGCGGTTTTTAATCTGTGCGCGTACTGTATCTCCGTCAGGTGGACCAAAACACGCTTCTATCACGTGACTAGAATAAAAGTATACAATTAAAGCGTGCATCGCTAGCTAATATAATGCGAACGATTCCATAATAAAAGCTCCGTTGTTTTAGACTTTCAGAATAAAATACTCGAATTTTACCACTTTTGTACTTGCTGCACTTTGCATAACTGCGCGAATTTTGATATACATATTCCATTTAGAATAATTACGTTACATTGCAGTCTTGCCGCGTATCTTACTAAGCTGGCAGGAAGACCATAGACAGCCAGTGGAAACAGAATGTACATAGATTAGGGAGTGTTGTCGACACGACGCGCGACGCGATGCTGCGAGGCATCCTAGGATTACACGCGCGTTATGAATATGCAACTCGTTATTTTCAATTATATCCCACCGGACTAGCTGCGAACCTTTACAATTGTACCGTTTCATACAATTTAAATGCCTCGTCATTGTCCCATAGCTGACGTCACTGTCAGTTCGTTACGCCTGTACAATTTATTTACACACCCAGTTGTAGCTTTATGTCGAAATGTTTTGTGCTGACATGTGAATACATTTCGCTTTGAGGCTCAATCCAATTATTGTGACCTTATTAGTGACTAAAAAAAACCTTGTATAGTTAACGAATTAAGGGCGCAGTGATTTTTACTAATTTAATCTGTGAAACTAATTAATTAATTGGGAGGCATTTTAACTTGGATATATTTCCCTAATGTCAATTAGGCAAATATATTTATGTACATGTTTTGTACATAATATTATACATACTTGAAGTATTTATTTCGTTTCTTACATTGATTGATGTGTTTGTGAAGAGTATTCTTTATATTTGCATAAAGAATTCACTTTTCCAGCCTCGAATAGAAGCATAGGTGAGTTGCGTTTGAGAGTTTTCCAGGCAAAACATTGCATTTTTACAGCGCGATTCGCTACATTTAGCTAGTATCTTAAAAAATATGCAAATACATTTAAACTGAAAATCCTAGGAGTTAAATTCAACGAGTGTTAGCCGGGCTAACCGGATATATTACTGTAAGAACACTTTCGGATTTGGCGATATTTCAACGGCCGTTGAAGTGATGCCAAATTGTTTATTGTCTCGGCACTTAGGCCCGCATAAAACCGTTTCAATGCAAATGTCAAGTATTTTCTTCCTTTATTCCTTTACGACTTTAAAATTTTGAATTTATTATTATGTACTCAACTGTTTCTATGGCCTTTAATAGTTTTTTCTTCAATTACATTATTTATTACTTCTTATGCAAAAGAGCTACAAGTTATTACCCCTCGTGGTGCACGTTTCAATTTCTTTATATTACTTTATAGGGTTCTCATCATTATAAATTATATAAAACGTTTTATGCAGCCTCATGAGTTGGCTAACATTTTAACGATTAAATTCCATCTACGATGAGCAATTCTGAATTCTTAGTAAAACATTAATGACAGGTATCCGCAGACTATCCAATATAATAATTTATTCAGTAAAACTTGGATGACAAGAACTAACCAAGTGAATTAATCTGCATGAGTTAATTATTTTTGTAATGGAGGTTTTGTTTTTGGTACAAATACATACGCACTTATTTTTTAAATTGCACTGGGACCTGAGATGACGTCATTTGACCCACTGGGTTACAGTTTCAGGCGAGAGATCAAAAAATTGGGGTAAATTGACGCTTAAAAATGGATGTTGGGTCATGAATATTTCTGAAGTTCATGACGGACGATGGGCACTTACCATCAAGAGGTGCTCTCCTGTATATAAAGAAAAACCTTCTTTTTAATCCTCGATCGCCATTTACGAACTGACTCTATCTTAACAGACACAATAGCATCAAAACCAACATCAAAATAGCTTATTCAATAACCCAGAGTCGTAGACAGTATGCGCACACCGGTAGCGATTACCAGGCAATCATGAGCGGCGAATCGATTTGCCGCGGGAATCCATTAAGGTGTGATAATAGGCCGTGAGTTTTTCTGACCGCACGTCGTCTGACGGATGAAATGATACGTGGAGACGCGTGGACTGGCGGCATCGGAATCATAAGGATAGGAAAAAGTCAGGTTGAGATGGTATTAAAACTTATTGTCCTGATTTTATAATATAAACGCGATAGGTGAGGATGGATGAAAGATTGACTTTTTAACAAGGCAATAATTCTCATGGCTCCATACTAGGATTCCCTGTGTCGTGGGTGCCATGGACAACACAAAAAGACAAGAACACTCACACCCAGATCGAGAACAGACATTCAAACTCATCATTCAAATTTCCGCCTCGCTGGGAATCGAAACCAGGATCCTTGGCGCGGCGATCCGGCATGGTAACCATTGACGATGACGACCCGTGCGTCAAATGAATGGATGTAGATGAAATTCATGGCATTCGGAGAGTTTTTTAACTGGATCAACATATTATAGGATACATTTTATCCCGGGAAATAGGGAAATGGGATAAGATCCATGATGGATGGAGAGTTCTGTTGAGAGATTAGTAATAAATGTTTTAACCGCTTTCACGAAATTGATTTACCGATGCGAAGGCTTAAATAAATGGCGTTGAATAAATCCAATCCAATTTGATCGAATCTTTAAATGAACATAATGTTTTTATGGCTGCTTTACAGCACTTTTTAGAGGCAAACAAAAAGCACTTCGCATTACAATATCACAAGCTCTTCTTTACGTATAGGTTTTCGCTGTAAGCATTCATTAGCACGACACTGAGGGGTTTCGCTATCAATTACGTATGTAAACACAAAACACTTGACAGGGTAATGTTATACTTGAAACTCATTATCTCATGAATATACGCGTATATTCGGTTGCAAAATCGACAGGTAAAGGAGAAGGTTACCGGCCGCTTTCAGTAATGTATCTATCATGAAGAAACGACTGCTAATTCTTAATACGAAGAGGAATGTATAATATATCTAATATTTCATAGGTACCTATTATTAAAAACACGAGCTACAGAATTCTAACTCGAACCCATGATCAAACCACTAAGCTGCTACTGTATCTATTTACAAAACACCTATAAGTTGATTAAACAAATTATTATGCTATTCTTCATCAATTCAATGACAAAAAAATTTGATATTATCTATTATCTATTGTTTTTAATATGAATACCACTTCTGACAGTTCCTGTATCGAATTAGTAACAGCGACACAAATTAGATGCAAGCAGTCACACCTAGGTTCCTACGGGCGGTATCAGAACTGGTGTTTCAAGATACTTTCTCGCCACTAATCTTCATGTGATCAGTATCAGTATTTAGTATCAAGTTATACCAACGAGTTTTTACTGCGACGCAATCATAATAAATATTTAACGTCTTTCTCAACACTACACGTTACTTTTTAGTATTTCAAGAAATAATGTACTTAGATCTCTTAATTATATCAAAGGAATAAAGTACCTAAGGATTATACATTAATTATGTTTATGAATAACGAGTAACCGCCCTCGCTTTGCTTCGGTTTTCTTTATTTTTTACACCTTGGGTTACATTATTGGAGTTTTATTAAGGATCCCTAATTTTTTTGAAAATATAATATAGCCTATGTTACTCGGAGGTAGTGTAGCTTTCCAACAGTGTAGGAATTTTTCAAATCGGTTCAGTAGTTTCAGAGCCTATTCAATGCAAACAATCAAATCTTTCCTCTTTATTATTAGTATAGATAACAATTACATAGTTCAATGTTATTGAAGAAACGTTTTAATTGTCGTTTTTAAATTTTAATTTAAGGTTTAAGTTTCGGAGTAAATTGGCTGTAAAGGGCAGGGACACACGAGTGATCTCCTGTAAGGGTTCATTTTTTTCGTACGGAACCCTAAAAAGGATAAATTATTAGTTAATAATAGGTACCAACTATAGGTATACGTATGTTAAATATACAAATGAATAAACTCTTCTACAAGTTTAACTTGTGAAAGAACGTTGAAAAGACAACCATTAAAACAAAAGGGTTTAGTTTTGAGTTATCCACGAGAATCTAACAAAAAAAACGGCTTAAAAAAGTTTAAAGCTCTCATGTATCTCAAAATAAAAGTATTTTCTGTAACCTCAAATAAGGTTCTTAATAATGTGCTAACGAAACACGAGCCTAATTGGAAATTCGCTAAAAGATTCAGGGAGCGATTGTCGAAACAAAACAAACATGGACTCGAGCGACGACTGCGTATTCCACATATCCAGGTCAGAGCAACAGCTGAATAAATAGATCTTTTATAAATAAAGCTGCCAGGAACGACATCGAACGACGCGGCCAATTTGCTCACAAAGTAGCTGTCCAGTTTAAATCGACCGGCCTATCATTAGGAAGCCTTGATTGAAGGTGTCATTTAAGGATGGTAATTAGACACAGCGAATTCACAGACCATTGAAAATACCTTGATACTCTTGCTTGAGCTAATGAAAACTGTTCTATTCTATCGAACTAAATCGATGTGCCTAGTTGAAATTGGACGGAATAACTAATTTGCATTCATATTTCGTCATTAGAGTAGGAACTTGCGTTTAGGGTGTATAAGTAAAATGAAGTTGATTTCACTATAACCACAGAATACATAGTACCTAGTACACAAGTATTATAGAAAACTAAAGTAATCGAATACAAGTAGGTAATAAATTGAAGCGGTCAATGTGCCCATCTTGTCTGCGTTATTCTATTAGATTCTCGACGAATGCTCATCGAATGGGATTATACATTTATAATACATTTTTGAACACAGTGTAATTGAATCGTAACAATTTGTATTTTTTTGAAGTAAAGGTGAAATATATATTTCTACGTTTCGATTCAGTGTCAGAGGGCCAGTAATAGGGTTTCCCGTTTCCTTCGCGTTTCATGTTCTGTTCTGCTTCTGTTCTTCTTTTGTTGATTTTCCATCCATAGTGATTTTTATAAGTGAAAAATTATTCGAAGTTTCATTATTTTTCATTCAGATAAAAATGTTAAATTACTGTTATAGATGAGCTATAGATTTAGTACATAGTTATATTGAGCTATAGTCCATATTTTAATGTAAACAAAAAATCTCACAAGGTATTGATATATTAGACGGTCGAACTGGTCATGTTACCGATACATCATGGATAACACGTGAGACGTGAGAGAAAGATCGACGCCTCAAAATTACTTTTCCCGTGATGGATAGTGGGAGTTATTCAAAATAATGGTGAGCCGAGTCACAATCGCACCTCGACACGGGTAGAGTTACCCGGGTTTGTATGGCAGCGAGCAATTTGCCCGGGATAGATGGAGATGTCACCGGGACAAAAAGCAACGATCGATCAGTTGGATGCGCGCGCGCATATGTCACGACACTCACGCACGACTATGCGATGGCTTTTTGTGCGCTTCCCAAACTTGTATCAGGTACCTGGAGATAAACAAACAGATAGGGAGTAAAATTTTGCTTTCTTTACACTGGCTAATACAAATACGATGCGATAAATGTTGAGATACTATAGGCTTTGGTTATACATAGGCTTTAGTTATGTTTGCCTGATACAGTAAAAATTGTCCAAACGTAAAGTTCAGCGTATAGCGACCTTACATAGGTAGCTTAGATTAGGTATATAATATACCTAAACCTAATAATATACCGTATATTATTTATTAAAAAATAATGAAAAAAGATATAAATGTTAGATAGGTACCTACATAACGTTTCAAAATCCAATACACAGGCTTGAGGAACAACCCTGGGGTATAAAAGAACAATATCCAAGAGCCATTTCGTCCTATCTCGGAAATAATCACTTGAGAGGACGTCGTCGTATCCTCCTGGGATGTCGGGGACTGAAACAATCACTTTCGCGGGAAAATACGCGCCATACGCATTAGAGATGGCGCTGTTATTATACATGCAACGGAAAAAAAGAAATTTGAAAATAGAGTTCTTTGTTCATCAATCAACAGTATTTTAAGAATGTAATAAATACTATTTGATTTTATTGCTGTAATTCAAGAAGCTTGAAATCGCAGAGGAGTATTTTTAACTGTTTATATTCACAGTAACGTAACCTATATTCAAAATATTAGCATTCCACTCAGCAATTAAACGAAATGAAGTCTTATTTTAAAAATAATAAGCTCCTACTACACACTATAGTAAATAGCAATGGTTCTAGTGCTAAACGTTAACGAGTGTCCAACGTCCAATAGTGTTGCTATTTCGGTTTGGGTGCATTCCGGCCGCGACCCGCGTACACCATCGATCATGGCTGGAGCTGTCAGTTTAAACTGAGCTTAAGTCGGGTTCATGCTTGGCATCTGGCACATGATAGACACGTGACGTCGCGTCAGCCCGTCAGCCGACCACGCCACGAAAGGCCCGTCTGACAGACTGACCGTTTGCCCACTCTTTATATTAACCGGCAGGTCAAACGATTAAATAATAGAATTCTTCATTTAAAATTGGAGTTGTCGAGATGCTTTTTTGGGGATTTCAGTCACCTGTGAAGTACATACAACTTTTTTATCATTTTTATTCCAATGAACATAAAGAGCGGAGACTGACAGACGTAGGTATCAGTCATCATAGGTATCAGTAATACAATTTGAATATAGAATTTCCTGATAACTTAATTACAGTGTTATCTACCAGATTCTGGTCAAGTTGTGAATTTTTGTCTCGATTAAAAAAATAAATTGTAAAAGCATTACTTAAATTCATAAATTTAATTTTTTTTTAAATAAAACTTAAGATAAACTTCAAATTTAAAATAATATCAGGGGTCTCGCGATTTCATCACTTAATGCTACTAAATAAAAAATTTATTAATATTAATATTTTTTTACATTTCTCCGTTGAAACTAGTCGCTAATCAAATCGCCTAACCCAATCCCACGCCAATTACTGTCGGTCATTTTAATACACCATGAAGTGGTTACTCGTATCGCCGCGTGACACCACACCACACGTTACAATATTGGGTCTCCTGTAGTGTTGCCACACGACTGGTATTTTTATTCCGTTTCAATGTTTATTCAGAGCTTAAAGACGTCCCATTAAGGATGACAATTTTGTTTAGCGCGCTCGTAATTGAATAGGCGGATGGGAAGCACGACACGCGACCCTACATGCCACGAGAGTAAATGTGCAAATAAATGTGTAATAAACTATTGTGTTGGTTCCACGCGCGTTATTTACCAAATTAAAGCTGTTATTCATTGCTGACATGTCACTATTGTTAGCGGTTGCATCCCTACAATGTTTTTTTCGCGCGCATTATCTAAATCGTCAAATGCACTTAGAACGTTGTGACGTAAGCGGTTACACTCGAGACAAGATGAAAGGTAAAAATATTATACCTGCTATAAAAAAGATTGCTTCGACAAGTAAAATAATATTGAATTTTACAATCAGTTTATTTTCTTATCAAGAATGAATATTACAGAATGTGTTTCCAATGAGGCATGGCCTCGTAATAGCGTAGGCAGAGACCACACACACGCCCCTCCATTTCCCCCTACGCAAATACAGAAGGCGTCAGTGCGCTTCGTGCATGCCCTTATTGCTTACACGTATGTACAGTGCCACTTAGCTTCTCCGTGGATCTAATCAGCTCTAAACATGGTCTACTATTATCAAAACGAAATACCATTCTTTCCCTCGTTATCGATTCGATTAGCTAGTACATTCCCAGATCAAAGTGTTCAAACAGTACATTCTAACGCGTTTTCAAGTAAAAATCACTGAAAAAACAGTTTGTTTTAGTAACTAAAAAGGCTAATTTATTTTAATAGCAATAGAAATCCAAACGCATTGCGTTGGCAAAACAATTTCAGAGGTTTCATTGTTGTAATTAAGAACCGTGAAATATGGCCCGAGTCAATTGTAGCAGCTTTGACACAATACAGTATTTAGGGAGAAGTACGAAAAATAAACAAACATCCAACACAATTGGACGAATAAAATATGCCGGCACAATGCACGGGCCAGCCAGCACGTCATAATAAGGTAGTGGCTTTTGTGTCGCTGGTTGTAAATCATACAGTCCTTTGAAGAGAATGGCACACCATAAATAATGTCCCAAAATTCGACTGCATCCTCCAAAGAGACTGTTTGGTCCCTGCAGAGAGAATTCAAATGGTAGAACAAATTAATCAATAGCAATTCAACTGAACCTTTTTGTCGATAGTAATAAACGTTTTCTGCTTAAAGGCTTAAAGATCTAAAGGCTAAGAACGTAGTTGAAGTTTACGCATAGTTAAACTCTTAACTACAAGGCATCACGTCAGGTAATGCACATTTAATACCGTTCTGGTTAGAATTTAAGTTCGTGCTTCGGTAAAATATTGAACTGTAGCCACTTTCGATTTTTATGGGTTCGTAAGAAAGCAATTAAAGTTGAGCATTATGATAGCATTGAAGAATTTAACGCGGTCGACGTTGTTACGACTCGAGTTTAATGGTTCAGTGCACCCCTGAATAAACAAGCTTATACGGAGTTAAATTTGCTTGCACCGGATATGGCTGCCACTCGAACGAATCCATCATGCTTCTAAATGAAGATTTGACCGGCATTCTGACTTCAGCCACTTAAAACCAACAAGGATTTGGACAAGGAATTCTTATTCCCCGAGAGGATGCACAGCCTATCTTTTTATGGTCACTAAATCCTGGTTATGAGTTCCTAAATAATAAGATTTTATTGGCCACCACAGGCATCGTGGGATTGAGTGACGCCTCGAATACTGTTGATGCTTATTGTGCCAGGATTTATGTGCTTCCATGAAATGTACTGTTAATGTAATGGGATGTAGATTTGAATCGAGATACCCACAAATGTCGTGGACAAAGCAAAAGCAACCCATAAAATCTTCGATCACTAATAACAGCGAAGCATAAAATTTATGTTTTTGTTTCTCATTTGGACGTCTTATGTATGGGTCACATTCAATATAGTCGCAAAAAATGCAAAATCCATTAACGACTTAAAATTGACATTTGCCTGTACTCAGGACTACAATCTTTGCTTATCTACTGTGAGACCACCAATGGTGTTTTAGCACGTTAGGAATTCGGCATTCAAACAATACAATCTATCCCGTAGCTACAACTAAGCCCAACTCCTATAGGCAATATGTGAACAATGTAGTCATTATTTATTCGTGTTTACATTGAGCGCTCGTGCAAGTTGGTCAACATTATATTTTTTTTGCTGCAAGTTGCAACTGACAAGAATAATTTCGGATGACGTGTATTGATTGAGGGTCTAAACAGAACATGCTCCGAAGTGAATTCGTATGTTTCGCAGCATGGAGCAAAGATGGGTCGGAAGATGACGCGCGGCGGGTCTCAGCGCTCCCACGCCTCCCGTGGCGTTGCCTACAGCCGGGACCCGCATGCCACCAAATTTACATTCTGAATCCGACTAAGGGTTATTGTAATGTGCTCTGAACTTTCCTGCCCGACTAGATTATGTTTAGTCACTATGAAATCAATAACATACACGAAATTTGTCAGCTCAATCCCGGGAGAGCGATCCGGTTCTATTGTGGTTTGATGTTCTGTTTACATAAGCTCGATTTGTGTTGTAAGATGCTTTGTAAGTATTTATTTGAATAATATTTCAATGGCATCCTGCTCTGAATCGAATATCGAAATGAGTTTCAATTTTTCCGGACAAATAAATGAAGGTGATTACTGATTACTGTTGTTTCTGAGCTACAATTGATGCTGTTATTTTATGTTGGGTAATTTTGAGAGTTCTTAATACATATTTACTCCGACGAGGTCTTGGATCGGCAAACAACGTGACAACCTCTCGCAAGCGTGGTACAGTAGAAGTTGTTGAATAAGAAAATACACTTTTGGGAAGCAGTCGTCCAATACAAATATTGGTCAAATCCGTTTTGAGGTGCGCGTGAACTAATATTTGTATTCTCTTCATAGTTCGTTATTTATTACTACTAAACGCAGTCATATGCATGATATAACTCGTGTTGTGTTCAATTTACATAATTTATTTATACATAATATTTTTTATTATATGTAATTGTTTATTATTATGTAATTATTTTTTACATACGTGGATTTGCCAATTTTCTCATTATTTTTAAAATATCTGCAATAAATATCTTAGTAAAAACTGGTTCATTTACTTACTGTTAAGTAAAATTTGTGAATTATAGATTAATGAATTTAAATTTTCTTTCTAGCGGTTTATAAATGTGACTGAACAAACTTATTTGAACGGAAACCTATGTTATTTCGTTGAACGGTAATGTCGTTCTATTTCGTTTCTGGGATCGGGTTAAGCTTTATTTCTGGCTCAGTTAACATACCTATGACGGGCACCAATAGTATTAATGGGAACTGCGTTTATTTAACCGCTCGTAACTAGATTTGTTACGACCGCGTGTGGATTTTTGAACTATAACGAGCGACCATACTTACCACTGCGTCCTTTCTTTGGGGTTAGCGCCCTATCCATCACGATCTGTCAAAATCTATGTTACTAAATTGATTTATGGGTTTTCGAATTAACTGTGATTTGTTAAAACTAATTGGCAACATGCTCTTCTACGTTGAGAGATTCTAATTTATGCCTCAGAAGTTCTATTTTTATTTTCGAAGTCTTAAAAAACGTCTCCGATTGCATATCTCGGTAGTCGTGATCGAGAGAAAATAGCTGCTTGAGCGCTGCAGTCACGTTTTACCTGGACAAAAGAACAGACCATAAAAGCTCATGCAAATCATATGCAATAAACTGACAAGAGAAGTGACTGTCGCAGTTACAATTTTAAGAATGCCATAAATAACCGCAAGTTGATAGGCAAGCCTTTTAGGTTTGGAAAAAACGGTCGTGAGGTTGAGTTAAGATATACCTATGCTTACGCCCCAACTCAGAGTCACTAACGGTTACTTAAATCGCTCCTTAGTATAGAATCATCATACAAATTCTTTACTAACGAGCGATTTAAGTAACCGTTAGTCACTCTGAGTTGGGGAGTTAGAGATTTCTCTGTCTTAGAAGCTATAAAATATGGATGTCCATGACAGAACTTTCCATTCCACATCAGGAATTTTTAGTGACATAGAAATCTTTGAATAAATTACGCCCTAATATTTAAATCTATTAACAGAATCCTATCAAATAAATTTATATTCAATTAAATTACTCAGAAGGAAGTTAATTTCAATGAATTTAAATCAACATTGCGGCCTCGGTCATCGTTTAAGTCCAATGTGGATGTGTATTTTTGTGGAAACATAATTCTCTCCTCATTTGAATTTCTAGCTCTCTTTATTGTACGTTTTATTCAGATGCGATCGCCTGTTCGTTGGACTTTTATTTTTGTCTATAACGGGCCTAAGTTGTTTATTTTCCGTACACTCCTGTTTAACAGATCGTGGGCACGGCTTTAGTTTAGCCTTGCGTGGTGGAAATGCGATTTTTATTCAACTCCATTTGCGATGTCGTGACTTAAAGAGGCTCGATGACAATAAAAGTATAAAAGATCTTAGAAGCGAGCCTCGAGTTCTTTATTTTAGCCTCTGTCGTTACGAAGCCTCTCATTTAAATAAAGCTAACTTAGTGGTCCTTAAGAATTAACGCCTTATTTACAATGAGTACTTAAACCACGCGTTGCCTGGAATCCTGTTTGTTTTACGTTAAACATTAATCCGTTGAAAGACGAAGCTCCCTTGTTAGCGTTCTTAATTCTGATTTATAGTCACCGCATGCTATTATTACTGGCTTCATGCGTACTTTCATGAAGATGATGATACCGTACCCCTTAAAATTAACGTCCACGAGCCATAATTTCAATTAACTCATTTAGAAACCAGCGGAGATGTGATTAATATGGCCAGTATGGCCACTATGAAAATAGGAGGTTGATTGGGTTATAAAGATAAGAAATACACAGACATATTTTGTTTAACAAGCTATTGTTGGCAGTATCTACAATCTGTACATTCACCTGTTCTGCAGATCGTCAACTATATGATGTTTGCAAGTTGTGTAATTCACATTACGTTATGTTTCATTTATGAAACTTATGTCTTCATTTCTGCATTTGATATTATGTATCTAGTTATCATTATCATCATATTCATCATTTAAGAAATTAATTTCGAGTTGTACATGAATTAAAGGATTTTAGAATTAATATCAAAAGAAAACAGAGAAATCTCCTTTTCCATAGAGCGGCATTCAGGGTATCGCACAGGTTAACGGCTGATAAAGTAACGGGTCTTAGATGTTCTTTCACGTAGAAAATAGTAATTGTAGTTTTGTGTGAGGTGACTAGAACTGATTGACGGCAATTTCGTCGGTATCCAAAGGCGCTTGTTGGGGTAATACAAGCAATCTATCTCGCGGTAGTCGGCGCTCAAGATGGATCTCTGATGGGCGCACGGCTCGCTCTGTAGTTGTTTTGCTTTATTGATAAATGCGTTGAGTCGCTTGTTTCACGGTATTAGTGCCTTGTTATGTTTGAATAGCTTTTTTTATGGGCTTAATAAGATTGAAATTGCATTTCGAAGACTGCCTTTCCTTTTAACATTTTATTCTTTCGTTTTTATCTTAGTGGCTACAAGTAAACTTCAAAATTGAAGAAATAAGCATATGATTTAAAAAGGGATGTGCAGGCTATCTCGCTGAGGAGAAGATTATCTGATTTTATCGTATTTCTCAATATGTTCGATAGAAACAAAGCATTATGAACTTATTTATGACGAGTTGAGTTACATGTTTCAAGATTCGATGTTTATCGGTGCGTGTTAACGATGCTCCATGTTAACTAGTACTAGAGTCGGACATTACGTGCGTAGAGTGCGTAGGCTTTGAATGTTGGAGATAAAATCTCATATGTCGTATTACGGGGTGTCTCCTCAAGCTTTCACCAGTGCGTCAGCGCTGAGTGGCCAATGGGCGCGTGTTGTGACAGCGTCCCACGATAAACTCCCATGTTATATGCGCGTGCGCCGCCTGCCATGTTTGTTTTATCTCGATCCACCGTACCTTCGTGTTAATAAATGTCTTGTATTGGAAAAAAACCTTATCCTCCTTTTTTACGTTTGATGCTCGTCGTAAGTTTTATTTAGACATCGGTTATTAATAATGGATCCTGCAGGGCCGTTAGATCAAATTTTAAGATCTACGTGTAGGTAGTTTTTGTAAGTTTAGTTTTTTGTTGCCGTCAGTTGTGTGGCTTTCATTTTTATTATGGTGCAGGGAACGATGGTGTATTTTATATTCCAAACAGATGTTTACCTATAACCATGTCTGGAAAATTAATTTGTTTTATTTGTTTTTCGATTCGTATCGTGCGCATCTTTTACCATTCCCACAATTCAATTAATTTATCACCTACGGCTCAAAAATGCTACGACAATACTTAAATAAACAGGGGGTTCTTTTTCTGACTATTATCTACCCTAATTATTTAAAGTGTCGTGTGTATTGCGTTAAGGGTGAACTTTATTTTCGAGTTTTTCTAGTGTGTCTTTTGGATTATAAATATACGTATATTTCGTTAACAAGTAGTCCATAGTCGTTTTCATTAAATACGTTTTGGTCGATCACAGAATATTACGCCTGTACCGACAAATTGTCAGGCCAATGGAGCGTGGGGCTGATACGATTGTTTTTGTTAATTCCACTCAATATCAAAAAATATCTTTTAGATTTTGGCTTCTTCGTTAACTTTTCGTAAATTAAAATCTTATAGGATATGTCATGTTTCGTTTGTTGTTTATCGACTTTGTTCATGCAATAGCTTAATTATTTTGGGCTTTTTTATGACGTATCGCCTTAACAATCAATGAATCACTAATATTTTAAGTAAACTTTTATAGTTTTGGTTGGTTTAACAAATCAGAGATCATTAAAATCGGTATAGCCGTTTTTAGCCGTTATAGTTTGTGTGTGCATATCTCCTCTGCCCCCCCGTCTTCCCTCCCCCGCCCCCTGTCCCTCTCCCCCTCCCTCTCCTCCCTGCCAAAGTTCATCTAAATCGGTTCGGTGCTTTATGAGATTTTTTGTTTAATCAGTGTGTCGTTTTTCAGTTTAATGTATACCTATAGATAGATAATATCGTTATTTTGGCGTAATGAGATCTAATCATTAGTTTGAAAACCAATAGCTGAACTTTTAGTACATACTTCAACATAATCTTGACAACGGCAACTGTGGCGTGCAAATGGAGTACCTATTTTGATTGTATTTGACCGCTCCTCCACTCGAGTGCAGTAACGCGAGCCCGACGGGGCGGCTGCGACCAGTCGTTCCTACTCTTGCTCTTTTTGCCCATTGTTTACTTTACGGGCGATATTTAAAATTTTATGATTCCCCATCGTGACTGACGGTGGCGTAAATTATTTTCTGAACGGCTGCCAACTCGATAACTCTCGGCCGTGCATCCGATACCTCTCGATTGCCTCGTATTTATGGGATGGTGCCTCGTTCGATTATGTATTTAAATTTCGGCTCCAACGTCTGGTACCCCGTCTTCGTTAGTGACTCATTTTATCGCGCTTCATGCAAACGGTCGAGGATTTTTTGTCGTGTCTTGTTGCATAAATATTCGTTGGTAAGTTAATGGTTCTGCTACCTTTATAATTGCTTGTTGATGATTGTCTTGTTCTGAACAGCGTTTTTAAATTTCAAGTATGAGTAAGTTTTGAAACTTGAAGATGGATGGACTGTCACGTTGAGCCGTCACACCGGTAGTGTTCTCGAGGTGTTTGTAAACAGCAGGGAACGCAGTCGCGTCGACGTTTCGAGGACCCTCGCCGAGCACTCCACCAAATGCTCTCTTGCTGCCGGAACGACCGTTTAAAAAATCCACTTCCATATTTTTGAACTGTGAAAAATAAATTAAAAATTATTTAAAGAAATATATTTATTTTCTCTTTGTTACAACTGAATTTATAAGTTATGACTGTAAATTCATCTTCGATGTATTTATAATATTCATATTAAACTCCCTGTTAGATTTGCTTTTCTTGCATTTTCAGTATTGTGAGTGATGATGAGTATTAAAGGATTCGTTATTTAAAACAGCAGCAGCTTTTTTTAAGTTTTCTGTTTCCCATGCAGTGTCTATAGAGTAGAAAGAAAATGTTCAAAGTAGCAAAGTAGAACTTAATAACAATGGGTTTCCGCAAAGTAACGCCTGATAGGTACTATAATATTAACTATTAAAAAGAAAATGATTCAATAAATTTGACTTCGTAGTTTTCTGCTTAAAATTCAAAATTTTATTTCTTCTATTTCCACAAACCTATTAAAAAGCTTGCACGTGCAGTTAGAACAAATTGATTTTAAGTCCGGAATCCCTTCGCGAGACTGCAATCAGGCGAAATATTCATTGAGGCATAGGAGCAAAACGATCACGACGGGTTCAACGTTCAGAAATTTCTACCTATCTAGATTTCAAAACGTCTATCCAGCAACAATAGCTCCAGCCTTATACAAACAAACCGTACGTGACCGAATTGTAAACCAGTGACCTGTTATATCGAAGTAATTATATTATTGTAACTACATATTTGAAACGTGACTTACGAAAGTTACGAAGCTTGTTAGTGAAATTGGTCACGTTATAAATGGAACGGTTGAATCGATCCAGTTTGAGTTGTCAATATTATTGGTACTAAAACAGTTATAGTTATACCACAAAAACAATAAAGGCGAACCACAAGATTATTTGATTGCATAATTTCTTCGAAGACTCGATCGCATGGCTTTGAAGGATTTATAGGCGTTTAAAGTGAACCTCGCCAGATGCGAGTCATCGTGGAGCTTCAATAAAATATACAACTCACGTAACAGGTATTGAAATAAGCAGTCAGAAGTCAGAATGTCAGAAAAGTATCCATTCTTTTCAATATTTTCCTTCTGCGAGCCTTATAACCTTTCTAAGTTCCAAAGTAAACATTGCCTCCAAGCTTCTGTCGCATGTGTTGGTACAAATCCTCCGCATAATACGGCGTGGTCGGATAATATTTGGTGAGCGCTATTTGCCAAGCGTGTTCGTATGCTTTGTTATTGGACACCTCCACTCTGTACACAGTTTCTATTTGAATTACTTTGACACAAATGACGGGATTTTTCAGGAACCGCACCTCTCAGAACTGGCTGTTTGTTTAAACATGATGTCTGGATCTTTTTTGAATACTATGCTTCATGGTCACTTTAGAATTTGCATATCTACAATTCAGCATTTCCGACTTTTGACGAATTTGTCATTTAAATTCCTATATCATTTTAAAATTTATAAACATGAATATCCAGTAGCCGATCGAACATAATTTTATTTTTATCTGGCGATAAAGGTTCCCAAAATAAATCTCGTATCGTATACGCAGACATGATAAGAAATCGATTTATACCAAGGGCTACTGTGCGATAACCTCTTCGGATTCTCCTAATCCTGCTGATAAGAATGGAACGTAGACGTGCTCGCTCGAACACGTGGGTCGAATTAATTAACAGGTATTATTCAAGACACAAATTAATTCAAGTTAATTGTTGCTGTGTCTTTAGTATCTTTGAATGTTGGGCAACTTATCTTTATTAATGTTTTGTTTGTAACACTGCGATAATTGATAATGTAATTACTTATTCCACTCTATGAAAGTCTATTACTTCTTTAATTACATCGCACCCTCAGTGGAAAAAAGCATAAGTCATGTTGAATTTTAGTTATTAATATGATTGGAAACAGGAACAAAAGCTGCATATGCTCAATTTTTTTCAAATTTTTATCATTAATCTTGACGATTTTGTGCAAGAAATCGTAATGTAAATTCCTTTGACTACTTACTGACATTTTAACAGTTTTTTTGCTCTCCTGTAAAATTGCAATTTTCATCTTAGGCCCTTTTTCCACTGAAGGTGCGATATGATCAATATACATGTCTGTAAGTTAGTCCGTTGGCTTATCATTGTTTTTGCCAACCTGCAAAACAGTAAGTCAAAGAACTGAAACATCTTAGCAATTACTTAGACATTGTAATTCCGTTGGTTTTTTTTTTACTAATTTTTAGGTTTTAATTTTTATTCGTCAAGGATTCGTCAGTTTCTTTGTACCATCCTTACTTGATGTTTTATCTGTATAATATATCTATGTGTGCATAAATTATTAAATAAATAAATAATAAAATAAATAAATTGATCCTACGTCTTGAGCAGACAGACAGACAGACAGTGGCAGATGTTCAATCCAGTATACGTGATAACGTGATCCCACTAGGAACTCTTTAGCAGTACACGCACGTAAGTTGACTTAATAAACGGATGAACGATAGAGGACAAATTCACGTCGAGGGTTGGTTTAATCCTCAACAATTTACAAAGGAGTCACGACTGCGTGGCTTGTTTTTGTTTAATTTTTTTTGTCTACCGCGAAGCTCTAACCACTCGAGTCGCTGAGTGAAATGGGTAATTTTTTGTCAGCTTCGAATTACGTATGCCGTGACAGTAGCCGTATGTTTTCTGTTACTTTTGAGCTTGTACTTCATTACTCGACGATTTTAACTTAGCGTGTGCTTGGTTTCTTCCCTCTTTCAACAATATCGTTTGTTACAGAAGTACGATCTACAATCAGTGTTGTTCTTGGATATAGAGTAGTGATTTGTAAAATTATACTTGTAGCTAATTAAAACGTTGAATTTCGACGACCTATTTGAGTATATACAAATTTTGGAGTCACGAATAAAAATGCTTTACACTAAAAATACTCTATAATGAATATAATACTATCTTTATATAATATCTTTTTTTTACTGTGTACATAATGTATAAGAAATGCTTGCAACGCCAATAACGCAATCCCTAGTTAGCAATAAAACAGCGACGTCGTACCGATCTCTTGTAGAGATACACTTGTACAATACCTTGTAGACTTATCAGTTGCTAAGCCTTAGCTGTTAAATGCTATCTGTATTGTTATCAGATACATTTGGCAAGAGAATGGGTGTACTTTATGTACAGGAGAAGGGTACCTTGTGTATTAAAGGCGCTTATTTAGATTATGAAATTTATTTCCATTATGTCGTTAACATTAATTATCATCATGTTATCCACATTAGATTTTTTTTTCCTTTTTTGATATTGGTTTTCGAATAATTATGATTTGGATACATTTCTTGTGGCCTATGCTGACAAATTATATGTGATTTTATACAGACTCTAACACTCGTTATAAATCGACTGACGAAGAGTTAAAAATGGGCTGTGTTCATCACACTACTGGAACAGTTTAGAAAGTGTGTGTTTAAACTTAGAATATAGGTTTTTTACAAAATGTTGTGATTGTTTGTGTGAGTATGTAGTTCTAAGGGTGCTTTTCCACCAGAGATGTGCTATGCTGCGAAGATGTGAAATCCAATAAATATGATTGATTTCTACTAATGAATATGATTGGTGGATATCAAACGCATCCATAGAAACGTAACATAGCACATCTCTGGTGGAAAAGCACCCTAATTGTGGTTCTAATGTGATGCGTGAGTATTATTTATTTCTTAATTTTAAATCGTTCTTGTTCTTGTTATACTAAACTGTTCTAGTCTAGTTTAGTTTAGTTAGTCTAGTAGCAAGAAATTGTTCTAGTTTTGTAACTTCGTATTGTGTACAAATAGCTTTGACTAATTTGCTTTACCTAATCAAAACGGAGTAAATTCTATTCTGAGCTCGACAAGAATGCACTTAACTGCATGCAATTTGGTCGTTTACTTTAAATGGTTTTTAAGTGGTATTGGTTTTAAAGTGATATAGGGGAGTTGACAGACACGACAACAATGTTCAGGTTACTATTTTGCTTTTGTTTTTAATGCTGTTGTTTTAGTGTTTTTGTTTTGTTTTAGTGATAGTTCATGTCCAGGACAAGAAAATGGGGTAGATTTTATCCAGCCTGTATATTCCCCTGGAATGACTGGGACTGGAATCTTAATATGTTAGTGATTTATTGGTGAAGGTGCTTGTGGAAAGTAGTATTGCAATAGTATAAATACTTATACTATTGCATGTTGCACTCAATGATGGCAATTATAGCTTAAAAATACGAGTAACAAAACAACTGATTGAACTTATATGTACGTAATCTGTGTACGTAGAGCACGCGCTTACATATAGGCGCATATTACGTACATAACTAATACACGAAACAGATGTTTGTGAATTTTATACGATGCGCCATATGCTTTGTTTAAAGACGACGTCTTTAATGTTACGTTAAACACTAAATTAATTTTCGAGTTTGTTTTGATCGGGATGGTCGATGAAAATTGTAAACGATCGTATGCGATGTTAGATGTATTGTTACTATAATTTTATGAAGTTATTACGACACGGCACATCGTTATTCGTTGACATCATTTTATTTTATAATGTATATTGTATGTTATTGTATGTTAATAGTAGTTAAAAATATACAAGGAATTATTTAACTTTTTATAAATGAGTAAAACATTGATATATTAAAATTCAGCCTTCGTCACTTCTTATCTTATTTTTGATACATTAAATTTTGACATGAATTATTTAAATATCTCGATTCGAAGAAGGAAATTATGTACCTAAGTGTTCTCCATTATGTTTTTTAAATTCTGAGAATACTCATTTGAAGGTGGAGTATACTCTAGGCTAGACCTCCTTAACAGGAGAAACCCGGGCTCCGTAGTGGGCCATTCATGGGTTTCAGAACCTTCAGACATGTTTTGTTCTGACAACTCTAGGTTCCTGATTACAATATGTGTATTACATGTTGTTAATGTATTGTTTATGTATACGCTAGGCAACAGGTGGCTTGACTGCCTCAGGAGGTAAACACGTTATAACTTATAGTTAAAGCATACCTAAATCTGTCATCGTTGTTCGATGCGTGGGTCGTGTTTACCCTCACATTGAGTCTGGTGCTTGTACAATTTGATTGTTGAAAATGACATAGTTTGTTAAAACTTGTTTTTAACTCCCGACGTCTGTGTATCTGCGTATCTGTATGTCTGTGTGTCTGTATGTCAGTCTGTGGCATCGTAGCTCCTAAACGGATCAACCAATTTTGATCTAGTTTTTTTGTATGATAGTTGACTCAATCGAGAGTGTTCTTAGCTACGTTTAGTGTAAATAAAACTGTCGGGGGTTTTTTAACTTTAATTTAAGATTATAAATCAAGTTGTTGATCAGAATTTTTTGTTAGCTAGTTTCCTAGATTCACAAAATCTAGTACTTATATTTCATAGTCCCCTCGTAGCTCCAAAGGATCCGTTAAGGGAGTTCGGCGTTTTCTTGTAGGTCAGCAAATTGTTGGTGTCTATGAGATTAAAACCCTCGATAAAGTATGTTCAATTCTAGGTAAACCATAGTCTCTCGAATTCGATACAATTTGCTGCTTTCTTTGCAAATGGTTGCGAATGTTAGGCACTGAACTAAAAACTTTTATCAAAACTATTAGCGTTCAATCATAACCCCACATACAATTACTTAAAATAATACATTAGAACAAGCCAAGCTAACACCAAAAACCTACTACCTAAGAATAAAAGTGGACTCTCCCATAAAATCTGCATCAGCCGGGATTCAAACCCGGCGCCTTTCGCTGTTGGAAAAGCCACCAACTTGGTCGTCTTCGCGCGACATCTGCTGCTAAAATATTATGTTACCAGGAAAATGACAAAATGAACACCGTATGCTAATACGTTACCTTTAATCATGGTGAAATCCAGTCATCTGTAATGTCACACATCACATGTCACAAGCACCTATATCTCAATTGTCACGCTTGACTTGATACTTCTGTGAAGCTCTCGAGTATCGATCAGAAACTTGAGTTTGAGTTAACTTGTTATCGCTTTAACCCATAAATGGGTCAATGTATAATATTATAAATAAACGTTGTTTGAATAATGGCAATACTTGCCTTGTTTCGAGAAACAATCTTGATAATGGTGAGGTTTGTAGGTTAAGTTTGTTCTACTCTAATCATCAGATTAGAGTAGAACAAACTTAATATAATATAATATAGTATTAATATAATATATATTATATTAATATAATATAGTATAACTAATCATAGTTATACTCTTGGTTGTACTTGTTACTACTTTTCTACTATCTTTTCTATCTTCATCAGTGGAACATACTCTACGTCCCGTCGGTTATGATATGAGGCCCGTGCTGTGTAGTGGACCGTATATTGGTTAAAGCACATTAAAATGATAAGTAACAAAAAAAGCTTGTTTGCTCTTGTAATTTTGTAAAATGTTGGCATCTAATCTACTTATTTATTTCGAGTGGAGACAGAGTCCACCTGGTCTCCACAGCTGGAGTAGGTGAACTAATCAGATTCCTGTCTTATGTCTTGATCTGCAACGTTTCGGTAATACCGCTCGATTAACCGCTATTATTTATGGTTTGTGATGAGGACGATGATGATATGATATGATGACGATATGATGAAACTTCTCAGACAGAGTATGGTGTTCATTCCTCATCATAATGACAAGCTACACTACCCCCAGACTTCTGATAACTTACTCAGAAATAGTTTATTACAGTAAAAAGCCTCGTCAGTGTCCCGATGTATCATGATAAATCAAATTTCTGAAAAATATGCGCCGCAGTAACATCTGGTAGCATAATCAGATAATCTGAATACCGCTTAAGAGTTTATTTTGTTAAGAAGCTAGTGTAAGGAGAAATAAGATGGTCTGATACAGAAACGTCTTCGTTTTTTACAGAATTTATCTTGCTGCTTTACATAAAATGTCGGTCGAGTGTGAGACGAACTTTCGCATATTATTAAGTTTTAATAAAACTGCTTACATAGAAGATTTGTTATGTAAATTAAGCCCTTGTAAAAGTCCTTGTTAGGCGCCGGCCACACAGAAAAGACGCAAGACACGGACCCGTCGCAGTCGCGGCGCCCGTTTAATCTACTTTCATACAAAATGTATGCAGCCGTCGCGACGTAAAACATACAGAAAAGACGGGACGCCCGACACGACGTTTACTCGTCGGCGCCCTATTGGAAAACATATAGAAAGGACAGGACGCGGGCCTGCGTGGGCGTCAGCGGGGGAGCGGAAAGGACGCGGAGAGCAGGTTCTCATCTCACATAGTATCAAAATCTGAGGGTTGAATTGAATGCCGGGAAAAGCCTAATGTGCACCGGCCGTCACGCCCGTTCCTTGTCTTTTCTATATGTTTTAAAAAGTCGTGACGGCGCCCTGTCTGCGACGGGTCCGAGCCCCGTCCTCGTCTTACGTCTTTTCAGTGTGGCCGGTCCCTTAAGAAATGTGTCAAGACGTAAGACGTAATGTAGTAAGACGGTATTCTTACGTAAGTTAGATTTCATAACTAGCGTTAACATTAATTAACTGTCCATCGTGCCTACTTGAATCATAGTAAAGTCTCTCACAATGTGAAGGGTACAGGCCATAGTCTACCACGCTGACCAAATGCGGATTGGTAGACTTCACACACCTTTGAGAACGTCATGGAGAACTCTCAGGTGTGCAGGTTTCCTCACGATGTTTTCCTTCACCGAAGCAAACAAAAACATAAAAGTCCCCGATGAATTAAGTCATTATTATTTGGCAATTTTTACAAATCAACATTTTACAAAACAAGTGATCTAAACCTTTTATTTTATAAAAAAGTTTTTACACTTTATTCAAAATCCGTTACTAAATAATACGTATTTACCACAACAGATTGAAATGTGAATCAACCACGAACTTCAGATGGATCGGATTTACGAGTTAAAAATAAAGTATCATATTTATTTATTCTGGTTTGTTGTTTTTAAGTTTCATATTAATTGTTTTTCTTGGTACTTTTACAAACACAGAGACAACACGCTATCTAGGCACAATTTTGTCAATGTTATGTTCGACAAACAAGCTGATGGACTTGCAACACCAAAAGGCGTTGTCGGCCTAGAAGAAAGGGGTGACTCGTTTCTTAGCTTGTTAGATCATTAGATCGAAAATAAATAAATAAAAGAAGGTTATTAATTTCAATGGGATTGCTTTCTTAACTACCCAATTATAGATCAAGCAACAGATTGTGACGTCAAAGCAGCACCGTTTCCGTATCGTTGCCCGTAATTAACGTCAGGAATTCAATAAGCATGTGGGTTTTAGCAAAAAATCGGAAAACGAAGCCGTCTGTCACACTAATTCGACTGGATTACCGTCGGAGGAGAACGCGGGCAAAAACAAGCATTCATCAACGCCAGAATGTTAAGACTCTTAAACTTGGCGCATTGATATCAATTGATTGGCTACAACCATACACTTTCTTTGCTGTCTTAACACAAACAGTAATGTATACAGTCAAATTAATTTGATCAATTGATAAGGCGCATTAATATCCATTGATTGGCTAAAACCACACATTTTCTTTGGTGTTTTAAGACAAACAGTAATGTATACAGTCAAATTAATTTGTTCAATTGATAAGGCGCATTGATATCCATTGATTGGCTAAAACCACACATTTTCTTTGGTGTCTTAAAACAAAGAGTAATGGATTCATCCAAATGTATTTTTATCAAACTGGTTGTAGATACCTACCTTGCTAATTTTAATGTGACAACGGTAGCTCGCGATAGCCGGTGGAATCCATTTGGAATTATTTGTAAATATTGCCCTTTTTATTTTGTGTGTATAATGATTTAATTGGTTTGTATAGCTGGTGTTTAACTAACAAATTAAATGGATGCGTACGTGGCTATATAAATGAAGCATAACGTTACACAATTATATAATTAATTAATGGCATGGCAACATTCGGAATGGTTTATTTAAATTGAAAATTATGTTCTTTCTTATTTAAGACGTCTAGCAGAAATAATAAATGGTGTTTACTTGTATGTGGAATACCGCTTTTCTCCTTTTTCCTTTGACATGTCTATTAAATGTAATAGTTAAATTTTAGTATTAAACCTTCGGGAAGGAACACGAAATATCAGAAGAAAGTTAGTGAAACAACTGTCGAGAGGTCTATATTTATTAGTATAAAATAAGACTTTTAATAATAATTGACTGAACTTTATTACTCTATATGAATAGGGATGTTGACTAATTTTAGGATTCAATTTTATTTTATAGATATGACCTTAATATTCACGAAAAAAATATTATAAAAATAATAATCTTCAATTTAAAAACAAAAATTGATAAATAAAAATCATTATCAAATTTCCCACCAAAAACGTCACGTGACGTCACTAAACGATATTCAATACTATCTGTCTGCTAAGTTTGTTGAATTTCCATATAAAATTGTTCCAATGACATCATATTCTCTAAATGGCGTTTGAGGTCACGTGTCAGTGAGTACAATTTTTAACATTTTAAATTAATGATATTTAATTTATTGTGATTGATTTCAATAAAAGAATCATATTTTAGGCCTTTAAATGTTACCACTAATATTTTAGACATAAATTTATATTAATTTATAATTAGTGTCAACATCCCAATTGGAATCGAATTGACTTTATTATTACATTGGTCTTATTCTGCATGATAAACGAAAGGATCCGTTTCAAAACAATACTGAATATACATTTAATTAAGATGTATACCGACGCCTTAACTCTCTGATAATTAAAGTTTAAACAGCAACTATCACAGTAATCTGTACAGGGAATGTGTTAGTAATTGCATTACTTAAATTAATTCTTAGGGGAGGGCGGGCTAGATAGGTGCGAGGCAGTGAAGTATGGCGGTGATTATTACACGCATTACCCTTCTCGAGACGCTCTCCCCATTTCACCCTTAATATACGAGACCCTAGCTACACCTTGATTTTTATTTTAAGAACATTTTTGCACTCAACGCGCAAAGTGGAGATTAAGAGTGTTGGAGATTCTGTTAAGAGCGACTTATGAAATAATATTCTTTTAAATAACATATTTTTCTTAAAATCTAATTAAGTACCTACATGTTTTTTTTTCATCAAATTTTTAGCTAAATTCATTCTGCGGTGTCGCGATGTCGCGGAGAAACCCTTGACAAAGTGACGATTGTAAATGTTTGAAGACTTTCTACAATGAAAGTTTCTGCAACTAAAGTTTCGCTTCATACAATTGGATTGAAAAATCGTCATCCTGAGCATCATTACTGCTAGCTACTTTGCTGAACATTTTTTTTCATAACTTATAAATTAATGCTTGACTACAATCCCACCTGATGCTATTGTGGCGATGTAGTCATTGGTGGTAAAACGCACTACCTTAGTAAAAGTCTATTCACTTTTGCCTTGAAGTTATAAATTATAATCGATCGGAAACACCGACGATGAAATATAGTGTATATGTTTTTCGTAACCTGTGCTATACATTTATACAGCTATTTTTCTTCTATTTCACATCTATTTTTATGCCGATCATTGTACTCTTTGGTTCATAAACCACATGTTTTACACGACATCAAAAGGTGCAAACATTCTGGGGCGTGAAAACAATGGGGTTGAATCGTCTTCGCACCTCAATTCATCTACTGAAAGCTTTAATTTACCCGCCTTTGTGGGGATGGGCCGTAACCAAACTAGCGATGGGAATTATAGTTATTTTTATTTCACGATCACGTCGTGAAATTATTTAATTTTGTCACTGTTATATCACCAGTGATAAATCATCCGACCGTTATATTTATTAGTGACAATTATTTCACATTTTGTTCCGTCTGTTACATGTCGCAGTGTATTAGTGATTTGTCACTTGATTCACAGTGTTGGAATATTTCTTAAAAATTTCGATTAGGGGGCACTTCAATAACGTGTTAGAGCACAAAAAATATTTTTTTTAGAATCATTGTCTATTTGTTTGTCTGTCCGGGCATCACATGAAAACCCGTTAACAGATTTTGATGAAAATTGGTAAAGTTGTTAGGGTCATATTTTAGGATACTTTTATTCCGGAAAAGGAGATGTTCAAAAGTAGTCCTTTATTCCGAAGAAATTTGTACAGCCATAATTTATATTTCATTTGAAAGCATATTCTCTAATCTACTTGAAATTTTAAGACGTATATTGATCCTCCATATTTTTGAAAATTGATGAAATATGTTCGTCATAATTTAAAGGTGGAAAGGAACGCAAAGGTTTTTTTCTTTCTAACAGTTACATACATCCTTTTCACGAATTATGAACATAACTGAGGTCCACCTATTATATTATTATGTTTTCAATACGTAACTATTATAATTAACGTTGTAAATCGGTGTTGTAAATGTATTAAATAATAACATTAATTGTAAACCAAAATCATGAAAGTCATAAAACGAAACGACATAGATCCTAGTTTGATATTAGTAACTGTCACTGTAGTTTCAAATGTCAATCAATCAAATTAAATTGTCAAAATGTCAATATTGGACAACTATTTTTTAAATGTAATCAAAACCATGGATATATTACTCTATCTGGATCACTGACTTTGTAGAGGTACCTGAAAATCGATGACGTTATATACAAAGGACTATTCGACCAATCACATGCCGGATTGAGGTTGTCCTTCACAATAGGGTATTCTACTATGTTTGAAAAAGTACTGCAAAATATTGATTTTTCTAATAAAAAGCCACAAAAAAATATATTTCGGCAAAATGAACACGGTTTCTTGCCATAAAATTAAATTAAATTTTAAACCTTTTTCATTCCCGCGAAAACGCTGTCATCATTTTGGTGACGTAATAGTGGTAAAAACAACCATCATGTATGTACGACCGGCACACGTAGCATAGCTGTTTACACTGAACTGACAGCCACAGAGTACTTTATCACTATGCTGACAGTTTCTTGTTGCCCATGTGACGTCACACCGTGGCGACTCATGTTTTAGGTCACGTGATATAAAGATTAAATATTACGACTTTTAATTTTAATATAATAAGATAATAATGTGCTTTTATGACTCAAAATCAAGATATTTAAGTATATTTCTACACAAATTTTAATTTTTATCAAATTACATAATTTATTTTTCACTAACGAAAGTACCCTATTGTTGGGCCCACACTTAGAAAAGCTGTGTCCTATATTGGTATGGTTCTTCAAAATGTATTCTATTGGTAATTTTTCTAGTGGCAAGAATTATAATATTGAAATAATACATTTTATTAGAAATTCTTCAAAATTACCGAATTTAATTTACTATACAAAAATGGTCCTTCTGATATGAAGTTAGCAATCTTCACGTACCTCTACAAAGTTACTTACCCAGTTAGAGTAATACATCCATGATCAAAACAAAATGTCAACGTTATTAAATCATCACTCAATGTCACTGTCAGTGTCAGGTTAGAGTTGCCAGAACTTAAAAGTGCTCAGTGTGGCAAGCTTTTTATCTATCTACGGAAATTCAAACACAAATAAAAAAAGAAGGGAGGATCCTTTTTTATTTTCACAACCTTGTCGCAGTCGGAATAATTTACACTTGACTAGGGTATTTAATTCCTACATTGTATAATAAAGGTATTTAATAGTGGAAATATTTATGATTACATACATTACCCATGTATTACAAAAAATATTTTAGAACAGAGAAAATACACTGGTATCGTCCATGGATATATTACTAGAGTAACATATCCATGTTAGAGTAATATATCCATGGTATGGTCTAAGCAGGGAATAGACAATAAAGCAATATTATTAATTCTTCACTATCTATGGTTCTTCAGCAATCATAAAATAATTTTGTTTTGTGGAGGACATGGAACAATGAGAAATTGAACAATCATATTATAAGCTTAAAATAAGACGTCCGTAAATCATGATGCTTTTATAAGATACGTAGAGTCTATTATACTAATACGATTATGAGTGAAGTAAAATCTCACCGTATCACGACTATCACGAGTTACGACTTGATTTAAGCATTATAAACAATTTCAACTTTCAAGTACCTACACAGTTATATAAAAACCTTATCAAGTTTAAAATAAGACTTATTTTCATTTGAAGTTTTTGTAACGTAGCATTATTTACCTAAGCAAGTTAAAAAAATCAGACAAACTAAAGTCTAATGACGTTCAAAATAAGATGCAATTTCACTTAAACAAATTCTTTAAGATGGTGGCACTGTGTCGCTCAAATCACAAATATTGCTTTCTCTCTTTCGCACGATGGAATTCTGTGAAATATAATGTAGCTTGGCCGGTGACTCCGTGATATGGAGCCGTGAAGTTACGCTCGTGATATGTAACAGGGCGTTCCATTTCATGTCACTCACGTGCCACGTGAAATTTTTTTCACGAGTGATATAACTAGTGATGCGTGAAATGTGCCATGCCTAAACCAAACCCAATCTTGTTAGAGACCCGACAGGCCTACAATGAGAGATTCTGTTACACGCTTCCGGGAGATTAAAAAAAAAAACAACCTTTTTACACCTGACTACGTTCGGGGCTTTCGATAAATAGTTTTACGTTATTCTTAACGCTTCAATCGGTCGGTGGAAATCGACCTAACACGATAATGTGGTCCGTTTTTACTAGAATTTACCAGAACTACCTGTCTCATATAAATCGCTTGATGACCGTGTAATTGAAAAGGCAAATTTCTAGCTATTTTTAACCGACTTCAAAAAAGGAGGAGGTTCTCAATTCGACTGTATTTTTTTTTTTTTTTTTTATGTTTGTTACCTCAGAACTTTGGACTGGGTGAACCGATTTGGATGAGTTTTAATTGAAAGCTGGTGCTTGTCGTGTGGTCCCACATAAATTTGAACGAGATCTGACAATGGCATCCATGTGAAAAGTACAATGTACTTCATTTGAAGTCGGTTAATTTTTTGTTAAAATGTTAGTTATGACAATAATTATTTCCTGATGGATGTTGTTACTTGTTAGCAGCTGATTTTGATGTTAACACAGAAGAAATAATAGTACTATATAGTTGATATTGAGCGTGGGAAATTTAGTCAATAATACGTCGATAAATAAACTCAGCTGTAACGTTGTCTAATTTTGTCTTGGATTTCAAAAAAGTTCACCGTTTTATGAATCAGTTAGTTACACAGCGTTAAACTGGTGACAGCGTGAAATGTAACAAGTGAATTCTATTATAATACATTAATTTAGACGATAATAGGATTAGTTATGGAAACGAAGAAAAAAATTAATGGATCTACTTGAGATTACTATTAATTCGAGCGATGTTATAGTAAGACATGAGTTCATTCAGTAATCGTTTCATCTATTATTTCTGGTATAGAAACTCAAAATTAAAAATTGATTAAAAAATCAATAGTAGGTATTGCTCGAAATAACATTTACTAACAAAATTAGTACGGTTCCGTCGTCTGTATCGAATTTACAATCGTCTAATTCTGTTACAATCGAGGACCCGGTAGTCTGTGCAGTGTAAACTTGCCTCTCGTTACAAGACTCACAGATCACTTTAATTGACGAACAAACAGACGAATGCTGTAGCAATAATATGTGTGATTAAAGTAATTAATTGGCTGTTAGGATACAGAATAAAGAATTAAGGGAATGGTTTCGTTTTACTTTCTATGAAATGCATTTTATGGTGATAGTCCATAAATGAACAAGTCTCGGGTTTTCCCATTTTTTTGGGTGGAAAATGTTTCGGATCTTAAATGAAAATTTTGTTGCATCATGCATGGAGTCGCTAATCTTTAGCATTATTGATCGTATCTTTACTCTTTTTCGTATTTATTGTGTGTAAGATATGACAGTTCACATCTTCGAAGGACAACCTACCCTTTTGCTATGACCATAAACACATATTTTTGTTTAGCGCCACTGCGCCATATTCTGTGCCATAGTATGTATTAGTAATGAATTCTAGGCAGATTCTAAAATCATTTGCATTTGCTTTAACACATTTGTAATGCGTCACTTGCTTCCTTATTATAACAATTCTAATAAAATGTTACTTAAAGTTTCGAGTGAAATAAGGGAGCTTAATTATGCTGTTTGCCGTTAAAGCCGCGTCTGGTGCATTATAAAATGACATGAGGACGTAATAACATGGAAATTCAGCCGGAGTAGCTGACCGAATAATTGGTAATTTGTGTAAACGATGCAGGCAGCAGGCGTCGCCGGGTGCATGCGACTTGTTCTGGTATTGGCCAATAAAACTGCCTCCCTTGCGACACGCTGCGACCGAGTACCAGTTTTTACGCATATCCGAAGATTTTTACGAGACAACCGACTATTCTTAGCACCTTGTACAGACTTTATGATAACCATTATCACGCTTGCTTATGGGATGCGGTAGTTAAATGTTAAACAGTTGTTTATTTAGCGGTTAGCTCAGACGGAGCCGTTGTACCCGTATAAATATGGACATGCAGGCGTGTGGGAGAAATAATACACGACATTTTTTGCCTCCTCCGCGATCTCCCGGCCGCCTCGAGTGCATACCTCCACACCTCTATTTACGTCACCTCTGCGCTCCGATTTTATTTTCTTGCGCGTATACTTCACATAATTCCACAATAATGCCCCCGTTATGCCCTAAAATCCTTCCAGCGAGGGGAAGTTTCTATACGAAATATCAGCGTCTATTGTGCGTCGGACTATTTTGTTCATTCTTTACAAATGGTTTTGTACGTTTGTAATGAACGCTTTATTCGTAGGTGCGAGCTGTTGAATGGTAAGGATTTCGTACGTGTGATTTTTCGCGCGATATCCTTCGACATAATGGTACTGGGGCATTAATATTATTATTCGTTTTGGTTTTGAACGCAACGTTTCTTGCGTGCTGCGTATCGCACGGGGTCGTGGAAATTAAGTATGGTGAGGGCGCGGCGGTCGGTGTTTCGATGAGACACCATGACAACCAATGTAGTATGAATAAGTTTCAGCTTACTGTTTAGAAAGGTAATATCACGTTAGTTATTTCACGTTTTAATAATTTATTATTATCTTAATATATAAAATTCTCGTGTCACAGTTTTCGTTGCCATACTCCTCCGAAACGGCTTGACCGATTTTGATGAAATTTTTTGTGCTTATCCGGTATTTATGAGAATCGGCCAACATCTATTTTTCATCCCCCTAAATGTTAGGGGTAGTCCACCCCTAAATTTTATTTTTTATTTTTTAGACAAAATATGGCAAAACAACGTTTGCCGGGTCAGCTAGTTGACTATATGATTATCAGTAGCCATAACCTGCATTTATAAGATATACTTGTCTTACAGGATGAAAGTCACCCTATACTCAACCCCTTGCGGTGCTTCAGCTTCATACAATGTTCAATAAAAAGCGCGATAAGGGGCGGTGCATTTTAGAAATTAGTTTAAATAAGCGGCAAAAAACGGGCGCCGGCGATGCAGCGGTGGCGGCTGCTATCTCTAGTTATTTGTCGTATCAAGTGGTTAGTCTTTTTGCCGCGGGCCATCAAAGACACCGAACACGGTAGCCGGGCCCTTCGCCCGTGTTCCACTACGAATATATAACATCTGTGTACGTCATATCATATCTTTAAGGATCACTAAGTTTTCCGCCAACGAACTTTGCTATTGGACGGATAGTACTATTATAGCTGCTTATTACTACTTATTAGGTACTATTTAATTTATGTATGTATCAGTTGTGTTGCTTAAAGTTACTAACGTTAACATTACAACATGGGTTTGTAGACATAATTATACGATCGAACGTTACTTTCGTTCAATACATTATTAAAGTTAGTCGAATTGATGGAGTTAGTCGAATAGTATAAGTTGTAAGCTATGTGATACTTAATGAATTGACATATCAAACCAAAATGTACATACAATCCTCGATGATATTAATGACGTTTCGTTATTGTCATCGATTAGTGCGACACATTGATTAATCAATACGAGGCTTTTTGTTGTAACGCGTTTAACGAATGGCGCACAGGCGTCGAATCATTTTGTCGTGGCGGTTGACGTGCGCGCGCGCATACAAAGAAGCGCATACGATAACGATATGTAAGTTGTAAACGATTAATCGTCGTGGTCGCGGCTCGAATAAACAAATAACCATTAATTGTGTTAGAATTATCATTTTAATCATATCAACGGTTCGTTCGCCTCATTTGCATGTGTAAGTACACACACTTGGCTTGTTTAGATAGGACGTCAATAATTTACGATTATCGTGTTAATAATGGCGCCGTAAATGTAGAATGGATAACGTGTCTGCGTGCGATGGAACCGGTCATTGCTTCGTATGTTTTGAATGTTTGATGTTTGAAACTTTAAAGTTTAAAGTCATACTTTCTTAACGTAGTTTGTGTTTTGTAACGTTTCCATTTTAAAAACGCAACATTCAGTTGACTGTTTTGAAAACTACAAGTATAAGTAAGTTATCTGATTAATTGTAATTTCTAGAAAAAACACATATCTATACTATTTGTGTATGTTGTTCTAGGTGGAATTCACCTTAGTCCTTAATGCAAACGAAATTCTAAAATTAGTAACACATAATGTATTTTCTTATTTTTACTAGGTAGGTAAGTCTTGTAATGTCTTAAAACTTTAAAACATTAGTCCTGATTAAAAGATATTAAAAATATAATAATTTTATACAACATGTAACCTGTTTAATGTTTGGGAACTAACCGTGCGATGACGTCCTGATAAGCTTTCTCTTAAGATAAACCCACCTTCCAACTTCAACCATCTTAGTAACTGGTAGAACTTTATCTTTAATTTGTTATATACATCATCGTTATATAATAATTAATAATATAATGGGATGACGATATAATATGTCGATGATTGTTATGTCGTCGAATATTTTTGATAACAGCTACAGATTTAGAATTAAATTTATTATTGGAGTACTGCTTATCATTATACGCTGATTATTTTGACGGCGGTGATCAGTCTCCTACAAAGATTAGTGTAGAAAATAACGAGACAACAAAAATATAGGGAAATCAAAACATCAAAAAGTAGTTTCGTAACTTAAGGCGCTACTACGAGCAAAACGCTGCGTTAGCCGTATTATTTACAGTTTTTAGAGGCTATCTACTCGTCAGTTAAAATAAATAATAAATATTAAAATATATATTAAATTTCTAGAATGTGTTGTCTCCACATTCCACGTTCCAATTATTTTTTTATAGAATAAATATCTTACTAAATATCGTAATGAAAAAACCACTAAAATGAGAAATAAAATGTAGATTTCTTGCATACGCTCGTGAACCACGCAATATTTTAATTTGCAATTAACATTAATAGATAGACAATTTAATAATGAACATTTTAGTCGTTTTAATTTTTCCAAAAGACCTAAAATGGATGTATTAAATAAATTAAACATAAATTATACGCATATTTAACTCTGTAACTCATGCCCTGAGAGCGAGAGTCAGTGTGCCGCTAGCTCTCGTACGTAACACCTGTGTCGTTTGTTGCCGCATATAAATTATTTTACTTGTCAAAGGACACATTGTTTACAAAAATGCCGAAGTGTAACAAAGTTTTACGACAAAGAATTGCAAAAACAGCGAGAATTAATGAAGCTCGGCAAGCATGCATATATCTGACTGCTAATTTCGTCTTTCGGGTTTGCGCGGCAAAGAGGGAATAACGCTCAAGGTCCTTTGCTCGGGGACGCGCCTTAATGAAGTTACGAGATAGCGGTAACAAGGCACGCTTGTTGCTTACCTCGCCTCGCCTCGCCTCGCAGTTCCGAGAAATCGTGGGGACATCCGTGTTGTTATTTGTAATCTAATATATTATTAAAGTAATACGAGTAATACGACGTATCTAATTTTATGGAATTAGCTTCCAGACAATGATATCTGCTCTACAAAATTAAATATCATTATTGTAATATACCTACTAGGTAGGTAGGTAGGTATAATATTAGGTAGGTAATAGGTAATCAGTCTCATGTTACATTATCATTTCCCAGTAATCCCGGCTTAATAAGCGGGGTATATCGTGTAATATGATGACCTAAATGAAGTTTAGCTAATAGCAACCTGCAATTTATAGCCCGAGTACCTACCCTCTACCTGTAATTAAAGAATTAAAGAATTTTTATTGGTCCAATAAATGTTATATATTTTACATGTTGTTGGGACCCACCTTTTAAGTATCAGTAATGTCTGTTTAGGGGGTCATGTAAATAGCCTGAATGGTTTCATAATAAAAAAAGCGGCCAAGTGCGAGTCGGACTCGCCCATGAAGGGTTCCGTAGCAGCAAGTAACATAATATAAAAGTTCTTGTAGTTCATTGTAACTTTGATTGATGTCTTAATAATAATGTATTAAAAAAAAAACTGCTAACTAGATTTCGTTCAAACCGATTTTCGGTGGAAGTTTTCATAGTAATGTACATCATATATTTTTTTTACATTTATCATTCTCTTATTTTAGAAGTTACAGGTGGGGGGACTCACATTTTACCACTTTGGAAGTGTCTCTCGCGCAAACTATTCAGTTTAGAAAAAAATGACATTAGAAACCTCAATATCATTTTTGAAGACCTATCCATAGATACCCCACACGTATGGGTTTGATGAAAAAAAAAATTTTGAGTTTCAATTCTAAGTATGGAGAACCCCCAAAATTTATTGTTTTTTTCTATTTTGGTGTGAAAATCTTAATGCGGTTCACAGAATACATCTACTTACCAAGTTTCAATAGTATAGTGCTTATAGTTTCGGAAAAAAGTGGCTGTGACATACGGACGGACAGACAGACAGACATGACGAATCTATAAGGGTTCCGTTTTTTGCCATTTGGTTACGGAACCCTAAAAATCATGCGTAATGTAAATGTCACAGAACACAGAATGTATGCTATATCAGTACCGCGCCGTCGACTCTTCCAGTTCTGTTTTGAATTTTTGATATTTTTGATTTTGATTTTTTTGATACCAGTTTAGTCCTCGGTAACATAAGTCTAAGGAATTCAATCAAAGGCTTCTAACAAACTTTATAATCTGTATTACTTTATAATTTTTGAAAACATCTGTCTTATAAGTAACATAATTTTCTACTCTACTTACAATTACACATCTAAACAAGCCGCAAGGCAGATCTCGTTTCGTGGTTTTTATACGAGCTTTTTTCGTGTTGTTCCCATGATTTGTGGACAGGTGTCGTGGTGAGTAGTGGCTCTGGCGTCTTGCTCCCTCTCATCTTGCCGACGCTTTGTACGCGTGCTCTCATCTGTTTTTGTACGATATTCTGTTATTGATGTGTACTGATTTGTGAATGTCCGACGCAGACAACTATGGCCTGGGGATATGCCAGGGTAGATCGTATCTGGACGGATAGCATTGCTTGTATTGATTCAGCTCATATCAACAGTATAATTCACTTGATATTCGGATACAGTTTATATACACTTGTAAGATGTAATTATTTGCTGGACAGTATTTAAAAATTTCGAATTAGGCAATTTTGAGAAATTGAAATGGGCGGAATCCAAAAGTTACAACTATACAACTGGGATCTTGTGAGCTGAACGAGCCTATGAGTGATCCTGTAACTTAGTTGGTAGTGACACTTCACTACCCACTAAATTAGAGCTCTTAGCTCATTAGGGTTAATCCCTAATGCATAGCATACTCGGCTACATTTATTTGATAGATAACCCCATTCCCAAACGCAGAAAGTTCACAATACAATTTTTTATTTATTTTCTGTGTTCAAACTTGAAAGACGCAATTATTTATGCTTTCTTTGTTCCCAGGTCTAACGGCAGAGCTGTTCTACGTCCGCGAGGGGCAGATCAATTTCTACGCGCTCACCTTCGTGGTGCCCGTACCAGCTACCATCGATGAACTACACTTCACGTGGCAGAGTCTTATTAGAAGACCGGTAAGATTGCTTATACAATTATGGGTTATGGACTTATGGGGGGAAAATCACGGTAACTTGAATTCTGATGGTAAATGTTGGCGCTAGTGACGCCTGTATGAGCCACTCTCCTCAGTCTTTGTCATAAACATGTGTCTTCATGGTACAATAATTCCTGATACCAAAGTTGAGCTGTTTGGTTTGGGATTGGTTAAAGATAACCGTACATTGCAGCACTTGGTTAGCATTAGGTGAAATGATGTTCATTTGATTTCCACTTAATTTTTTTCTAAGTATCTAAATCATACCCACTTCATTGGGCGTTAAACATTTTACATGATTGTGATGAAGTAAAAAACATTATTCACAATCAAAAGCTTTCTATTGGTGAAAGAATTTTTTAAATCGGTCCGGTAGTTTATCCATTACAAACAAAAAATCAAAACTTTTCTCTTTATAATATTAAAATAGATACCAATAAGTTCTATTATGTATTTTGTGGTGATGACAATAGTTGAAAAATGAGTAATTTCAAATCATACAATAAACCGTGCCAATAAAAAGTTTCAGATTATGTAGACAATTTTGTTTCTCATTTGATTAAGTAGGTACCTAATATCAAACACAATATGTATACAATATTCATGTATTATGTATCGAAGGGATACCGATACAAAGCATTCACCAAAACGGATCATGATTGATGGTTAATTGAACAATACATTGCCTGAGACAATCGCACTATTATGGTAAACTCGTTTGTGAGCCGCATTTAAAGTAGAAGAGCTTACTTATACTAAAATGATTACGTGGAAAAGTATGCCTAGTTTAACAAAATATTATACGTTTATGTACAAAAAGTACTTAAGAAGGACTACTAATTCAAACAGAGTACCCAGGATCTACGCGGTTTAATAATAATAATAATAATAAATTTTTATTTCAGGCCATTTAGCCCATAGCCTACTAACAAAAGAAAATAACTTATAACTTAAAAATGTTAGTAACAATTTATCTTATTCTATGTTAGTAATTAACTACAACTATACTCTAAACTAACCTATTAATAAAATGTTAGTAACAATTTATCTTATTCTATGTTAGTAATTAATTAAAACTATAATCTAACCTAACCTATACCCATCCTCACAAAACGAGCACCAGGTGGGGTTTTCCTGGTGCTGGTGTGCACCCCATTCCAAGTCCTCCAGAGAGGGCTGTCCAGCTTCACAGCCAATGTGCTGAGAAGGGTGTTGGAGCTACTCAATAATCTGCCCATCATGGACGCGGCACGCTTGCGCATGATCGCGTAGAAATCGTCTACACGAGCATCCGCAAACAAAGCCGACGCACTGCAGTGTCGAGGCTTCCTCAACATCGCCCTCAGCACATTGTTGTATTGAACACGCAGAGCTCCGTAGGCCCGCTGCGTGTAGTCAGCCCACAGACTGCACGTGTAGAATGATTGGCTATAAGCTTTAAGCTTTAAAAAAGGAGGGGGTTCTTAATTCCATGTTTTTTTAAACTGCTATACTATACTTCACTGTGCCTGACTGTGCAGTGTAATGTTATAAGCATGAATAACGGTCAGGGATACAAACAGGGACAGAAAAATATCAGACAAAAGACAACTGTAGTGGTTAAAGATTACAGTTGCTTTGTATAACATTAATCATGTCCTATATAATTTCTTGGTATACCTAATAAACAAAAAGTATATGCAAAGTTTGACAACAGCGACAAATGTTACCTTAATTAACCTGCCTCCTTAAGAGCAACTCCAGAGACCAGTAACTAGCCAACACGACGTAAAACTTTTAAATTAGATGAAGGAACCAAGTCGGAGTCAAAATTATATTTTCATTGGCGTCCAATGGCATTTTCAAGCGCTCTAACCACGGTAAAGTAATATAAACAGTATTCTATCTTCATACAAACGGTTGAAACACGCGTTATCGTAACGGGCGGTAATCGTGTAGTATTTGCTTTGGTTAAAGTAAATACAAGTATTTAATATGGAAAAGAGAAGTTATAGACATTACTCTTCTGTTTATGGTTGCTTAAATTTGTCATAAACGGATCCAAAGATAACATTTTTTAGATTACCTGGAGATTCCGAAAGGTAAGCCTTAAAACTATTTTAAATTTTTATATCGTATCGTTTATGTAAGGTTCAGCATCTTTTAAGGGGCTCGCTACAGGACAATCTCGTCTGGAAATAATTGTACCTAATAATGTAATTTGTAATAATACAACACAAAGTAATAATAACGTAATTTGTAATAAAATAAAGAAACTGAAGTCGTTTGATAAAATTAAAATACTGTCCGCGGATAGCCCTGGTGCGCGTATACGACGACTATACTTTACCGCGCGGCTGCCATTGAAGTACTATTACTTCGTATAGAACAGACACCCCGAACATAGAGTCGGGTGAATGCATTGCGGCCAGGGTGGCTTACTTCATTCACTCACTCACCTGTCACTCGCCTGCGCTCATTGCGGCCGCATGCCAAAATTGTTTAATAACAAACTGAAAAAATGCCGTCTTGCGTAATAAGAACCTATCACAATTGCACGTAAAAAAACAAAAAAGAAAATAGTATTACTTATCATCAGTAAGAAAACAAAATATTAACTTAAATCAACTAAAACGAATTTATTTCAATTATTGTCCAATGTTCCCGCCATTTTGAATGAAAAAATTATGAAGCGGATTTACACACTTGGCAAGCCGTAAGCGTGTTAATGGACTAAATAGACTTGCTTAGGCTTGCCGACGCTGATGACGCTTGTGATGTGACCAATATATTGTGATGTTGGTTTTTCGACATGAATCAATGGTAAGCGATTAAAAATCGTTCAAACGCTTTTGCACGCTTTTATTTTTAATTTTGTTTTGCACGTTAAATATGCGTAGTAATTATGGCAATAAGACCTATGTGTCGATTTGTGTTAAATGTTTTGTGATAAATTGGATTGCTTTTAATAAATTTTCCTTAAATTTTTACCATGTAAAAGTAATCAAAATATTATAGAAATACCGGTATTAATTAAATTGATATTTAAATAAAATCGGGTTTTTAAAAGGTTCCAATACTTCTTATTGTCTCTTTTGTGTTGAATGTTTTGTGATAAATTGCTTTTAATAAAATTTCCTTAAATTTTTACCATGTAAAAGTAATCAAAATATTATAGAAATACCGGTATTAATTAAATTGATATTTAAAGAATTTAAAATACAAACTAATAAAATACTCAGTGTCGGCCTTACTTAAATAATAAGCCCGATAAGAATGACTAATGTACCTACTCTGTGGTAAAAAAATATGAGAGGTGTCAAGGGACACCCGGATGGAACGAAGTTTCTTTCGATTAAGTATTGTTTTGTTGTACAGCGCCATCTCTGTAAAACTTAATTAATCACGCTAGCGTGATCCAGAAAGTTGTACAGTACAGCACCATCTCTGTAAAACTCACTGAATCACTTCAAAAAAAGTGTCGTCATTCGTAAAATCAAAAAGTGTCGTAATTTTCCGTCTAGCCCCCTTTCACAACGCGCCATAAGGAACTTCGTTCCAATAATAAATAAAGTGTATTACTTTAATCAGTAAATTCAATTTAACATTAAATCAAACATTTGGAAGAGCTTGCAAAAGTTTGAAGTCGTAGACTGTTTGTCGTGGTATTCGGCAAGTGTCGTATACAAAGTTACTCTATGGCAAGTGTGTAAATCAGCTTCTAGAGTTTGAAAAAAGAACGCGTCATCGCGGTTTCGGGACACAGATTTTGTTCGAGATGTCTGTTCTATGTCATTATACTTCAATGGCGGCTGCAGACAACTTTTGCAAGAGCTGGGTCGAGTCGGAACACTGTTTATGTTACTTTACCGTGCTTTAACGGACCAGAGACAGGGACTCGGTCGTTAATTAACTGGGGAAGTTTATTTTTCCGACGCGCGAAATCCGCCATGTTTGTTTCCTGCGAGTGTAGAGGCATTCTTATGAAAATGCCTTTTTGAATTTAGATTGTCGCAAATCAGCTTCAATAGAACATTACTATACACAGGCTTTATGACGTCCGGTGATCTGTAGTCTGCCTTCACTGGGAATTGGCTGACATATCAAAGAAACTAAAGTAGACTTTATATTGATCGAGTGGCTTTACTTGCCTTTAAAAATTGTTCTGGACTTCGATTAAGTGACCGGAGTGTCTATATTTTTGCTTCTGAAATCTTTAAAATGAGGAGGCAATTTAATTTCGATTGAACGCACTGGAACCTCCCTCGCCTGGGTCTGGGGTCCAACATAATGTATAGAGGGAGAATATTAAAGAAAATTGTATTATTGACAATGTCTGTTTTTAAGGCTAGAACAAAAAATAAGCCAATAAAAATATTGACTAGTAATCTAGTAAGTTCAGTCGGTAAATTATCAATGTATTGTCTCCATATCTACAAGCTACTACTATTACGTATGTAGAATTATGAGAGCTATTTTATTAGTATTTGAGGTGTTCGTTTTATTACAGCATTACATATTTATGATTATGGAGATATAAGCTATAAAATGAATCACCTCAGCGTAGACTCAAATACATATTTGTGTCCCTGATACTCAGTCTGATAAAATTGTAGACCGTTTAACCTTTGAAGAAATAACAAATATAATGTGCATGGTAGGTTGTATGTGAAGTCTTCGCTTGTTATGTAAATGCCACGTGAGCCGATCTCTTCGGTTATTTATCATGCATCACTAACCAAATATAAAATTATGCGCATGTATTTTCTCCACTCGTTTAGCATACGAAACTTGGTTTACCAACGAATACTGGTTTACAAACATAAAAATATAATAGCGCCGATGTGCCGTCCGTTACTTGAATTTATTATAATATTAGATTTGTTTTCTGTCGAATCGTATAATGTCATTTATGTTAGAATTTAGTTGTTTTAAAAATAACTACCTAATTTGTTATTTAAAGTTGCTTGTAAAAATACCGCTCGCTTTCTTTGATGTTTTAAAGTCGGTATTTAAATAGTAGGACCTGGATTTCTGTATTTAACTATCATTGATTTAAAATTCGTGGAATTGAAAAAGGTTAATTCTGATTACGTAATTTAATTTGTCTCGTGTTTTTAAATATCAGCTAGATCTCAGAAATTTAACAACAAATAATAATTTATTTAAATACCTGTTTATTTTTTGGTAACAATTCGATAACTATTTAACTAAGAAAGACCGAAATAAGTCTCTTTTGGATTTCGTTGTAATTTTAATGTTAAAAATTCCTGGTCATAGACTTTGTTTTTACCAAATACTAAAAATTTACGTCCATATATTAATTGTAAAAATTCTACATAATTATACCTATCAATAAATGATTTGAAATTTTCAGCATTTTTTTAAGCTTTGCGTGTCTGTCTCCCACCTAAACCATTAAGTGGCTATATAGGGATTAAAAAACCAGGTATTTCTAATATAATAGAGACGAAGCTAGCTAAGGAACAAGTCTGCGCATCTCCACACTTCTAGACAGTTCAGTGAACTTGTCAATAAACATCTGTTTATTTAGGACGACATTTGCAAGTCAACGTTGCGCATCCAGCACCAGATACAGAATTACATAGTTGAATATAGGTACTGGGATATGATACAATACATTTACACAAGTAATTGTAAAATTGAGTTAGTTCGAGCTGTTGATATTGCTTCATCGTGAATTACAAGTTTCAGTAATTTATAGAAGTTGGAAAAATGTGGTTTGAATGGAATATTGAGTTTCAAAATAGAATTTGAGACAAATATTCCGCCAAGTTACTTCATTCAGTAGGTACATAATAATTATGTACCTACGAGTAGTTTTGTCCTGTTTTGTCTGCCATGTATCCTAAATATTTTGCATCATCATCATTGTACAAATCATAATCGCACCTTCGGTGCAACAAAGGCGCAACAGCTTTTTTTGTAATTTTACATGAGAGGACTTTAAGATTTTTTTACATTCGCATTTTTTTTCATATTACTGGATTACTATCTGTAATAGGTTAAAAATATATATACTATTAATTGTTTATAGTTTTTGCTATAGTTTCACGTAAAATGCTTGTTTTATAGACAATTTGGCATACTAACTCAATTTTACAGTTTTGGCTATTTGTGACTTTGTTGCACCGAAGGTGCGATATAACCGGTTATATTATTACAATTTCAAGTTCCTTAAAATGTCTGTATCTTCAACTTTTGCCACCTTTCAACGTTGTACAATATTGTTTGTAGTAATTTGAAGCAACAATCTTATTTTCTTTTACAATTTCGGGTAAATATACGGAACTCGGTGTACACGGGTACACATTACATAAACTCCGCAGTTTGTCTAGCTTACCTGGCGTCGCGGTACAGTCGGCAGCGGCACTGGCGGAGCTCCTTGGCGGTACACACAAAGCCTTGTTAAGCACAGTAAAGTACATATAAACCTCAATTTGGCGCTCCGGGACCTCAAGAGGCGGCGCGGGCGGCATCGCGGCAGTGCGGCACAGAGAAATCGTGGCCGTTGCGATCTCTTATCACATCTTGCATGCCCGACTATCTGATCGCCAACCCTACGGCTCCCTCATTCTTTACCGCATAGGGTTGACACTACGGGGATAGACGTTATAAATACCAATACATGAAGATCCTTACATTATCTTATTTTTTTTAGATGGATAGACTTTATTTATGATGGAGAGCTTATTTAATTTATAAGATTTTGACGACTACAAAATTATGAAGTACATAGGTTAAGTAGGTAATAACAATTAATGAATTTTTTGAAGAACTAATTATTAATCGAGCAAAACAAAGCACAGTAAAGCTCTTTTTTATTCAAATTTTTAATTGCTTATGACTTTATTAATGATCAAAGGGTCAGTTAAATAAAACGATAACTTTATTATCGTGTACTGCTTAGTCTTTACGCAAACACGGAAATGTAGCAGCCCTAGCGGCACCTTTCTTTGACGGTAGGCAAATATTTGAGAGGTCGTTAACTAGCGCCGATGAGCGATGGCCATTGTTTGTGCGCCGCTGCCGTGGCCAATGATAATATTTAATTAGAAGCCATGTTGTCACACCTACGCTTTGCCTAGCTTTACCGACCACGGGCGCGCGGGTCTAAATGACCCGGTGACTGTATTGTACACGTCCATTACTGTTGACACTAAACAGGGCTTATGTCATTTAGAAGCTGCCCTGGCGATATAGCCGATATAGGTGTGCAGTTGTACACGTATAGAAACTTTGCTTTCTGTAAAAAAAAATTCTGTTCTCTAGCCAAGTTCCTGGTCTTTGATTCTAAAGGGCATATGATAATTAAAAATAGGTAGGTCATTGCTAGCTTTACCGATTGATGGGTGACTAGTTGCTTTCCTTGATTTAATGAGTCCATGCTTCGGAGCACGGAAATCGTGTCTGTGACGTATTGACAGTGATGTCTCTCGGTGACACTGTCTGTCAAGCGAGACCCACGTCATGACTTCACTGACAAGGCTGCAGCTCGACTCTGCATGTTAACTTGTGATGTGAATTCGGTGTTATCATTTAATCCAAACCCTTAGCCGACCTGGGAGAATGTCTAAACGCCACAGTGTCAATCTCGGTTGTTATCCTTAGATGCTACACCTTTTCTAAAACCGTTCTAAATTAACAAAAGGAAGACAAATGTTATGACTTTAAACGCTCTGAGCTGAGCATCTTAAGCCCCAAATGTCGCCCACTTGAGAAACACTGGTGTTTAATGTTGAAAAAAGTCTTGTTAGCTTGTTATTCTGAATTATTTAATGAGAGGTTACACTTGCGGTGTGCGGTGTACCTCTAGCCAGTTACTGTAGCGACCAAAGCGCCCGCGGCGAATATTGTTTGAGTTTCCATTCAACTCGCCGCGTTGATTAGTCAGATTATAATGAGTTTGTTTTGTTGAGTAACACGCCCTATTACTTTAAAGCACCGACACTGTTTTACCGACATTAGGCCCTGTGATTGAAACAAGGTAAAAACTAACACAACTAAGATTAAGTAACTAGGTACGAAGATTAGCAAGATTTAAGTCAGTAATTTATGGAATGTGTTTGAATGCAATATGGTGGTATATTTTCCTTCATTCATTAAATATGTAAAATATGTTTGCTTATAGTTATACTAGCGAGGCATCAGTTCAAAAATATTTAGAAAGTGAAAACATTCTCAAAAATAGGTTACATTATGATGAATTTACAAGGAAAACTATCACGTAATACAGTAATACCCCGCTTTACGCGAAGGATGCGTTCCGGACAAAATCGCGTTAAGCGAAATTCGCGTACAGCGGGGTAATGGAGTATGATAAAATAACCAGCCAAATAAATACATTACTCACAGATCAATAAAATAAGGTAGATAACTCACCGCCTTGTATTTGACTGAGGAAGAAAGATACAGTGCTGGATTACGTAATTCCTGTAGTTACAAGCTACCGCGCGACATTATTAAAGTGATTTTATTGCAAAATTAAACATAATCAGTCGATTAGTAATAATGGTGACAGAAAAGTTTTTACTAGGTACTTAATCCTTAGAATTATTAATCACTGAGAAATAGTCATTTAATGTTTTTTGAGTAGCAGCAATCCAATGCATCCGCGTAACGCTTTACGCGTAAATTAGCGCTTAAAAATCATGTTAGAACGAATTCGCGCTCTACGGGGTCGCGCAAAACGGGGTATTACTGTAGTCGATAAACTTACTACTTCGGAACCTTACATTGCGCGTGGCCTGACACGCACATGCCCGTTTTTTTTTGTTTGAAAGGTGACATGTTTAGTGTAAATAAAACTGCATGACTTTTTTAAAATTAAATTGAGCATAGTAGCACATACCGAGTATTCATCCACTAGTGTCATTAAAGAACTAATTTTTCGTTGACTATGAACCGTTGACGGCTTTGAGTTGCCCGCACTTCCATTGTAAGCAGCGGCTGTTTATACAGCGAAGTCTACATAATAGCGTTGTTCTTTAATCCATGCACTACCTCTATGAGGCATTACTCAATAAAACAACAAACTAGTTGACTCATTCTCGTTCACGACAAATATAATTATAATACAACGAGTAACCGCCCTCGCTTTGCTTCGGTTTTCTTTATTTTTTACACCTTGGGTTACATTATTGGAGTTTTATTAAGGATCCCTAATTTTTTTGAAAATGTAACATAGCCTATGTTACTCGGGGATAGTGTAGCTTTCCAACAGTGTAAGAATTTTTCAAATCGGTTCAGTAGTTTCGGAGCCTATTCAATGCAAACAATCAAATCTTTCCTCTTTATATATTAGTATAGATAACCAACACACGTATGTGAATAGCAATAGTAAATCAACCGTTCGTGTTAGGATTCGATGTGAGAAGAGTTGTGCTGAGTGAAGTGATTATAAAATTAATTATTTGAATGGAGTCACGAACATTTCAATGACAACCTTTGCTGTTATTGGTTTTATAGAAATAAAATAAATTTCTTATTAGGTTACTATCTATATGAAAAAATCGTAATTCTTGAATAATGAAGATGTAAAATGCTTTACGTTTTTAAGCTAATAAAGATTAGGGAGGTTCATAGTAGTGGTCAGTAAGGTTTATATTTTTTTCATGGAAATAGTCTACAACGAACTGATGATCCACTCGTTCGGATGACTCAAGCAAGGGAAGATTTAATACTTTTATCGTATTCTATCTTAAAGCTAAAAAAGCAAACATCTAACCTAAGCGCAAAATTGATAGCAAGCGTGCAATCCATCGGTTCAACAGAACTATTGTATTAACGATCGTTGCAGTGGCCGCCCGGGTTGTTACATATGTTTAATATTCAGCGCGAGATTTGCATCTACGAGTACTGAGCTTGTCAGTCAACCTCCCACAAAGGAGCCCTGTTCGTGCTCTCATCACATTCGACATTTGATCCGGTTGACATGCCCATACGGGCCATACGGATCGTTTAGGATCGCACACCCGTCCGTCGTCCGATCCCTCGTTCGGGCGCTGATACAGTTACATCGCGATGTGATCGTACCTACGATTCGTCTTTATTGGGTGCTTCGCCATATGGGCGTCATTTAAAACTTATCGGGTAATATAATATATTGCAGTAGTTCTGAATAAACACTCTTAGAAGTCTAGAACAAACATTTGAAAGAAGGCGAGACTCGAGAGTACTAATACGTGTAGATAACTTAGCTAACTGGGTTGTAGAGTCTTTAAATAGCATGCAACTGTGTATACGCGTCGAGTAATGTTATTTACTGACAAATAATTGTTGCAGTTGCCGTACACTGTACACGCGCACATTGATGTTGACCGGGACCCTTCGAAGCGAGGGGCGCTGCATCCGCCGACATTCAACATATCCAAGGAAGGGTTCGTTCCAACGGAGCCGCAAACGTGGCGAGTTGACTTGCGGTGTACCCGATTAGTGGCCGCAGAAGTCGAAGTCACGATATCCTTGAACGTTTCCACCGGCTCCTCCTCAACAGCTCTGCAGTTCAAGCGAAGGAAATTCTGCTTGAAGGACTTGCCGCAGCAGGTCATTAAGGTTGACAATGTGCACGCACCGACGTCTGCGGACATATTCTACGCTGGGGCAGGTTGCGCGGGAGGAGTCCTGCTGCTAGCGGCAGTGGCTGCTGTGGGTTGCCGCGCTCGGGCAAGGAAGCTTCGACGAGCGCGGAGTGATGAACAGGACGCTCACGCGTTCCTTCCGGACTCCTCCTGCAAGTCTGCCGCAAGCTACACCAGCTACCGTCGCCCGACCTCCATGCCGGCCGTGGCGGCAGAGGAGAGAGCAAGAGACCTGCAACAGAGGATAGCAGAGCTGACGATACAGAGGTGTCGCGTTCGATTGCGATCAGTGGCTATGGAGGGGACATTCGGGAGAGTCTACCGAGGGACGTACGCGGATGAGGAGGGGAGAGAGCAAGAAGTTCTCGTCAAGACCGTAGCTGAACATGCTTCGCAAGTACAGGTATTTATTTATATTGAATGTATTTTTTTTTGTACATAGTTAAAGTATACTTTTAAAGAAAATTTACATTTGATGTTTTCATCTATGTATGTTATGTCCACTTATTTTTTTTGATTCGTCTGTATGTCAACGATGAACATTACATGTACATTATCGTTTTTGATGGTTTTTAGATTAGATAATCATAAACTAAAGCTAATACGAGAGTAAGAGAACAGAGTTCAAAACGCTCATATAGATATTTAATAGCGATTATCAATTCACATTAAAAAAAATGTTTACAACATGTCATAAAGTAACGATAACTTTGTTGTAGGTATCGCTGCTTCTTCAAGAAGGTTGTATGCTATACGGACTACATCACGAGCGAGTGTTATCTGTGCTTGGAGTGAGCATCGAGGACCAGACAGCGCCCTTCTTGCTGTACCCCTGGGGGGCCACTTGGAGGAACTTGAAGCAGTTTCTGCTTGCCTGTCGCGGCGTGACGGTAGGGGGCGCGGGCACAGCACCGCCACCTCCTTTGACGACGCAACATGTTGTGAGAATGGCTCTCCACGCTCTAGACGGCTTGTCTTACTTACACACTCAACACGTACTTCATAGGGACATTGCAGCCAGGAATTGTGTGTAAGTATATCCAGAAGACTGATAGAAACATTAAATTGCATCATCTATTTTGGTATTATTATATGCTGACCTGGTGCCGGCACTGCTGCTAAAGTATGTTACAGTATAGGTACTGTATATTCACATATGTTACTGTATAGCCTACATGACTGTTTTAAAACTTTTATTTAGGGTTCTTTCAAGTTATAGATTGAAATTGCTGTTGTCTATCTCGTCGATTATTATGCGATTTATTGATTGTATTAACGTTAATTTAGGTATTAGGAGGATTTACTCACGTGGGGTCAAGTAGCATTAAGCAAGTATCTCTTACAGGGTGGACGAAAACCTTCGAGTGATGATAGCGGATAACGCGTTATCCCGGGATCTGTTTCCCGGGGACTACCACTGTTTGGGCGACAACGAGAACCGGCCAATCAAGTGGCTGGCGTTGGAGGCTCTGTCCAAACGGCAGTTCAGCCCAGCGGCTGATGTCTGGGCGTTGGGAGTGCTCCTTTGGGAGTTAACCACGCTGGCCCATCAGCCCTACGCGGAGGTGGATCCCTTCGAAGTAGCCGCGTACTTGAGGGACGGGTACCGGTTGCAGCAGCCGGCGAACTGTCCTGATGAGTTGTGAGTATTTTTGGTTAAAGTTAGGTAATTTCAGTTTTAGCCTCCTCGTCACGTCTTGTTCTAGTTTTTATGTGAATAGATGAATATAAAGTATAAACGAATGGCAAGTGGTCGCCAAAGTCATCTGATTCATTTCCGACGATGAAGGCCGATTTTTCTTTCATAGGAATTTTTCATTATCCCGTACTTATAAACATGAACCGTTTGGCTATGTATGTATTACGTCATCTTTCTAGGAATGTATGCTGGACTGCGAAAGCGCGGTAAAGCTTTAGCGTAACCACAAATAATTCGCCTATGTAAATAGAGTAAAGTCATAACAATAACTCAAGTCTCGTTGTCACCAGGTTCGCAGTGATGGCGTATTGCTGGGCGATGTCCCCGGACGATCGGCCCACGCTGCCCCAGCTACAGATTTTCCTCAGAGACTTCCACACACAGCTCACCAGATTCGTATAACGCATTCCTCAGACGTTACAAAAGACAACCCAAAGACGACAATAAAAAAGTAGTTTTAGAGAGTGAACTCTGTGAACGCGTCTTTGCTATTCATGTGAATTGGTTGCTATTCTGATTTGAAGTAATCTTAAAGACTAACAGGTTTTGTGAGAGGAGATTGGAGCCCAGCGGTGACTTATGAACTGATGCCGAAAAAGAGTAAATTATTTACCTAATCCAAACTAGGTACATTACTGAAATAAATTCAATCGTAACTTCTACTAACACTACAGTCATGAAACAAATTTTCAGCTACATCAAGGAAGGCTGAACAGGCTTAGGCTAATTATATTCTCTAATAAAAAGTATTCGTTTTATTAAATCAAAAGACGGATAAAATGTCAATGATCGCACCTTCAGTGCAAAAAAGGCATAAGATGAAAATTGTAATTTTACAGGTGAGCGAAAACTTTTAAAATATCTGTATGTAGTTATAGGAATTTACTATTATGATTACAATACGTCAAGATTAATTGGTAAAAATTTGAAAAAAATTGGGCATAATTATGCAGCTTTTGTCCCTCTTTCCAATCATATTAATAACTAAAATTCAACGTAAGACGACTTTATGCTTTTTTCCACTGAGGGTGCGTGATATTTAAAAAATATTATACGTATAATATCATTGTAAAAAGTGCGTCTCCTCATTTAAGACATCTATCGGCAAGATGTTCACTATGGCTCTGGTTGGGTCTCTTCTCACGAGGCCTAGAACATAACTGTTAGCTGCTCCAAGGCGTAATAATGGAGAAGATAATTATACAAAAGATAAGATAGGTATCCCTCAACGAATACACGTGTATAGCATTGATGTCGATAGTTCTGACAGTGACAATTATAATAAAAGTGACGTTCAGTTAACGCGAGTGATGGTCATGGTGAAAAGGTGACGGTAAATGATGGGGAATCATGGTGAATAATGGTGAATAGTGAGAGTGTGCGAAGGTGGTTTTATAAGAGACTGATTTTTATATAAAAAGTTTATTGTATTGTAAATTATAGATGTTTTTGACGTAACGGCCACACGGTTGTGTATTTTTACCCGTTCTATTACATTGTGGAAATTTTGTTCGCGTTGAATTATTGATATTGCCAACAAATGTTATATTAATATTATTTATGGTGTCGTAAAGTATATTTGAGTTGAATGTATGCAATTCATTGTGTGAAGTAAACAAACAGAAATAACTAGTTTTGAGTGATGTAACGATGTTCAACTCGTAGCAAAATTTTCACATGAAGCGAAAAATTGGTAAAAAATACAAATATGTGATTGTTTAATGTGTATTAAGTATTTGAAACCTCAGTACTGCCATATTAGTTTAAATGAATATTTGTAAATATTGTTAGACTTCGACGACTTTTAATACGTATATTGAATGTGCCTCATATTTTATTAAATTAAAGATATAGCTGTTTTATTGATGATGTTAAGATTAATAGTGATCCAGATATACTATGTATGTACCTACATAAAGCTGTTCTTCAAGCTTACCAAAATAACTTTTGTTTATTAAAAACTTTCTTTATGACAATAATTTTGCCTCAGACGCGATTTTATTGGCTTTAACAATAAAAAAGTAACTAATTTAATATTTTAGCAATTCATAAATAATTTAGAAAAGAAATTGATTGTAACATATATTTTTTATTGTGTTAACCAGTAGAGTCGCTTCGTGAAACAATTTGAAAATGGAATTGTAAATAACGAATGAATACAAGTATTCAATAATTTAAAAATTATTGTTTTAACGAATTCGCGTACAACAGCTACAAAATTTTCTAACATGGTCTCTTTAAAAGAAACATTCAATGTTTTACTGCTGTGAACAAGAAATGTTTAGTGTATTTTCGCCTTCATAATACAAGTTCAGTGCCAAATAAATTGACGTTGAGTTTGTGCCAACGCAGAACTTTGAACTTTTGTTTGGTTTATAAATACAGTACAATACCTTGAAATGAACCGTGATGCGTGGAATTACATACAAATTGCGCACAAAAAATGGAAAACAAACAACTGAAATATGTTTTTATGGTCGATAAAAACTAGAGTAAGGACTTGAAAAATTTCACAACATTTGGCTTATTTAGATGTATAATTACTAGAGCAAATAGGCTGACGAGAAATTGTACAAGTGGCTATCAATAAATTTTGCCAACATTACCGCATACCACATTTAATATTGCATTTAATCAAAGAAATGTGGCCTAATATATTCCAATTCATATCAAAATTTTCTTCGTCTTATTTGCTCAGTACACTATAACTCAATAATTATGCATAGATTTTTCAAAACCAGAAGAAGTATTAATTTTTCAAATAGTTTCTGTACTTTGTCGACTGTTTGACTTTTGTATCACCAATTGAAATCGCATTTAATATGCTTTATACATGAATCATGTTATTAATAAAATAAGAGATCGCAGTAATTGTTTGAACAAGTACATATTATGTATAGTAATCGAGGCAGTTATTTATGATATTTGTACATGTGTAAATATTATAATATACCTACACGAGAAATGTCAATATACGATTGATTATAATGATCTGAAGTTTTATATACCTAAACCATAATGCCCCTTAGCTACATATCATGAATGATTATCTAAAAAATGTGTTAAAGTTAACTTTTGTTCATAACTATAAACTTACATAAAACATACTTAAAAGTCTAATACTGACGAAGTTGGTTTGTATGAAAGTAACTTCCAACCCCTATTTTTACCCCTTAGGGGATGAATTTCAGAAAATCTCATAGCCTACAACACTCACAAATAATCTGGCTTTCTATTGGTAAAATAATTTTCAAAATCGGTTGAGTAGATCCAGAGATTACCCCCTACAACCTCACAAACTTTGCCTCTTTATAAATATTAATATTAGTATAGGTGTCCAGTTCTATACAAAAGATTTACGGAACTCTCGATGCGCGAATCCGATTCGCACTTGGCCGGTATTTTTCATGTGACAAAATAATTCGCAATAGACATAACTAAAATGGTTAAAATAGTAAAAATATATAGTAAAGTATTACTGTACGAAGGCCCCGGCGAGATTCGAACTCGCGATCTCCTGTTTACTAGACAGGCGCTTTAACCAACTAAGCCACGGCGCCACGTGTACGAGTGGTTGAAATTGCAGTAAAGTAATCCTTGCAACATTCATGAACAAAAACGTTATTAAGAAAAACACCACTATGATAGAATACCTAGTACACTAGAGGATTCTTTTGGCAAAATACATAGCGAATTTGAATTTGCTGTTAATTAATTTCCCTATGGCACGTACCTATATTATGCAATTTAAGTTACATAATGTACTACGTTTGTAACTACTTTTGTAAAATGTCGAATAAACTGAGTTCTAATTGTGTAGATATGTGAATGTTAGTATTCCGCACCCAGGCTCCAGGTTCAAATCCAAAGGAACATTTTATATAGGTATAATCTTTATTGCGAGGAAACCTGCCTAGACCTGCCTAGTAGGTTGTGATGATAATAAAATTATTTTATTGAGAGAAATCTTTGAACCCCTTTTTATAAATAATGCACGTAGAAGTGTAAGGCATAGGCAAATATTACTTGGAGGAGGTAAAGAGAAGAAAGAATGAAAGAATTTTTCTAGAAAACAAAAATGATTTTTTGTCAATGTGAAGGGGTGGGTCCTTTGACCTTTGCGGACAATAATGGCTTGCACGGTCGCGGTAGCATGAATCTCTTCGTATGCAAGCCTGTCTCGCACTTAGCCGTTTTTTTACCAATTTGCGACTAACCACTATCTTAATTTCTTTGTACATATAAATAAAAATATGAGGTGATCGTTTTTGTAATTTTAAATCTTAATGCAACAAGCAGTCGTGGCCGAGCGGTTAAGGCGTCTGACTAGAAATCAGATTCCCTCTGGGAGCGTAGGTTCGAATCCTGCCGACTGCGAAGTTTTTCATAAAAAGTTTTTTTTTTAAATCCAAGTTAATTTTATTTATTTAGTTACTGGCTTAGATGTTGGTGGAGGGCAACATTCTCAAGTGGAGCCCTTTTCTTTTATAACAAACAATTTGATTTATACTGTTCATACGTTGTAAGCCGAAAAAAAAGCTTGCCGCCATCAATGTTATTATAATGTAAAAAAGAGGCGAGTGCGAAAATAACATTAAAATTTTGTGTTTCTGTGTATTACCCATACGCCCTTGTTTGCATCATTTAATTACCGAATAAGGGCTACCAGGTCGTTTAGCTTGTTTTATTGCGCGATACATCACAAACGAAACCGTGGAGTGTCTACATAATAGCACTTGTAATAAAATTTAATTACGAGAGGGCAATTAGGTACCTACCTAAATTGCCATTTTTTTATTTTATTTGCAAGTAAATTTTTTTTCCGCGAGTTAAATCCTTGATTAGGTGTTTTGTTGTGATTTTATTAAAATAATTATAATTTTTGAACATAATAGAACATATCTAATTTATTTCTTCAAGATAATACAGCAGTAAAAATAAGAGATATTCTTACACTATACTTATAATTTATTAAATATAATATAGCAGTAAGAACTTGACGAAATGGGGTTTTTTCTAAGCACACTAGTGTATTTTTACTACTACTTAGTATAGAAAATAAGTGGTCAATTATTTATTATAAGTATCCTTTCGCCGTGAAATTAAATTGAAAGAGAGCAAAATATTTTCTAAATGACAAAAAACGTAGATATAACTTTTATTATGGAAGTGTCAAGTATCCTATTCCATGAAGATTGGACCAGTTGAGAACAATCAAGCCAAATCAAGATTTGCACTAGTTTTTGCTGTCATGTTGATACTTATGGAGAAGGCTTTTTTGTTATTGCCAAGAATGCCGTCTTCAACTTCCTTGATGCGTCCATTCGCGTCGCTAGAAATGAGAAATGTGTTCTTGGCTTCTTGATATTAATCAACTACCATATTAATCAATAATGTAGCTTTTGTATGCAACTGAGCACTCTATGGTACAAGGTCATCGTGGTCAATGGACATCAGGAACGGCGGGGGAAGGATTGTTATCATTACCCACCCAAAGCGGCCACAGCATTACCAGACCCCTACTTTACCCCTTTAGGAGGTAATCTATACTAATATTATAAAGAGGAAAGATTTGATTGTTTGCATTTAATAGGCTCCGAAAATACAGAAACGATATTGAAAAATTCTTTCACTGTTGGGAAGCTACACTATCCCCGGGTGACATAGGCTAACTATATTATATTTTTTTTACTATTTTTCCCGAAGCGAAGCCAGGGCGATTTCCTAGTTCTATGATAAACTACAACATTTTTATACAAAATTAATAATTTGAGAAACATGTTATGTACTTATTAACAAGAATTTAATCGCCTGCCTTACTAGGTACATATAATTTATACATAGTTATTTAAGAGTAATATTCATTTAGTGTCGAATGTATCTGTACATCTACAGTTGCCTTTAATATATTAGGAGCGAAGGCGATCGTTAAGTTTCTAGTAGCAAATTGTTCCCCGAGGCGAACTTAGGGACAAAATACACTTTACAACTTTCACCGAACACCAAGCGTATCGTCGACTTTTTGAAAAGAACAAGTTTATATTGTTCGCCCTGCCAGAGTTTGAAACAAAAACAAAGCTTTGTGTTAAATACGTATTTTGCTTTGGGACGTTTGTTATAAAATCGAATGATTATATAAGATTATAATAATAATTTGGGTTGCGGGTTGCGGGTATCAAAATACTAATGAGTAGTAGGTATTCGCCGGTTCTAACTCAGGAGTTAGAACCGGCAAAATTGGGCAAATTGCTAAGTTGACGACCGTCGCTGCCTACAAGAAAAAAAAGTCGAGTTTGGTGTCAAATTGTATGTTTTCGACCATGCCCGATCGAATGCACTGATCCTTTTTTTGCTAACTAGCGTAGAAACAAAGATAGCTTCAGCGTTGCATTATCCCTACTTCGTTATCTAATGCCCTCATTAGGTCGTTAACTTGACCATTCAATAATTACAATGGGCTTATCGCTTCCTCGTATCCGCTTCGTACTCGACGTAACTATGACGCAGTGATTAAGACTAACGAGGGGCACTGTTTTTATTACAAAAACACCATAATTTTTGTTCATCGTATTTATTATTCCAAATAAAATTGAATCAAATAAATTATGTAATCTTCCATCATTGCAAATAGTCTTGGCATGAAATATTTTCTGAATATCATACATAGATTTACCATGATATCTATATTGAACATTATGCAATATTCTTCGTAGAAAGTAGTAAAATCATGTTAGATTCGATCGAGATTATGTTCAGAATGTTTTATCGAACGCTTGTGCTGTGATCACTTGGAAAGGAACTGCTTGCAGCCGCACCTTCAGTATTCGATCATTGCAAAATTTTAAAAATACCTAACAATATCTTTGAACTAAAATAATTACTCCTGTCGAATAACTTTATTTGAAATTTGATGAATGTAAATGTGATATTCTGAAGCGCTCAAAGCACTGCGACTTATATCGGGTTGAGACCGAAGTTTGATGATAAGACTGATAACTGACTTACACATTCGAGATATGACCGGTATCGTTGTCACCACAACAATTCACACGAAATGGCTTTTATTACGTTGGATGCGGTGACGAAATAAGATGTGCCTTTGTAAAGTTTACGCTGGATGGAAAATAACAGAAAACAACGTGGTTATTGTACGATCAGTACCAGCTTGCGGCGACAGAAATGAATGCGGAATCAAGGCTCCTTCTACCAGTATCTCAGTGATTGGCCTTGTTGCATAGGTCAAAAGCCCGAAATTTATATCAATCCATAGATCCTATACGAAGTTATAGAAGGTATTCGCCGGTTCTAACTCAGGAGTTAGAACCGGCAAAATTGGGCAAATTGCTAAGTTGACGACCGTCGCTGCCTACAAGAAAAAAAAGTCGAGTTTGGTGTCAAATTGTATGTTTTCGACCATGCCCGATCGAATGCACTGATCCTTTTTTTGCTAACTAGCGTAGAAACAAAGATAGCTTCAGCGTTGCATTATCCCTACTTCGTTATCTAATGCCCTCATTAGGTCGTTAACTTGACCATTCAATAATTACAATGGGCTTATCGCTTCCTCGTATCCGCTTCGTACTCGACGTAACTATGACGCAGTGATTAAGACTAACGAGGGGCACTGTTTTTATTACAAAAACACCATAATTTTTGTTCATCGTATTTATTATTCCAAATAAAATTGAATCAAATAAATTATGTAATCTTCCATCATTGCAAATAGTCTTGGCATGAAATATTTTCTGAATATCATACATAGATTTACCATGATATCTATATTGAACATTATGCAATATTCTTCGTAGAAAGTAGTAAAATCATGTTAGATTCGATCGAGATTATGTTCAGAATGTTTTATCGAACGCTTGTGCTGTGATCACTTGGAAAGGAACTGCTTGCAGCCGCACCTTCAGTATTCGATCATTGCAAAATTTTAAAAATACCTAACAATATCTTTGAACTAAAATAATTACTCCTGTCGAATAACTTTATTTGAAATTTGATGAATGTAAATGTGATATTCTGAAGCGCTCAAAGCACTGCGACTTATATCGGGTTGAGACCGAAGTTTGATGATAAGACTGATAACTGACTTACACATTCGAGATATGACCGGTATCGTTGTCACCACAACAATTCACACGAAATGGCTTTTATTACGTTGGATGCGGTGACGAAATAAGATGTGCCTTTGTAAAGTTTACGCTGGATGGAAAATAACAGAAAACAACGTGGTTATTGTACGATCAGTACCAGCTTGCGGCGACAGAAATGAATGCGGAATCAAGGCTCCTTCTACCAGTATCTCAGTGATTGGCCTTGTTGCATAGGTCAAAAGCCCGAAATTTATATCAATCCATAGATCCTATACGAAGTTATAGAAGGACAAAACACATTGTTGTTTTTAGTTTGGAGTGATTCAAATACGTATCATAATGGACCTTCCCATGAGAATGAGATGTTCTACCGCGGTAAAAAGTAGCCTACGTTACTCTTCAGCCTCCTAACTATCTCCACACAAAAAATCATACCATAACATTGCTCCGTTACAACGCGAACGTGAACGAGGGACAAACCAACAAACACACTTTCGCATTTATAATATTAGTATGGATAGTTTTACCGCGGTAAAAAAGTAGCCTACTTTCTTCTCTAGCCTCCTAACTACAACGTGAACAACACACAAGAAAACACAAAAACCACACACCACACCATATAAAAAATCATATCATAACATCGCACCGTTATGACGTCAAAGAGGGACAAAGAACAAAGAAACACACTTTTGCATTTATAATATTAGTATGGAAGTATGGATAAGGATGATTGAATTTCTAACTATAAATTTATATCAATCCATAGATCCTATACGAAGTTAAAGAAGGACCAACACATTGCTGTTTTTAGTATGAAGTGATTCAAGTACGCATCATAATGGATCTTCTCAAGGGAATGTGGTGTTTTACCGCGGTAAAAAATAATGTACGTTACTCACTAGCCTACTAACTATCTACACACAAAAAATCATACCATAACATCGCTCTGTTACAACTTCAAAGAGGGACAAAAAGCAAAGAAACACACTTGCATTTATTATATTAGTACCTATGGAAGTATGGATAAGGATGATTGAATTTCTAACTATAAATTCATATCAATCCATAGATCCTATACGAAGTTAAAGAAGGACCAACACATTGTTTTTAGTATAGAGTGATTCAAGTACGCATCATAATGGACGTTCCCATGGGAATGTAGTGTTTTACCGCGGTAAAAAGTAATCTACGTTACTCTCTAGCCTACTAACTATCTAAACACAAAAAAAATATACCATAACATCGCTCCATTGTGACGTGAAAGAGGGACAAACAAACAAACAAACAAGTACACTTTTGCATTTATTATATTAGTATGGAAGTATGGATATGGAGTGTTTCAAATAGAATAAAATAGAATAGAATAGCGTTTATTTGCAAGGCCACGAAAACATACAAAAACAGAAAAAAAAACAAAATAAGAAATTAAAAATAAAACAAAAACAAAAACATGCAACTCCTTACAAAATTATTACTAGACTACGCTCGCATGTGTCCAGTGGCCTAGAAAAAGGAGCACACTCAGCATTACGCCGTAGTATTGACTACAGCGCTGATTTTCTGTGTGTCCTATTCGGAAAGTCACGGACGACGTATGCATCATAATAGATCTTCCCATGGGAATGAAATGTTTTACCGTGGTAAAAAGTAGCCTACGTTACTCTCCAACCTTCTAACTATCTCCACACAAAAAATCATACCATAGCATTCTCCACTACGACGTGAAAGAGAGACAAACAAACAAACACACTTTCACATATAAAATATTATTATGGAAGTATGGACATGGAGTGATTCAAATACGCATCACAATGGATATTCCCATGGGAATGAGATGTTGTGCCGCAGTAAAAAGTAGTCTACGTTACTCTCCAGCCTCCTAACTATCTTAACACAAAAAATTATATCTTAACATCGCTCCGTTACGACGTGAAAGAGGGACAAGCAAACAAAAAAACACACTTTCGCATTTATTTTATTAATTATATGGATAGTATGGATACGTAATATTACTTTTGATCTAAAATAATTACTCCTTTCGAATAATTTTATTTGAAATTTAATGAATTTAAATATGATATTCTGAAGCGCTCAATCAAAGCACGGCAACTTATATATTGGGTTGCGACCGAAGTATGATGATGATGATAAGACTGATAACTGACTTAAACATTGGAGATATGACGTTGTCACTACAAAAATTCATACGAAATGGCTTTTATTATGTTGGATGCAGTGACGGAGTGAGATGTGCCTATGTAAAGTCTACATTATGCGCTGGATAGGAAATAGCAGAGAACAAACCAGCACGGTTATTGTACCATCAGTAGCCCTAGCTTGCGATGGCAGAGATGAATGCGGAATCAAGGCTCCTTCTATAGGTATCTCAATGAAGGTGGCTGGACCAATGCATCCACAATATGTCTCTGAGACCACTCGTCTCCAATCTTTCAGCGATTGGCCTCGTTGTATAGGTCAAAAGCCCGAGGAATTGTCGGAGGCTGGTTTTTTTTTACACCGGGCACGGGGACAAAACGAAATGTTTCTACTGCGATGGAGGATTGAAAGACTGGGAGAGCGGCGACGTCCCATGGGAAGAACACGCACGTTGGTTCGATCAATGCGCTTACATTCACTTAGTAAAAGGCCGAGATTATGTTCAGAATGTTTTATCGAAGACTTGTGGTGTGATCCGTGTGCCCAAAGGAAAGAACGAACTGTCTGCAGCCGCACCTTCGATATTCGATCGTTTGTAAAATATCTAAAATACCCAACATTATTTTGGACCTAAAATAATTACTCGTTTCGAATAACTTTATTTGAAGTTTAATGAATATAAATATGGTTTTCTGAAGCGCTCAAAGCACGCCGACTTATATAGGGTTGAGACCGAAGTATGTGTTTTATACAAAATGAACGCTCACTTTCTTTAATGTTACTACAGACTTCATGTGGATTCGTTATTAAATCTAGGAACTTATAAAAAAGGCGATCTGTTTGTTATTGATTGTTAAAGACATTAAAAAAACTGGGTCATTAGATGTTTGAAATACAAATTAGAAAAATAGAAGATATAATCGTTTTATTCAATCTAACCTTTCCCCAATACTATTCGTAACATATCATGCGTGTGATAGATAATAGTAGACTTCCAGGCTTTAAAAATGGTAAATACTTATCTCAAAATAATTTTCTGTTGCACTATATAAAACAAATACACAGTAAAAAGTTAAGTTGCCTGTTTTTGATATAATAATGATATGGACAGTATAATACTAAACCAATGTTAGCTATCAAAAAAATATATTTTAAAAGTTTTAAAAAAGTATCTTGCAATAAAGAAATATCTAAAAATAAAAATGGTTGTAATTTATTATAGAAGATCTAGTTCGCCTTCTTTAGTAAAATTATATGAAAATTATAGTATGTCAGACGATATATTTACGGGATCAGAATTTTATAAATTAACGAAAGATTCTGTGTTGTAAGTCTCTGTGCTCAGGATTCCGCTCATAACAAATGCAGTTTCAAGTTTTTTGCTATTTTCAGAAAGCAGTAAATAATTTTAAAATAACAAAAATACTTTATAACAAGTACATCAAGTTAAGTTTTTATTTGCCTGATGTTTTAAAACTCTGATTTATGATTTTCAAGTTAAAAAAGATTACGAACAAATTTAAAAATACTATGCACTGATGATTTAGTTTGTGAAATTTTTATTAGAGAAGAACTTGTATTGAGCTCTTATTACTAAAACGATCTGACTATCCATTAAATAAGACATATGAAAATAAAACAAAGTATTTTTAAAGACCAAAATGCTGGTAAAATAATAACAGAGTTTGTAGGCTTGCGCTCAACAGTGTAATTTTTAACATTCAAACTTTTTTTTGGCAAAAGCTATAAGTGTGAATAAAATTGTCACGAAAATTTTTAAAATGGAATATCAATTTAATGAAAATGCTGAATATTTATAGCTAACTAGATACCCAAGAATTTGATAATAATGTACTAAACATAATATTAACAATATTTACTCAGTCAGCTTACCCTTTATGAATTTTTAACACTTTACGAAAATTCTAAAACATTGTTATGTAATTATAAAAATGTATTTATAAATGTTAAAGACATAATTTTAATATTTAAAATTTACAAAATAACATAAATTTGTTCGTGACAATTTTATGAACTGTCCAATTGTATGTAAAGTGGTGTCTTCATTTTATTTCTATTTCAATCGACTTTTAAATTTTTATTTAGTCAGATATCCCTTTATGAATTTTAAAACTACGAATATGCTACAACATTTGATGTAATGATAAAAATGTGTTTAAAAATTTTAAAGACAACATTGTAGTAATGTAAAATTTACAAAATAATATTACATTGATTAAAATTTAATTTGTAAAACTGTTCGTGACAATTTATGAACTGTCCAATTGTTTGTAAAGTGGTGTTTTCATTTTATTTCTTTTTCAATCGACTTTTCAATTTTTATTTAGTCAGATATCCCTTTATGTATTTTAAAACTACGAATATGCTACAACATTTGATGTAATGATAAAAATGTGTTTAAAAATTTTAAAGACAACATTGTAGTAATGTAAAATTTACAAAAGAATATTACGTTGGTTAAAATTGAATTTGTAAAACTGTTTGTGACAACTTTACAAACTGTCCAATTGTCTGTTAAGTAGTGTCTTCATTTTATTTATATTGCAAGCGACTATGAACTTTTTACTCAGTGAGATTACCCTTTATGAATTTCAAAACTACGAAAATATTAAAACATTTTGATGTAATGATAATAATGTGTTTAAAAATTTTAGACAACATTAATAAAGTACAACCAAATATTACACTGCTTAAAATTTAACTAAAGGCAATTTGTAAAACTGTTCATGACAATTTTATGAACTCTTCAATTGGTTGTAAAGTGGTGTCTACATTTTATTTTATTTTATTTTATCAAACAACTATTTAAATTTTTAATTAAAAACAGCAAGTACTGCCTACTAAATATGTTAGTGAATTCGTTTGGGCTCACGTCAAAATATGTGCGTAAAGAACTATAGACACATACTCATATGACTGAGCAAAAAAGTATATAGAAACACCTATTTAAAAATAAAATGTAAACTGTTTAAAAAGATATTTTTTTGTGATTTCTTTTTATGTTGTTTTGTAAATTGTTAATATTACGATTATCTTTAAAACGTTTAAAATACATTTTATCATTACATCAAAATGTTTTAGTATGTATTTTCTTGAAGTTTCAAATTTCGTCAAGAGTAATCTGACTGAGTAAAAATTAAATAGTTGTTTGATAAAATAAAATAAAATAAAATGTAGACACCACTTTACAACCAATTGAAGAGTTCATAAAATTGTCATGAACAGTTTTACAAATTGCCTTTAGTTAAATTTTAAGCAGTGTAATATTTGGTTGTACTTTATTAATGTTGTCTAACATTTTTAAACACATTATTATCATTACATCAAAATGTTTTAATATTTTCGTAGTTTTGAAATTCATAAAGGGTAATCTCACTGAGTAAAAAGTTCATAGTCGCTTGCAATATAAATAAAATGAAGACACTACTTAACAGACAATTGGACAGTTTGTAAAGTTGTCACAAACAGTTTTACAAATTCAATTTTAACCAACGTAATATTCTTTTGTAAATTTTACATTACTACAATGTTGTCTTTAAAATTTTTAAACACATTTTTATCATTACATCAAATGTTGTAGCATATTCGTAGTTTTAAAATACATAAAGGGATATCTGACTAAATAAAAATTGAAAAGTCGATTGAAAAAGAAATAAAATGAAAACACCACTTTACAAACAATTGGACAGTTCATAAATTGTCACGAACAGTTTTACAAATTAAATTTTAATCAATGTAATATTATTTTGTAAATTTTACATTACTACAATGTTGTCTTTAAAATTTTTAAACACATTTTTATCATTACATCAAATGTTGTAGCATATTCGTAGTTTTAAAATTCATAAAGGGATATCTGACTAAATAAAAATTTAAAAGTCGATTGAAATAGAAATAAAATGAAGACACCACTTTACATACAATTGGACAGTTCATAAAATTGTCACGAACAAATTTATGTTATTTTGTAAATTTTAAATATTAAAATTATGTCTTTAACATTTATAAATACATTTTTATAATTACATAACAATGTTTTAGAATTTTCGTAAAGTGTTAAAAATTCATAAAGGGTAAGCTGACTGAGTAAATATTGTTAATATTATGTTTAGTACATTATTATCAAATTCTTGGGTATCTAGTTAGCTATAAATATTCAGCATTTTCATTAAATTGATATTCCATTTTAAAAATTTTCGTGACAATTTTATTCACACTTATAGCTTTTGCCAAAAAAAAGTTTGAATGTTAAAAATTACACTGTTGAGCGCAAGCCTACAAACTCTGTTATTATTTTACCAGCATTTTGGTCTTTAAAAATACTTTGTTTTATTTTCATATGTCTTATTTAATGGATAGTCAGATCGTTTTAGTAATAAGAGCTCAATACAAGTTCTTCTCTAATAAAAATTTCACAAACTAAATCATCAGTGCATAGTATTTTTAAATTTGTTCGTAATCTTTTTTAACTTGAAAATCATAAATCAGAGTTTTAAAACATCAGGCAAATAAAAACTTAACTTGATGTACTTGTTATAAAGTATTTTTGTTATTTTAAAATTATTTACTGCTTTCTGAAAATAGCAAAAAACTTGAAACTGCATTTGTTATGAGCGGAATCCTGAGCACAGAGACTTACAACACAGAATCTTTCGTTAATTTATAAAATTCTGATCCCGTAAATATATCGTCTGACATACTATAATTTTCATATAATTTTACTAAAGAAGGCGAACTAGATCTTCTATAATAAATTACAACCATTTTTATTTTTAGATATTTCTTTATTGCAAGATACTTTTTTAAAACTTTTAAAATATATTTTTTTGATAGCTAACATTGGTTTAGTATTATACTGTCCATATCATTATTATATCAAAAACAGGCAACTTAACTTTTTACTGTGTATTTGTTTTATATAGTGCAACAGAAAATTATTTTGAGATAAGTATTTACCATTTTTAAAGCCTGGAAGTCTACTATTATCTATCACACGCATGATATGTTACGAATAGTATTGGGGAAAGGTTAGATTGAATAAAACGATTATATCTTCTATTTTTCTAATTTGTATTTCAAACATCTAATGACCCAGTTTTTTTAATGTCTTTAACAATCAATAACAAACAGATCGCCTTTTTTATAAGTTCCTAGATTTAATAACGAATCCACATGAAGTCTGTAGTAACATTAAAGAAAGTGAGCGTTCATTTTGTATAAAACACATACTTCGGTCTCAACCCTATATAAGTCGGCGTGCTTTGAGCGCTTCAGAAAACCATATTTATATTCATTAAACTTCAAATAAAGTTATTCGAAACGAGTAATTATTTTAGGTCCAAAATAATGTTGGGTATTTTAGATATTTTACAAACGATCGAATATCGAAGGTGCGGCTGCAGACAGTTCGTTCTTTCCTTTGGGCACACGGATCACACCACAAGTCTTCGATAAAACATTCTGAACATAATCTCGGCCTTTTACTAAGTGAATGTAAGCGCATTGATCGAACCAACGTGCGTGTTCTTCCCATGGGACGTCGCCGCTCTCCCAGTCTTTCAATCCTCCATCGCAGTAGAAACATTTCGTTTTGTCCCCGTGCCCGGTGTAAAAAAAAACCAGCCTCCGACAATTCCTCGGGCTTTTGACCTATACAACGAGGCCAATCGCTGAAAGATTGGAGACGAGTGGTCTCAGAGACATATTGTGGATGCATTGGTCCAGCCACCTTCATTGAGATACCTATAGAAGGAGCCTTGATTCCGCATTCATCTCTGCCATCGCAAGCTAGGGCTACTGATGGTACAATAACCGTGCTGGTTTGTTCTCTGCTATTTCCTATCCAGCGCATAATGTAGACTTTACATAGGCACATCTCACTCCGTCACTGCATCCAACATAATAAAAGCCATTTCGTATGAATTTTTGTAGTGACAACGTCATATCTCCAATGTTTAAGTCAGTTATCAGTCTTATCATCATCATCATACTTCGGTCGCAACCCAATATATAAGTTGCCGTGCTTTGATTGAGCGCTTCAGAATATCATATTTAAATTCATTAAATTTCAAATAAAATTATTCGAAAGGAGTAATTATTTTAGATCAAAAGTAATATTACGTATCCATACTATCCATATAATTAATAAAATAAATGCGAAAGTGTGTTTTTTTGTTTGCTTGTCCCTCTTTCACGTCGTAACGGAGCGATGTTAAGATATAATTTTTTGTGTTAAGATAGTTAGGAGGCTGGAGAGTAACGTAGACTACTTTTTACTGCGGCACAACATCTCATTCCCATGGGAATATCCATTGTGATGCGTATTTGAATCACTCCATGTCCATACTTCCATAATAATATTTTATATGTGAAAGTGTGTTTGTTTGTTTGTCTCTCTTTCACGTCGTAGTGGAGAATGCTATGGTATGATTTTTTGTGTGGAGATAGTTAGAAGGTTGGAGAGTAACGTAGGCTACTTTTTACCACGGTAAAACATTTCATTCCCATGGGAAGATCTATTATGATGCATACGTCGTCCGTGACTTTCCGAATAGGACACACAGAAAATCAGCGCTGTAGTCAATACTACGGCGTAATGCTGAGTGTGCTCCTTTTTCTAGGCCACTGGACACATGCGAGCGTAGTCTAGTAATAATTTTGTAAGGAGTTGCATGTTTTTGTTTTTGTTTTATTTTTAATTTCTTATTTTGTTTTTTTTTCTGTTTTTGTATGTTTTCGTGGCCTTGCAAATAAACGCTATTCTATTCTATTTTATTCTATTTGAAACACTCCATATCCATACTTCCATACTAATATAATAAATGCAAAAGTGTACTTGTTTGTTTGTTTGTTTGTCCCTCTTTCACGTCACAATGGAGCGATGTTATGGTATATTTTTTTTGTGTTTAGATAGTTAGTAGGCTAGAGAGTAACGTAGATTACTTTTTACCGCGGTAAAACACTACATTCCCATGGGAACGTCCATTATGATGCGTACTTGAATCACTCTATACTAAAAACAATGTGTTGGTCCTTCTTTAACTTCGTATAGGATCTATGGATTGATATGAATTTATAGTTAGAAATTCAATCATCCTTATCCATACTTCCATAGGTACTAATATAATAAATGCAAGTGTGTTTCTTTGCTTTTTGTCCCTCTTTGAAGTTGTAACAGAGCGATGTTATGGTATGATTTTTTGTGTGTAGATAGTTAGTAGGCTAGTGAGTAACGTACATTATTTTTTACCGCGGTAAAACACCACATTCCCTTGAGAAGATCCATTATGATGCGTACTTGAATCACTTCATACTAAAAACAGCAATGTGTTGGTCCTTCTTTAACTTCGTATAGGATCTATGGATTGATATAAATTTATAGTTAGAAATTCAATCATCCTTATCCATACTTCCATACTAATATTATAAATGCAAAAGTGTGTTTCTTTGTTCTTTGTCCCTCTTTGACGTCATAACGGTGCGATGTTATGATATGATTTTTTATATGGTGTGGTGTGTGGTTTTTGTGTTTTCTTGTGTGTTGTTCACGTTGTAGTTAGGAGGCTAGAGAAGAAAGTAGGCTACTTTTTTACCGCGGTAAAACTATCCATACTAATATTATAAATGCGAAAGTGTGTTTGTTGGTTTGTCCCTCGTTCACGTTCGCGTTGTAACGGAGCAATGTTATGGTATGATTTTTTGTGTGGAGATAGTTAGGAGGCTGAAGAGTAACGTAGTCTACTTTTTACCGCGGTAGAACATCTCATTCTCATGGGAAGGTCCATTATGATACGTATTTGAATCACTCCAAACTAAAAACAACAATGTGTTTTGTCCTTCTATAACTTCGTATAGGATCTATGGATTGATATAAATTTCGGGCTTTTGACCTATGCAACAAGGCCAATCACTGAGATACTGGTAGAAGGAGCCTTGATTCCGCATTCATTTCTGTCGCCGCAAGCTGGTACTGATCGTACAATAACCACGTTGTTTTCTGTTATTTTCCATCCAGCGTAAACTTTACAAAGGCACATCTTATTTCGTCACCGCATCCAACGTAATAAAAGCCATTTCGTGTGAATTGTTGTGGTGACAACGATACCGGTCATATCTCGAATGTGTAAGTCAGTTATCAGTCTTATCATCAAACTTCGGTCTCAACCCGATATAAGTCGCAGTGCTTTGAGCGCTTCAGAATATCACATTTACATTCATCAAATTTCAAATAAAGTTATTCGACAGGAGTAATTATTTTAGTTCAAAGATATTGTTAGGTATTTTTAAAATTTTGCAATGATCGAATACTGAAGGTGCGGCTGCAAGCAGTTCCTTTCCAAGTGATCACAGCACAAGCGTTCGATAAAACATTCTGAACATAATCTCGATCGAATCTAACATGATTTTACTACTTTCTACGAAGAATATTGCATAATGTTCAATATAGATATCATGGTAAATCTATGTATGATATTCAGAAAATATTTCATGCCAAGACTATTTGCAATGATGGAAGATTACATAATTTATTTGATTCAATTTTATTTGGAATAATAAATACGATGAACAAAAATTATGGTGTTTTTGTAATAAAAACAGTGCCCCTCGTTAGTCTTAATCACTGCGTCATAGTTACGTCGAGTACGAAGCGGATACGAGGAAGCGATAAGCCCATTGTAATTATTGAATGGTCAAGTTAACGACCTAATGAGGGCATTAGATAACGAAGTAGGGATAATGCAACGCTGAAGCTATCTTTGTTTCTACGCTAGTTAGCAAAAAAAGGATCAGTGCATTCGATCGGGCATGGTCGAAAACATACAATTTGACACCAAACTCGACTTTTTTTTCTTGTAGGCAGCGACGGTCGTCAACTTAGCAATTTGCCCAATTTTGCCGGTTCTAACTCCTGAGTTAGAACCGGCGAATACCTACTACTCTAATGGCAAGAGTCAAGAGGGTGGGAGGTGCATGTACCCCACCCCCTGGATTGCACACCTGGATACGCACTAACATTTTCCATAGATGTTCTTATTTTGAGTTACACTTTTATATGTGAGGAGTTCGTACTCCCCCTCTGGGCCAATCAAAATCTAATTTTCCCTCCCGGGCCGAAGGCGAATGAAAAGTATGCGTGTCCTGTCAATATCTATTCAATGGTCCCATTCACATTGCACCTAGTACTACCTATATCTACAGCAAATTTAATTAATACAGTGCAATACCAATGGCAAGAAGTCATTCTACGTATGACTGGACGGATTCTCTATCATGAATTTGATAACTATCTCCCTCAGTATTCTCCGCCCTCAGTCCACACCACATACATTGTTAAGAACGGGGAAATGTGGTAATGAAGTTTTGGTTATGTCGTTCAATGGGGAACGTAATTACTGATCGCAGTGAGTGCGCGAGATAGGGCATGATTTGGGGTGCGTAATCCGCAGGATACTTATTGATGAAACTGCGTGAAAAATAGTTTCGTAGTCAATGTGACACTTCGTATATTGGTAGCAGTGAGTAATTTTTTAGAGAGGATTGACTTATTTTAACTGATACGTAGATTAGATGGTTTGCTACAGGGCTACGGCTATACGCATTTCTTGGTTATAACGGTTATTAACTATGGTGTAAAAACTGATTGTTGGTTAAATCTACTACCATAAAACGGTTTGCGGATTTGTGTTTTTTATATTTTTCTTCGATAGAAACTCAAGCTGAACAGTGGAACTCTGAAATATGATGAAAATATGTTATTCCTATAAACCACAATATAATACAAATTATCTTTATTGTACACATAATGATTATGATCATACTTGCTTAACCCAAATATGAATTGTATTGATAAATTCTAGAGACGCTCAAGTTTATTTAGTTGCTCTTCAATTAGATCTAGATAACAAATGTCTGCATGGTCAAGGATCGGTAGAAGTAAAGATTGAGAAAGCACAATTTTGGTTAAGATTGGAAGAAAATTACGTAGTCTGCTATAGCTAAAAACATCTTCTTGCTCACCTCAATAATCTGAGGACTTATTGATGGATTGAGGAGGATTTATTAATGGTTTTGGTTTATCTTATTTATTTACTTCAAATCAGTAACCACTAATAAAAGTAGTGGAAAATCACTTATCGCGTGTTACGAGTTTTGTTAATCTTTTCATAAATTACATGGTATTATGAGGCTGGGTCTCTAATAAATTATTTTGTTTATGAGCCATTTAAATAAAAAGAGATTATTTTTCTCCGTGTGATACCTATTGTCTAAGAGGCTTTAAATGTTATTCTTAAAAGAGGAACATTTTGATCTGAGGCAACACACTAAATTGCTTTGTGTCACCTGCCGCGCGCAAACAATTTTTCATTAAGACCCTCTACAAAAAAAATAAACGTTTTGCTGCTTGCCTGTTTTTATCATCGCAGTATTTTTAGACTTTTTAGTAAATTACACAACTTCCGGGTTAGAAAATTAAGTTAAAAAGCAATTAATTTTTATAGGCACTCTTAAGCGTTGGTAAACATAATTTTCAGCTACGCTCAAGAAAATTTTATCGAAGGCGGAGTTTTCAGCGATAAATCATAAAGTTGGGACTGATCTTACAAAAACAATGAGGAGAGCTGAGGGAGGAATGGTACCGACGTGTTCTACTACAGTCGATAAAAGAGGGAGATGAAGCGAGCGTTCGAGCCCACTATTATCAGCTTGTTTAAAAAATAAACGACTCACATATAATTTTACCCCACCACGGCAAAGTTAAAAGGGAGCTAATTAAGATAGCTGATATGATTTCAGTCCGTATGTATGTTTATTAGAAATTGAAACGAAGTACCTTTTTATTATAATAGAGGTCATACACGATCATGTGTACTTGATCAAGCGTCCAGCAGACTTGACGCGGTATCCAGTATACTTGATCGTGTATGGCCACGGTAAGCTATCTGGCCATATAGTTATCTCATGCACACTGGATAGCGCGTCAATTTAAACTGCAGACTTGACAAGTACACTTGATTGTGTATCTGTATGACATCCATAATTCGAAAAAGTGAGTTATATCACACTTAATTCAATAAATAATAAATAAATAATAAATAAATAATAAACTTTATTGAACCAAATTATACAAAGTCATGGGGTTGAGGATCGTTGGTCCCACACTAGGATTCCCTGTGTTGCGGAAGACCAACACCGCAATATGAAGTGATAATTTCAATTATTTTTGTAAATCATCACTTTATTAACGTGATGTAATAATCAAATGAAGGGGCTTACTTACCATATTTTAACATACAAGCAGGACAAAATTCTAACCGTACTTTTAGTTTCACCGTAGCCGTATGTCAATTATAAAAAAAAAATAAGATTCACATATTTAGGAATAGTCTATTTAACTCTTGAGTTATCGTAAACTCGCCTAAGATCAGACAAGGGGAGACGAAATTCAGTACATTTAGTTCGTAAAATTTAGGGAAAGAGGGTAATATTTAATCTGTCATCTTGGATGATGGATTGCGCTCGTTACATGACGTGGGAAAAACGTTTAACAAATCATCGCCCGTGTAATGTATAGCTGGAGGTAACTCATGGTTTGCGTTTTTTATTGAAGCCATTATATACTTCACAGTTCGCTGGCTATGCAGTTTGCTGTGAATGCACTAATAGCATAATGTAGACTTGTGATTTTATAATAACATAATGATATAAATATGGAAATTTCGTTCAAATTAGAAGAAAGCAGATTGAGTAGTCATTTATAAAGGAATTAAGTGCTTGTTAATAAGCAGATATAATATTACATATTATTACTAGCTTACCCGGCGAACTTCGTATCGCCTAACAATTGATCAGTTATCGACCGGAGAGGAAAAATGATTAAATTACTAAAATGGCTATTAAAAAATAAGGGTTGATCGTAGAAGGGTGAAAATTGAGGATTGTATGTATTTTTGTATGTTGTATCATAAAACAATTGAAATTAAAAATTTGGTCTAAAAAATAAAATAAAAAATTTAGGGGTGGACTACCCCTAACATTTAGGGGGATGAAAAATAGGCCAATTCTCATAGATACCGGATAAGCACAAAAAATTTCATCAAAATCGGTCAAGCCGTTTCGGAGGAGTATGGCAACGAAAACTGTGACACGAGAATTTTATTCTAGTTGCAAGACTCGCAAGAAATGACCTCTGCTAACAAATTCATACAAGATCACAGTATTTTTTTCAAGTTACGCCGTAATTATGTGAAGTCCCCATCAGACCATCAGGTGACACGTCCGCATTTTCATCTGCTCTTGACACCGTGAGATCATTATAAAGCTGAGTCACTATTATTGAAAAAGTTACTTAGCCGATATTAAAATAGAATAGAATAGAAAAAAATTATTTCGCCAGTTTTCACAACAAAATTAAACTAAAATTACCAAAATGTATGCTATTTAAAATAAAACAAAACATGAGGAGTTAAATTATGTTGCGATACATGACGGAAAAGGGACACTCTCAGCTTTATGGTCGTAGCACACATATCAACTCGTAAACGGAACGTAAACGTATCAACTCTTGCATTTCAGTATTCTTTGTATGAAACTCCCTTCTGTAAAGCACACTTATCAGATTCGTAACGTAATTGCCTCGCCTCGAGACAAGCTCACGAATCGCGGTACGGAGCGTGGACGACTTGCCGTACCCGCGCTTACGTCTCACCGTACGCTATCTTTCGACTTTCCGTTTTCCGTTTCCTCGTGCACGCCCCGCGCCGCGTACCGCTGCGTCGGCGAACTGCTGTCATTCACGAGGCAACGAGGTGGCCGGCGAGCCGTAAGCGCGGCGTCGCCTAGCCGTAGCCGAGTCGATTCGGAGCTGCTGGTCGGTTGGTAACGTGCTTACGTTAGGTTGATGCTTGGTTGACGGCGAGGCGATGAGGTGACGTTCCCTTTCCAAGTTGATATGTGTGCTACGACCATTAGTTGTGGCGGAGTGCCCCAACCGCTGGTTTTCAGTGTGCCCTGTTTTTATCGTGTAGTTCGGTCAATTGGCATCAACATGCGGTGACTTACAATGCCGTACTTAACCAATTGCCTGACATTCATGCACACTTACTAGATAAAACTACTTATAAGAATAAAAAAAATAATAATAAATAAATATAATTTATTATATAATAATATTTTATATTACAATTAATTATAATAATAATAAATATCATATAATATTATAATCTCGTATATTAAAATCTACAATTAATTTCTTAACGAAATACGCTGTGACTTTCATTCTTGAAATTACAGAATTGCGGGTCATTCTGGAGCTTGCGACAAATTCTTGTACAAGCTTACTATCCTTATTTGTAGATGGGTTCTTAGTTTCGTGTCCAGACTTCATCGATCAGTAACAGATTATACAAGAAACTTCTGAACTTGTTTGGATTCAATTTACTATATAAATATTTATATCGAAAGTAATGTGTAAAATTATAATGGGTCCGAGACCCAGTAGCGCTCGCGGGATACGACACGGAGGATGATTGATAGCGCGCCAATATCAGGTGCGGGGCCACGCGTAATCAATCATGATCACTTTTAATCAATTATTCGTCCGTCTATAAAGTATCAAATTTCATAACGTGCACCTTTAAGGAATCATTTTAAACATGGCGGCAAATATAATGTTGATTTGTAAAGAATATCCATTTGCGCTTTGGAAATTACGATTTAAATTCGGCAGGTTATAAATACAATTGAAAGGCCTACGAATTGCGACACCTAATAGAGTAAATGAATGAAATAGTAAGAAATGAACATGAATAGTTTTTATGATGTATGTATAGAAAATATTGAGAAATTAAGCGTAAAAAAAATATTAAAGTGACAAATGAAGAATGTTATTACTAAAACCAGGCAAGTGCGTGTGTCAGGCCAAGCGCATATCTATCATATGCGCATAGCCATGATAGTTTTCCTTGTAAATTCATTATAAAACTATTTTTGAGAATTTTTTCACTTGTCCAACTCCAACCGTTTAGCCAGCAAGGGGGGGGGACGGGGCATTTGACTCTAACCAAAATTAGGACTTTAATGCCAAATATTTCGTAAACGAACCCCTAAATCCAAAAATGCTCGTACGAAACTTAATATTTTTAAAATACCTTGTCAACGATACCCCACATGCAAGGAAAAAAAATGTCATCCTCACGTTACCTGTAGGGGAGGTACCCTGAAAAAAAAAAATATTCTACGATTTTGGAGTTTTAATAAATATGTATAATCATGCCAAATTACAGTCGACAAACTGCTCTGTCTGCCGACAAACTGCACTGTAGTTTGGCAGAAATGTACGCTGAATAATGTTTGCACTTCGTAAATAAAAAAAAAAAATAAAGCTTTCTAGCACTAAGAGTCTTGGCGATATGCCTCGGACAGACGAACTGGAGGACGGACGGACGAATGGACATAACGAAATTATAAGGGTTCCGATTTTACTTCGGAACCCTAAAAAAGCAAAGTAAGGTTTATTAATGGTTGTAGTATTTACTAAATTGTTTTATTTTTGAGTTGATAAATAAGATATTGAATTAATTATTTTGGGTCAGCCAGAAAAAAAATTGGACAGATTTTTTTTTCAATAAATTATTTATTTATGATTTTCCATCGAGAGATTGTGATGTGAATTTGTTTTATTACTTAGTAGATTTGAAATCTGTGAAAAATGCTGTATTCCCTCACTACAATGAAAAACTTGATAAACTTTTTATAGGCCACCACGTGAAAAATGTGTATTTAAAGGTGTCGACAACGCCTCTCATTTCCAGTGCACCGATGTGAAAGTAGTAATTAGTTAAGCTTGCGATGGTTTGCACTGATACTATTTTCATCCGCGTTAACTGTCTGAGTTAATCAAGGATTCATTAATTGAATCTTGGTTTAACAACTAATGACTAACGTATAACACTCGCCACTCGTTTCTCTAGGCCCGAACGATCACTCACGAATCTCACGATAGATACATTAGATCGTTATTTATTGATTTGAGATTGATGCTAGCTAAATATATGCTATGATGATTTACAATAAAATCTACTAACCACCTAACGTACGTATTAGTAAAGTAAAAAGTAATAAAGTGAAAGTCAAAAGTAAAAATATTTCATTCATATAGGTATCTCTGATACACTTATGCACGTCATTTTTTGGCTTTTCGGAAGGTGCTTTGTCGTGGAGGAGAAGAAAAGCCTAAAGAAACTACTCAGCACATCTTTTAAAAAAATATTACAAAAAAAGATAATAATACAAAAGTTTACTATTCTGAGCGGAACTAGTTGCAGAGGTGGTCAATGTCATTTCCATGCGTCTTTGTCATTTAAATACTCGTCTACACTTATCTTATTTATCAGCACTATAAAGTTGAATAAAGTCTTATATTTATATCCAGTTATTTAAAAATCTCTGGTTTCAAAATTATATCATCGCAGAGACTTACGTAATATGCTAAAAAGCTAATTATCATGTACCATAAGTTACCATGGCAGACCGCCCCGCACCATACCTTTTGTAACAACCTGTATACAAACATATTGTTCACAATGAAGAATGATTTGATTTGATTTGATACCATCCATGGCACCACGGTCCATGGCACATGTGCCGTGTTGTCCATGGCACCCACAGGGGATCCAAGTGTAGGGCTATGAAGGTGTAGCCTTACTAATTTATTAACTCTAAACGCTATGATATTAGTACCTACCATCCTACTCATGATTAATAAAACCTTAGATAATCAGAGAATCCTTCGTTATTTCTTTCTCAGCCGGCAAAGCAAGTGATGATTTGGTGTTACTTATGTATCACGCGCCGTATTTTAAAGCTGTTGACATAATACAATCATTTCATAAACCGTATAAACTTCGCCAAAATTCAGATCAGATTTAGTTATTTGGAGAGGCTACGTAAGCCTGTTCGCAAGACACGGCCATCCATTACCCGTGTTTGTTCGACCACAAGGTGACACTTCGTTTTCTTTTCATACAGCCCTGGGCGAAGGACAACTTTGCGTAATAAATGTACACCCCGTTGCCTTTTATGCTTCTTTGAATATTCACTCGGTTGGTAACGAAAATGTCCCAGATCTCTTCCAGGCAACCTTAGCATAGAGAAAATAACAATGAGGCATAGGGTGCACATAATGAATATGGTTCTACACTACAGTTATAGTCCTTATAAACTAAATAGCTAATACCAGTGATGATACAGATACAGAAAAAGGGAAATTTAGGTAAGGTGAATTTATATCACTATTTATATAGGTGTGAGAATACAGAGTACTTAGGCTCTAAGGCTGTATCTTTTCTACCCCCTCTACTCGAATACATGATTGAGCAAATAATATACGTTGTATATCTACACAGAATAATAAAGTACTACCTACAATAGATGAAAAATCAGCATGTTTTTCAGACATAGTACTCTTAACATAAGTTTTGAGTAAGTTTTAAAGCTCTGGACCGTATTTGAAGGCTTTGAAGCACCGAAATCTCCTTTCATAACATTTTTATGCAAGCTGTAACCCAGTTTTCGCTTAGATGCCGAGCTTTTACTGTACCCGCATTTCAAATTTTAATAACTGAAGAGTACTTAGTACAATGAATAAAGAGTTTAGAATGCAGTTCGTTAGTAATTAAAATATGTTCATTACTCGCTGTGGTGATGCCTGAAAAGAGAGCTAGGTTCATATTATTTTTAGATAATCATGAAAAAAGTAAATTATATCGAGTTGAAAGGTCTCCTTCCGTTCTTGAGTTCATGTCAATCTCTCCTGTTCAAAGCAAGTGAAAAAAGAAATGAGGATAAAGAGATTTGATCCAATTCCCAAGGGCCTGCGGCGGTAACTGTGCTATGTACTATCCAGTTTAGTCCAAAGTATTTTTTACCTGCAGGACTAGTTACCAAAATCGAATGATGATTTGATCTAGAAACATATTCCACGGGTGTCAAATAAAAATATGTTTCGTCATGGTCTATAAATCGTTGTTGTACAGGTGGACGGGTCATACTATAAATAAATATCGTACTTTAGATCGGAGCAAGCCAGGTAAGTATAGGCTCGGGTAGGTCTATTCTTGGCAGCCTCTGTCTCTCGGTACAGGCAGGCTACAAAATGAACGTGACGATATATACCCGGGTTTCACTCTTCTGTATTGCACAGATGTTTTACTACGAGCGACGAGCGATTAAATCGCAAACTACTTAGTTACTTTTCATACATAAAATATTATCACTGTGTCGACGACGATGGCGAGATAAAACCTACACCCGTGAACGAACATTCCTAAAATTGATTCATTATACGGGTATATGAAAGAATGTTATTTTGTCAAGTCCTAAAAAGGTTTCTTGCCTATGTCGCCAGATTGAGAAAATAAGGTTTCAATGTATGGTAAACTCATTTAATTATGTGACTTATTTAAATCGGTGATACTTAACTTGAGCGGGGTATATAAAAGATAACCTTAGTTGAGCCCAGTTTCCCCTGAAAATTATGCGTTCCACTTTAATTACTTTTGTATTCCACTCGAAAACCCCATCGTGGACCTCAAGTTAACTAACACTGGATAAGCCTGAGTTTTTTTCGGAAACCGGTTCAAAACCGCGGTGGCTTACCCGTAGTGCGGTTTCACGGTTAAATAAGTAATAGAAAAGTTTACTGTAAGCCACCACAAAAAATGACAATGACGTATATATCTACTCGTTCTACGTTCGTGGCACGACAAGTGCCTTTAAAGAGGCTGGGACAAAAACAACACTTAAGTGTGCCTGCAATCGGAGACATCACATCAGTTTTGAAAGGTTTGAAGGAATACTAGGGCTTCAGTGTAATCTTTCAGCAACTTTTAATACTGCTGTCTTGACTTTTTATAGTACGACTGATGACGCTCAAATATTATTGCAAAATGGCAATGATAATTCAATGTCCCAACGCTTCGACGCAACGAGGCGTTCACTCACAGAATTTATTTTCTAACTTGCGCTTTACCAGCGATTTACCCGCATTTTCTGGGGTACCTACTAAGTACCCTACATCTTATTTCAGATAATGTTCCATCTATGTATGTGCAAGATTTCATAAAAATCCGTACAGTTTTTTTTTTGAGTGAAACAGTAACAAATATTCAAACATCCTCACAAACTTTCACATTTATAATATCGCACCTTCCGTGGAAAAAAGGCATAAGATCAATGATGTTTAAATAAATATAGATACGTTATGCCCTTACAAATCAACCGAAAAATCTGTTCCGATGTCCGCAAGGCACGCTTTATTGCTTTATCGCACGTCTTTATCGCTCTCGCGTCAAAACTACATCGCTATCTCTTTCTTCACCTGAATAAGAGTTCCCAGTTGGGAACTTTTTGAGTCACGCAACGCGCGCGCTTATGACATATCTGCCTCTTTTTAATATATAATATCATTGTATAAGATGAAAATTGCAATTTTACAGGAGAGCAAAAAAACTGTTAGAATATCAGTAAGCAGTCAAAGTAATTTACATTAAGATTTCTTGCACGAAACCGTCAAGATTAATGATAAAAATTTGAAAAAAATTGAGCACATACAGCTTTTGTCCCTCTTTTCAATCAATTAAAATTCAACGTAAGACGACTTATGCTTTTTTTGCACTGAGGTTGCGATAAGTATTAAGTAGGAAGTAGGATTTCAAAAATTTTGCAGACGATAAAAATATTTTATTCATTTTGTTCTTAGTTTTGTTATGATATTTTTTCTTTACACTTACTTACTTGCATGTAACTATAGAGTGTTTCCTTGGTATGCAATAGTGTATGTATTGCATTGCATGTTCATAGTTTCAAGTCTAATCATTGGTTTAAGCTAATTAATATCCAGGCATACAAGAAGTAAGTAAATCAAAACATTAATTAATCCGCTAAATAACGGTATACCTAATGCTCTGTTTAGAATAAACGTTTGTGGTGTAGTGCAGTGGCAAACATTAAATAATATGTACGGCACAGCTGTGTATGAATAAACATGCACCGTCAGCATCAAAAGTAGATCAAGAGGGTATCAGTGATCGAACTGAATAGTACCACTTGATACAATGAAATTGTAGGTTCATCGGCATATTTTTAACAGAGGCCTATGCTGTGATGTGAGTTAACGTAACCTATTTATAAATTGGGTATATGAATCTTTGCAAAACAAAGCAACAACCCATAATTGTCCCACTGCTGGGCTCGGGGTCTCCTCTCACGATGTGAGGGGAACAGGCCATAGTCTACCACGCTGGCCAAGTGCGGATTGATAGACTTCACACACCTTTGAGAACATTATTGAGAACTCTCAGGTGTGCAGGTTTCCTCACGAAATGAATCTTTGAATCTTTGAATGTATATGAATTTACTTTATTAGAGGCACAAATATTTTGGTCACTTAGTTCTCCCTTCTAGGCCTGAAACGCTTTGGTCACGCTTTAGAGGCTTAGATGTTTAGGCGTCCATAGGCGGTGACCATGTACCATTATAATATATTATTTGTTTTTTTCGACTTGTTGGTATTCTACTTACATAAAACACAAATTGTAGGTAACGTATAATAATGTCAGAGAGAGTCAATCGCCAAACGATTCCTCGTGTTCTGGCTGGGACCTTGAGAGCCAATTATTTCTTTCTTTTTCCTGCCTTTCTTTCTTTTGCCGGCAACACCTGATCTCTTTGGTGTTGCTGATGTCCATGGGACACAATAGCCATACTTGGATCGTCAGCTCGTTTGCCGGCTATGTCCAAAAAAAATATTATAGTGCTACGTAGTTCGTTAACAACTCGACACTCCTTTCAATCCCCTACTTTGAATGCTGACCGTACACACAATGACAGAGTTCTCGCTTTGTTCATTGACCTAAATGTACACTGCCGCTCGATCACAACTTCAGTGTTTATGTTTCAGTAAAGTTTTTACTGAAAACAATAGTTATTTGCTCTATTTTTTATTTCCGATGATTTTTAATGGTACCGTAAGCTTGGACAAAGTGAGGCCGGGATTATTGTATCTTTTATTATTACAGTCTCTCAATATCTACTTTTACCTAAAGGGATTTTATTTTAAACTTTTTTATCATGCTACGAATTTTTACAATTTCATGATTTATGATTTGTATTCTTTTGGCTTTAACCTATTAATGGCCTATTACTGAGCATGGGTCTCTCCTTTTGAGGAGGCCTCGAGGTACTCCATACGCTGCTCCAGTGCGGATTGGATTGGGCATACTCAAGTGTGGGAAGTTTTCATACCGCCCGAAAGCCTCCGACATGGCTTAACAACTGTTATCTGCCTAGGTTTCTCTCACAGGATGGTAACGTGAAGAAATATCGCGACATCAAATCTGCGTATAAAATATGATATTTAAATAGGAAAACGTAAAATGAAATATTAAGAAGAATTACTAGGAAAGGCATGGTATGTCTACACAGCTCACGTGTTCTCAGAAGAAAATATTGCAATATTTCCTCGTAACAAACTTAATAATCTTAAACGGGCCATTTCTAGGGGAGGCGCGCTTTTATTATGGCAACAATTTAGATATTCTTATGTATGTATCTTTAAAGAAATAACCATCCAAAATCGCGTGAAACTCCGAGACAGCCAAAATCACGCGTAACTTAGACAAGGAGTTCTTATCGCTTGCGTATAAATTTAAATTCAACCACAATTTGTGAGCTAAGTTTCTTTCCGTGTAGCCAGATTTTCGTTTTTCCGGCTGTTATTTCTGAAACATTTTTAAAACTGTAACTAACGGCAACGCTGGTCGTTTAGGACAATAGTAGTAGCAATATGTTAGTGTTTAATGGACAGCGCCAGCTCTAGACAAAACTATTTCTTTCTTTTCCTTTTCTCTCTTGGCCGGCAACGCATCAATGATTCCTTTGGTGTTGCTGATGTCCATGGGCTACGCTAGCCACTTACCATCAGATGGATCGTCAGCTCGTTTGTCGGCTATTTCCATAAAATAAATATGTTAGTAGGAATTCTATGGCGCTCGATTAACTAATTGCCATGTACGGTATTTAACTAGTATTTTTACGTATTTTCATGGAGGTGGATGATTCGAGATCTTTGGATTGCAATTTCATATTTTATATATTACATTACATTATTTCATATTTTATACAAATTATAAATAGACAGCAGCCTATTAAAGTTTGATTTCGTCAGAGAGAAAGAAAGAAAGAAATACTTTATTCCAAGTTACAAGCAGATATGGGTATAAAAAAAAACTAATACATTAAGATTACAGTTAAGCTGCTGTAAGCACTATGGAAAAGGAACGCACTCAGTAATTGCTATGGAGAACCACAGCACTGATATTCTGTGCGAACCAGTTTTGGAGTGCAGTTCGTGCCACTATATTATATTAAACTTAAATTGTATACAGTAGTACCTAATATAATATGGCTAAAATCACAAGCAAAAGCTCAAAACTAAAAAATAGAGGAGGAGCTTATCTTTACATTTCAGTGCCTGGTATTTGCGAAAACGATCATGAATAGGCTATTTTGGGCTTTAGAAGACTCCGTTTGCGCCAGCTCCACAATTTCGTGGAACTGAAAGATGATATCTTCATAATCATGAATGTAGGAACACAAAATATTCCAAACACAATGCAAGTTAGCAATTCCCGTGTAATATTCAGTCGAACGTTGCGATAAGGGATAAGGCGAAAGCGAGGCTTATCTCAGGAGTAGGTCGCTCGATACGGCCTACGTGATGTGAATTATAATATAATGGCACTGCAGGATTTGCACTTCGGAATCTGGGCTTTAATCACTTTATTTTGAATAAAGCCGTGTTTATGTAATGTAGTACAGATAACGTTTCACAGTTTTGTTTGGTCATAGTAATAATATTATTATTATCCAATAATCACCGTAATAAAGAAAAACAATTTTTGATTTGCCATGCATCCTGAACTAAATGTTGATATTAATGTTGATGTTAATACATAATTGTATTTATCCATTTCTAAGAAAAAAAAACATGAGAGGTGTCAAGGGACACCCGTATGGAACGAAGTTCCTTTCGATTTAAGTATTGTTTTGTTGTACAGCGCCATCTCTGTAAAACTCTGTGAATCACTTCAAAAAAAGTGTCGTCATTCGTAAAATCAAAAAGTGTCGTAATTTTCCGTCTAGCCCCCTTTCACAACGCGCGATAAGGAACTTCGTTCCAATATGACAACAACTTCAATTCCCTTACAAAGCATAAACCATTCGTTTAACTTAATTAACGCGTGTAGGTTTGTTATGAATAAGTTAACGTTAAAGAGATGCGTGCTTTGTCAAAGACAAAGCAACAATATAGGATAAGATAGAGAGAGCCCACTGCTAATCACTTATGTATGAGGCTTATATAAAGGAGTTAGTGCGGGAACAAATGTGCGTCTTTCAGCTCGCGGACAATAGGTTGCCGTGGGCGGAATGTAGGCTATGTGTGGTTAGACGCGTCAAGACGAGACGATATAGAAACGGTTTTGTACCGATAAAAGAACGATGTTTAGCGAAATGTTAATTGACTTTTATAGTAACATTTTAATAGTGTTGACGGATTGATAACGTTTATAAATACATAATCAAATCAAGTCAAAAATAATTATTCATATATTATATAATAGATATCACTGATATACCTACTTATGCACGTCATTTTTTTACCAGCTTTACTACCAGCTTTTTGGAAGGGTGATTTGTCATAGAGGAAAGAAAAGCCGTAAAGAAACTTCTCAGCACATCTTTATAAAAATTTTATAGTTACATAATATGTTCTAACCTAGAATAGAGTTCTAACCTAGTTATGATATTATTATCATATTTGTTTAACAAACTTATGGAATATTACGTGCTTAATTAATGCGGGTTAATTAGGGTCATTTAATTAATTCATATAACATTGGGTTTATTAAAGCTTGTGGTAAATGTACCGTGCTTCGGAGGAAATGCTATTTTAAGGCTTATGTGTTTACCTTATCTCCTACATCTAGCGACAGGGAGTGCCCTTGGGACGTTCCCAATTCCTGTTTCTCGAAGTAGGCGAGCTAGTTATCTCTCATTGTAAAAAAGTTCTCCTCGGATTAATATCTCTCTCTCTCTCTGTCTCTCTCTCTCTTCGGGTTCACCTCACTGTCCACGTGAAGCTGTAATAGCCGCTAGGGCCAACAGTATATGTCTACTCAAAAAAAAGTTTCCTGGTTTTATTGTTAGTACTTGGATGTTAGGAAATACACAAAATAAAAATTTCTAGCATTCGGGTATCCGACTCTTCAATATAATCTACCTTGAACCAGCATCATAGAGAATGCTCTAATAAATACATGAATATCATAAACTAGGAGGTACCTAAGTCAGTGCCGGATTTATATTTTTATCAGTGTAGGCCAATTTATTAACACTACCTCAGTGCCTGAAGTCGAAGGTGTTTGAGCAATGTGTGATCTACCTTGAACCAGCATCATAGAGAATGCTCTAATAAATACATGAATATCATAAACTAGGAGGTACCTAAGTCAGTGCCGGATTTATATTTTTATCAGTGTAGGCCAATTTATTAACACTACCTCAGTGCCTGAAGTCGAAGGTGTTTGAGCAATGTGTGATCTACCTTGAACCAGCATCATAGAGAATGCTCTAATAAATACATGAATATCATAAACTAGGAGGTACCTAAGTCAGTGCCGGATTTATATTTTTATCAGTGTAGGCCAATTTATTAACACTACCTCAGTGCCTGAAGTCGAAGGTGTTCGAGCAATGTGTGTTGCCAGTGATGACATACGTATCCGAGACGTGGTGCTTTTCTATTGGCCTAATCCACAAGCTCAGAGTAGCGCAGCGGGCTATGGAGAGGGCTATGCTCGGTATTTCTCTACCTGATCGCATCAGAAATGAGGAGATCCGTAGACGAACAAGGGTAACCGACATAGCTCAAAGAATTAGCCGGCTGAAGTGGCAATGGGCTGGCCACATAGTGCGAAGGACCGCGATAACTGTTGGGGAAGAAAGGTCCTCGAATGACGCCCACGTCTCGGAAAAAGGAGCATAGGACGCCCCCGACCAGGTGGACTGACGATCTGAAGAAGACAGCGGGAATCCGCTGGATGCAGAAGGCTCAGGACCGGTCAGAGTGGCGCAAGTTAGGGGAGGCCTATGTCCAGCAGTGGACCTCCAAGGGCTGATGGATGGATGGGATGGAGGCCAATTTATTCCCACCGCCCCATGTACCTTTCTAAAATAACAATTTTCCATTCATAGCACTGAATTAGTCACTAAGAAAGTGCGTAAAAAAAACTAGAATTACAATTTTTGCGACACTTTTTAATAGCAAAATCATCTGAAATCTGCCGCCCCTAGGCCGCGGCCTATACGGCCTATTGACAAATTCAGGACTGACCTAGGTAGTACAAAGTAAACACGTAAGTGGACAGCCATCTATGAGAGGGAAAAACTCGAATCAGAAAGATTATAAGTAAGTAAATAATAATATAATCTCGTTCCTTATGATAATCGCTTGGTGTTATCTCAGGGAACAGACGTACGAGGTGATTAAACTAATTGCCAGCTCATTACTTCAGTCAATGGTTACTGCGGTGGGGTCATCGACACATACTTAAGTACATTTTTGACACTGAATTATATCCTACTTAAAATTTCCTGACGTAATAACAAGTTTGTTGTTATTTTTGTTGACATTTATAAAACGGCACATGATTACTCGTATGTATATTATAGTCGTATCCATAATTTTGGAACGAAGTTCCTTATCGCGCGTTGTGAAAAGGGCTAGACGGAAAAAATTCTTACGAAAAATTGTCACGACACTTTTTGAAGTGATTCAGTAATATGAAACTAGATGGCGCTGTACAACTTTCTGAATCACGCTAACACTTTTTGAAGTGATTCAGTAATATGAAACTAGATGGCGCTGTACAACTTTCTGAATTACGCTTTTAATATTCCCTCTTATTTTTTCCATTTTAATGAATAAAAAGTTAAATTATTATAATAATTTGTTAGAGTTCGAGGTTGAATAGTTTATATTTTCCCAGAAAGTCATGGGTTAGAATCTTACACAAACATTTTATTTTATTGATAGATTCATCATAACCTAATTAACCGTACCAAAATCAATGTATAAATCAAAATAAATTAGTTGCACTATACATCAATGCAACCAGAATCAAAACTTGTGACGTATACATGATTTAACATAGGTAGATAAATGCGTAGTGGAGTCATGGGGTATCTGGTATCTGATGTCATCTATATTCAAATTGAAGGCGCCGAACCAAATCTAATTAGCATCCGATATGGCTCATACGTAATTCTATGTATGGATTATTGAGTGCATCTCAGCATACATATTAGAACATTATCAAATGTGTAAGACACATAAATATTGTAAAACACACACACACTTTTTGTGTCTGTTTTGTAAGAGAAAAAATTTGAGACTGAACTTGAGACTACTAGTATTAAACAAGTACAACGTAAAATATCAAAAGAGTCACTTTCGATAGTTTACGATGTTTTTTAACAAGCATAAAGTGTCAAAACTTTCAGTTTCGATGGACAGTTTTCCTTGATAAACATAATAAGTATTAAACTGATATTTCTTACAAAATACGAAATATTTTAGTACAGGAGAAGCTTGCCATATTTTCTCCTTAAGTAAATTACTTATAGCATGGATGTGCAATTTGTAAATAAATAAAATAGAGCTTCACACACATAGCCCCACACTAGGATTCCCTGTGTCGTGGGTGCCATGGACAACACACAAGACAAGGACACTCACACCTGACCGAGATCAGATATTCAAACTCATCATTCAAATTTCCGCCTCGCTGGGAATCGAACCCAGGACCCTTGGCGCGGCGATCCGGCATGGTAACCATTGCGCCACACGGGTCGTCAAAATGATTTCATACATGACAATTTTACGCACAAAATTAACTTCAGAGGGCACTCCTGTAAAGTAGCGTTTTGCACTATTGACACTGTACGTAGGAATAGTCGATAAAATTGAATGGACTCTATGGTTTTTGAAACATGATAATTCATAATTATGTATTTCTCAAAATATTCAATAATGTTAATGGTCGAATCACTGGGAGAACATCAGCTGAGAGTCCTCATTATTAATCCGCACTGGAGCGCATGGTGGATCGCTCTCCAGCATAGAATAGATATAGCTCTTGGCAGTCTTAATTACTGCAATAGACTTGCATAGTGGGTTCATAATGGATTGAATATTAAAGACAGTTTAATCGAATATTTATTTTAAGTCTAAATACATTTAATTTATTGAGCCTGAAAATCTAAATGGCACAATGATGCGAAGTCATCATATAGGCTATAATATAAGTTGTAAAATCCTTTTGCCATTTCTTCCTTTTTCGATACTCAGTATTTATACAGTAAATAATTTAATACCGTGATAAGAGCATGGTACCGCCTCTGCAAAACGCCGTATGCAACTGGCTCATAATTTAAACGTTCAGTGGGCGCGAGCGAAATAATATAAATATGATTTTCTTCACTGCGACTGCGATAACCGCTGCATTGTTCTGTTGGCACTCTATCGTAAATCTTCCGAGCTGGTCTGTTATAAATTGTGTTAACAGTTTTAAGTTTGCTATTCCATCAGTCTTAACGAGTTATATGTGGCAATATACACGGTGATATAATGGTTATTTTTTCATATACGAGTTGTACCACAATATATTTTCAGGTAATATACGCTGATTTACTTCTAACATACTCTAAGCTTCTAACTATTGTTCGACTATTGACCCAAAATATCACGGGACGTTTTTTATCACAAAAATGTTTAACAAACTCCATCAATCCGTAGTGAAGTAGTATGATGGATTTACTCTACACTTCTTCAGGACCGTAGTGACCATTAATAGGTTGAAGCCAGCCACGAGCAGGCATGCCACCTGGTGGTAAGTGATCGTCTGTTCTGTAACACCAAAGTAAGTTGCTAATCAAGAAAGAAAATTCTCTGACTCTGTAACCGATACACGTGCTCGTAAAATAGTTTCACGGGCAATTTTACAAGGGTTACCTCCTAATTAATGCACTGTAATGATTTGACTTGATGCGGAATCCAGTGTGCATGAGATAGCTGTATGGCCAGATAGCTATACCGTGGCCATACACCGTCAAGTTTACAGGATGCCGCGTCAAGTCTGCTGCAAACTTGACAAGGATACTTGATCGTGTATGGCCAGCATAAGTTTCATCAGTTCATCCTGTCTAGCTTAAAGTCGAATGGACTTTCAAATTCCACTTTATGTCCTAAACTCGTTTCTGTCAGGCCCCTTTCGAATTTCTTCACCACTAAATGTCTAACCTCGTCTAGAATTTCAAGGATTCTAATCTGAGTTAAAGGAATTACTTCGGAGGGAGCCTTTACGTTTCGTTGTGATTTTCAATGCGGTAATAACGTGCATTGTTTGCGGCAGCTCGTAGCTGTGAGTAACGAGCCTCTATTGTCAAAGGCGTCAACGCAACAAAGAGAAGTCATTTTTAATTTCATAGTTGCTGGGTAAATGGGTAACGCGCTTATGCTTAGGAATTTAGGTTAACTCGGAGTGCTGATCTATAATTGTTTATTTAAAGCTTTCTATTTCTATCTTTTTTATGTCATGTCTACAATTGTATCTACATACAGGTGTTGCATATATATTGGAGATTTGAGGTTCTGTGGTTGATATTCATATGAATTTTAACATAATATTGACAAATTAATTATATTTTTTCACTGGTAAAGGTAGCTTCTATATTTTCAGATATTCGAGATTTAAGTTCGTTTGTTTTATGAATGTGATTAAATTAATTATAATCGTTATAATGATGTGTATTGTAATGAGATTTTTATTAAATTAATGAAGCAATTTTACATTCACCATTGTATTATTATACCATTATGTAGTTAATTGTTGTTTTTGTGGATATACATTTTGCATTTAGAAACTGATTTAAAGGTTCATTTTAAGAAAATCCATAAACTGTAGAATCATGATCATAAATAAAACGTTCGTGATCCATGCATAAATTACAGCTATTCTTAGAAACGTTAACGTGCAATAAATTGCGTTCTTTATTTTCGAACTGCGCTATATATTAATCCTCAATTTATATTACGTTTCACAATTTATACGATCTTTGCGAGCGACATGCGAATTCCGTGTCGTTGGTGTCTCCCGCGGTGTTATAATAAATAACTTTTAACAATTATACTCTCGCCTGTACAGGATACTCAAGGGGGCGCATTGTATAATACAATGCATGTTCCATAAGCATTACTTATACATTAAAGTTATTACAAATTGCTATTGGATGGGCTCGAATCATATTACGCGTAACAAAGGGCTGTCCGGACTGCATCGTTGTATACGAGTAGGACTGGGGTTCTATAGAGTTAAAATCTAATTATGACTCTGTTGTATGCTTAAACAAATTTGTTTTCGCTCGAGCGTGTCACGCGCTGCACAAAATTATTCCATTTCCGCGAGCATTCAAGACTGTAATTAAGTTTCGCGTTCTGTACTGTTCTCCTTGGATTAATTCTATGAAATACCACGTAGGTGTATGGGACTCAAGTTTTGAACAAATTATAACGTGTTGAGTCCTCGAAGGCTTTCACCGACATTTCAATTATCAGAATTTTAAGGTACAGAACATAAACTACCTACTCCAAATCACGCAGGCACAACCACAGTCATTATTCCCATCACTTATCTACCATTTACCGTACTTCCTACAGTAATATTATAAATGGCGAAATTTTGTGAAGATGTTTGAATGTTTTAGTTAGCATTACGCGCTAACCGTTACACAGATTAACACGTTCGCTGCGTTGTGAGGTCATATTGGCTCACAGCGAACTTTCATCTGGTGCGGCGAGCAAAATAGCGTTCTTTCCCCTGGCGCGGAAGGCTTAACTTTGTGTATTTTTATCGTAGGAATGAAATTTATATACCATTGCAATTGCCGCTTTAACGTGAACAATCCAAGATTTTCAAACACTCGTGAGCCAATGTGACCTCACCCGCACTTAAAGAAAATTGTTTTACCCTAGTGCGGTGTGAGGTCAATATGACCTAGCGCTCCGCGCACCTCACATCCGCACTGAACGTTGCGCTAGCGACATTTCGCGCGCTTAGTGTTGCGCCACGCGATCGATAAGGAAGACGTTACGTCGCTTTGAGCCATTTTTCACGCGTACGAAATATATGTTTTGCAACTTTTAATTTAAATATATTTTAAAAGTAAAGTAGTGTGGTGTTGTCGTCAAGTCTTATACCGGGACCAGATGAAGTGGAAAAAGTTACTTCATTGTGTGCCTAAACATACAGTAGGATAGACACAAAATCTATTTTTCCTTTGTTATTTTTCATGTCTGTGACTTACAAGGTAAAAAATTAAACTGTCAATAAAATTCTGGAAAAAATTGTCGAGTGCTATAATACAACAAAGGTGTTTCCCATCACTAGTGTTTTGATATCTTCAGTGCGATGTGTGGTCAAATGGACCTCTCAAATTGTTTCTATTTTAGATGCTAAACGAAACGTGCGAGCTAAAAACGCAGCTAGGTATATATTGCTTGATTATTAGTCTTTGACCTCAAAATAAAATATATTCAATAATAAATATCCCCATTGAGAAAAACCTATATCAAGACAGAACTGAATGAGGGCTTATTTGACCACACGACGCACTGAAAAAAGGTCCTCTGTGAGTCAATATAACCTCATGACGCACCAGCAAAAAGTACACAAAAAATCGCTAAGCAGCGAACGTGTTAAGATGAAATTTGGCACAGAGACAGTCCATGTTGACTTAGAAAAAAGGGTAGAATTTAATCCGGTTATACGTGCCCGTGATAGAAGATCATAACTCATGCATGATGCAGCTCTATCACCTATTACCAGTAAAGTGGATTATGCAACAGACTCACGTCCCAACTCAGAGTCATTAACGGTTACTTACATCGTATGGTGATTCTGTCCTAAGGGCCTTATCACACTGACGGTTTCCGAGCGGATTCAAAGCGGAACGGGTGCGCGGATACACAGCGGTTTCGACGCTTGTGCGTGGCGTGATTACAATGTACAATACGCTCTCTGAACGCACACAACAAAATTATGTCCGCGGCGAATTCGCCGCGCGTCCGCGACGTTTTAGCCGCGGAGGCGCGGCGGATTCGCGCGCACCCGTTCCGCTTTAAATCCGCTCGGAAACCGTCAGTGTGATAAGGCCGTAAGGAAGGATTTTAGTAACCGTCAGTGACTCTGAGTTGGGGCGTTAATTTGTAAAACACCTCTTGAGTAATATTTTACGCGGTTACAATAAAATCGATTCTATGAAAAACTCCTTCAGTAAAAGAGCATGACTAACGAAGTGTGGTCTCGTATGGGTACGAGTTCTTATCGATATTGCATTGCACTAGTTCCTTGCAAGTCTAGCTACGTTCTCTGCATCTAGAACAAGTCTCTTGACCGTATTTGATCTTTTCCAAGTATTAGGAAAATTCATACCTTTACGATGTAGGTATGCCATAATTTCCATTCGCTCGCTGGCTGGGTTCGAATACTGCAACCTACTTTAATATTTTAAAAGTTGTTTTACGTTACTAACTTACCAACTTCGACTACATCGGGATATTCACTACTTAGCAAGAGGTGAGATTATTAATATTAATAATAATGTAATATTTCTCGCAACAGATTCAGCAATACTTTTCTTCTAAAACTAGGATTAAAGATATTTAGGCCTCTTTTCCATTCCATTTTCCATGAAAATCTACGGTTAATTCGCCGCGTGTAGGCACGGTCGTCAGTGTGGTATGGATCACTATATGAGCTTGTCGACATGCACGGTGGCGCCAAGGCACGGCGCCGCGGCCGCGTGCGCCGTGACTGCCCCTCGGCGCGCCGCGTCTACGCACGGCGTGATTTTCACCAGTGTTGTATGGCAGTCTATCGGGGTGTGTCGACGGTGCCGGACGTACGCACGGATTCGTGACCGCTTATATACGCTGTTTCGCGATTTTATTATAAAATGAACATAAATCAAGAATTATTAATTACGTTGATTCAAGAAAGGCCTGTAATATGGGATAAGACCATCGACGATTATAAAAATAAGCGGCTTAAATATGATTCCTGGAAAGAAATATTTATTCATTTCCAGCCCACATTTGAAGATTTAAGTGGTGATGAGAAAAACAAGTTTGGTAAGTTACAGATATTTAATTATTAACTTTTTACTTATGCATAGTTGTTTTGATAGGAGAGGCGACCTTCGTTAGATACAAAATATTGTGCAAATCTGTTGCGAACTTCATTAGCCGCCAAACTTCCGCGAACTGCATTCGTGATAGGTAACTGGATTAGTTCCGATTCTGAATCAAGGGTGGACTCATTTTCACTCGCATTGTGAAACTGAAAGTTTTCCTGCTTATGTATAAAATTTTGCAAAACACAACATGTTTTCACAATATCAACTGCCAAATCGATGGACACATTCATTGGCCGGTGAAAAATTCGCCATTTATTGGATAAAATGCCAAACGCACATTCAACAAATCTTCGCGCTCTTGTGAGTCTGTAGTTAAATGTACGTTTTAATTGATCAAGCTGATGACCACCAAATGGACGAAGCAAGTGATAATGCAAAGCAAAGGCTTCGTCCGCAACGAACACATATGGCAAATCGTAGTCAATTCCAGGCAAACGTGTTGCATCGGGTAGATTTAATCCGTTGTTTGTTAAATTTTTCCAAAATGGGGTCTCTTTAAACACACTGGAATCACACTCCTTTCCGTAGGCGCCAACGTCAACAAATATAAAGTTGTAATCGCTATCTACTACTGCCATCAAAACTATAGAAAAAAAATGTTTGTAATTTAAAAACATCGAGCCACTATCAATTGGCTTAATAAGTCTGATGTGTTTTCCATCGACCGCTCCTAAGCACAGCGGGAAGTTGGAAGATTCTTGAAATTTGCTTGCAATGTGTAGCCAGTCTTCTTTAGATGGCATTTTCATATATTCTTTATACAGTTCTAACCAAATGTAGTGGCATACTTCACGTACGATGCAACTTATGGTTTTTATTCCAATTCTATAGCTGTAGTATAGGTCAGTAAAGGTATCTCCTGTTGCTAGATACCTGAAATATAAAACAAAACGGTTCAGGTTCAAATACTAAAACCCCATTTTAGGTCGGGGTCGATTCAGTTTAGGTCGGGGGTTTTCATAAATTTTGAATTTAATAATTATTATTTATTTATTTTCAGGGCAAATGGTGATGAAGAAGTGGACCAATATGAAAGATAGCTGGATAAAATATGACAAAAAAATTAATGAATGTAAGTCTGGTTCTTCAGCAAAAAAAATAAGAAAATATATGTTCTATGATGAAATGATGTTCCTAAAAAAAAATGTTGAGCATCGCAAGACCGATTCTAACATGACTGAACATGTTCATGATTCTAGCCTCAGTAATGAAAATTTTGATAGTGCAGTCCCGAATCAATCAAGCTCGGGATACACTGAACGGAGTGAGACGCAAAGGGCTAAAAAAAAAGAAAAAATGAACTAAGTGAAGTTGACATTAGGTTTATGAAGTTTATGGATTCAGCAGAACGAGATGAGAAAAAGAAAAGCCGTAGTATGAACTTTTTTATGGGAATCGCTGATACAGTTGACAAGTTCAGTGATGAAAATATGATAGACTTTCAGTTTCAAGTAATTTCAATAATTAAAAATATTCAACAAAGACAGTGTACTCAGTATATACCTACATCAAGAAACCAATGGGATCAAGGCCATCAAGGATATTTAAGTGGTACAGCATCCTCAAATGCGCAATCGTCAACATATGGATATTCTACAGCTGCTAGATCGAGCTATGGAATAAGTCGTCCACAGACGTCTTCTCATGATTTTGGACACGGTTCTGGTTTAGAGCCAATCCACTACCGACCCGAATCACAATTATCTGTACATAGTGTAAATGCGGAAAGTATCTCGGCAGATTCTCAAGTTTCTATTGAAGACGAATTCGATTTTAGTACCGCACTTGAGTAGCATTTTCAGCGTAGTGTATTTTTTGATTTACTTGTTCTTAAGTTAATAATTATTAAAATTCAATTACATGTAATAATTTTGTTTGTGTGCAATAAACAATTTTAAACTAAAATATGTCATTTAATTTTGTACCTACTTACCTCAGAGTTACAGCCAATCTTTCTGCGGGCGATATACTCTCTCGCATAAAAGTATCTTGATGTTTTAGTTCCTGGGATAATTTTTGGAGCAAGTTGTCGAATGTAGTTTTCTGCATTCTAAAATAATTGTAAAACTTGTCTTCATCTTCTCTCAATTGATTCTTGACAAGTGTATGAAACGCGCCATATTCCTCCCTTTTTTCTAAAATCGGATGTATCCAAAACCTTACTTCCCTTTTTTTTTCTATTTTCTTTTTCCTATATATGTAATAAGCAACTATAATCTTTTTTTTCGTAAGAAAATTCATGACGCAGCACGTCCTACACAGCCCGAGTAAAAAGCGCTACTAGCCAGTACTTACCAATGTCTCGCGCGGTGATTTTGCCGTATCATGTACAAGCTAGCACGTTTTTTCAACCGTACGGCTTACACACCGTACCACAGTGGTTCGAATAGAACAAGCTAGCTAGACAAAATTATTTATTGGGTTTTTTTGCTTGGTACGGCTTTCTGATGATGCTTTATGACAGTTTAAGTGCAAAATATATACAGGGTGGTCCAAAAGTATGGAAACCCCTGAATAACTCCTCAGGAATGCATTTTGGAGGAAAATGTTTTATACAAAAGTTGTACTAATTGTACTCGACTAACCGATGATGACCTTGAATTTGACCTTGACTGTGGTTTTGAAGGTCAAATCAAGGTCAACTTAATTTTTTCAAATGGTAACCCCTATTTTTTATTCCAGATTCGGAAAGGGCAGAAAATTTTACGCAAAAACCGACCTTAACCATGACCTTGAATGCTTAATCAAGGTCATTTTTCGAATTGAAAAGCCAATGTTCGAAGAATAATGCCAAACTTCTTAATTAAATTCACATCTCAAGCTGTAATATCTGCAACTAGTTCAAGATTCTCAAAAAACCGACGTTCGCCACAGTAGTTCCAATAGAAAAAGCTAGCTAGACAAAATTATTTATTGGGTTTGATTGCTTGGTATGGCTTTCTTATGATGGTTTATGACAATTTAAGTGCAAGATATATAAAAAAATGGAAGGTAGGATCACGGGTTCCAAGAAAACAAAAATTAATAATAAATATTTTGTATAATTGAGATACTTAAAAAATAACAATAGAAAAAGATTAACAACAGTCATAAAATACTTAACTAATGACTATTGCCATTTTTGTACTAAAATTGTTGATATTTTTGAAATTTTCATTTTAATTTCCCTCGCAGATTCATTCGTAATATTTCCAAAATAATTTTTCAGTAATAGAAAATCATATAGTCTATTATTACGGTTCTCTTTCGGATGTTTCTGCCATTCATCAAAAACTCGATTTTCGAAACTGAGAATTCGTATTCTGAAAAACAGACGAAATAACAAAGTTGTACTCGACTGTGCAAGCTAAAATGGGCATCAATTGAAAGCTAACATATATGGCTATGACATATATAATTTCTAGCCCAGGTACATGAGGGTACAAGTACTTTCTGGTCCAATGAAAACAATAAACCGTCAAAAAACAACATATTTTTTTAAAATTGAGGTATTATAAAAAAACTGGGGTTAAGTATATTTATATATTAATTATAAATAAAAAGTACATACTTTTAACTTGAATATCCATCACTAATATTATTCAAAAAACTTAAAACTCACTGACATTAATGTGTTTCTGCCATTCATCAAAAAACTCGATTTTCGAAACTGAGAATTCGTATTCTGAAAAACAGACGAAATAACAAAGTTGTACTCGATTGTGCAAGCTAAAATGGGCGTCAATTGAAAGCTAACATATATGGCTATGACATATATAATTTCTAGCCCAGGTACATGAGGGTACAAGTACTTTCTGGTCCAATGAAAACAATAAACCGTCAAAAAACTACATATTTTTTTAAAATTGAGGTATTATAAAAAAACTGGGGTTAAGTATATTTATATATTAATTATAAATAAAAAGTACATACCTTTAACTTGAAGATCCATCACTAATATTATTCAAAAAACTTAAAACTCACTGACATTAATGTTACTTCGGTAATCGCAAAAATGCAACTGATTTGTAATTTTTTCACCCTTTCTTTTTATACTGCCCTAATTACCTAATTAGTGGTTGACATTAGTGCAAAATAATTCTCGGATTTGTGTTAGTTGGGGTATTGGTTAGGGGCTCAGGTATACAATTCCGGGAAATTCAAAATGACTTTTGTCCAGCTAGCTTGTTCCATTCGAATCACTGTGCGTACGTTTGAACAACCGTGTAATGGAAAAGATGCCTAAATCCTCGTCTATGTTGAACGCACATATATCCGCATCGTCCGCAGCGGACGCTCCGTATGCGGATACCCTCGCACATATGTCCGGATTCACCGTACGGATTTTTTAGTATTGCCAACAATTTTTGAAGTTTTTTCCAACCTGTAGTGAACAACGGTGAAGACTGTTAAGATTGATTCAGCTATGGAAAAATTGTTGTAGTAGCCTGCATATTGGCCGAAGAAAGTCAAATTCGAAAAAAAAGAAGATTTTAGGTTCATAATATCAATTTGAAAAGGCAGTAAGTTGAACGGCAAATTCTATACGTTATTTCCCGGCTTGGTGGATGATGGTCAATGAACCTAGATAATTGAAAACTTTAATTTGTAACTTGAATTTGAGGGAAATTTAATTTCCACACACACACACGGTCCTTATTATCTTTTATTAGTTTTCGACTTTGTCTCATATTTCAATACCGTAGTTAGTTATCGCAGTTTGAGGAACACCATTCGGAATCTCGAATGTCCGGAAACAATGATGTATAGGTATAAACACGAAGGCGAGATCTCCTCACAGGATTCGTTTACTATGAAACGTTTCTCCTAATGCGTTGTCAAAAGCATCGTGGCATGGCAACACTATCGGTATTTCGGATACCTTCCGCATTTTCAGAAATCCGTACGGACGATGCGGATGACAGATGCGTCGGTATATGTCATCCGCACCGTCCGTACGGATTTCTGAAAATGCGGAAGGTATCCGAAATACCGATAGTGTTGCCATGCCACGATGCTTTTGACAACGCATTAGGAGAAACGTTTCATAGTAAACGAATCCTGTGAGGAGATGTCGCCTTCGTATTTATGCCTACATATAATTGTTTTCGGACATTCGAGATTCCGAATGGTGTTCCTCAAACTGCGATAACTAACTACGTTATTGAAATATGAGACAAAGTCGAAAACTAAAAAGAAATAATGAGTATTATGTATTTTAATTTCTCTCAAATTAAAGTTACAAATTAAAGTTTTCAATTATCTAGGTTCATTGATCATCATCCACTAACTGCCTTTTCAAATTGATGTCATGAGCCCAGAATCTTCTTTTTTTCGAATTTCATTTTCTTCTTCCTCTTCCAATGCGCACGCTATTATAACAGTTTTTTCAATAGCTGCATCAGTCTTAATATTTTGCTTTTGCAATCTGAGAATCTGAGTCTGACAACTGTCAGTTGAATAAAGGAATATATTATTATGAAGTTTATGGAAACTATGAAATAATATACATTTAATGGCCAATACTTGACGATTGATAGCAAACTATACAATACAATACAATACAAAAATCTTTATTTCATCTCATCCTCAAATTACATTCAGGTAACATTTTAAAATATGAATAAAAGGAAAAGATATGTAAGTGCTAAGTAATCTGTGGGAGATCTGGTGTCTAAACTAAGCCTTGGCCTGTATCTTAGTACACAATACCTAAACTATACCTATACACGGAAATAAATTGACACAGAACTAGTGGGATTTTTTCCTACTAGTACCTATTGTCAACAGGACTACTCAACAAGACGAGTGGGAATAAACGAATGACATCGCACCGTTTTTCACTAGAGGTTGGAAAAAACTGTAAAAATTGTTGGCAATACTAAAAAATCCGTACGGTGAATCCGGACATATGTGCGAGGGTATCCGCATACGGAGCGTCCGCTACGGACGATGCGGATATATGTGCGTTCAGCTTTAAATGGCATCATGAAATTGAAGCTGTTAGCGCGAGCGTTAATCTAATCTTTTATATTAAATAGTTCGCATGAGTCGTGGATAGTGGGACAAATGGGGTGCGTCTGTCATACCCCGATACTATTTTTGAACATATGTGTAATACAATTATGAGATACTGATCCCGTAACTGATAAACTGATTTTAGCTTTCACAGTAGACATTGAAGTTTTGATAGCAACAGGTAGTGATGCTTTTGTATTATGGCTCTGCACGCGACTTCGTCCGCGAAGACTTAAGAATAAAGAGGGTGTGATATCATTCAAAACTTTAATTTCAAATCTTTAACAGAACTTCCAAACAAAATATATCTCCTATTCCGCGGGACAGTTTCTTTATCCAGGATAAAAAGTATCCAATATTACTTATAATAAATTAGAAAAAAGATCAAAATATTTAGTTACCAGCACTTACCACCTGTTAATGAGGTACCTAGCTTTTATTATTTTATTTTTTACGTAATGTGGTAACGTGACATAATTAAGCAAAATAAGAAATGTAAATCCATAATTGGCTTTTATACCTATATAATAAGTTTAGTTTGTATACAAACTGTTAAAATCTGTGGATTTTGGAAAAAATAGGTAGGACCTATTAAGAAATTCTGCTTTCGCATTTTCATATAATAAATCAAATAGGTATAACCTAGAGGAGTCCCCTACAATACGTGGGAAATCTGCATTAACCCTCCCGCTTATTATCAAGGTATTTAAATAAATATAACATGTCATTTAATGACCAGGCATGATTTCTGTGACAATATATTGTACTAACAAAAGCACCAATCTATCGGCAATAATAGGTGTAACATTAATATTATGAATAAAACTCAGTAAGCTTTTCACGCATCAGATGAATGCAAACTAATCCGGTATTTAACGGCCTGGCAGCCATAGAGGCAGCCCATATGGCGTCTTAAACCCATACCGACAAAGCATGGTGCTGTCGCAAAAGATTTCCAACACAATAAGCTTAGCTATTCGATGACACGTTGATTTCACAGGGGCATAGATCAATACAAGCGGTGTGAAATTGCTAAAAGATTTTTTCGATGTAACCTTAAACGCATCTGTTTAACGCTATTTCTGTTATTGAAATCGGATTCTGATAAATGAGACCATTGATTGATTCGATACCTTTGGTGAGGGGTACAGTACAAACGTATTGCGGAGTGTATTGAAATTTCGCGAATGGCTGTCGTTTTCAATCAGTGGTTTATAATACGTGTACGAAATACGGGTTTATCAATCGGAATAAAATACGTATTGAATCGCTAATCTTTTTGACGGATTAAAAAAAAATTCTTCTGAAGACACCTGTTGGAATTTCAATTTGGAGTTATCTTACGTTACGTTAAGTCTTGTATTTTCTAGTCAAATCTTTATGGAGAATTTTGGGTGAGAATGTAAACAGGAACCTCTGAATAACATGATAGTCGTAACTCGTAAGCTTTCACCATCAATATGTATCTGGCTGAGTGGGCCGTGAACGCAATTTTTCATATAGGTAGAGCTTCCTTCCTCGTTGTAAAATTTATTTGACCCCTCGCCCACGGAGACAGGAAGGGATAATATATTAGAAGACCTATGCTAAATAAATTATTACTGTATCTACACGTATAGGAATTACTGGAATTTTGTAAATGAATAATGGATAGTTTTTATCATAATATAGGCATGGGCAGGCGTGCACTTACAATTTTTGATGACGTTTTAAACGGTTCTGTATTTATTGAATGAACATACACAACCCCTTTTCGGATATATTATAATGAATACACCAATGTGAAACGAACACGTCTGAAACATTAGTTGAATTCGAATTCGAAGCAGTACGTAAATATGCGATATTTAGTTGATTCCGACATCCGAGAAATTTATAGATACTAAAAATAATTATAATTATTCATAAGTATCATGAAGATATTTTACTAATGAAATGCATACATAAACCTTTTGCTGTAAACATAAGTAAGCACTTCATAAACTCAACAAGGTTTTGAATAATTAAAAATGAAAGATTTGAGTTGCTCTTCAGTGGATACTGGATAGTGATGTGGTAATTCAACAACCCAACCCGAGTAGACATTTTTCTGATATTCCATAAAACCTTAATGTGAACGATATTGCTGTCATTATTTCACGTTAAAGTGGGATGGCGAGGCAGGGGGAATATTTAATAAAACCCCATTTACACGGGTCTATAATGTGGGCCGCGGTTTGACGGCGCACTATGTCTTGTATATTGCCGGTAATACGTCAGCAATTTGCGTACCTATGTACGATAGCAATCTTATAAGACTTCTTTTACGTGATAGGTAACATTTGCAATCCAAAAACAAAAATATTACTTTTTCTCGCCTCTTCTTGGCCGGCAACGCATCAGTGATGCCTTTGATGTTACTGATGTCCATGACCGACGATAGCCACTTATCATCAGGTGGATCATCAACTCGTTTGCCGGTGTTTTCCATAAAAATATTACGTGATGTTAATTTGAAGGTCGTCCCAGACTTCAGACTAAATAATTTTTCACTTTAGGTTCACGCTGTATGCAAATTTGTGAAAAATGTTGAAGGCTCCCTAAACTGTAAGCAATGAAGGATCGCTGGTTCGATGTTGTTCTTATATTATACAAGAGATTCTTCAAACCTAGGGCAAGTATATCAAATAGATATTACTATAATTATGTCGCAGGATGTAGAAGGTTTGTGCACGTGAATAGACACTTCATACTGCTTTTTGACGAGGAAGGTTTAGATATTAGGTATATAGAAAGAAAGAAATGTTCATTTCACCTTAAATTCTAAAAATTAAACACGGAAACAATATAACACTTAAATGTAAGGTGAAAAGGGTTCACGCTCAGCATTATGGTCGCGGAAAAACCACGGCCGCTGGTTTTCAGAGTGACCCTCAAATTGTGCAGTTCGGATGATTGAGGGACATAACAAAACAATATCCGGCTCACAAACAAAATATCTGATATAATATTTAAATCTTTATGTAACTGAATTTAAAAAATTAAACTCGATTGTCATACTTAATACCACGAATACACGAACTATTCCACATAATATGCGGGTGTGTCTCTATATAATTTCTGAAAAAATGGAGTTGCTTTGGGGACACGGATACTAAGACTTAGGTGCCCGAATCGAAGTGAGGGCCGGTTACTTTAGATATATAAACCAGATGTCTCACATGAAAATAATAACATTAAAGTAACTAAAGAACTGTTCCAAGCTTTATTATTGTTGGAATCCTAATTCCTATACTCAAACATCACAAATATGTAGTACCTACCTACCACGGCGTTTATATAGAAGCGTATTCCGACACGTAGGCTAAATGCGTCCCATTTTTCCGCTTGATTTATAGGACGGGCGTGAGTCGTTCTGCTGAGCTGTTGCTTTGCTTACGAGTAATATAAGACAATAATAAAAAAAAACATAGACATGGAATTCTCAACATTAGGCAAGAATAAAACAAAGCGCTTATATCGATGATATGATGATGGCGATCGCGATGTATGTAATTGGATGGGTGACCGCTATAAAAACTTGAAGTCAGCTTTAGCCTTCTTGCGTCGATAGTTTCAGACGTTCAGCTCTTCGTTAAAGAATCGTTGAGAAGGTCTTTCAAAAATTACGGACCCCTTTTGCGAAATATTTGGCTTTGTCCTAATTTTAATTAGAGTCAGGTGTCCCCCTCGTGTAGGCTAAACGGTTAGAGTTGGACAAGTGAAAAAATTCTCAAAAATAGGTTGTTATGATAAATTAACAAGGAAAACTGTCACGGCTATGTTAGCATAAGTAGTTAATGAGTAAAATTAAATGTCGATAAACTGACTACTTCGGAACTCTACATTGCGCGTGGCCTGACACGCACTTGCCGGGTTTTTTTTTAAATATATACCGAGGTAATTTGTCTACCATAAAATTATTATTAACATAATTGAAAGAATAACTACAATCTATTATAAATAACGTTGGTTCTTCGTGATACCGCAGTCTATCCGTGACCACGATCCCTGCAACTGGGTCGAAATATCGGCGTATAAAATATATATCATGAGTACCCGTATTATATTAATAACGTTGGTTCTGTTCATGTTGTTTATACTTAACACATTGCGAATTCCGGCGGCAAAAATATAAAAGTTTATTTTACGTTCTCCTAAAAAATATTTCACACTCCTATCATCTGTGTCCGTGGGTCCCTAATTTCGTTATTTATGGCTGAAGACGCAAAAACGTCCGAGGCGCGAGTCTCCGTAAATCAAGAGCGGGGGGAACTTTAATTGTGAAAAATAATATTTTTACAGAATGCCCTTTAAATGACTCTGAACGTCCACGTGCTAAGAATTTTGAATGAATTTAATAAAGTGTAGAGTCTTTTGTTTGTTAATTAATTGAGATACCCACATTATTGCATTCTTTGCGTGGATTGAGAGGATTGGAACATTTAAGTTAAACTTAATTAAATGTCTTTAAAATTTATTTCTACTCGTTATAACATTAAAATGTAGGTATGTACTTTCAAATATGTAGCTCTGAACAATATTTACTAGCTTTTACTTTATTTTATAAACAAACATACTTACGTTATAAAACGAACGATTTAACCGTAAGTATGAATCATATTCATACTCAGGATATTGAGATAAGTACAAATATCTTTTGTCTAAAAAAATAATTCACAATAAGATGCATCGGCGAATTGAATGCTCTGTTACTCCTACATTATTCTTTTCACATTAAAAAAATGAAAAATATTGCTTTGTTTCGAATTTTCATTCCTCTTTCTAAAGAATTCCTTTTATGTGAATTTTACACACATTTTCATAGCTCCATGAGCCTTATGAGTATACCTGTATCATAAGTTGTAAAAATGTACCTACAGGTTCAAAGAAACAGAAAAATTATTTTGAAACAAAGTTTTGTGTTCCACGGACATGATGTATCAAAACCATTGATCATCTACGAATAAGAAATTGACGCGTTCAACCGGCACAGTGTCAGGACGTCTACATAAATCTGAGCTTGTTACACTGTCTTGGCTTAGATCTACATATGAATATATTTGAAACTGATCTTGAAACTGATGAAATAAGGTTTGTTTTCGAATGAGGTACGGTGAAGTCTTTATATGGTGCCAAGACTGCTAAGACCCGACGGGAGGCAACTCCTTATTTGCATACGTTTTGTTTGTGCACCCAAATCAAACATGGCCGAAGTGCAGGTCCAGTGAAGCGGATGCATAAATTAAACGCGCATGTTCGTATTAATCGTGTTACCCACTCTCGGTGTTCCAGCTTTATGGACACTGACAGTTTGTGTGGTCATTGCAGACGGGTTGCCAAGTCCGTTGTTACTGTATGCAATGATTTGCTTAGCACTGCTTGAATCGTGATATTATTGCAGTTGTCGTTAAAGATGACATGATCCGCATCTTTCATAGTATCTCCTTGTAATGGGTGCTGTGGTTTTACAGACCAAACTATGTATTTTAATACCTAGTGATAATTTAGAAGTTTACGGGTCCCAACCTTAAAAATAATAAAATATTGTTAGCAAAATTGATGTGAGGTTGCTGTATTATTTTTATTTTTTAATGGTGTATCTCTTTACTCTTTTCGTGAAGAATCGCAAATCATAGAAGGTGGAAAGCCCTAAAAGTATCAAAAAACTGATATAAATTATCATATTACTTTGTCTCTTATTACCTTCTTTACTGCTTCCGTACTTCTTCCCTGCTGACCCAGCAGATTGGTGATGCCTTTAATAAAACTGATGTCCAGGTGACGGTGACCACCTTCAGAGGACTTATTTACTCGTTTGATATTCGATCATTTTTTTATCACATCAGTGCGTATTACAATAGGGACTAATTTTAGGATTAAATTTTATTTTTTAGATATAACCTTAATATTTATGAAAAAATAATACTTATAAAAATAATAATGTTCAATTTAAAAACAAAAATTAATAAATAAAAATCATTATCAAACTCACCAAAAACGTCACGTGCCGTCACTAACTGATATTCAAACTGAATAATTCAATACCTACTAGCGGTTTAATGAAATGTGTTGAATTTGCTTTTAAAATACGAACACGCTATCACGCTATCAAGGGAAAATGGAATGGTAATTTAACTATTATAAAAGTTACATGTGTGCACGGGCAACTGACATTTTCATATCACAACTCTTTTTAAAGATAAGTAACAAAGTTTACTCAACGCTCAGTACTTATATAATAATATTATATTTTAATTTAAAGCTCGACAACAAATAATGAACCTACATCTTGTTAATTTCCCACATTATCCCCGAACTCAGTTTGAGCAAATACGGGATGAGGCATGAATTGCTTTCATACTAGTGAATATCAGCGCTTACATAAATTTGAATTAAATAATTCTTTATTTAACTTAATTAAAAATAATAAAATATTGTTAACAAAATTGCGAGATTGATGTGAGGTTGCTTTATTTTTATTATTTTTATTTTTTGATAGTGCATCTCTTCACTCTTTTCGTGAAGAATCGCAAATCATAGAAGCTGGAAAGCCCTAAAACTGAAATTTATTTCGTATTACTTTGTCTCTTATTTCCCTAATATAAATAAAACACAGTACTCAGTAGCAAATGGGACATCGCGAATAAACACCAGTGTGAATACATCAGAAGTTACCGGAATTCGCGGTTCTCACAGGCTAAATGTGTTTGTGCGTAGCCCTTCCGCCAACATGCCTAAACACATTACAACTTACATCCCACATTATTATTTATGTGAGAATAACCAACATGATGCATGATATTATCTCGCAAGCTTACTTCATGTTTTCAGCGGCTGTTAAATTAGATGATTTATGTGTCGCGAGGAATTATTTATTTTTGTCATTATCGGTCGTTTGTTTTAGTTCACACGTCATTGTAGCTTTGTAATGGTTGTTACGTAACCAAAATTTAATCATAGATTTAGGTAACTACTAGTGTATTTATTGTTATTATCAGATGTGAAGTATTTTAAACTAGATCAGCAAGCCATAATGTTAATGGGTAATTTTCACGAAATTCCGAAATTCGGCTATCTTAAAATGACAAAAAATATTGAAATTATTTGATATTTATTTTATGTGAATTTGGTAGTACTAAATTAAATAGAATTTAATTATGTAGTGGTCCCCAAAATTATCGCGATTTATGAAAGTTATGAGGACAAAAAAAAATCAAAGTGAGGGAATGATAATTACAGACAAGTCATGAAGCTTTTTAAATAAAATTATTTTAATTTCAAAGAAATCTTTTTATTAAATGAAATTTTGTTCTTAAACAATAAGTAAGATCAATGAGTAATTCCCGGAAATCACAAAATTATTGCAGCACTTTGGCATAACTCTAATTTAAACTTATTTTTATCTACTATGGCACTTAGTTAAATAACAATGACAACAAAATCCTTGCTAACTTAAAGATTCATCTAACAGCATTTTTAACTACAGAAAAACTAATTATTTTAAACTTTAGTCTCATAGATAAAATAAATGTTTAGTATCAAAATCAACAAAACAAAATCTGTAAATTAAGTGGCTTTCTTCCAAACAAAAAATTCTTCTTATTTAGAAGGTACTATTAAAGAGTGATTTTTTTTATGTTAACGACGGGCAAACAGGCATACGGGCCACCTGATGGTAAGTGGTCACCGTCGCCTATGGACACGTGCAGCATCAAGGGAGCAGAGAGTGCGTTGCCGGCCTTGAAGGATACGATAAAGACTCTTCATATAGAACTCCATATCATAGCGCGTATTCTATTCTTTTTCTCTTGTGGTCTATTTCGTAGAAATGCGGGATCGCTGCAGAGAGTCTGTTAAAAGTGGGTTAACTCGGCACCCAGAAGTGATTCCTTTGATGTTACATTAAAAGTATTCAGGTGGATCGTCAGCTCGTTTGCCGGCTATTTCCATAAAAAAGCAATTATTTTTTTTTAATTTCCTTACTAAAATATTATTGTAGCACTACTGCCACTTTATCCTTTTTAACTACAATTGTCTGGAAGAGATCGAGGCCGCCTGCACCTTATGTGATATCGTATTGTATTTTATTTTAGCACTTGAAGATCCTAACTTCACTAAAACCTTCAGCACTTAAAAAGTCCCTTACTTAAAACATGCAACTATATTTATTAGCGGAAGATGAACGCCGCAGTCTTGTATGGTCTATAGAAATGTCTATTTTTCTTCGTTCACACAAATTGCATTTTCCGTTTACTTCAGCAAATGTAGTAAAAGGAGCATGGACGGGTCGTAATCTAATAAATTACTGGGAGGCCGCAGCCGACCGCGGCCTGGATATCAGAAAATGTACTTTATCCTACTTTGTCGTAAGAGGGTATGACATCTATCCAATATAAAGGTTCTCGGTAAAGCGTGGTAAATTCTTTTTCTCGCGGCTTTTCAATTTACTTGCTCTTAACAGTATTCTTGACTTGACCCCTGCTTGCAAAGTGCAGGGTTTCGGGTTCTACTTCCGGTATCGATATTACCTATAAATTCTTTATTTCCCATTATTTATAAGTACAAATATGGTTGGAGTCCCTGCCTTCAACTTTAGTTTGCACTGTGTTGTTGAAATTATTAATTTATTAAACCTGTTACCTGTATGTTGAAGTTTGTGAAGGAAAATATTGGATACCACAATTTCATCATAGCGAATAATACATTACGGTATTAAGGCTCACCTCTTAAGGAGGCCTAGAGGCTCCACAACGCTGCTTCAGTGCGGATTGGTGTAGGGATTAGTGGCTAACCCAAGTATTGGAAGCTTACATGTCGTCCGAATGGCACCGACGTGGCTCAACGAGTGCTATGATCTGTTAAGAAGACAACCAGGATCGACAGCTTTTCGTGCCCTTCAAGACATGAAAGCGCTCAATTTTTTTTCATTTAGGCATTAAATCCTACCTTTTGAACAATTAAGATATTTTTAAGTGCAATGATTACTCACGGTTCATTTCGTATTTTTTTACAAATTACGAATCATGAGTAGGTATCTACCCGTTGCATTTATATAATGTTCAGTAAAATTACAGTTAAGAATAGTTTAAAATAGTAATAATAAAATCCAGATGTGTTAGTTACCTAATGTTGCAAATAGCACTGCTTTACTCGACGATATAAGATTAATGGTCGTAGCACACATATCAACTCGTAAACGGAACGTAAACGTATCAACTCTTGCATGTCAGTATTCTTTGTATGAAACTTCCTACTGTAAAGCACACTTATCGGATCCGTAACGTAATCGCCTCGCCTCGAGACAAGCTTACGGTGCGTGGACGACTTGCCGTACCCGCGCTTACGTCTCACCGTACGCTATCCGTCGACTTTCCGTTTCCTCGTGCACGCCCCGCGCCGCGGCTACCGCTGCGTCGGCGAACTGCTGTCATTCATTCCGTCAACCAGCGGCCGGCGAGCCGTAAGCGCGGCGTCGCGTAGCCGTAGCCGAGTCGATTTGGAGCTGTTGGTCGGTTATAACGCGCTTACGTTAGGTTGACGGCGAGGCGATCCGGTGCCGATCCCTTTCCGAGTTGATATGTGCGCTATGACCATTAAAGTGATTGTAGACGTCCATGGACCACGGATGTCGATTACTTACTAGTTAATGGTGTGTGCTAGTTTCATTACATTATCTATACTGATATTATAAAGAGGAAAGATTTGATTGTTTGTTTGCATTGAATAGGCTCCGAAACAACCGAACCGATTTGAAAAATTCTTTCACAACAGTGAAAAATTCTTTGATTCGAAAAATTTTTTCCCAACAGGGAAGCTACACTATCGCCGTCTGACATAGGCTATATTATATATTTTTTTTACTATTTTTCCCGAAGCGAAGCGAGGGCGATTTCCTAGTCACTCATAAATATAAATCTATATTATCTTTGTATACTATATAACTACGTATAACTCACTGCACTTAGTTGAAACAAAAAAACAAACAAACAAACACACAGGTGAAGCTAGTATAAAGCGTGTAAAAATCGTAATTTTTTACACGTATCTATATTAATTCTTGATGGATATAGGATATTTATTGAAAATGTATAGTTACGTATTTCTTATGTACCCATAGTTAAATAAAGTTGACGTGTAGAGTAAAGTTGTAACAACTAACACTAAAAGTACAGAATACATAAAAGTAAGTACCTAAAAGGTATATAGGTAGGTATGTATTCAATTGTTTGATAACTGCTAAGTACCTAAGTGATGATTATACTTATTATGGATATACTTAGGTATAATAATATGTTATTAGATATTGTTATATATATTATTAAAATATTCGGAACAGCTTAGTCCGTGTCATTTGTAAGTAACCCATTTGTGTTATTTCTAAGAAACATTTAAGTTTTACAAACTTTTCCAAGAAAAATACACATAAAAGGAAGATAGCTGCCGAACGTGTCTTTCAGTAATTTTCATATCAATTTACTTGAACGTTTATTTTCCAAACAGTAAGATCCGTGCGTAAACAGTCAGTTAATTATAATGTCTTACCGCGAAGCTTCCAATTACGTCAGCTCAGGCCTCAGACGGGCGCCTTTTGTAATTCACGGGAAGTTTATTTATTTGTCTTTGTTATAGATCGTTTGTGTCACATAACTCATGTACTATACCTGTAAGAATTTACGATAATTTTTGTATTAAAATTCCGTTCCATTACATTACATTATGTTCCAAATTATATTATTAAAATTAATATATTAAAACTTTGTATTCAAATTAATTAAAATCTATCGTAATTTTTGGGTCAAATTATAACCTAAAGTAAATAACACTCCCAAAGCAACGCCTAGTATTATTAGAAAGTTTCTAATTATTTTAACAACAACATCAGTTCCTACAGGTTTATGTATAGCCTATTGAAATGGCGTACAAAAAGACAAAAGGTATGTAGCACTCATACCAAAATCAAAAAAACAAAAAAGACAGTTAAGCGATTTCCACTCACATTACTGCAGAAACCTTTGTATGGATTATTTTTTCTTTTACAAAAGGAAACGTCTGGTTTGAAGGATTTGGAATAGACTACTGCATAGGTATAAACGACCTTTCAGTTACGGTCTTAAGAAGTAGAATATATCGGTACAATATAGGCAACCGTTAGTTCCATTATCAATATAAATAAATAAATATCGACTGAACAGCACTATAGCCAATAAGCCAGTAAGCCAACAATTACTGACAATTGTGATAGTGTAAATATTTGGTCTCTTGTTAGTAAAATTATAAAATGTGCGGAGTCAACAAGGAATTCTACAATGACGTATTGAAGAGACTAAGTGTGTCAAGGTCTATAAAACGGCTACACTGCATCGGTTGAATTTGTTTATTAGTGGCAGTGTTGCCAGGTCCAAAAACTGGATTACAGGATTATTGGAAATCAGATTTTTGTGTGGGTCCAAATACGGTAAAATGTACTAAAAACATTAAAATCGTTACGGTAGATCGAAGCTGAATACGGTAGATCTACCGTGATTATGTGGTACCTGGCAACACTGATTAGCGGTTATTTAAAACGCCCAATAACCGCCCGCGTACTCCGCCACTGTATCGCAAACGCACGGTCGTTGTCATCAGTCGATCTATCCGTCACCGGGGCGATGCGCGTGCGCCGGGGACCTGTAAATGTGTCTGCGCTTGCGTTACAGTTTCCGATACTATTTCCATTTGTTTTAGCTGCCTCCGTTTCGGCAGGCCATGCGTCGTTTTGTTTAGCACATGTCGGGATATGCTGTGGTTAGGCGTTGTTCGATTTTTTTTTTCGTTTTTTACACTGGTAATTAAGAACTGCGGTAGGTCGCTTCCGGCTTGTGAGATTTTGCCATCCAATGGGTCTTTTAAAAGTTATGAGGACTTTTAAACGTTTTGTGTAAGACCTGTTCCATAATAACTATAATATTTATTTTATTTAAGTGTACACTACATTTAATAATTATTATGTACATTAAAGTTTTAGTTCTATCTACGTATGTAAACAATCTTATGTGTTATCGTTAGGGCAGCATTGTTAAGCCACGTCATAGGCTCTCAAAAATAGTTCCTAATACTGTGAATTGGGTTACTAATAATTTCTAAGTTCTGAAAATAATAATTGGGTTCTCTAACCTCCAATTCGCATTAGAGCAGCATGCTCCACTGTGCTCTATGCGTCCTTTAGTGGGTTAGTATATAATGAATAACGATGGTAAATAGTCTGATTAAATAAATAAACATTATTGTACAAAACAATGATTGAATTTTTAAAAGATGTGCTGAGGAGTTTCTTTACGGCTTTTCTTCTCCTCCATGACAAAGCACCTTTCCGAAAAGCTGGTAGATTAAAAAAAATGACGTGCATAAGAGTATCAGTGATACCTACATGAATAAAGATTATTTCATTTCATTTCATTTCAGTACGAAACTGCAACTTCATACATAAACCCCTAATATATGAATGTTAAATACAAAACAGATAATGTCACAGATGAAATAGAGTAACCATTAGCCGATATCGTCAGTCCCTAATGGGGTTACTTTGCTGTGAATTGGGTTACGAAGCTCCAACGAAATGTTATTTCCGCTAAAATCGTACGACGACTTTATAGCTCTCCAAGCTATGCAAACTCATATCATTATACTTCTTTGAGATTTATGACCAGCCCATAGCCATAGGCATTGAAAGTGGTTTTGTGATCGTCGTATTTTTATGGCACGACATAAACTTTATGACGAATTCATTGAATGACATAAATGTTATTCCTTTCCGTATAGCTTCCAAACCTGAATAAATAATCGTGAAGTGGAATTATCTTTCTGGGAAATGAAGTTTCATTTATAGAAGCACGAAGACATTTTGAGTAGGTACGTCGAGTTTTTTACTCCGGGAGACTTATTTATTTACTCATTCCTTGCGTTTGTAAATGGTCCCTATCTGCAAAAAATGTTAAACATTTTTCAGGCAGTTCATATTTTACGTTTGCACCATATTATTATTATTGGTTTTGAGAAAGTTTTTCTAATTATTATGAATTGATTTTTCTTTTTATATCCAATATATTTCATGAGGACTAAATACAGTGACGTGTCATGATAATTACATGGCGAAATAACTTTTACTTGAACCTTCTAGAACCTTTCTTTCTCTTATCTTCACAAAGTGGTTCCTGGCGACTGGCAAATTGCGATAAAATTGAAATCTCCCGGGTACTCCCGACTCCCGCAATGTGCGGTAATCTAGGAAACGCGAAGGGTCTGGATCCGGATCGCTAGCGGTCCGACAAATAGCCGGATTATGCTAAACGCTCCCGATATGTGTATATTTCACGGTTGCATGATGACGTTTCGTTTACTTCACAAAAGACTCCAATTTCAAATTCTGTTCACAAATTTAATTCTTTCATTGACAGAAATTGACAGAATTCTTCATGACATACTATTATACTTACTATTATACTATCTATTCACATTGTCGGATAAAATGTGAAGACATGTCAAATTTAAATGAACATTCAAAAATACAGTTGTTGTTTATTATAGTCTTTAAGTAATCATATAAGTTTAGCAAAATATTATTATGTATAATCATTTTTTGGCTTCGCTTTAATGGGTTAACAAATAGGATACACACTGTCATTGCAGTTACACTACGGTCATCTGCAGAGAAAAGTAACCCATCTGTTTAAAAACAGTTTTAATAGACAGATGGGTTACTTTTCTCTGCAGGTGACTGGACCTACCTATATGAGATACAAATGAGAAAACATATACACAGGCTAAATTTTGTGAGTATTTTCCCAGGGAATTTTACGTGGACTTTTATTCAATCCTGGCGTGTGATGTCTGTCACTGGAGCAAACACCTTATTGCATAAAATGTGTTTTTCATTCCCATTAATTTATTCATTTAGGTCTTTGCAGCATTGAAGTATAATGTCGTAGAACAGACATCTCGAACAAAATGTGTGTCCCGCCCGGGAGGTTCCATTTTCAAAACTGAGCCCCTGTACCCTAATTCACGTAACTTTAAGACGCATCGATTAAGTTGCAGCGACGCTGCAATCAAGTTGGAGTGACGCTACAATCAAGTTGAAGTTTGGCGTCTAAACCGTATTGTCATAATTTTTTGACTGCGCGTCAACTGCACGCCAACTGCACGCAAACTGCATGTGAACTTCACTTCTCCTGCACGCATCCTGCGCGCCTGTCAAACTTTATGAGACTTCAAACTTCAAAAGTTTATGAGAATACCAATCAAACTGCGATCGGGAACACGCTATCTTGACGCGCATTATCAGAATACCTTTTTGTGACGTGAGCGCGCTTGAGACGCGCTCGCGTGACGTGAGCGTGTTTGACAGCGCAAGAGAATACGGAAAGTGTCATTTTGATCGGAACGTCGCTGCAACTGCACTGCAATCGAACTTCTTAAGTTACGTGAATTACCCTGCTGTTCTCCTTTCAAAATGGAACGAATCCATTGAAGATTGAAGCCACGTGGCGCCAATGCATTGGGACATACATGGTGTTCACGGTGTCGGTTCTATACGCTAATAATAATACTTCAATGCTTTGCAGTAGCTTTTAGGTGTATTACTAGAAGTTACTATAATTCACTCGTTTGCAATCATTCTTTCACTTTTTATGGAGCAGTCACAATAAATTACGACATATTAGGCGTTCCATTTCCCCTTTCCCGACCATGGGACGGAAACATATCCGTTTTGACACCGATGTAATTGCCGTGAGAGAACCCAGTTCCATGATTGTTCTACAATAGAACGAATTACTGTCTGTTCTGTCCCTTTCTTTCATTGATTAGTCATGTATGATAAAAAGAGAAGGAATTTTAAAAAATATTATGTAAAATATTATGGATGGACATTCGGTATCGGTCAGGCTGGGTTAAATGAACACGCGAGCAAAATAAGTGAGAATTTTTTGATGTGGTATAGTTACCGAAGTAAATTTTATCATTTGGGTACGTGTGGCTATGCTTATTTATGGTATATGATTAAAAACAGACAAAGGTAAGATTAAGAATCTTAAAAGAGGTGTATGGGGCCCAGGGTCGTAGCTAGAGTCATATCAGACTTACAATAATACAGGGCTAACAGGAATACCAGAGCCATGGACGAGGGTCTTTTTACCTTCAGATCATGTGTGGGTTATTCACCAAAAAAGAACACAATAATTCGCAAGTTTTATTCAATTCAACTCATTTCGAAAATAAGATTAAAAAAAGACATTGGTTAAATTGTTCACATTTATTTATTTTCATTTATTTATTTATACTATACTTATGGTTCTATATAATAATTCATGCTCAATTCATCAGATAGAATTTTAAGATACACAAAAAATCTAAGGTTGTTTAAATTTCGTTAAATAACTCCCACAATTGTCACAAATTGTTCAATTACTGAGATGAGCTGTAAGGTATGTCATCTCCAATAAAAATCATTTTAGTAATTCGATAGATTGATAGATTGATTAACTATTATTTATTATGGTACTATTCATTCAATGAATCGTCGGTGCGTCATAATACAATTGCGTCGACGGTCAACTGCTATTTATTACGAGATGGTACGTAAACAAGGCCCAAGTTCGTTTGATGGATTTGGTTAGTTCTTTTTAAATGGATAAACGTCATATCTTAAACCTTTATAAAAACAGGTGTCAATTTAAGCATATCAATTTTTTAACAATTAGGAGATTTCACGTGAAATTATATTCAAAGTACGTATAAACCCCACCCAAAATATATTTTTTTATCTAAATCCTAATAGTATTAAAATTGATAAGTATAAACCCCACCCAAATTGTGCTTTTTATCTAAATCCTAGTAGTCTTAAAAATGTGGTTTGGTCGTTACATCATTTAGTTTCTCCGAGCGCGCGCTCAGCAAGCATTGGCATCACACAATTTGTACTAGAAAGTAACTATGTCACTCTCATTTTATTCTCTCAGCCATTTTGAACTTATTCTACTACAGAAATGTGCCATTTTGTGCTCTTATATGTTATGGATTAAGTTATTTATGATATTTTATACAGGTCAAAATTAGAAGAATGTAGCTTAAGTATGCATTTGGATTGTAAGAAACGGGAAAAATTTAATAATTAGGTACGCAAAAGCAACCCCGTATGGCGACATTGCATTACAAATTACCCTAATAATTTAAATGTTTTAAATCAATACAAATTACCTTTCTTTTCTATACCAAATTACCTTTAGCTGTGATCTCCTAATATCCAATAAATGCTTGAATACTACTAAATATATAAATTCATCAATTAGTACTTAAATGTACGCAATCGTTGATATACTGACAAATTTTAAATATACAAATTAAACAATTTATCTCCTTAACATACGATAAAATAATTTATATCCATAGAAGAACTTGGCTGTGACGCTGCCTCCAATTGAATAAATCGGCGTTGAAAATGTTGTGATGATACAAAGCGTTGAACACCAATTACACGCAGTTAAGCAATAATTGGGTGGTCTTAATTGAGTTTAAAATGTGGGGATTATATTCGAGACCACATTCAACACATTGCATTATGTTAAATGGAATTTAAGTTAATTTAACGAATTAAGCCAAAGCACCTTCCGAAAAGCCAAAAAATGACGTGCATAAGTGTATCAATGATACATAAATGAATAAAATATTTTGACTTTGACTTTGACTTTGAATCGATGTAAGCAAACGTATTAAAATGCGTGAAGGCCTGACATATTTTTAAATAGACCTATATCTATCTACCTGCGTTTATAAACGCAGTTATATCCATAGAACTTGGCTGTGATGCTGCCACCAATTGAATAAAATCATTACGCGTAAATACGTATTATAATACGCAGCAGTATATTTTGTATTATAGTTAATTTTGTAGTAAGTTTACTAATTGCAACTTTTAACGCAAACACTATTTAATAAGCTTGGCTTACACTACACTCAATAACCTTTAAACCCATTTTATTTTAATATAATTTGATTTTAGAAGCCAATTAGATTTCAAGTGCAGGTAAACAATAAAATGAATAATGTGTCTACACAGAGTGTGTCTAATGTTTTTGTGTTTGCAGGTGTCTAATACATAATAAATTTTACTTAGCTTAAAAATTCTATATAATATTTATAATATTACAAAATATTAACATTATATTAAAAACAATATTGATATAAATACATACATCTAAAACACTAAGTATATTTTAAATTCGATTTTTATTTGTGCCATTATTCGTATTCTTTGTGAATGGCAATGGCACTATAAAAAGACGTCAATAAATAACAGTATACAAAACGCTTTAAACAGAGTTCGGGCTGAAACATTTGGGGGTTAAACATTAAAAAGATTGTCGGGGGTCATAAAAGGACCTTAAATTTAAAGCTCGTAGATTAAAGCGATCAGCTGTCAGGAACAAACATTACGCATTCGCGCGCTTCGACCTCTATAGTAGACACTATAATTAATCCTGCACTTGAAATATGTTTGTAAGGGTAGTCCCGTTTCGTTACGAAGCTTATTTCGGTTAGATATGACGTAGCAGTCTCTAAAATCAATTGTGTCGTTGCTGTGGTGTAAAACGGCTGTGAAAAAAATTGCATTTAAATCAACATACGTACGAGTCAAACAGCTACATATAATTAACGAAAACCAAAAAACTTATGACATGTAAAAAAATATCGAAAGTGTCACTAAATGCTTATCAAGTCAGTATGCATATTATGATCTTGGATTTCAATTTTCTTTAAACTTTTAGACTTCAAAAAGAGTCACGCCACTCTACCAAACACAACCCGTCTTCCACGTCGTTCCCGTCGTCATAATTATGAGCGTTTCATGAATTTTATTTAAGTAAGTAAAATTAAAATCCAAATGAACGAAACAGAACATTTCCATTAAACTAGCAAAGGAGAGGCAGCGTACAGCGGAATCGAACCGCCTCGGGATATTGTCCAATTCACTGACGGCGTCTAAAGATTAACGCTAGTGTACCCGGTACCGGCGCTTGCGAGGGGTGGAACTAAGACCAGAGTCTCACACCCAACTGGAAACGACTCGTCGTGTTTCGGCTGGGGGCTATAAGAGTTTTTTTAGATAATAACAAACAAATTTTTGGCCCTCTGCCCGCGGCTATGTCCATGTTTTTCGGGATTATAAGTAACTTATTTCTTATTTCAGATCATGATCTATTTGTGTGCTAAATTTCATGAAAATTATTTCAATAGTTTTGGCGTGAAAGAGTAAAACACATGCTCACCTCAGATTATAAAATAAGAGGCAGATAGAGCGCGCTGTACACGAAAGTGAAGCAAATACAAACATTATTTACGGATTTAGAAAATTTAATAGGCAATACGCGTAATACGCTTACTTACGCGTATAATTTAATGCCCTTGAGAGGTAATTCGTAATTACAATAAAATTATAGTAAATTTTCTAAATCGTAAATAATGTTTTTATTTGTTTTGGTAGCTTCACTTTCGTGTACTGCGTGTATCTGCCTCTTGTTTTATAGATATAATCTGAGATCCTCACATTGTTAAGGATTTTTAAGAACAAGAATACATAGGAAATACACTGTAAATAAATTAATTTTGAGCTTGAGATAAAACTTGTTAAAAAATAATGTCACGCTTCAATGATGTGTCACGCTAACAGTACAGCTAGTGGTGAAGCAGTAAGTCCCCGCAGGCTGGGGTTACGAAAATTCTCGAAAATTAGACCCTGGGGAGATGCACCCGACCTGCATATGCAGTGGATCGGATGCTGTAAGACGGAACCAGTCGACAAAGGAATTAAGTACGCAGGCCTAGATTCTAAAACCTTCTATCATTATTGATATTACAGATTGTTTGTGTTATTATTAATGGTAAATGATACCTGTATACGTAAGGTATGATTTCACATTGATAATAACGTAAACATTATGTAATATTAAATATTACAGAGAGTTTTAGAATCATGCTCTGAATACTTAATTCTTTTGTCGACTGTACATCACCGGTTTTTACTATTATTTATATCTGGTTACCAGTGATTTACATGCCTGGCTGGCTGTAACCCATTTATACACCAACAATTACACAAACGATTTATACAACAACTCAGTAAAGACTGAGCCTCTTGAGGAGGCCTTAAGTAATACTCAGCCACGCTGCTACACCTTAACGACTGTTATATTAAAATAATAATCAGGACCGACGGCTTTACGTGCCCTCCGAAGCACAGAAACACTCACGAAATTTTTTACACTAGCGGTCATCCATCCAACTACCGACCACGCCCGCTGTTGCTTAACTGTTGCCGCATTGGAGCAGCGTGGTGGAGGCTAGGCTTCCTCAAGAAGAGAAACCCGTGCTCAGTAGTGGGCCATTAATGGGTTGAAGTCAGCTAACTAACTAGGCCTTCTTGATGGTGATCACTGATCACCAATCATCGCTGTCCAATACATGCGTTAAACAAAAGCTACACGCCGCTGTTCCGGAAGACAAAATGCTGAATTGGGTATTGGATTACAACATGTTGTGGAATCTCATCCCATCTTAATACTGGGGCGGTTGTAATGAAGTTATCAAGCTGGGTCTCAGCGGGGTTCCGTACAAAAAAGCTAACACATCCCATTGAATAGTTACTTGCAGGGGAACAGTAAATAATTCAAACTGTTAAAGTTTAAACTCCCCATCGAATGGTTAGTGCGAATGATAAACGAGCTTCTGCAGTTGTAGGTTAGATTATCGCTTATCTCCTTCAATGTTTAAAATTAGAGATCTGTTGTAATACTGTAGACTACATTATGTCACTCACTGTAAACGCATATCTATCTACATACATATATCGTATTGTTGTCTAAAGAGATTTCAACATTCGGAGATATTCCATGGAAGGTATTTGACCATAACTTAATTAAGCCATCCTTTTAAACAGTTCCTGATAGAAACGTTTTAAAACTTAGTGTATAGTTGGATATATTTTTTTCAATATAAAATATCATGAGACGGGTTTAAGGAGACGGGTATTGGATACTGAAAAGAAAAAGTTTGAAGTGTTACAAAGGACTGAACCGAGGCGTCGGCCGCGGCGTCGGACGGAGGCATTTACACTCTGTTTTAATCAATGAAGTTCTGAAGCTATAGTCCACAGTGTGACACAAAGGAAATAATTGAGTCTGGCATGGTGGGGCTAGACTCTTCGGCTCAAGTAATAGGCGACTCATAGTGCGAACTCGTATATCTCGGCGCGGCGTATCGTTAAGTTGATGGCTCCTAGAAACAAAATTTTATGACAACTTCTTTAAAAATAGCAAAATGATGAAATCAAAATCAAAATCACCCATGAGTTTGATCTATGAGTTTATAGAATATTCTACTGACATAGCTATATGCTTGTAAGCTGAAAGTGCCTTTCGTTTTGTGTAGAGTATAACGGGTGTAGCGCAATGATATTAAAAAAATATAGATACGTCATGCCCTTACAAATCAACCAAAAAATCTGTTCCTAAAAGAGCAACAACACACACACGTTTATCTTTTGTTTCACTACACCAATCACACTACAATAATACACGAAGGCATTTTAACGTTGTATGTCACATCTCAAGCAGTTCTGACAATTGCCTGTTTTTACGGTCTTCATCTTCGGCGCGCTAGTGACATATCTACCTCTCTTTTACTTATAATATCATTGGTGTAGCGTGGGTACTTGTGCGGCGTTTGAAAATTAGTCATAGTTCCCTGGTATTTCAGAAAGCAACATAACCCATAATATCATATATATTTTTAAATTAAAAATCAACTCAATTTAACATAGTTAGTTACGAGGAAGAACCAGTAATAACGTATCTGTAGTATCTAAAACAATTTTATAGTATGAAACCAGAAAGCTACCGTTGAAAATCCCGTTGATTACTGGGGCCATTGTCTTTACAATAGTTGTTATTAAGTTACGTAAGCGAAATCAGTCAAAGGCGGTGGACTGGTGGAACAATAGCTCGCCATTGTACAAGTCCATGGCCACTTGACCTGCAGGATGCAAACCAGCGAGCCAAGCGGAACGAATAAATTCGAAACCAAACAAAAATGAGAAGTTCTTTTGTTTAAAAAGAACTTTTCGAAGCGAACGAAATAAAAAATAATTTAAAACGAACGCGGAAAATAAATCAGGGTTAAAATTGTGTTGGAGGAAATTCTTTCTTTGATTGTTTTAGATGTTTTATTTTTGTATGCTGTATTTTATTATTTGTAATCTATTAAGTACTTAAATTTATTTTAAACAAGCGTTAACAACCTTGCTTGAGTTTTCCGGGATAATAAAGAAACCTATATCTTTTCTTATGGTTTACCTACGTGCTAAATAACGCTGAGGGAGACCCATTTTAGATTAAATGCTATTTATTATACTACTACTAGCTTAATTAACACATTCACTGCGTTAGGAGACTTATTCGATCTCTTGCAAGACTTTCGTACTGTGCGGCGACTAAAATCGTATTGTTTCACTCTGTTGCGGGAGGCCCTAACTTCTAAAGTTATTTGTGTAATTGTAAGACAAATATACATATTTGCTTCTTACTGAAAGATGGATCCAAGAGCGTTAAAAAAAACTTTAGAGATGGATTAGGTCTCTAACGCACTGTAGTATAAAATGTTTCATTCCTTGCGTTAGGAGACGTGTTGATACTCGTGAATCGTACCCCTCGTAGCCGCAAGTAAGGGAGGGCGGGGAGCGCGGGCACTGCGTGTATTTGTTTTAGTGTTGTTCAACTGTCGATGCGGACGGCCACGCGCATGTTTGGAAAAAATACTATTATATATATGTTCTCTGTGTATTAAATATATTTTGAAATCTGTTGGTGAATAATGAGTTCTTTTAAAAGAAAAAAGTGTAAAAAGTCCATTTATTTTGGTGTAAATAAATTAGACTTAGAAATAAATGGTAAAAAATATATAATAAAAATATATAAATGGTAAAAAAATAAGAAAAATCATCATTATATCATTCCCATTTTTACCGACTTCAAAAAAAGAGGAGGTATTCAATTTCGACTGTATTTTTTATGTTTGTTACCTCAGAACTTTCGACTGGGTGAACCAAATTTGATGATTCGTTTTTTAATCGAAAGCTGGTGCTTGTCATGTGGTGCCACTGAGCGAGATCTGACAAGTAGTTTTTGACTTATTTTGAAGTCAATAATTTTTTGGTTGTAAAATTTTGATTATTCAATAATTAAATTAAGATTAAAAACGCAATTTTAATACCCTTAATCGATTAATTATCTAAAAATTTTCACTTGCGTCGTGGTTTCATAAAACCATACAATTTAATTTTCTTTTTCCATCGACAACTGAGATTTTATTTTATTGACATCACTAGTCACTACACATATTGAACTATCTTCCGTTGCGGTACGCGGTACAATCGATACCTAGTTTTTTTTTTTGTGTTTGTAGTTTATCCTAATGTCATATCTGCGTGCGAACCTAGCAAAAGATAGACTAATAGGCTATCTTGAACCCACAACAAATTCATAAATATATCATTGGTTTTGAGAAAGATATAAATTATTTTCAAAATTGTTGTTTTAAGAGACTGATCAGGTCTCATACGCACCACAGGATAGTTCAGTTTCGAGATCTTTTAGGTCTCCAACGCAGGACAGGAAAGTTACTTGAAAAGTATGCCGCAGGGAACGTGTTAAATTAAATATATATTTTAGTTGTGTATTTAGTCTCAATAAAAATTCTTTCTTTCTTTCTTAAATTTCAAGATTCCGTTCCTAACAAACTTTCGCATTTATAATTAGTAGGAAGTGGGATGTTGAATTCTGTTGTAATGTAGTGTTCATACTGGAGCAAGTCTTCGATCGGAACTCGTCGGCAACATCCATAGTAACTCATATGAATAGATCTTTAGTCTTTACTGCCGGCTGATAACACAAACATAATCTATTAATTTATAATATATATAAATTACGTGTCACGTTGTTTGTCCGCGATGGACCCCTAAACTACTTAACCGATTTTAATCAAATTTGTACATCGTGTGCAGTGTGATCCAACTTGAAAGATATTTATAGTCGCACAAACAAAGTACATTCACTGATTGTTAGGCGATACGAAGTTCGCCGAGACAGCTAGTATATTTATAAAACACAAAAAAATTTCGTACGGATGTCCTTTAGACCATCCAATCGACCATCCAACCGATATGCCTCAAAATAGTTTCATTTGAAAGGCAATAATCCGAAGGTGGTTTGAGACAACTAACACAAAGGCACATTCGATCACTTTCCCATACAAAAATTTGAAGATTATAATATGTAAAGATGACTCATAATACAGACTGTCAACACTGATCTGTCATTGTTATCAGAAAAAAAAATTAACTTGTGAAACACGCTGGGTATCCACTAGTACAAAACAAATCATTTAAGAACATACGTAAAACTCATGTTATTTCAGCCTTTTTCTTTCCTTCTTTTTCTTATTTCTTTCTTGGTCCTCAACGAAGCAGTGATGCCTTGATGGATCGCCAGCATGTTTGCCGGATATTTCCATAAAAAATAGTACTAACAGTACATATAAATGTTATCAATTATTACTTTTAACTGCTGCACACACCATTTTTATTTATTTATTTATTTATTTATTTTGTACACACAAGAACATTTACAGGACCAGGACCATTCTATAGGACAGGAAATAATAAATCAATCCATACGAAATATATATGTCACATGTGTAACAAATCAAAAATTTTCCAATAAATTCTTATCGTATCGTTCGGATTGTTTGCAAATGTCAAGTTTTATCAGGATGACGTGATCAAATATTTCGGTACAAATATGGATGTGATACGCGTTATCGATTAATTATATCTTCTGAATCGGGGTAATGCAGCTGGACTAACCAAAGATTAAACTGACAAATAATTTATTATTATACTAAGTACTTTAATTATATTGTCTATATACTACATATAATTAATTATAATTATATTTAAGTAGATTTTTTTATTATTTAGTAAGGTATCTAGTCAAGAATTTATGTTAATAATTATTTTTCGGTATCAATTGTTACTTTTACTGTATCAATCTGTGATTGATATGTGTATCGATTGTCAATAATTAATACACAATTGAATTTAATACATAATTGAATTGTGTAATAAATTGCGAGGGTATTAGTGTGTAACCGTTTATTTGTTTATAGTGGCCAGTAATTCCATTCTGCTATAATGCTATTTATATATTTTACCAATCTTCGTTCTTGGATCTTAATTAGTACTACCAGTAGGACAGTATCAAACTGTCGTAACTATTACTTTTGTACATTCATTTGAGGTGTACCGTGTACCTAAGCCTTGCTAGATTTTTAATATAGCAGTAGAATACTTTCAGGGATCTGAGAGCCAAATTAAAATATAACCACAGCTTTCAATCGCTATCTTCTGTGGCTTGAAAAAGCCAGTGACTGTGACTCGTTATTGAATTGAAGCAGTCCGTGAGCCAGAACTGCGTCTCCACTGATAGCCTGCTGAATGAATCCGTGGAAATTTTGCCGCACTGAAGAATGCTATTTCCTTGTCTAATGAAAGAATACTCAATTGCTGGCTCCATCGTTTTGTATGAATTTAATCCGTCCAAACAATAAAAGCTCATTGCCTTTTTGCAAGAAACACTCCCGTCTGCTGTTTTTATTATCCCGGCTTAGACTCGGACCGAAAGTAGGCATAAGAAGGCAAGAAATCGACTCGTATTGGCTTGTTCCGGGATTCGTTCACGATTCAGTAGATACACTAATGAAAACGTTTTGGAATTGAGCAAATGCATGGACAGACAATTACTTCGACAACGTATCCACGCAAATTAAAAATGCAATTTAGGCTAGAGCACGCAAAATAAGTAGCAGACGTAGACAATTTAGTCCTCTTTAAATGGAATGAGTTCGGAACGTAGTCAAAAGCGTCAATTTGAGGAGAGCAGGCGAAAAGTTGGCGGAGTCAGATATAAGGGACCATAAAATAAAAAGGAATGTCGTCAAGGGAAATGATCCCCGAGTTTTTACCAACTTGAATTAGATTGTCCGTCTGATGTTCATAAACGTGATCGTAATATTTCCGATTCTAGGGGAAGTTTCATTCAAGTAAATATAACAGTAATGGAAGCACTTCATAGACATATAAAGAACGTAAGCAGTAGGTAAACGTGATATTTCGTTGGGTACACTACAATGGCACAATTATTTTGTTTCTCGTTATTCATTTATTAGGCATTTTACTTGTTTTTCATCTCTAATTTATGAACCAGAACGTGCCTCGTAGGTCCCTCTATGTCTTGTTAAAAAATAATGAAAATCCGTCTAGTAATTCCGGAAATTATCACGATCTAACAGAAATGTGATTTAATTAGAAAGTAAAAGAACTTCGTTGTATTATAAATACTTTTTTCAATGGGTTGTTATAGCCAGTATGTAAATTTAAGTACATTATTGGCTTAGAGCCTAAATCCGAAAACCATTAAAAGGCATTAGCTCATACAATCTGTGCTCATAGTACTCGCTTTGCAGTGAGTCGCGTGAGTCATATTATTATGAAGAGGGCGTAATTTCCCTTTGTGGTGTGACTTTCAAAAGAAATATAATGTGCCAAGATTTTGCCGTACGGAAAACCTACCTAGATACCATATTATGCCGTAGATATTTAGATGCTGATGATCTAACTGTTGAAGATATAACAGTTTGTGGTTAAACTTTTTGAGCATTTTTAGCAATCTAGAATGTTAGTGTTTTATTTCTTAGTAGTTGACAAATTCCAATGTGAATCACAGTAGACAAGCTTGAATGGAATAGCATTTATAAATAGCGCCGACAAAAGGGATAGTCTGGCCACGTAATAGGGTTGGTCACCGCTGGGCTAAAGATCCCCTTCATGAAAATTCGTTCAGTATTTTTTGCGTAACAAACATACACAAAAACTTTTATTTCTCTATAGATAAAAGGCAAAAGTAATTGTCTGATGTATTAACGCAGAGGCCCAACCCAGGGCTAGAAACTTAAAAATTCGCACAGGTATTCCTCTTATGACGTAGGCATCCACTAAGGAAGGATTTTTCAAAATTCAACCCATAAGGAGGTGAATTAGGGAATAAATATGATAAAAACAATTTCCGCGTGCGAAGCTGCGGACAACAGCTAGTTTATAATATTAGTAGGACGAAAACACAGGGTGCGGTAATAAAAATAATAACATACCAACAGTCCTTCGAATTGGGGGTTTTGTTCCCCAAAAGGAAATTTTACAACTACGACACATGGCGTCTGGCGTTTCAAATTTCCTCATTACTGTATTCGCACGGTCGCACCCCAAAGTAATTGTGACATTGTCGGACACTTATTATCGTTCGGCAATACGTGGTGTCCTGATTGAGACGTTCTGAGTCACCGGGTCAGGGGTAATCCGCCCCTGTGCTTAGTGACGCTTCACGTGCTTATGGAGCCCTAAAATGTTTTACCTTTTTTTTTACAAGAAGTAAGTCAGTGCTTAACAACAATCCAACCTGATGGTAAGAAGCGATGAATAATATTCGCTTTGCAAATTAATATTGTTTTGCAGTTAAGCAATAATAATGTTTTTAAAATAATAGTTCTGAAAAGACGCTTTTATTACACCGAAAAGTAAAAAAATAATAAACGAATTAACTAATTATCTTTATTTTATGGTTGGATCTAGCCTTGTTTATTTACAATTTGTTTAGGTACCTAATGTGTAACTTTAAAAATGTGGGACGCTATTTCTTAAATTCAGGTAGAGTAGATTATTGTGAATTACAAAATGTAATTTATTTGATAAACAAAATAAAGTGATCCATGCCTTATAATCATAAGGAGTATTAATATGCTATAATACGTTACTCATTTTTCTTTGTTTATTAAAAATGTTAACAGTTAAACGTAGTCTTGATGTAGTCACAGTTACCATCCATAGTATCGTTGTACCATTTCGTGTAAGCGTGTGTTGAGTAGTCCCGTTTATATGTGTATATATATTTATATAGTGTTCAGGTATAGGCCACTGATTGAAAGTCAATATAAATAAACTAATATATATTTCGGATTATTACACGGGTCGCGCGACCGTACACTGTGGGGTAACGGGACTACTGAATGACGTCGCTTGCACATAGCTGACGCGTCAGTAGTCTATATGTACTCGTTACACGTGTAAAATATATTATCTTAGAAATACGTCACTTTTAAATTTGGTCGTTAGAGTCATATCGTCATAACATTATTGCTTATGGCATTTTAGCGCCATTAACTACCACTGCCACTACTTATTTTCATAGGAAGACGTGACGTCGCATCGAACTACCGTGCGGAGGGGATTTAACAAGGTTTCCTATTTGTTGCAATATGGGGTCACTGAGCACAGGGTGATTATTGACACTTAAGGAGGGCTCGAATTTATGGCCTCATATATTCTGTTCCAATTGCCACTGGGGTAATCTCCAAAAAAATAAGGATTAGGAGAATCGATCGGAACGATAAAGACGGAATAGCCTGCAGGCTTGAATCGAGCAGCTGTAAGCATCCAGTCTCTTTGTTATTGACAAATTGTTAAGGTCGACTTATAAAGCCATGGATTATTTAATTGTTTACGGAAGGGTCTTTTCCGAGATGTCAAATCTAGGTCTTTTCTTTTCATTAATTTCAGTATAACCACCAGTTGCATGTGACAGCATTTGTTTATACCCTAATGCTTTCTAAATAAACGATTTAGGCAATATCCTGAAAGAATAATTTCTTTTAATCTGGGGCTTTTACCATGATTTTACATACGAGCCTGAAAGTTATTTGTATTTACCACCACATAGGCGTTTTTCCTTCTCTGAAACAACATTAGTAGATTAACCACTAGATTTTGTTAATTTCATAATGAAAATAAAATTAATAAATGATCACACTCACAAAAGTGTCCTGAGCTTCCCTTTTACACACAAATGAGACAAAGCACCTACAACCTAAGAATGTACGACCTTGTCATTCAAAGTTTGTGGCCGGGAATTCAACTCGGACCTCTCAGTACCAAAGGTCAATAGTCAATACCCAAGGCTTGATTCAAAACATTTATTTTGAGGGGTCCATGTGACACAATACCCTAATCCCACACTACACAAGTCGGCGATCGCAATAATGAAACCCAATATCGGAGCAAAGCAATAAGGGCGCACATTAACATGTTACAAGCGGTGCCGCCTCTTGATTGCTTTCCGAATGTCCTTCATACATTGTATGTACCTATTAGTTTTGCAACTGCAACCCGTTACATACATATGTAATGTTTGTCACAAGTGCACACAATGGTGAGTTGTGACAAACAGTGAAGAGTGAGTTGGCTATTTGGAGATGTAAAGTTTCAGTTTGTTTTTTAAGTTGAAAATCGTAGTAAGTTTAAGTGATTGTTATATAATATAATTAAATATAATTTTGTTACATTTCTTTTGAAATAACCTCAAAGAAACGTAAATTGTCTGTCTCATGTGCGGCCATGCCGTGGCTGGATCTATAGGTACTACATCCACTACATCTATGGCTTACGTTCTCGTTATTCTTCTCTAGCTTAGCACGTAGGGACGTGCTCAACGACAACTAGCTTTTTAAACAGTTTTTTAGCCTACCCTGTTTTTGTGGGTCAAATGTTTCAAGATTAATTTAGACCTACTTCCTCTTATTCTTAGGAGTTGAAATTTTACCTAGTGCTTTACTTTTCACGACAATGCATTTTTTACGAGCATGATCTAATACTACACTCAAGTTGGGCTCTAACTCCATTTCCTTAACGGTTAACAGCAAAGTATTTTTTTTGTATTAATCACTATAGAGTAGTATAGAGCGATCTCTTCCAGATAACCTTTGGGAGGAGGACACAGCAATGAGTGCGACATACGTGCGTGGTTACTTGGTCACATGCACACATATTCATTATTTGTAGAGATGACGGCGTATAACTACCTTATTCTATGTATAACTAACTTTGCTTATAAAATTATATTTTGTAAATTCTGAGTTTGAGAGGAAATTAAGACTAATGTTAAACAGTATGTTCATAAATAGAATTGAATGGAATTTATTTATTTTGCGAAACACAGTGTATTGTATATGTTTAAATAATGATTTTACATTTACTCTTTATTTACAGAATATCAACGTATATGAATAAATAATGATAAATGAATGACGCACCAGTTAATCGTTATGCGTAACTGAGACGAACAAGAACAGTAACTTAAGTAACACTGACTCAATTTAAAACTAACTTGCTACATAATAGATAACGAGAGAAAGCTCTCAGGACTTCCCTGGAAGTTCACTAAAAGCTTTCCTTTGTCCGTCACTGGGGGCGTGGCTAATGACTACTAATGAGCCGCACATCGCTTTATTAATTTGTATTTTAATTTATACAATAAACTTTGTTGTTTGAAAAGTATTTTCCTTTAATGATTTATAAATACGTTATTATAATATTTTTTGTCAGGAATAAATATTAATTTTTCAGGTCATAATTTAACGTTCAAACCTCAAAGTTAATTAAATGGTTAGTGAAATATAGATAAATAAATAATGATAGATAAAATTATTAAAGGTTAAATTATAATTATTAAATTATTGCCAGCAATCACCTCATGGTACACCAATTGCGGGGCAGAAGCATTGAAGTAGGTTAATACCTACTTTAATTTATTACGCTAGTAATAATTTACTAGCGTATAGAACCGACCGACACCGCGAACACCATATTATGTCCCAATGCATTGGCGCCACGTGGATTCAATCTTCAATGAAATGGATTCGTTCGATTTTGAAAGGAGAACGGGGGCTCAATTTTGAATGGAACCTCCCGACGGGACACACATTTCGTTCGAGATGTCTGTTCTATGGTATTTATACTTCAATGGGCAGAAGAAAATTTTTGAAGCCATGTAACCACTGTCCTGCTGCGGTCACGTGGTCGCGGGGTGGCCTTAGATCATGGTGGGATATAGCAGGACAGCTCAACTATCGGCTAAAATTGGCCAATTTTAAAATTTCATAGTTTTAGAGTCGCCAGTGTTAGTTACTTAAATTATTTTATGTTCAAAAGACATGGTAATTTTGGGCATCTTCCGAAAAAAAATATCTTGATAAACTTCTTCAAAAAACAAAAGATTTGTATGTTTGTAACGAATAAACTCAAAAACTATTGGACCGATTTCAAAAATTCTTTCACCATTAGAATGCTATATTATCCATGAGTAACTTAAGCTATATTTCAACCATGTTCGGCCATCGAGAATTACACGCGAATGAAGTCGCAGGCGGTAGTTTTCTATATATATCTTAGTATTACTTTTAAAAGGGTTTGGCTTCCAAAATAATTGTCGGGCAAGTTACAATTGCAGAGTTGCGTTAAGAAATATCGTTCCATCCTATTCTGCAACGGTTTTTTATGATCTCAATTAGTCATTCCATTGGTCCCGCCACTGCTCCGTGCCAGACACATGCATCTTGCAAGACATTATTATTTATCGGGAGTTAAACTTTTATCGCTTATTTGCATGCTCTTATTTATTTTCAGGGCTGTCTTCTACAACAAGCTTTATTAAGCAAAAGTTGCTTAAGTTAAACTCGTAATCACTTGAAAAGATCCTATTGCATTGACTTAAATTTCATTTTTGTTTGTTTTGACTATTTAAAGAATTGGGTGACATCATTTACTTAATTTTAATTTATTTTTATGTGGTACATTATGTAGGTACATTAAAAATGCGTGAAATCGATTCAGTTACCGATTTTGAACAAAGTACTTTCTCAAAGTGCGCATTTCTTGGTACACGACCTCCCTAGTCTCTCCCAGTCTGAACACTGCAATCTTTTAAAACTGCAACACGGATTTTCAAGTTTTTTACCAATAAATTAAATGATTCACGTAGCAGGCTTATTTATGTAAAATAACGCTACACAGACTCATATTAGTTCTACATTAAGATCCGCTGTGTGTGCTATGGACAACCAATGATATTATAATGTAAGTAAAAATATCTTCTAACATTGCAGACAACATACAAAGACAAGAACACCCACCTAGACTGAGCAGAAAATGTAAAATTAAGTAAATAATAAGATACATATATAAAAAAATAGATAACAATGATTAACATTATTTTCGATGTGGTTATCTTATTATTTAATGAGAATTTAAGGTTTTTTTATGTAAGTAGTCAACGAATTATCGGACGATCCACCCTATTGTTGAAACCGTCGCCCATGAACATCAGTTATCACAAAGACATCACTGATGCGTTGCCGTCCAAGAAAGAAGTTAGAGGAAAAATGAGAGAACCTTCATAACCATGTAGGTATCATGAAATTAAGCAAAGGCACTTTATTAGTCACAAATTAACTTTATTGTCATTTGATCATACTTGAATTGCCAAGCCTAAAAGTGTGAATAAGTACTGGAAAGCGAACCTCTTTGTTTAAGCAATAAACAGTCATCGTTTTAAACACTCCGTTACAGCACTATAAAATCATGAATGATGGTTTAAATAATTCTCTTTAATGGTCCGATCTTCGTGATTATACAGACGCATACATCTCTGAGCCGACAATATTATTTACCCAGTGTGACGTTGGTCGCGGTGAACAAGTAAATCAACTATTTGCATTCTGCACTCGCGCCGAGCCCTGTGGGTGAATTTCAGCTTGCCCAGATATATGGTGTTGTTTTATTTATGATGGTACTTACTAGGTACTATTATATATTTATTAAATTGAACGCGTCTTTAAGGTTATGTTACTGCAGGGTTAATTTTTAGAAACTGACTCTATTTTACATCTGAAGTTGTGTTACTTGGTTTTAAGATGTGATAATAATGATCACACAATAATCAAATACGGGTAATATTTTTTTATTTAATCAGTATGAACGATGGGAGTTTAACTGTGTAGCTTGCGTGCTTGCTGTGTATTACTTAACCACTTGAACCTTTACAAAATAATATTAATATAATTATTTTTAAATAAAAAAGTGTTTCATTTCTAGAACTAAAACATATAATTTCCCACCTGTCTCATCGCAAAAATAATTTGTTAAACTCATAAAAGTCATAATCAACATCCTGTAACAGCTGAAAATTAAATATGTTGCAAGGTTGCACTTGCAACCCGGGCACGTAAACAAGTTTTTTCCCTACCATCTGTCGCAAGTCGCAATGCAGAAATCATTAGCGTCATACATAACAGAAGTCAGAACATCCTGTAGGCTGCGCGTGCGCCGACGCGCGGCCTGCTATCTAGTTAGCGACAGGCGCCGGCGAGACAAATGCGATTTGCTCCTTACTCGTAAGCCGAGATATCGCAATAAAAACAGTAACAGACACATCGATACCGCAAGCTTATGGCTGATGCCGTTATTACGAATACTTGAGCACTTCAGCTACTTAATGTTGCAATGTTTTATTTGCATTTCAAGTTGTGGGTGTATAGAAAAGAAGATTAAAATTTTATCAAATAGCTTTGTGAGCTATTCAGCAGGGTGCATTATGTCTTTTGACTTATTCACATTTGAAAACACAATAATATTCAGATGAAAAGATGATAATTGAGGAGTAACTAATCAAAAACCAATATTTCCATTCTAAGTCATTTTAGAGAAAAAGCAAAAAACGTTTCATTACTATACAGTATTTTAGACGAAATTATTGGCTTTTGAACCGAATTAGACTTTTGAAAGGTTCTTTTGCTATAGAAATGTTGATTTTTGAATCAAACCGAATGAAGTATTCAATAAATTTCAATATTTTCATCACGATCAGAAAAAAAAGTATTTTTTATAGAAACTGGAATTATTGGTTTTTGATTAGTCACTCCTCAATTGTTGCCTAAAGTGTCCTATACGGCTGCTCCAACCGTAGTTCAGCTCGTAGTCCTCCAAGTTGTTTCGTGTCTATGTCCTATTTTAAATCATGGTCTACCTGTGTGCTAAATTTCATGAAAAATCGTTCAGCAGTTTTTGCATAAAAGAATAAGAAACATCCATACAAACTTTCATATTTATAATTAGCAGGATTTTTGTTGCACATCAGAACAAGAAAGACCTACATGTTTCTTATAATGGATAATACATGTGTCGCTCGTCCCGGGATCAAGTGCGACAGTCAGGAGGTAATATATAATCCTCGTTCAACGTTTTAATTGCGAGTCGTTTAAATGAATTCGCATTCAAATGCACGTCCATTTATCAAAATGAATCCGACGTGTGGCTAAAACTGTTGGAGCGAGATGTGCAATTTTAGTTTGAATTGAATCAACGTACTGCAACGGTATTTGTTTGAGGAATAACTGCAACTACTGCAAATGGTGTGTTTGCAAAGTAATTGATATGCGGTAGTAATCAAAACATTCATTAGATTAACTGCGTAATTTATACAAAGTTTAATTACTAGATACATATTAATGTTATAATTAGAATAGTGATACGCAAATGATTTAAATACATCGCATCGCAAACTAGGAGATTGGGACTTTTGGGTTACAGACCGAAACAAATAAAATGAGAGTTTAAAATTACGTTCATATTTTTCTGTTTTTTAATGTTAAATGTCAGGTTAATCCGAAATTTAGAAAAAGAGAAATTGATTAATGACTATTTGTGAATTTACGTTACAAAATAAATCGATATTGTAATCGGAATTGATCGGAACATATAAGTATTTATTAGTCCAAGTAAGGAATAATTAAAAAGTTAATTATTATCATCGTATTTTGTAATAAAATTCATTACGTAAAGGCATAGCAATACCTGAATAAAATATATGAATCGATTTTTCATTTAAAACACGATAGTTATTCGACTCGTCGTGGTCGTATGAGTTGTGCATAATGTTCTCATATTGTGTGACGTCTGCCTATTCGCACTCCTCTTGTGTGACAGTTAAATGATTGTTGACTTATTTGTAACATAACATAAAAACATATGACACATCTGTTAATAATAGGAGGGATAGATAGCCAAGCGGGTATAGAAAGTAAAGAAAAGTCTAGATGTTAGGGGTTAAGTGAGATTTCCACCCACTTAAACCATCTCGATACCCATCCTTATGGGTCTCCGTGATCTCATATGAACGCACCGGTAAAGCACCCTACCACCATGCCAAAATATATTAGTTAGATCACGACTATTTAAAAGTATAAACTTGCCCAAGTTAAAATATTATTGCTAGTCTCGGCCCGCGGCGCCATTAATTTGAGTATCTTGTTTGTTCGTAATTATCCAGTCATCACTGCTGATTTATTTGAATGAACATCTGCTTTAACTACTCAACATGTTTTCCATTTGGAGCATTGAAATAACGGAGCGAAGCAATACGCTGCAGTTGGAAGTCCGAGCTATTATTATATCGTACGTAGGAGAGCTAACATGCGCCACATTTGTGGCTCGATTTTTCAGTATCATGTTTCAAGAGCTAGGTTGTGTTTACCTTATGAAGCTGAGCGGAGCGGGAGCAGGGCTGTAGCTAGAGTCGAATTTGAGGTAGGGCAGCATTGGTTACAGGTAGGGCGGAAGTAAAAAAATATCATAATTTTATTGATCTGCTCCGAAGCACGGGCTCCTAAATCAATCACCATGTATATCACTGATTGCTAGGTCAGTGATGTACATTCAATAGCTATTCGTAGACAAATAATTTCTGTAATAGAATATGGGCATGGATCTAAGAACTATTAAATCCTCAATGATGAAGAATAAGCGAACAAGATGGTTCCAGATTTGGATGTAGAAATCCACGTCTGAGTGAGAGTGAGGTAATAATTAATTGTTGGGTGGGGTGATACGAGTAAATAGATACGACCAAAAATATCATTTAGGTCATATTGTTTCTACAAACTTATTATAATAATTAACATAATAATAAAAATATTTAAAACAGCTGAATTCTACGATTCGCCATGTTATTAAAAATGCGAAGAACTTCGTTCAGATCAACTGATTTTGTTCTATTTTTTTCAAAGATTAGAAATACCAGATACCAGCCACACTGACAGCCTTTGATGAGGCCTATTGATTACAGTTAAAGTTGAAAACGTAGATTCGCACTCTGCAGTGCTATATCCTGTGGTCGCCACAGACTCTAGTTTATGTTTATTTTAGTTTCAAAGGGGACTCCCCGTACCATAGATTGAAATATAGCTCATATTGTAATCTATGGTATCTGCATCACAGATATTAAAATTATCTTAAATAAACCCATCGCTATCATCGAAACCATGCGAAAGCGCTTCAAATGCCATCTATACACAGAACAAAGAATTATTATAATATGAAATTAATGTCACAAACTGTGGTAAATATGTTCGGAAAAGTTCAGATACCAATCGCTACAATGTTTTTTATCTCAATCTATGAACAAAAAATTTCATTATAATTTTATCTTAGTTTTTGGTATTTTTAAGGTAGGGCATTGTGATTTCAAAGTAGGGCATTGCCCCACAATGCCCACCCCTAGCTACGGCCCTGAGCGGGAGGTGATCAAAATTTTATTTATTATAAAAAAAGCATGAAAGAAGAGAGAAGGAAAGTTTTTCCAGGTCGTATTGGACATAGTGCAAAAGTAGTACTGGAAAAATGTAAATTAATAATATAATATAATATAATATAATAAATAAATCAACTTTAAAAAATATTAATCCACAATTTGGTCTATTTTTTATTTTAACAATGAATAAAGTTTAGATTTTACTTATCAGGGTTAATAAAATTGCTGTTTCATGTCTGCTTGTATCTTTTTCCGTGTTTGTAATGCAAGTTTTACGATAGTGAAAATAACTTTTCATCTCTCTTTTACCTCATAAGTCATTGTAATTAATCAGACGGCAATTTTATGTGCCAATAACGCTTCTTGCCATACTTAATCACCACCATCCCAATTGTATTTTATAAGCGAGAACTACACGTGGTAGATCAGCGATAAACATTTTATAAAGGCATACACTACGTGGTATGTATCCGCTTATCGCATATTGAAATCGCGTAACTTGAGACTACGCTGCGGTTTGATCGATGGTTTAGTGGTCTTCCTGGCCGAGGGATAAATATGAGGTTACAATGCAATGAAAGTTGTATGGATTTCTGATAATGGCGGAAATGGTGTAGGTAGGTATACATTTTATGTGATGTATAATAAAATGATTTATGTATACTTAGTTTTTGCAATAAAGGAAGCGTCCAGTAGGAATTCTACTTAGGTACTACACGAGTACAGCACAAGTTAAGATATAGTTAGCTTGAGAAGTGCTCTTAAAATTTCATTGTTCTGTTCTTTCGGTGCTGTCTTTCCAATAAAAAATATTATAGGATATCCGAAAGATACCCCAGTTTGAAATATCTTATGGATATACCCTTAATGGTAATTTAAATAAAATAAATAATAACGCTTCACACCCATAGCCGCACACTAGTATTACCTGTGTCATGGGTGCCATGGACAACACACAAAGACAACAGATAAATGCCCAGACCAAGAACAGAAATTCAAACTCATCAATCAAATTTTCGCCTCGCTGGGAATTGAACCCAGGACCCCTGTAGCGGCGATCCGGCATGGTAACCATTGTGGCACACGGGTCATCAAATCTAAGTAAAATCAAATCGTCAAATTATGTACATATATCCAGCGTTACTTCAAGCGTTTCAGATTACCTAAGATTATCTTAATAATCCTCTCGGAAGTCATCCGTCGAATACGCTACGGCACCGGGATTTCGTATGAAGGCACCGGTGCAGTAACCTCTTATCGTTTCATTACTGACGTCACTGAGATGCATAAACATCACAAAGACTTTCAAATTAGCCCTCACATTGCGGCGTAGTGATCGCGACAGTAATTAGCATGTCTTGCTTTATATTCATACCATACGAACTAACCGTGGTAAAAGACTAGTGTTAGCTTTTTTATGATTGATGAATATTTATTTTATGTTGTATAACTTATTGCTAAACTGTTTAAGCTATATTGTTGAATGTAATGTCTAGGAACGATTACCGTGGTAGCCTATTTTATTTTTATGAATGTATAAAGGAAATACTGGTGGTTAATTATTTTTGTTTGACGATATAGATTTTTGTATTTTGACAGGATAGGAGAACTGTCGTGGGATTTGAGATTTCATAAAAGCAGATTGTAAAACGATATTTTGGAAAATGGATAAAATGTATTGAATAATAGTAAATAAACATTCTAGTTGTAACGATTCCACCGTTTCATTTCCTGACCTCGGTCTAAAAGGTCAGAAGTGGGATACGTTGAAGTTGTATACTTCTATAACTCACGTCCATAAGCACAGGTTATTATTATAGACTTATTTTAATTATTTTATTATATTACTATAGCAGTTGATTTCAGAAATCACAGTGAAAATAAATGTACGTATGTTATATTGAAACTATTATTGAAATTTATTATTATTTTTTTCCACTGAATATTATAAGAAATTTTTGTGAAACTATACGGTTGTGTCAACTTCTTATCTTCATATAAATTATAGTCAAGTTATTTAAACATATATACTGGTTGTAATTTTTTTATCTTTCAGTTTGAATATTTGATATTGCAATGGAAAATACAACTGGTGCTCGTAAGCACAAAAGAAATAGAAATTTAGATGACTCGAATAGTGAATGTGATGTAACTTCCAAGAGGCGAAGTAAACATAAGAGATCACATAATCGACACAAGCGCTCAAAATATTCTGGTCATTCACGACGGCACCACCGCGATAGATCTAGGACTGATGAACGTACTTTTAGTCGCGGTCAATCACGAGCACGACAAGGTGATCCTCAAATTCCTTCTGAACCCAGCAATACAGTTACCTTTACTCAACAAACGCCTGAAGCGTCGACGCCTGCTGCTGTTGCTGAGCACGGTGATGACTCTTGTTATCACACTTCAAGAACTGGACTAGGTAACAGTCAAGAATTACCGTCAACTAATTCACAATCTGATTCTAATGTATTTTTTGGAATGTTTAGAGATTTATTACAGTCATTTCGTAACGAAGGGGTTGCTGAACGTTATCCTGCCATAAACGTTTTACCTGAGTTTGATCCGAGTAAACGTACTCAAACAATAGACACGTGGATTTTGAAAGTAAATGAGTGTGCTAGAATTTATAATTGGTCTGAAAAGCAAACAATTCATTACGCTTTACCTAAACTTGTTGGTTTAGCACAAAAATGGTACCAAGGTTTGCCTAGTTTGCTTTTTACTTGGTCTGAATGGCAGGATAAGCTACGTTTAGCATTTACAAATAATGAAAATTATGGTCAATTGTTAACAGAGATGCTTGCTTGCAAAGCCCGATTTGGTGAATCCCTGGAAGAATATTTTTATGAAAAAATGGTTTTATTAAATAGATGTAAAATTAGCGATAAAAACGCTGTTGATTGTATCTTATGGGGTATTGAAGATAAGTCAGTGAAGAACAGTGCTGAAGCAGCACAGTTCACCGAACCAGATAAATTACTTGTGTATTTGAGAAATATAAAAAGTAATAAACGATTTGAACGAATAAATACATTTTTGCAAGCAAGTACTTCTGACAATAAACATATTAGAACATCTAAAGACAATCGTTTTGATATTAGATCTAAATCAAAATGTTATAATTGTGGAGAGGAAGGACACTTATTTTATCGATGTAAACAAGCAATCAAAAAGTGTGATATATGTCACAGAATTGGTCATCTTAATAATGAATGTACTAAAAAACAAGAATCCTCTGTATATAATAAGATTTTACAAATATCGTTAAAGCAAAATAATAGTGATTTAAAATTTTTCAAATTGGCAAAGATTAACGGGGTAGATATTAATTCTTATATAGATTTTGGTAGTCAATGCGCAATGTTAAGAGAATCTTATGCTAAAAAGTTAGCCCTGACGATTTCATATGATAATTTACCAGTGTTGAAAGGTTTTGGACATTCTGCTGTAAGTTGTATAGGAAAATGCATAATAAATCTTGAAGTTGATTCGGCTAAAGCTTCTCTAGAAGTATTTATAGTTTCTGATAATTATTTACAAGTTCCTTTAATGATAGGCCAGACTTTTACAGAACAGGAACATGTTGTAGTTTATAAAACAGGAGATAGTTTATTTATAACCCAAAAGATTATTGCTGTTAAGAACATATTGTTATTGTCAGATGATTCCGTAATTCTAAATGGATGTACCAAAGTTTGCGTTTACTCCAATCCAAATTATAATGGAGATATATTTGTAGAATTTAGTATATGTCAACAACCATCGATGGAATATGAAATATTACCAATAGTGACAAGATTAATAAATGGAAAGGGAATACTATTGTTAAAGAACCTAAGTTCCTGTCAATGTGAAATTACTAAGGATAGGTTAATCACTCGTGCTGTACCACTTATTGAATTTCAGTCGTACGATATTAACAATATAAAGAAATCCGATTGCATGTGTTCTGTTACAGTTATTGAGAAAAATATGGTGAATATTAATAATGACATCTCAATTAACGATTCGACTAAATTACTTGAATTATTGAATGAATATCGTGACTGTTTTGCCTTTTCCATCAAAGAGTTGGGTTGTATTATCGGGAATGACATAGATATTAAACTCAATGATGATACGCCGGTAGTTTACAGACCAATTATGGATGTTGGCTGTCGGTGGGGGTTTGCAGCAAAAAGACGATACTGTGCGTACTAAATTTAATTAAAAAAGGGAAAGAATATAAAATAAAACTTTAAACCTAACTTATCTAAACCTAACTAAGTGGTCTCCATTACTCCGCGATGGAGTAAGAGCACCAGCAGCGGAGGCGACCGCTTGCTTCGACGATTCGGGCAAGAGCGTCGTGTGGTGGAGATGCTTGCGCGAGGCGTCGCTGGTCCGTGGGTGGTCGTAGTCTTCCAAGAAGCAGCTGATGTTGCGCGAGGCTCCCCGAGCGTGTGAATGTTAAACGGTTTGCTGTTGTCTTCTGAGAAACATCCGATGTTGCGCAACGCTCCCCGAGTGTGGGAATGTCACGCTGTGACGTAGGGGGTATAAGGGCCGTGTAACACCTCCCCTCGAAGATCAGCAACTATTTGCCAACGTCTAGTGCAAATATTGCTGCACGTCTGGCTTCTGGGGATTCTATTGAAGCCTGGTGAGCATCTTGGTGAATTTTCTTCATCTTTACGTTGTAATTTTGCAGGTGTGAGGTAGAGTGACGAGGTAGCTTCCACGAAGTGTCTTGTGCAAGTTTTCGCCGCATGATAGGTGGGCTTTGGTGGGTTTCGGAAACGTAATGAGGTAGTGCAGGTCAATCTTCGGGCATTCAGCCTCCATGTACATGAACGCCTGAGAGCCAGTTGCTAAGTAGGGATATGGGGGTACTATAACAGATAGGTTTTTATTTGGACCTGGGCAAAGCCTATACAATTCATAGGTTTCTGGATGGGTAATAGGAAATTTTACGATTACCACGATATTCCAATCCGTAAAATATGAACCTAAACTAATTACGTAATAGTATCTGATATCTTAATCTAAAATTTCTATAATTCTTATTTAAAGTACTTATCATTGACTTGAGGTCACTAACTGGTACTAATGATTTCAGTTAAATATAAATCTAGGTGTTCTAATTCTAACTTCTATGGGCGTCCTTTCGCGCGTTGCGAAGGTTGTTGCGAAGGTCGGAATTCATGCCCTGTGATCTAGATGATCATGGTTTCTAATTCTAAACTTCTATGGGCGTCCCTTCGCGCGTTGCGAAGGTTGTTCCGAAAGACGGAATTCATGCCCTGTGATCTCGATGATCATGGATTCTAATTCTAAACTTTTATGGGCGTACCTTCGCGCATTGCGAAGGTTGTTCCGAATGTCGGAATTCGTGCCCTGTGATCTAGATGATCGTGGGTGAAAAATTTTGCTAACAAAAATTTCCTGGGGGTAAGGATAGGTACACAGACGGGATTAGCAACCGCTAACAATAGTTCAGTGTACTTACAGTATGTACAGCATCGTCTGCTACTTGACTTTTGATCATCGATTTCTGGATGAGTTCTTGCAGCTCAGCTCCCGCCTTTTATGGATGTTTGCTCAGCTTCCTCCTTTTTCGACAGCCGCCGTAGGTTCTGGATAGCCGACGCGAGCGCGACCGCGGATCCGGTGACAGCGCGAAGTATCTACGATAGATCTACGCTACTGACTCGACTATCCCCTGTTTCGACTGCGCCAATTATGGATGTTGGCTGTCGGTGGGGGTTTGCAGCAAAAAGACGATACTGTGCGTACTAAATTTAATTAAAAAAGGGAAAGAATATAAAATAAAACTTTAAACCTAACTTATCTAAACCTAACTAACTGGTCTCCATTACTCCGCGATGGAGTAAGAGCACCAGCAGCGGAGGCGACCGCTTGCTTCGACGATTCGGGCAAGAGCGTCGTGTGGTGGAGATGCTTGCGCGAGGCGTCGCTGGTCCGTGGGTGGTCGTAGTCTTCCAAGAAGCAGCTGATGTTGCGCGAGGCTCCCCGAGCGTGTGAATGTTAAACGGTTTGCTGTTGTCTTCTGAGAAGCATCCGATGTTGCGCAACGCTCCCCGAGTGTGGGAATGTCACGCTGTGACGTAGGGGGTATAAGGGCCGTGTAACAGACCTTATAGAATACCTATAAAAGAACGAGAATTAGTGCGAGAAATGGTACAGGAGCTTGAAGATACTGGTATTATTAGGCAATCTTCTTCTGAATATGCATCACCTACCACCCGGCCCGCTGGTGGTAGGGCCCTCGGAGGGATTATATTGGTAGTATTGATTTTAATTGTTAATTAATACCATTATTACTATTATTATTTCTCCAGGGGTTCGCCTGGATAGCTACCACCCTCGAGCATGAGTCAGCCGCCAAACGACTCGTCGTGTTCCGGCTGGGGGCTTGAGAGCTAGTTCTTTCTTTCTTTTTCTTCTTTCTTTCTTGGCCGGCAACGCATCAGTGATGCCTTTGGTGTTGCTGATGTCCATGGGCGGCGATAGCCACTTACCATCAGGTGGGTCGTCAGCTCGTTTGCCGGCTATTACCATAAAAAAAAAACCTATCATTCTTGTAAAAAAGAAAACGGGAGATTATCGTTTATGTATTGATTTTCGAGCTTTAAACAAGAAAACTGTCAAAGAACATTATCCTCTCCCTAGAATTGATGACCAACTAGATAGTTTGTGTGGTTATAAGTATTATACTAGCTTAGACCTAGTATCAGGCTATTATCAATTACAGATGTCAGAAACTTCCAAGCATTTCACAGCTTTTATAACACCAGATGGACATTATGAATTTAATCGTATGCTTTTTGGTTTAGTGAATGCACCATCGAAATTTCAAAAAGCAATTAATAATATATTAGGTAATGCTCGATTTAAGGAAGCTCTTGCATATATGGACTGTTAGCTTTTTTATGATTGATGAATATTTATTTTATGTTGTATAACTTATTGCTAAACTGTTTAAGCTATATGGTTGAATGTAATGTCTAGGAACGATTACCGTGGTAGCCTATTTTATTTTTATGAATGTATAAAGGAAATACTGGTGGTTAATTATTTTTGTTTGACGATATAGATTTTTGTATTTTGACAGGATAGGAGAACTGTCGTGGGATTTGAGATTTCATAAAAGCAGATTGTAAAACGATATTTTGGAAAATGGATAAAATGTATTGAATAATAGTAAATAAACATTCTAATTGTAACGATTCCACCGTTTCATTTCCTGACCTCGGTCTAAAACTAGTCTTTTAAGATGAGGCAGGCATTGGTTAGAGATTTTAGACCATATGTCTGCTTGGTCTGCTGGCTGATCTTCACACACATTGAAAAATCATGGAAAACTCTTAGATGCGCAGGTTTCCATGATGTTAGTTTATATTATCGATTTGAATTAGTTACCCACAAAATGTTATTTGGGGTGCCTTCAGACGCTTATTGTACTTATGAACTAGATCACGCAAGGCCGTGACAAAACAAACCCAGGGAATCCTGATAGGCCTGATTGTGAGTCTCGTACAATCTCGGTACTTCGGAGCTTCGGTAGCTGAAAACCGCTTCGACGTTTGAGACACAATTGAGTTTGTTTGGACACAAAATCCTGAAATTACCTAAAACAAGCATATCAAAACAAATATAAATAAATATATCACATAGCACTGGCTAATCGTGGCCAAATGCACTCGCAAACGATATAAATCTTTATGGAGTTTGTTATGAACCCGCAATTAATTACTACATTATCGATATTTCCAACCTTTATCTCGTATAAAAAGCAATAACATACACATTAGCGTTATAAAGCTAATCAGGACAGCTATAAATAGCGTAAAAGCCATTGGAGCGGCAAAGTATTACTCCTAAATTACCTCGTAAACTATCGATATTGGTCATAGAATAATTATGTAGAGCGGAAAGGACGAGCCGTTCGTGCGATCTTTTACATGATGACAGGATTAATGAATTAATACTTACATAAAAACAAACAATTCTAACATTTGCTATAAATTTCGGTTGCGTCAAAAAAATTATGCGATTTGTACGTCACTCAATAAAATTGTTCCTCGTAGTGGTACATTTATTGGTGGTACACGAGATGGAGTAGATATCTGGTACAAATACACGTTATGATTATGAAAACCTTGGATGCTATACAACACTTCTAAAGCACATAGGATTGTCATAATCATTTTTCATTATGACGTGCTTTGATTAGTATGTCCACATTTTGGTACCTCAACATAAAGTGGTTTTTTAAAATATTTATTTAAGTATGTTATATGTTATTATATATTTAAATTCAATATAATTGAGTTTGGTTCTCTGTTCCATGTTTAATCTTTGACATAGTTAATTTGATACGTACGGGTGCGTGTCGCAACCAAGTCGCAACTGTCAAAAGTTTATTGTTTCTGACAGAAAGTAGTTTTTGTTATGGCTTCATCAGTAATAATTTATCACGCGTTTGACTATCGTATCACGTATTTAATTTAATTTATCCAAGTAACAGTAATCGACCCAAAAACCCGACCCCGCTCATGACTCCTTCTTGGCTCCTTGTCGAGAAACGAAAACCGTCGTGGACTCTTGCTTTATTTGAAGAAGGGCTAAGATGGACATGAGCAACACTAAGCAACATTAGTGACTATGCTTCGACGGCCTTACAGAACGCGAAGATGCCTTTTTTGAAGAACCCTAAGTTGTCAACCCCATGTTATAGCGGTCCAGGAAAATCTCGGAAGAAAGCTCATTTCACAATTTGCAGGTACGCGGAAGAAACGATCACAGAAATCAACCTGTAGTGGTTCACCATAAATCAAGTCGATGTGGATGAAACTTCGCTCTACGCCGAGTGTTATGATAATGAAAGGTGACGTAGAAATGAGCTCAAACAGTTCCTCGCAGCACTCACCAATATAAAGTCACAGTTGTTTCTAAGTTATCCCAGTTTTCTCGATTTTGTTTTGTTTTTAAAGCAGAAGAGGGCGCTAGTAATAGCATTCTTCCTCAAGGCGCGGGTAATGCTAAAATGGCTGACTGTATGACTCCTGTATCTTCGTTGGGCGCGTACACTGTACGTCATGTCAACAAACGTCCAGCTCCAGACGGATGTGATTCATGAATAATGCGAGCAGCGTTAGGGTAATCGCACCGATAGCTACTCGTACTGTTTGTTAGTCAAATAAGCCATTGTATGTTCGTCTGATACCGGGATCATGGAGGTTCCTCTTGTAAGGAAATTGTCAACTTGCCAATTTAGGTTTGTGCTGTTTTTCGCTGTCGGATTCGATGTAGACTTAACTATTAAAGCTTAGTTGTAAACGTTGTTAGTCAAATAAGCCAATGTACATATTCGTCTGATACGGGGATCATGGAGGTTCCTCTTGTAAGGAAATTGTCAACTTGCCAATTTAGTTTTGTGCTGTTTTTCGATGTTGGAGTCGATGTAGTCTTATTAAAGCTTACTTGTAAATGTTATGCTGTAAAGTAGTTATTAATACACATTTCAAACTAATTTACTTTTATTGTGAGTTTCCGTATCGCAATAAAATGAGTATCACCATCTATGTTAAACTTCTCACTTGTATTATATAAAACTTAAAATATTAAAAGTATCCTACCCAGAGTTAGATTTTTAATCTGATATCAAATATTATGTATCCTACTTAATCCTATTATAATAATATAGATGTGAAGGTTTGTGAAGATGCACTTTATTTTTAGTAGGGCAGTTGATGAGCAGTGATAGCCTAGCGGTTAGAACGTTGGTATCCTAAACGCAGGGGCCAGAGTTCAAATCCTGGCACGCACCTCTAATTTTCAAATATTATTACATATTATTATTATTGCGTATTACAAGTTAATTATCATTTGCTTCGGTGAAGGAAAACATCGTGAGGAAACCTGCACACCGGAGAGTTCTCCATAAAGTTCCCAAAGATGTGTGAAGTCTATTAATTGGTCAGCGGCGTAGACTATGGCATGTACCCCTCACTTTGTGAGAGGGAGACCTTGAGCCCAGCAGTGGGAGAGTATAAAAATAAAAATCAATTAACGCAGTCAAAAGATATACTGTATTTTGACATTGATAAGGAAATGAAATCCCTGTAATGAAAATAGAATCTTGAAATTTGCCAAGGATCAATGTGTGTTTTTCAAGGCACTGGAAAAAGGGAAATTCAAAACCGTCAGTTTATGGTTACATTAGTAAAAAATACCAGTTTTTTTATTTATTTACGCTGATAAACGTATCTTAAATTTTATTGTCGTTTTAGGAATGCCATGTTTACTACAATACTATTACAATACTATTATGCTACAATTCCGACACTTGAATCGGTAGGTTCATTGATCCGCAATGGAGTAACGTGGCCTAGGAAATGGTACTCAGAACTCAATGGTCGGCTAATATGAAATATTTCCTGACGATTAAAAAATACACATGTAATTGTTCAAGTTTTCACTTTTGTCGGTGCTCCCGGAGTGCCATTGTTTTTTAGCGTTATCGCCCATCGCTTATTAGAAATGAATTATATTCACGTAGGACATTCAATCAACTATCAAGTCATGGCTTGTTTATTGCGCAGTGCAGACGGACGGAATCAGAATGTATTGCATCCGGAATGATGCATTCTTTCTCCCATGGCATAATACAAAACATGAGGTAGCCATTTGTTTACAAGCCTTTATTATGAATGGAATATCCGTGACTTGAATACTTACGCAGATAAATAAGACCCACTCCGTATTCACGTTGAGTTCCCAGTTGTTTAAGTTTTGATGAAGACACGTAGAAGTTCAAAACTTCCTACATAGTAGTCTCTGGAGGAACTGAGTGTGGATTAAAATTTATGAATATAATATGTCTCTTCAGGAAACTTATATACTTTAGTAGGTACCCGCACTCGAAAATATGTTTGTACCTATAGAATTTTTAACCGACTTCAAAAAAGGAGAAGGTATTCAATTCAACTGTATTTTTTATGTTAGTTACCTCAGAACTTTCGACTGGATGAACCGATTTTGATGATTCTTTTTTATTCTAAAGTGAGATCTGACGAGTAGTTTTTGAGTTATCCCTTATTTGGAAGTCGGTTATTTTTTGTCAAGAATTATTTAAATTTACGTCTTTATTATTTGTTGACCGACTGAAATTCAAAAATCACTATACAGGTCATCATGTCATAAATTGCTACTAATACTGGATGCGACTGTGAGCACACTATTCTATCGAAACCAGTTGATAGCGCTGGAATGGAAGTGGTCGAGCCACAAGCTATAAACACTTCGATTGGGTATTAATCCTCCAGCAATCCGCACTGGAGCAGCGTAGTGGAATGTGCAGTACCCTGTAGGTCCCCTAGATTAACAGGACAGACCCTGCATTAGACCGCTAATGGATTAAAGTCAAGTGACAAAAACCACATATGGTTTCCACAACCGTATAACCGGAAAATAACACTAACTACCGACATCTGAATTTACTTAATGTGCACCCAAAGAAAACTAATAATTTATACGGCACACATTACCCTAATTGTTCAGTGTAGCCTGCATCTTATAACTGGTCATTCTAAAGAGATTCTTCTGCTTTTCATATAAGACTGAAATTGGAGGGTAGTTCAGTTTTAGTTTAGTTCAACTCGTCCACTATTTCAGGCAAGTGTCCCTTACGGTCTGTTGAGCATCGGGTCTGGATACTTAATTACGTGATAGCAGTGGCCATTTCGGTGAACCCTCTTCGAGTGTATTGTCCGGATTAAAACGCACCAGTACCATTTCCATTAGTGGAACAATAATACCACTTGTGCCCACTGGACTCATTCAGGGAACTGAGTCCATAAGAGCGTTAATTCCAATATGAAAATAGTAAATCAAAGACACATTAGATTTGAACTTCAAGACACTTTCATCTCTTCTTAAATAATAGGTTCTGCATTGAACCAATAATACCCATTATTTAAGCCAGCCACTTTTTGACTAACAAACTTGCGAGTTTTTTGCCAGTTCTTCTTATTCAGAATTTTAACCGCAACGCTATTTAAAAATTTAAAATAAAAGTGGCTTAAACCAAGGAAATGTGGCAAAACATTTTACTAACAATGTTTTTGTAACTGAAATTCATCTTATGAAGCACTTTTCGAAGAAAAAATTTAGGTTCCTATTGTTGCTATGTAGGTACGATTTTGCGGGGAAAAATAACAAACATTCATACAAATTTTCCCGTTTATAATATTAGTAGAATTACCCTCATGCAAAAACGTGATTTGTAAATAAAAATGGTGAAAGTTAGCATTAATTAAATTAGCAAGTACTCTATATTAAAAAGAACATGTTCTAAAACGAACGGGGATAGTAATTTCACGCGGACAAACTAGTAGGCAATATTCAGTTTCGATCAAGACTGACTGGCACGCCAAAGGCATTAGAATACCCATTTTACTAATGACATGTGGTACTTCGACAATACAATTTAGTATGGGTCCCACTTTGGATTTAGCTGGACTACGCCCTTTGATTAATTCAGGCCTAATAGCCGCGTGGAATTTGTAATTTAGAGTTCTACGAGCAATTTACCTTGTTAGATTACAGTTGAAAGTTTCCTCCCATGTGGCTTAAACTAGGGAAGTAAAGTTAGAATGCTTAGGACACTGGAGATATATGAATTAGAGGAGATACTGGAGATATGTGAATTAGATAGTGTTTAATAAAAATTTAATGTTTTGTGATTAAAGCAAAAATAACTATAGTAAATCGTTTTATTTAAGAGTAATTTTTGGTGAATAATTTTAAATTAAACTTTAAAAAATTCCTGTTATGTAGTTTGATTTACACTAAACATAGCTAAGAACGCTCTCGAATAAGTCCCCTTTCCACTAAAGACCATTTTTGGATCTAGGGGTTTGTTTCGAAATATTTGGCTTTAAAGTGCTAATTTTGGTTAGAGTCAAGTCAGTCAAGCTACAAATGGGAGGGCCATTTGTAGCAGTGATAGCCTAGTGGTTAGAACGTTGGTCTCCCGAACGCGGGGGCCCGGGTTCAAATCCTGGCCTCTAATTTTCAAATATTATGTGCGTATTACAAGTTAATTGTCACTTGCTTCGGTGAAGGAAAACACCGTGAACCTGCACACACCTGAGAGTTCTCCACAATGTTCTCAAAGGTGTGTGAAGTCTACCAATCCGCACTTGGCCAGCGTGGCCTGTACCCGTCACATTGTGAGAGGAAACCCCGAGCCCAGCAGTGGGATAATTATGGGTTGTTGCTTTTTTTTTGCAAGTCCCCTCCCTCCCTTGCCAGTTAAACAGCTAGAGTTGGATAAGTGAAAAAATTCTTAAAAATAGGGTATAATACATTGAAGTATTATTACTAGCGTATAGAACCGACACCGTGAACGCCATGTATGTCCCAATGCATTGGCGCCACGTGGCTTCAATCTTCAATGGATTCGTTCGATTTTGAAAGGAGAACCGGGGCTCAATTTTGAAAATCGAACCTCCCGGGCGTGACACATTTTGTTCGAGATGTCTGTTCTATGACATTATACTTCAATGGTATAATATGATGAATTTGCCAGGAAAACTATCACTGCTATGTTGGAACCCTACATTGCGCGTAGTCTACACGCACTTGCCCGATTTTTTAAGTTTGTGTGTGCATGATGTGTGTAAATATAGGAAATTAGCGTAGTTTTTGTGGCTTCACTCAAATTTAAGGCGGTGAATCTACCTTTTTTATGTACTAAGTAATTTTTTGGAAATATAATTTATTCTGGAATTTGGCTGTTTGGAGCCAAGTCTTCATTGAATATATCTTATTATCTTTCAAATCAAATCATTTTATTTGTTCAAACTTATTTCCAGTAAGACTGCAACAAAGTACCTACATAAATCTGAAACAAAACTCCGACCCGAATTGCGAACGAAAACAAATCCGTAATTTAAACCGCCGAAAACAAACGATCGAAGTGGATTCGAAAATGGAACGAGGGCAATCACAGAGGATTGTGACCGGGTCCCATTCGCGTCACATATCTTTAGGTCACTGGCCAGACATAGATCTCTAGGCGTGCCTTGGACGACCCCGCTTTGGCCCTGTTTGGCCAAAGGAGAGGGGCAGGGTAGGTCGCGAGGGATGGACGGTTGTCACGAGGGATCGCGCGAATGACATTTGCGTAAGCGTACCCACCCTCGAGATTGGCCGCACGCGATGACTTCGACCATCGAGACAAGGGCTAAGTAATATCGTAGATAAAAGATTTGTTATTTTACGACATTGTTGTGGTATTGGTGTTTGCACTTGCAATTTGCGAATTCGAGAATAATTAAGGAAATTTTTTGATAATCTGGTTTTCATTCCATCAGATATCATGTCATTTTAAGTCACCGACTTAAAAACCGTTGGTCCATATCAGACTAAAGACAGTTTTTTTCTGGCTATCATGCCTTTTGTACCGATTATTTCTGATGAAAATGCCTGTTTTATTTTTTCCAAAATCTCCGTTTTTCAAAGGTATTGTTTAGATCTGGAGATTATGAAGCGTATTTGTTATAAAATTATAGATACTATAATATCGCTAACCAAATGGTCAATTTTAATATAGATAACCCTTTAGATCTATTTTCTAAGAACAAAATCACTCTATTGTGTATTCCGAATGTCCCTCGACCATTATAGAACTTTTCCATTAACTGCCGAGGTCCGTGAGTAAGAAAAATGGTGTTTTCTTTCAATTAATTTCCACGGATTAATTGTGATTTAACTTCACAATGATAAATGGATGAGGTTTTGTTTTTCTCGTAGAGTTTTTCCTATTTACCCATCTATTTTCAAAGGGATATTTTTCTTTTTCTTTTATAGGTGCGTAGTTGTAGTTTTTATTCCCTTACAATGTGAACGTGGACTGTAAACAGAAATTAAACATATCATCCAAATTTCTGCTTCAAATTCCCAGGAATTGAACCCAGGACCCTTCGAACCGCGGTCTGGCAAGGTTCCCATGCCATTGTGCTACACAGGTCACATTGTACTCGTACATTAATATTACCAGACTGTTTTGTTAAATACAAATTCAGTACGGTATATGTAATAATATCTAAGATCTGATGCTTTTAATGCCTCTGACTTACTTGAGTGCAACCTTAGAATAACATTGAGAATAGAAAATCCCACATTATCCTTAAGTTAATCGTCATTCCGGATCTTGAGGATCTTATTCTTTAATTTGTTATTCCGTTGATTTCCGCTGGCTCATGTTAATGGTTATTGCAGCGATTCAAGGGCTAGAAGTTTCCTCGTTAAACTGAGCTAGCTCGGTTTGTGGATTACTCAGGATATTCCTGTTTTATTTATCCACGCTCACATCTATCCTTACTTGTCCCAATTGAATGCAAGTTATTATAAAGTTTATCCCCAGACATTTGGGCGTGCGGGACTGTAGCACAACTCTCGGTGCCATCTGCGCGCTTGACACGGGTTTAAGTTAATTTCCGCCAGCAGTCGGAGACATCCACCCGCATTGCTAATGGAGTTTATCGTTTATCCCAATTCCTTAACCGTAAATACACAACTTAAGCATTCAGGGAAATAACCATGTCTCAAGTTTCCATCGTTTCCGTTTCGAATGCCCAACCGATGTGCGGTGACTTGGCGCCGAGCGCGTACGGCGTAGTACTATCGACCTACTTTTGTAATTAATTCGTTTAAGGAACCCGGCGCTTGGGCAATTTGTACATTGTTCATAAATAACTTTCACGCTTAATCAAATTAACGTTTCGCTTCGAAGATAAGAGGATCCAATTTCGCGAGCGCCAGTGAATTATGGACGAACAACGGTCGAACGGCGTAGACGTATCAGTGCTAATAAAAGCTCACATCGTAGCGAGAAATTCGAGCGCTCCCACGTTATTGAATCCGACATGCCGCAACAAAATAAATACTCAAAATAAATTATCCGTTTCCAATAAAACAGCATCCTTTATACGCTTCGTAGAGCGCTAAGTGTGAGTAGCGGGGGAAGATGGACTATTTTGGCTTTCATGCGTTAGGGAAAAGGATTCAATGTTGTTCGGTGCGCATGTGTGGTTATGGCACGCGACGACTTCGGTGGGGCGTTGGGAGATTTTTCAAAACCCATCCTCTGCGCTTAATCGAGCGCGGGTAAACATCGCATTTTTCGCCTCTCACGGAAATATCGATAGGGTAATCTCGCATTGTAAAAGACAGCGTAGAGATGGGCTTCCCACGAATGAATATGTTTTCGAGGACTGCAATCATTAATCATCCATTGAGCGCTAGTACAATGCGCGTAATGGTGTGTTTTGTCGTGAGTGAGCCAGTCATGAGCGCACGGTGGCAAAACCTGCTAGTTCGGAGGTATCTATTGTCTTGAAATATCATCATTTATCACGTTTCATACCGCAGTTACTTGAGAAATGAAATGTAATTAATGATAAGTATGATTGAAATGGTCTTGCGGAGCCTCGGCTACTGATGTTGCAACATTTACAATCATCCATTATTATTTATATGAGGCAGAAAATACAGGAAGAAGATTATTTAGGTTTTGAAAGTGATATGGAATGTCTTATTAAAGTCAGTTGAGTTTTGTAGTGGAATACAGCTTTAACGTTCATCGAACAGGAACTTAATGAAGGAGAGAATAAAGATATATAATAAGATATTTGCTTGTTGTTTGATGTCCGCTTATGATTGAAATGACCGTGTGTCGAATGATTAAAAATGGACCGAGGCGATCCATCAAGCGACACTCGCCGGCACCCACCGCGTCTTATTTGAATAACGCCCCACGAAAACAAAGAAAGACATGATGCGAGAAGTCTTTGTGCTACTAATTTTTATTCGTGTTACTATTACCGAACTTTTTTTAAGGTAAAATCATTCATAAAAAATATAAATTTGTTTCATAATAGAATAACGTATTCTATTTTATTTTGATAAAGATTCTACATTATAGAACCTATTTATATTTTTATTTCTTAACTTTTATACCCTCAATGATGTAGAGATTCCATTATGATGATAATAACCATCGTCATGACACGATATCGCTGGTTCTCTCATAACCAAACAATAAGCGGACTTGTCGGTTGGAAAAACAACTTAAAATTTTACAAACATAAATAAAATAAATATTATTTAAATAAATAAAAATTCAACTGCACGATGCATGCGATGGGAGTATGGGAGGGGCTGATGTGTGGGACTGGCAGTTGGTAGATCGTCGTGTTTGTTATTGCGTTTGTTTGTTTCTTTGTGCATGACAGTATTTAAATATTTTTGATATTTACTTCTCTTGCTCTTAGTTCTAGTAAGATTTATAATGTATTTCCAGTCCCTATGATACGACCTGTCTTTATCGATATAGGTGTCAAAGATATTGTTACAATCGTATTTAAAGTTGGCTACTCCACAGTTTTCACTGTCACTGTATCTACGTGGTATGTTTCAATCCAGAAGATTGATCGCGTCGGTATCGACGAGACACAAATTGCCGTTCATTTTAATAAGTATTAGATGCGAGGGATCTTACGTACTTCGGGTTTCGTGTACACTTGTATTAGGCCTTCAGGTTTTAGGATTCATGTTCGTAACCCTATACCTGTAATTATAATTATTAATATGATATTATAATTATTATAATTATTAAGATGTTATAATTTTTGACGTGTCTGTGTGTCTGTTTGTGACATCGTAAGTCCTAAACGACGCGGCGACGGAGTATGATGCAGTATTTTTTTAAAGCTGATATAATCGAGATGGTTATTACTATGTTTAGTTTAAATAAAACTATTGCAGGTTTTTTTAATTTTGAAAATTTTGTTATTAAGATCAGTATCCTTACCTACTATTATGTCTTGAGGGGAATGTAGCATATAATAGGATGAAGTATTTATAGATAGAATATTTTACGTTGATTTCTTCTGTATTCAATAGTAATGCTTGTTATACGTCTTAGTCCTTTCAGATATTGAACCATAAAAAGTAGAGATAGAAGAAATGGCTCCTTATATGATACATTTTGCCTGTACCTATTGTCTGTGCTCCTGTTACAGGTAATTATGTACTTATAATGTTGAAAGTGAGAGAGAAGAGTGACGTCATGGAAGGGCCCGCCCGGAAAGAGAGGCAAAGGAAGACCACTGACAAGATGGGATGATGAAATAAAAAGCATCGCCGGCCCAAACTGGACACAAGTAGCCCAAGACCGAGACAGCTGGCTAACTTTGGAGGAGGCCTTCACCTGTGAAGACGGGGTTCTTGCAAAAAAGACATAATTTATTAAGAACTATACTCGTATTAAATAAGCACAATAATAAGTATAAATAAATTTATGAAATACATAATATAATATAATAAAAATACATATAATATAATATAAATAATAATAAATGAAATGAAATTATTTGAATAACAATATAACAATGTAAAACTAATATTATTATACATGGTGTGAATGCGATGCAGACTTTAAAGACTGCTACTGGTTCATGCGGGCGTTTTATATAGTGGACTGTAGTATGCGTTGAAGGAAGAAAGTCAAGGGTTATTTGGAGGGTTGGCAAGCACACTAACCTGGGTGCAGGATTCGACTGGTACTCGTATTAGCATCGACGGCTAGGCGGCTGCTCCAATGTCTCCAATCTTCTTTCTTCTTGACTTCTTATTGGTTATTATGCCGTATTTGTATGGATTAGGTTTACTATTACACTTCACAGTAATATCACTTGCTTTATGAGAGTTATTTTAGCGGGCGCGGCGATGCGGTTTTTAGATAATATGCGGATTAGTTCATTACATTTGATAATGAGCGCGAGTTGCATTCGATGTTGGCGGGAGACTTCTTTTCGACTGTCTAAACCTCGGCGGTGTGCGAGTGAATCCGCTATATAAGAGTGCGCTTGCCAGAAAGAGAGGGAGGATAGGAAATTAAATAGAGAAGGAATGGATTGCCGCGCTTTCATAGAAGATATAATAATTTTGGCGGGAACAGCGGGAGCAGGCAAATGCATCCACAGAGTAATGCCATTATTGGCGCGAACATCCCCCCGGCCTTGAGGTCTCCTCAACCGGCAAATAAAGATACATATATATAAACATAAATATATATAGCGGAGTCAATATCATGAAATAAGAATGATGCGATTGCGGAAAAGCGATGCGTTATAAATAATTTACTAAAAATAGCGTGATAATGTTATACTTAAAACTATCTAATATATAATATTTAGAAGATATATAAGGTGCGAGTTATTGTGTGGGTAGAGGGCACAGTCTAACGACTGGGCGTTGCAGAGTAGAACTCTTAGTTTTCACTTGTGCAACGCGCACCACACCGTCTCTACCGGGAAACAGTTCAGTGACAACACATAGCGGCCACTGTAGCGGTGGAATGTTATCCATGTCAATGAGAACGATTGTTCCCACTGAAACAGGCGTGGAATGTTTGTTCCATTTTTCCCTCGTTTGAAGGGTGTGTAAATATTCAGATCTAAAACGTTTCCAGATCGACTGAATTAGAGAATCAAGTAAAGAAAAGCGTGATAATAGATGAGTGCGTTCTTTACTTAGATCCGCGGCGGGTTAATGCTAGGAAATGTGCGGGTGTAAGTGCAGTAGGCTCCGATGGATCGCTACATAACACTCCATTTTGAAAATTTCAAACTAAGCGTGATAAGAGGATGTTCTTGAATATTGCTAACGGTATGAGAAACAGTTTTTTGTTCTGGTAAATTTGTAGAATGAGAAGATAACTGTTTTATTGGCCACTCACTACTAGGTAGTGTAATCCACGCGGGACCATTGAGCCAAAGATCACAATTTATTATTTGCGACGGTAATAGTCCGCGGGAAATATGGTCAGCGGGGTTTTCTGATCCTGCGATATGATAAAATTGATCAGATGATAAAGAAGACTGTATCTGCGAAATACGGTTAGCAACGAAGGTGTTAAATCGGTGCGGTGAAGAGCACGCCCAACAGAGCGCGACTTTCAGAATCCGAGAACGCGTAAATTTTATCAATCGGATGTCTCGCGGATAGCGTATCATAAACGGTACTTACTAAGTTAGCGAGTAACACTAAGGCGCATAACTGAGTCTAGGCAGCGTAACCGTTTTTAAGGGAGACACCCTGGACTTGGAACAAAGCAGCGTAACTACTGGTGGGTCGTCACCATTAATTACATGCGAGTAAATCACGCAGCCGTATGCCTTTTTACTGACATCAGCGAACGCGAGTAGCGAAACTTTCGAGTTTTTATCAATTCTCATATGACGTGAGAACTGTAAGCGCGATATCAGAGGTAGCTCTGAAATATAGTGTTGCCACGTTTTGACAACATCTGCGGGCGGAGCCTGGTCCCAATCAAGTTTGAGAATCCATAAGGCTTTAATTAAAAGTTTAGCGAAGAGAATAACTGGACCAACTAATCCTAAAACATCGTACAAGTGAGCGGTTGCGGATAAGATTGCACGTTTAGTGCATGCGAGCGGCGGCGGATACGAGAAAACAAAACTATCGTTAGCTTGATGCCAACGAAGCCCTAATATTTTTAAAATATTATTGTCATCAAAGGAAACGGTTTCCAGTTGACGATGCGTTGCGGGAATATGTTGTAATAGTTCTGAACTATTACTTGTCCACTTAACTAACTCAAATCCACCACGATGGAACATTTGAATTAGCTGAGTGGCCACGTCGACAGCGATGTCAACATAGGGTGCGGAGCATGCGAGGTCGTCCATATAAATGTATCTCTGGACCACCGATGCGGCCAGAGTGGTTTTCAGTCTCCGCTTCTCCTAAAATAATATAACCGAGTGAGGTTTCAATGGCACTGGGAGATTGCGAACTAATTATTTTATCAGATAATAAAATTTGTAAATAAGTGTTGACTCCTAATAAGACGTCAATATCACCAGGCTGGTGAAAGGAATCGTCGGCTAAGTGTATTTTATTTGTGAAATTTATTTTAGAAATATCTATAAATGATTCGGGTAATTGTCCCGTTAATGTGGGTACTACTAGCGGTTTAATTTGATACATCTTGTTATCATCAAAGCGGGAAGTAAATTGTAAGGAAGTGACACCTAAAATCCTTTGCGATATTCCACCGATTCCGTGTACCTCGTTAAAGGGAGTTTTATTAGAAATCGGTAAAGATAAGCGTTTGCAACAATTTATTGTTATATAATCACTTTGTGAGCCTGGGTCCACTAAACAGCGAAGAAAATGTTCGTGGCCATATTTATTTACTATTTTAATTTTCGCGGTTCCTAATAGTGTCGTAAAACAATGAGGCTTATTTAATAATTCGCGCGACACATTACAAGACGAAGACGCGTTTTGTCCCTCTTGTCTGTCTGTCGAACAAAAATCGACCTTATTGGCATCGCGTGAAGGGTTGCTAAGGAAAAGCGGGCGAGTCGAAGTATTTCGTACCGTAGAATCTTCGACCTTATTAGTATTACGCGGAGCGTCGTTATCAGAACGAGAGCGGTTAAATAAATTTTGCGTATTTTTAATAAGCGATGAATCGATTTTATTTGTATTATTATTACTGAAAATATGAAGTAAAGTATGATGCGAGCGAGAACAATGTTTACATTTGCGTTGCGATTTACACATCGATAATGCGTGTTTGTTACTTAAACAATTAGTACAACATTTATTTTGTTTTATAAAATTATATTTATCGCGAGTAGTGAGTTTTAAGAAATGCGGACAGACATACAAATGTTCATGCTCATTAGACTTGCATAGAATGCATGAACGCGATGAGTCGGTGTTAATAAATGTTTTACTAACAAATTTATTAGGAGCGGGACTAAATTTAATATTAGTTTTATTATTTTCACCAGACGACGTATGCGGTGAATGAAATGTATGATGACACAAAGCCCTATTTTGCTCGAATAAAAATTGAATCAAATCAGAATATCTTGGTATGTTAACTTTGCGGCACGACATTTCAAAGGCTTTTACAGTTTCGCTATCTAATTTTCTAAGCGCTATATTTAAAAAGAGAAAATCAGATATGTCATTAATTTTAAGTTGTTTCAGAGCGTTAATAGAAGCGTCGAACTTGTCCATAAAGTTATGATAACCAGCGGGCGTATTAGCGTTAACATTTTTTATTTCCAACAGCTGATTTATGTAAGTAGTAGCGAGTGCACGCTCGTCATTGTATCTGTGGATAAGTGCGTTCCATATTACTGAATAGTTTTCAGCTGTAGGCATAAGGCCTGCGCAGACAGATAATGCTTTGTCTGATAACTTACTGACTAAATAGTACACACGTTCAGCGTCTGTTAACTGATGGTTTTCATGGACTAGCGTTTTAAATTGTTGGTAGAACATAGACCAGTGTCGTATGTCTCCATTGAAAGTTAATAATTCCATAGGCGGGAGCGAGGGCTTAAACTTAGCGGGTAAATTATTGTCTAAATTCAAAGATGAATGCGGAGCGGATAATTTTGAAACTTTACTTTTAACGCGGCTGTACAAGTCATGAAAAGAATTTAATGGTTGGAAATCTATTTCCGCGTCTGGATTTACCCTTAAATTCTTAATATTAAATTCTTCCAAAGTGTCCTTGAACTCATCGCGTAAGTATTCAAGGTCAGCCGCGGTATCAAGCAAAGAACTCTGCGAGTTAGCGTCCAATGCACTGATTGACAAATCATAGATTGATTGCATGCGTGAAAATATGGAATTACGTTTAGCGATTAATATTTTTAAACTAATTTCGTCGTCTGAAATCGTCTTAGCGTCATGATATTTGGCTTTAGTAGTCATTTTGTAAACAAAGTTACGTTATGCGTTAGTAAAAATTATGCGAGGATAAGTACAAAAATATTATGCGAGCAATGAACGAGTTGTAATTACGATTTGTCGTAAATACAAAAATGGTGTATTACTAAATGCGAAATATGGAATGCGTTTAAGTATAATTTTTCGTTAATAGATATAGAAAGTTACACAATAATGAAATGCAATAGTAAAAGCGGTGCGGTGCGTTTTGCAAATGAAATTAAATAAATATGTATAGTAAGCCGTGAAGGTATATTATGTAATGCGAGCGGAATATACTACACACATAAATTTATTTGCAAAAAGGTAATAGGAATTTAATAGGATATGAATCCGGTTGGTGACCAATTTTATACGGCTCGAAGTGACCAAAACTTTTGGTGTGAATGCGATGCAGACTTTGAAGACTGCTACTGGTTCATGCGGGCGTTTTATAAAGTGGACTGTAGAATGCGTTGGGAGGAAGAAAATCAAGGGTTATTTGGAGGGTTGGCAAGCACACTAACCTGGGTGCAGGATTCGACTGGTACTCGTATTAGCATCGACGGCTAGGCGGCTGCTCCAATGTCTCCAATCTTCTTTCTTCTTGACTTCTTATTGGTTATTATGCCGTATTTGTATGGATTAGGTTTACTATTACACTTCACAGTAATATCACTTGCTTTATGAGAGTTATTTTAGCGGGCGCGGCGATGCGGTTTTTAGATAATATGCGGATTAGTTCATTACATTTGATAATGAGCGCGAGTTGCATTCGATGTTGGCGGGAGACTTCTTTTCGACTGTCTAAACCTCGGCGGTGTGCGAGTGAATCCGCTATATAAGAGTGCGCTTGCCAGAAAGAGAGGGAGGATAGGAAATTAAATAGAGAAGGAATGGATTGCCGCGCTTTCATAGAAGATATAATAATTTTGGCGGGAACAGCGGGAGCAGGCAAATGCATCCACAGAGTAATGCCATTATTGGCGCGAACAATACATATGTAGTTAAATCACAATTTAAATTAAATTAAATTAAATCACAATAATGTAAACGAATATTAATATCATTGTAAAAGTGCATGCAAGAAATAAAAGGCTCTTTTTTTATTTTTTTTATTTTTTTTTTTAATGTTGAAAGAACATAATATTTCATCTAGCTCAATTAAAATATCAAGTTATAACGACGGCCACAAAATTCATGTTTTGTCACCTCAAACATTTTTTGTAGACCATTAAAATGATGGATGGTGTCGATAATGTGACGGCTGCTGACCATTAAGTTATGACTTTAATCCGTTGTTTGTTTCGTGTAAACAAACCCTATCGCAACGGACACTCGGCTAGTGTACATTCCGCCTAATTGATTAGTGTACATGTTTAAAGTACTAGCACTCCTTAAGTATACTATAATAAATAATAATAATAAATAAGCCTTTTTATTTATCCCATATTAAAAACACAAAACAGTAGTTCACAATAAAATATAAACTTAGCAAAACAAAAACTGATGATGATTGTTAGTACATATTAGTAAAGACTTATGACTATATTTAGTTGATTATTAATTTATTATATTAATTGGTTATAGGCCTCCTCCATTCTTTTCCAGGTTATTCGGTTTTTCCCTACTTCCATCCATTTTTTCCCAGCTATTTTTGTGATATCATCCGTCCAACACTTAAGTATACTACGTACTACTAATTATTAATTATACTAGTGATACTAGGAACTAATGTTAGGATCATATTTCTATAATATAGTAATGAAATACGGCTCCAAAACGTGGTGCATTACTGTCGGCTTAATCCACAAGCTCAAAATCACACAGCAAGCTATGGAGAGGGCTATGCTCGGTATTTCTCTACGCAACCGCGTTAAATATGATGAGATCCATAGACGAACTAGGATAACCGACATAGCCAAAATATACAAAATATAAATATACCGGCTGAAGTGGCAATGGCAATGGACTGGCCACATAGTTCGAAGGACCGATTGTTGGGGAAGAAAGGTCCTCGAATGGCGCCCACGTCTCGGAAAACGAAGTATTGGACGCCTCCCGACCAGGTTGACCGACGACCTGAAGAAGACAGCGGGCATCTGCTGGATTCAGAAGGCTCAGGACTGGTCAGAGTGGCGCAAGTTAGGGGAGGCCTATGTCCAGCAGTGAACCTCCATGGGCTGAAGGATAGATAGATGAATTTCTATACTTTCGATGCGTTAACCTATTCCCTAATGATATTTTATGTGATGATATTACTGGTATTATCATCTTTTTGTGAAGCCTGCCTAGCTAGCTAGCGAGTCAACCTATTGTTTGAGTCAGCCACCAAACGCGTCGTTGTGTTCTGGCTGGGGGCTTCAGAGCCAGTTATTTCTTTCTTTTACTTCTCTCTTTCTTGGCCGGCGACGCATCAGTGATGTCTTTGGTGTCGCTGATGTCCATGGGCGACGATAGCCACACCAACAGATGGATTGTAAGCTCGTTTGTCAATTATTTCTAGAATAAAAAAATTAAATTTAATAAAAAAATATTTTAGAAAATTCCCAGTTCTCATCGTGAAGTAAGCTTTGATAAATTGAATTACGTTCGAATTTCGACTGTAGATTGGGCCTTTAGAAATAATAAAGAAATCTATAGACGAAAATAACATGTACCTATCTTATTCCTAGTCCATCCATTTGTCGCGTCGACGGGCTTTGTCCAAACATGTCAAACAGACATGACACCGAGTTTATTTTGTTAGGGGCGTATGGCGGATGGGTGTAAGTTACCCCGCCATTTATGATTTTAATAGAGTTAGTATCGATGTATACCTAATTAATTACCTACTCGTAATATCTATGTCTCATTTGTTGCGTCTGTTTTTGTAATTTTTTTATCGTATTTGGTTTGAGTTTTTGGATATAAGTAGTTCCACAAACCTGTTTACATCCATCCATTCGTTGGAGGTTGTCCTGGACATAGAGCCTCCTCTAACATGCGCCTTTCTTAACGGTCCTGAGCCTAATGTATCCAGCGGATTCCCGCTGTCTTCTTCAGGTCGTCTGTCCACCTGGTCTGGTCAGAGGGTGTCCTATCCTCTTTTATTCGGGACGTAGACGCTGCTGGGATTTTTTCCCTAACGATTATTATCAGTCCTTCGAACTATGTGGCCAGTCTTCAAATAAAATTCTTCAAATAAAAATAAAGGAGCATAACCCTCTCGATCAACAATTGAAGTGATAAGACACTTACTATTTTGATACTGGAAGATGGGATCGTGGGGGCTGCAGAACTATGCTGCAGAACTTCAGATAGGTCTGTTAGCACTAGCCAGTAACTTTAATACGGCAAGCTTCGAACAGGTACTTGAAGATGGATCACGTGACATTGGATAAATATTTGCGTCCTATCATTGGTCCAAGTTACACATCGACGTCGCACGGGTGGCTAGAAGTCTTAAAGGTCAACGTCAATTAGGCCTGTGATTGGTCGAAATTCCGCCTCAGGTACCTCTAAAAAGCTTGCTGTCCAGTTGTCTATATAAAGGTCTTGGCAGCTAACTACAGAGTACAGACCATGCAGGATAGAGTAGAAGGGCCATCTCTTTGTATGAAAAGTGTCCGTAAAAACGCGTCCAATTACGGGTGGCGCTGCGGTGCCGTCTACATCGAATATCTGTTTATCAGACGCTAGCGCCATTCATTACGAGTGGCATAACTCAGCAAACTTCACTCCGTCAACAACAGCTATGTTAATATCTCTCTGTTTCTCAGACACTATCAGCATTCTGAAATGGCCATTATTGGAACCTCTATTTTCAGTAAACAGCTGGACACTTTTTCAACTTTCCCCTCAAGAGATGGCACTCCTTCTACCTCTATACTCCATGCTTCAGACAGATCCGATAACAAGCTAAGGACGAAGCGGAATGTGACAGCCGCCCTTCCAATTAACGATTTCCACGCACGACTTCTATTCAAATTACACTACCTGTTACGGAACGTATTAGGGTCGCCACTGTTGCCAGATGCGATTAGAAAATTTGGGATTTTTGAATAGGTAATTTGAGTAATTTGGATATTTAATGTAGCTTTTGTCATTTGGATTTTGTTAACCTTGACTTCTTTTACAGTTATTATTACAACAATGGATAATGTATAGTGTTAAGTATTAAATTAAAATTGCCAGTAGGTAGGGCTGTTAAAAATATGACAACGACAACAATGACAAAAAATAGTACACATGCATTACATTATAGCATGAATGAGAATATTTTCTTTGCATATTTATGTAAATAGATCTAATAACTGATTTAAAACGCTTACTTTTTGAACATTTTATAATTTATTCTTAGTTAGAATTTAGAAATAAGAAATAACTTAATCATCTTTATCATTAGGCGCAATATGTTTCTCACATCCTTCTTCCTCCTCTCTTAGAATTATATTAACAAGAACTGTAAAGTTTATTTGTGCAAACTTTCTGTACGAGAATATCCAACTAAACCACAACGCATGGTGATCCTGGTTCTGAATTAAAGTGACTACTCCCACTTCGACCGAAACTAAAATAGGGTAAACGCTGATTTTGAATGAACTTGCCTGTCATGGTGCGACGGCTTACCCGCCCAGTGGACCAATTATTATCGCTATACCTGTAGGCTTCTGGTATTAAGTAAGTATTACTTAAAATCACTGACCTCTATAGTGTAAATAAACCGGAGAAGATAATGTACCTACGTCATGATTTATGACTGTATTCTTAGGACCATTTTGGCCCACAATATGTAAGCAGTGTGTTATACTCGTAGCAAGAGAGGAATAGCCATAGATTACCCCAAGCAGACAAAATAAAAATTACTAGATAAAGGTTGATAGGTCGATACATATTCGTAGATAGGTACATTTTGCCCGTAGTATTGTAATCCAAAATGCCACCATTTTTAAAGGACCACTCTATAACCCTTATGTGGAAAACTTAATTTTTTTATAAAACGTTCAAAGAATTTTTGCTGAAACCTGTCAAAGAATGATTTAACTAAGAAATAAACATTCCAGAACCCTCTTTTATTCACAAACAAACAAACACGACGACCTACCAACTGCCAGTCCCACACATCAGCCCCTCCCATTCTCCCATCCCATGCATCGTGCAGTTGATTTTTTATTTATTTAACTAATATTTATTTCATTTGTTATCTTCGTACAATTTTAAGTCTTTTCGGACTGACACGTCCGCCCATTGTTTGGTAGTGCGAACCTGCGACGTCATGAACATGCAACGTTGCATGGGATATCTATTAAACAATTCTACAATTTTGAGGGAAAGGAAAGTTGAGATTCTAAATGTCTCCTGAAAAAGATTTTAGCTTCTAAATAATTCATCTTGTAATCAACTGTATTAACAACAATCAAATGTATTATGCATAATCAACTTATTTATTTTAAAGAAACATTACTTTTGAGTATGCAGATATTATTAAAGGGACACAATTTTAATTATAGTGAGAGAAAATTTGAGGAAAGCCAAACAAATGGTTGGTGCACAAAACAGCGTAGGTACTCGTACACATATTATGAGTATGGATTACAATCTACACTTTTTTTAGTATGTTCATAGTTCATACAAATTTTTTTTCCTTCTTGTAACTATGGACACATTTAGGTACTGATTGTGCTAGTACTAGCATGGACCTATTTAGGACAAATTTTCGTATTCAAATGAAGGTTTTTTATATTTTATTTTATTTATTAACTAAGACTTTTGATTCTTATATTTCACACAATGACGTTTAAATTTTTGTTGTTATTGTTATTTTCGGCTTTCCGTAGACAGAGGAGCGAGCTTGGTAAAGCTCAGCTGAGATATTATTATTGTAGTAGGTATAATACTCATGCAACCGTGCTAGTAAAACGTTCCACAAAAATGCATTTTTTCATACCACTCCACAAAGTCCATAGAGAAGTTCCACTTCAAAAAACGTTTTGATTAACATATAACACGACATATAACGATTTCAACTGAAACCTGGATACTAATAACCATTTCGGCTGGAAACGTTACATTTAATAACCAAATCGGTACAACCAAGTTATCTACAGTTCCGAGATGCAAATCAGCGTCCTCTTAATAAGCGACCGTCGAGTTGATGAAAATTGTAGTAAATTGCTTTGTAAATATAATGCTTCGGTAATTGCGGGAGCGGAACGAGGCTTCACGAGTATGTATAAACAGAGACTACTCAGAATATTCGTGCATGATTTTTTTATGGAAATAGCCGGCAAACGAGCAGACTCTCCACCTGATAGTACATAAGTGGCTGTCTAATGCAATCGTATCGATATATTATATTACTAGCTGTTTCCCGCAGCTTTGTATACGGAAATTATGTTTTAACTTATTCAAACTTTTATTCTGTTTGCCCGGGAAACTTTTTTATTTTCCGGGATGAAAAGTTGCCTAAAATATGACCCACCCTGGGTCATCGGTAACGATTTTACCAATTTTCATCGAAATCCGTTCAAGGGTTTTTATGTGATGCCCGAACAGACAAACAGACACTTTGAGTTTTATTATAATATAGATAGATAGATTATATGGTATATCCTAAGGAAATGAAAAATTTGTCAACATAATAATTAAAAAAACTAAAATGAAATTGAACATAACATTTCGTTATACATTATTAGGTAGTTGTACCCTGTAAAATTGTCTTTAAAAATACCAGTTTTATATCTCTGAATTAGGAATCGACAGGCCATAGAAGTATTAAATTAAACTTTAATCAAATCGGATAGAAAACATGTTAAACGAAATATGTAGATAACTCACAACAAGAAGTCAATGGTACATTATTATAATTATTAGATGTTCTGTGGTATGGTATTTGCTCGTGGGCCGGACTCTGCAGTAAATCAATAACAAGCTCCGAATGATAATTACGTAAACACACGCATGAGAACATTATACAGTACAAAACAAATACAGGGTTATTCTGCACTTTGTTAGCATATGACTGTCTTATTTTAAAATTGCACTTTAGCATATATCTTATTATCTTGTAATTATTTTTATTAACTACTAGGAAATCGCCCTCGCTTCGCTTCGGGAAAATTAGTAACAAAACATATAATAGCTTATGTCATCCGGGGATAGTGTAGCTTCCCAACGTTGAAATGATTTTTCAAATCGGTTCGGTAGTTTCGGAGCCTATTCAATGCAAACAAACAATCAAATCTTTCCTCTTTATATAGTACTAGGAAATCGCCCTCGCTTCGCTTCAGGAAAAATAGTAAAAAAAATAAAATATAATATAGCCTATGTCAGCCGGGGATAGTGTAGCTTCCCAACAGTGAAATAATTTTTCAAATCGGTTCGGTAGTTTCGGAGCCTATTCAATGCAAACAAACAATCAAATCTTTCCTCTTTATATAGTATAGATAAACTTTTTCAGAGATATCTGATAGTTAGATAGATTTTTTAGGTTTTGGAGGATATGAGAAATACTAAACCTTTAACTTTACGGGTTTACTTTACCTATTCACGACTGACTATACGGATGATATAAAATTGAAAATATAATGATGGATGCATTGAAAATATTACCTTGGAAGTAATAATTATCTTAATCGGTACTTAAGTTGATTATATACGTATAATTTGTAATAGTTACAATAACCATGAATCAAAAATGTCGTTTAAAGTATGTCAATTTATGTACAATTGCATTATACATATTTAAATGTAAGTAAATGATTGCAGAAAAACCCTGAAAGTGTCGTCAGGTGATGAGTGACGAGCGATGGCGATGCAATTTGCAAGTCTGCCGCCCGCGGGTAATGAATTTAACGTGAAGATATTGTGAAAATAACTTGTTACCAAATTACATTCTCTACAACATAATGAAATACAACTTGATTTTACTTAGCTCTCGGGATTAATAAAGTTTTGCCTTTGGTCGTGTTTTCATATCTACAACTGTTTATTGGAAAAAGATGTAGCACATTTTTTACCAACTAATTTAAATTTAAGATTTTTGGTGACGTGAATAAAGCACAATATGACTGTCTAGATACAAATATGTCTAGATAGTATTTTTACAATAAAACGAAAAATCTTAAACCAACTATAGGTTGCTAAAATGAGACTTTTCCAAAGTACCAATGGGACTGAAACCTCACAGTCACAGCCTAAGAATAGACCATGATACTGATTTTCAGTCAGACCCAAAAGACAAAGACGAACAAAAAGACATGTTGTTATTAAGATGTTTTCGGCACTTTTTTGCAATTTATTATTAGAAGGGAAGCTCTATGATGTTTTTACGTGTAATATATTACAGTTATGGAGTATTTTTTGAGCCCTTCGCAGCTATGATTAAAATTTATAGCTACTTTAGCCTCTTTACAAGATCTGCGGTTAGATTATGGTGCGTAATCATTAAGAGTTTTTATGGGGTAAGTAATTTAATAAGCCAAACAGTAAGGCTAAAAGATACTTCCGTATTTGTAAATTATGAAGATAAAAATATGGAAATATTAATGGCATGGAGGCCTGGAAATAACGAGTGCGTTTTATCCCGTCATGAGCAAGTTCTTAGTGAAACTTCCGTAGGTCATTATTTTTCTCTTTTTAAAATACATATTTACCGTATTGAGTTTTGTATTTTTCTTTTGTAAAAAATATTGTTACAATTTAAAATCTGTATTCCTAGTAAACAAGATAATTAATTACGTAAGTAATTATTTCAAATTAATCTATACTAATATTATAAAGAGGAAAGATTTGATTGTTTGCATTGAATAGGCTCCGAACTACCGAACCGATTAGAAAAATTCTTTCACTGTTGGGAAGCTACACTATCCCCGGGTGACATAGGCTATATTATATATTTTTTTACTATTTTTCCCGAAGCGAAGTGAGGGTGTTTTCCTAGTTAGTAATATAAGTACTTTACTGATGGGTTAATAAAAGTACTTTCAGTGTTATGGCACAGAAGACATATTCTTAATAGTACATAATTGGTTCTGGCATAACGTTATGATGATACAGTTCATGTAGCAGGTGTGACGTGAAATTCTACAATCCCTCTAAAACCATTTATCTTCCAAACTATGGGCGTCGTTCGAGGAAAATTATCAACTTCAGTCCTCCTTGAAATTAATACTGAACGAAGGGGATGATGTCATCATGGAGATATGTTCCAGGGTGTCGAAGAATCAGGCAAGTTTAATAATGCCCGATTTATATTATTAGTATTCTTATTAGTATTAAGTTCAGATTTCATAATATGGATAGCACTTAAAATGTCTATTTGGTTGTGGATTACAATTTAATGTAGTAAACTTGTAGTATTTATTTTAATTATTTCAATGTTTATTTAAATCATAAATTAAAAAAGATAATTATATGTCGAAAAGAACCCCGTCTTTTCGAAGCAAAGTGAAGATTTCGAAGCAAAGCTAGGGCGGTTACCTAGTTGACTACCAGGTATTTTATGCTTATACATGACACACACCTTTAAAAAATTAGAGACGCTCGAAACCTGAGAAATAATCGTTCAAACAATCTCTACACTACGAGTATCTCTGCTCTGGTAATTTTGGTCCCTTCGTGGAATAACTTAATGGGATTGTTGGGATAGAGACTATCCATACCCCTTTATACGATATCCGGATATTTCTTAAGATGCCAAATTTACAACCCGCCAACAACAGTTGCAAACTTACAAGTTGGAAGTGCATTTGGCGCAGGTGGTCCACAATATATTCCCCCTCGCTAACGAAAGCCTTAGCTATGTATAGCTTAATTATTCATAGCACTTATGCTGAAAACACACCGTTCAATTGCTTTTCATGATGTAATCACTCAATACTCGAGTTCATGTGAAGAAGACAGCGGGTATCCTGGATTCAATAGGCAGAACAGGCTCAGAAATATAAATAACACAACAATACAAATACACACTTAAAGCATTATGGGAGGAGGCCACAAACGAGGCCAGTAAGGAGACGCATAAGGGGAGGCCTTTGTTCAGCTGTGGACTTGTAAAGGAGGATGGGATGGCCTTGTGAGGCTGGACAGTGTCTAGTTCAACTACCTCCAACAGATTGTGGAATGTATTTCACCACACCGCTTCAGGGATTGGGGCCTTTGTTCAGCTGTGGACTTGTAAAGGAGGATGGGATGGCCTTCTGAGGCTGGACAGTGTCTAGTTCAACTACCTCCAACAGATTCTGGAATGTATTTCACCACACCGCTTCAGGGATTGGGGCCTTTGTTCAGCTGTGGACTTGTAAAGGAGGATGGGATGGCCTTCTGAGGCTGGACAGTGTCTAGTTCAACTACCTCCAACAGATTCTGGAATGTATTTCACCACACCGCTTCAGGGATTGGGGCCTTTGTTCAGCTGTGGACTTGTAAAGGAGGATGGGATGGCCTTCTGAGGCTGGACAGTGTCTAGTTCAACTACCTCCAACAGATTCTGGAATGTATTTCACCACACCGCTTCAGGGATTGGGGCCTTTGTTCAGCTGTGGACTTGTAAAGGAGGATAGGATGGCCTTGTGAGGCTGGACAGTGTCTAGTTCAACTACCTCCAACAGATTGTGGAATGTATTTCACCACACCGCTTCAGGGATTGGGGCCTTTGTTCAGCTGTGGACTTGTAAAGGAGGATGGGATGGCCTTCTGAGGCTGGACAGTGTCTAGTTCAACTACCTCCAACAGATTCTGGAATGTATTTCACCACACCGCTTCAGGGATTGGGGCCTTTGTTCAGCTGTGGACTTGTAAAGGAGGATGGGATGGCCTTCTGAGGCTGGACAGTGTCTAGTTCAACTACCTCCAACAGATTCTGGAATGTATTTCACCACACCGCTTCAGGGATTGGGGCCTTTGTTCAGCTGTGGACTTGTAAAGGAGGATGGGATGGCCTTCTGAGGCTGGACAGTGTCTAGTTCAACTACCTCCAACAGATTCTGGAATGTATTTCACCACACCGCTTCAGGGATTGGGGCCTTTGTTCAGCTGTGGACTTGTAAAGGAGGATAGGATGGCCTTCTGAGGCTGGACAGTGTCTAGTTCAACTACCTCCAACAGATTGTGGAATGTATTTCACCACACCGCTTCAGGGATTGGGGCCTTTGTTCAGCTGTGGACTTGTAAAGGAGGATGGGATGGCCTTGTGAGGCTGGACAGTGTCTAGTTCAACTACCTCCAACAGATTCTGGAATGTATTTCACCACACCGCTTCAGGGATTGGGGCCTTTGTTCAGCTGTGGACTTGTAAAGGAGGATAGGATGGCCTTCTGAGGCTGGACAGTGTCTAGTTCAACTACCTCCAACAGATTCTGGAATGTATTTCACCACACCGCTTCAGGGATTGGGGCCTTTGTTCAGCTGTGGACTTGTAAAGGAGGATGGGATGGCCTTGTGAGGCTGGACAGTGTCTAGTTCAACTACCTCCAACAGATTCTGGAATGTATTTCACCACACCGCTTCAGGGATTGGGGCCTTTGTTCAGCTGTGGACTTGTAAAGGAGGATAGGATGGCCTTGTGAGGCTGGACAGTGTCTAGTTCAACTACCTCCAACAGATTCTGGAATGTATTTCACCACACTGCTTTAGGGATTGGAGGGGTTAATATCGAGATTTGAAGTAAGTTGTTTTTATACCGTCCCAAGACTTTTGTGACCAAAAATATTGGTGGCACTCTTTCTCTCTTTTTTTCTCTCTCTCTCTCACACACACACACACACAAAACATACAACCGCATACAGTTTGACATCACAGTATTTTGTCTTGTTCAATGCTGAAGTGAGTTCCAGATAAAAGCATGGGGAAATATTTGTCTTTGCTTGTTGTAGAAGCTTACAGGGGACGTAATTGAAAACGAATTATATGTATATAGCGCATAAAAACACTTAACAAACATTAATTTAAAATATTTCGACGTCGTTCACCCGTCATGTCAAATGTCGAAACTCGAAATTCAAGTGGACCTCTATGTAGGGTGACTAAGCATCTTAGGGATCAAAGGATGAAATTTTAAATTTAAGGCCCGTATACGTATTAAGAAACCGATCTCGGTTCTAAAGCACAATCTGAGATCTTACAAATTGAACTTTTTTTAGTAATTTGACATATTTCAGCATTTCAAAATCTCAGAGATCTTGTATGTTGTTGTTATGTGTGAGGTTATTTTTGCAACATTTTGTGAGAATTAACAAAACCTAAAAATGGAATTTTGAAGTTTGTTACGTTAATAAGAAAAAAAATTAGAACTGCCACGGTCTGTGAGTGCGATACCACTAGCAGGGACAAAAAATATATGTTTAATTTTAAATAAATATCTAGGACAAATTTTGAGTAGGCATACAAATGAAAAAGTAGATTGATGGTTAATAAAATTATCGTCTACAATATCTATTTTCTTTACGTTTTCCTTATTTTGTCAAACGCCTGGTCTTCCTTCTGCTTATACGTCTGACATGAGGTGATTACGGGGCTTGTTTATTTTGTTATTATTATATTTTTATCTAAACACAATCGTGATTATCGGATGGAGCGTTGTAGCCGCTGTACCATAGCCGCGGCCGTGTCGGCGCAGTCAAATAGTTTTTTTACTTTTGCTTTTTAATGCTTCTATATTTGTCGTATTGCGGCCACTTAGAGAATTAGTGGGATGCTTTATTGGGATTAGACTTTATATTTCATTGTTGACTTTATAACAGGTAGGTTTTGAAAATATAAATAAACATGAATATAGGTAAACATGAATAAATAAACATGAATATATTACTTTTTTGTAAGTTATTTGCGGACATTTGGGAATAATATAATTCATGTTACTTCAAAAAAAAATTTCGTGTGATTTTATTATTGTACTTTAATACATACGTGTATGTAATTTGTACATTGGTAGTTGCGTGCTTTATGGTCACATTTAAACTCTGTAAGTATGGATAAGAGAATAAGAGAACCTATAATAATTGTTTGTGCACAACTAACAAATAATTAAGTTTTTTTTTACATTCTTTTATACTTAATATTTTTCATTATTTACAGATTAAATGCTACAAAGAATAGAATACAGTTTAAAAGGTCTTCTAAGTATTGAAACTAAGTAAGAAGTTGGTAGATAAGATATAACCTAACCTAACATCAATATTTTCTAATAATCATATTCCATTTTCAAAGAAATTGAATCGGAAAGTACTTACGCATACCACATAGGTAGGTACAACATCGAAAAGGTTTTTTCATCAAATAGTGTTGTCATTTCCGATGTAACATGTCGTGTGTCGTGTTCAGAAATTGGTTTTCGTTGACATCCCATAACGTGAATAAAACATTTTACGGGCATAGAAATGTTGAATGTATTCCGTCAAGAAATGATGACTGAGCAATTCTATTATGTCGAATCATCATCCTCCTACTTTAAAGGTTTGTTTTATTTGTTGTCAATTTAAGTTAAGAGTAAATAAACCTTTAGGGCTTTATGCAAAACTATCTGTATAACTTAACTATAGTATAGGTATTTCTTTATATACCTACATAGCCTGCATTCATTCCTATGGTACTTATCGTGGTACCTACTTCGACCACAAAATGTCACTAGTGTAAGTTAGCCAAACAGTAAATCCTTCTATCCGGAATCCGGAAAGCAGTAAGGCATGAGATGGGGCTATTTCATTGCCAATGGCTTGTTCCATTAATAGCACAAGCCTTTCCTCCAGGGAGATTCAGGCTTATTTCACATTTTAGCTTAACCCCAGATCCTATTTACACAGTGACAAAGAGTGGCATCCAAACTACAAAAGTATTCATATTAGCCAAGGTGTACCTTTCTCTGTGCGACTGTACATAAATAAACAGAGCACAGAACTCATTGAAGTTGTACAGAGAGCGGCGGCTTTGATAAGCTTCAATATGTGCGGCAAACAGTGGGAGCAGGACGAGTTGGGTCCTTTGTGCCTCACTGTGCCTCCCTGTGCCCCAGTTGGCAGACCTCTGGCTTTGCTAATTGCACTCTCGACAGTTTTGTGTTAAAAAAACTTTGCAAATAGGCCCGTATTGATGGCTGGGAAAGTAGTTCATAATCAACTCTTTATTACATTGTGTTTTGTTGTCTTACAATAAGTTTCAACTTATAATTTATCCGCTAGGCAGCTGCTGGTTCAATAGATAAGCTAGATAAGAGATTAAGTAACAGTTAAATTAGGATAACTGACATAGCCAAAAGAATAAGCCGGCTGAAGTGGCAATGGACTGGCCATATAGTTCGAAGGACCGATACCGTTGGGGAAGAAAGGTCCTCGAATGGCGCCCATATCTAGGAAAACGGAGTGTAGGACGACTCGACCAGGTGGACCGACGACCTGAAGAAGACAGCGTGCTTCCGCTAGATTCGGAAGCCTCAGGACCGGTCAGAGTAGCGCAAGTTAAGGGAGGCCTATGTCCAGCAGTGGACCTCCAAGGGCTGATGATGGCTGGTGAAGGGATGATGGATGGATGGATGGAACAGTTAAACACAAACAGGTAAACTGGATACTGAATCGAGTGATATAAATAGCAGGGACTGTTCGACATTTTCTCACCTCGGCCATTGTTCAATAAGGTGCATAACTTTTATGAAGTTACTAGCGCTCTGACCACGGCTTCGTCCGCGTTTTTTTTAAATAATACATTAGTACCTAAATACCCTATGACTTATTCTAGATCATGGTCTACCCGTATGCTAAATTTTATGAAAATCCGCTCAGTAGTTTTTACATGAAAGAGTAACACCACAAAACATCTAATAAGTAACACACATTGATTAATCTTCACATTTCCAATAAGGAATGAAGATGATATGAATAATCAAAGAAACAATCTTTCGGTTGCTCTAATTAATTAATTAACCGTAAAATAGAAATGACTGAAGCTTGAGACTACGAGTAGTTCTTATCTAGCAATTTGTAACACCATCCGCTTTGTTTAGCTGCGTTCTGAGTTCTGAGAGTCACATTGCTGTTTCTTCTAATGCAGGCGCTTACTGCGACGACATTGCGTCAGTACGCTGAGAGTCCCCTAGAGCTCAGTTGCCTTTGATATCAATGAAAAACGTCTGTCGCCATGTGCACGAGTAAATAGGACCAAGCTATAAGTATAAGAAAAGACTTTGCTTGTTAGATGTTCTTTGATACAAAGAAAGGGAAGTAAATGACAGCAAAATAAAGTTTAAACGGATGGACGGATGCACGGATGGACGGACGGACGGTCATTAAGGGTTCTGATTTTACCTCGAAACCCTAATTTTTTTTATTCTTGGTTGGTATATCGGGGAAATAGATTAACATTATACACGAAATCATGATCATTTTACCATAAAATTTTATCTAATAATAATGTATATTATCTATGATTAATTAATTTAATAATCATCTAAATATAATAATATAATTTAATATCATTGAATCAAAAATAAATTAATTGTGCTTTTATTATAATCTACGTACTCAAACTATGTACTCAAATATGAAACTAATAATTATACAAAAAATATACACAATGAATTAGATGGACTAAATATGTTACATGCTTCGATTATGTTAAAATATTTCGAAAAAGCAGTCAATAGCCCGGCTAGCTCAGTCGGTAGAGCATGAGACTCTTAATCTCAGGGTCGTGGGTTCGAGCCCCACGTTGGGCGCATCTTATTTTTGCATTTCTCATTTAGATTTGAAGTTTTGTGACGATATTCAAAATGAAACTGTGTTTTCATTTATTTTCTTGCATAAACATTTTACTTTTTTTGTTGCATTCAAGCAGCCACCTGTTGTAAAACTTTAGTATTACGTAATGAACTTGTACATCAACGTTACTAACTCTTGTAGAATTTTGAAGTATACAACCTAGAGGGCGCTATAAATATAAAACAATTTTATGCACAGTATACGCGTGTATAGGTTCCATAGTTGTAAGGTGATCGACTAATATTCCATAAGTTAACCTAGCCGTGATAGATTACCTTTTGAATTCATCATTAATGAAATTTTACATTTGTTTAATTGCTAACACCAACTATTTACCTAGGACAGAGTTCCCCAAACTTTTTTGTGTCGTAGACCCCTTGCCATGTTTTTCCGTGTTGGGTAGACCCCCTACTTACCTGATATAGATTTCCTGTAAATTTCTAACTGCAGTGAAGTTTAGTGTTAAAAACTTAAAGTAAAAACACATGTTTTAGAGTTTATAGAGTGACAAATTGAACAAGTCAGTGCAAGTTAGCGAAGCTCTGAGACTGCGACTCTCAGGTTTTTACAAGTTCAAAATGTATTGCGACCACAAAGCGAATACCAACATCCTACAACTTACACAATTTTATAAACATATTTATTAAATTTTTTACTTCATAGGTACTTTTATAAATAATGTATATGTTTTGATATTATAAGATAGTATGATGTCAGTAAATAGGTACTATCAGTGTATGTGTTGAGATCCACTATCGTGGACCCCCATTTTCAGTTCATGGACCCCCAATTTTTTTTCACTGACGTAGACCCCTTGCAGGTTGTCATAGACCCCTAGGGGTCGATATAGACCACTTTGGGAATCACTGACCTAGGAGAACCTCTGCCGTAGAGGGCGCGATGGGTCTCTTCGATCACTAATAAGTTAATAACAGAACTCACAATAGCAATTGGAAATCTTGGAATGCAGGATGTTTATTCAAATTCACACAAACACTCACATACATTCATATCAATTAAGATTAATGAACAAAAATTAATTTTCTAAACAAAAGTGAACATCGAAGCTGGAAATAAGGGTTCAAGTGTTTCAGTATTTGTGCTAGTGTTTTTATTAATTGGATTACAAAGTGGATCCTAGCCTACCATGGTAAATATATATTCTAATTGAATAGCTCTTAGTTTCTATAAATGGATATGAATGTCTATTTGTAGGTAATTTATTGTTGTTTGTGTGAAGATGGTATCTTTTAATAGACAAATTATACATATTACATTGCAAATAGCTTCCTGTTGACATAGTATTGCAAAGAATGCAAGAATATCCATCTTCATAATTTTTTTGGACACTATTCATTAGAGGAACTGTTCAGGACATTCACATCAAATCTTGGAGGATATTTTATTGGTTTGACTATTTGAGATTCTATTTATCCCACGCACAGATATAGATGTGATCCCACGTGTAAAGAACTAGGTAACCATTTTCACATATCCAGTAAGTATTGGTTATCTATCGAATATCTCCAGAGGTCACAAAATAAAACAGTGTAGCTATCAGATATCTCTTTCTATTTTGTTGTGTTGTTTTTAAAGATCTATATTCAATTATTGACATTATTGCACAGTCCAAAGGCGAGTCAAGTGGTCACTTACCATCAGGTGGGCTATAAGCCTGCTTGTCTGTCTCTTTATAAAACAAAAATATTTCCTACTGCACGTTACTGTACCTCCCTATTTAAACAGGTTCCCTACATTTAGATCTAGTTATTCAAACAACACCTCGGTTCTGTCAATGTGATTTACTGCCTCAGTGCCAACATACGACCAAGAGAAACACACTTGTTTGCTAATTTCATCTCAATAAAAAATATCGTCAACATGACTTAATACAATGAGAAGTTTTCCGTGGACATCTTAGGTAATTGCTGGACTTCCTTTGAGACATCATTTAGGGTAATTTGGATTGTTTGTATAAAACGCAGGTGACACGCAAGGTGCTCTTTATGATATCTTGATTCAGGTGGTAGCATGACGCGGCTGCTGACCATCTGTTTGGCTTTCTGGGGTAAGTTACGCCAGTTAAATTATTTTCAGTCAATATTTATTTGATAGTGCTCTTAGCTCCGGTTTTGTTGTCTTGTTCGGTTGTGTGGATGCATTTGGAAGTTTTCTGAGTTATTTATTTGGTTGTTCATTCACCCATCTATCATTTACCAATCGGTTTTTAATTAGAATAGTGAAGCATACACCAGACCTAATTAAATCTTCTTTGGTCTCTACTAATTTTCATGATAATCCAGCCTTCAAAAACTCATTTATCTATTCATGATTACGAAAGATTGGGAACTGATATTTAAATACGAAAATTGCTCCTGTCTATTTCAGCTTTATTTGACGTTGGGCAATCAGTATCTACCAAATTAGAGTTTGACGAGGAAAAGGAATCATCAGGGCAAGGATCAAAGACAAGTACAGAAGATGATGATGTGGAAGTCAAACATACGATCGTGCTTTCTACGAAACTAAAAAACAATAATCGGAGAGGATTACATAATAATGACGGTTAGTTTGAACTTAATATTTCTAATAAGTACCTATAAATCAAAATTTATAGTCTTAATTTAAAATTTATTAAATGACATTTTTTAGTGGACGATAATAATTAAATAAAGAAATATTTTAGGGAACAACGCTGCACAGACATTTTTTGTGGGACACGCTTTAAATGCTAAGAAAGAAGAAAGTGATGAAGTTCCTATTATAAAAGGGTACAAATCTGTTGAATCAACTATAATAAGAACTCCAGATACACGTACTAAGCCACCTGTATTTACTGATAATGTATATGTAAGTCGAAACATTCCATATGATTACAATACTTATCCAGTAGCTGGCAATCCTTCACAATGGAAACCATCTTCGTTCTTCAACAACATCAATTGGTGGAGTGATGAGAATGTCGGAAATTTCAATAATGTTAACAGAAGAAATTGGCTAAGCAACGGAAACCAGGCAACATTTCATCGAAAAGTTACTGACGATGGTATTAAAGAATTTTACTGTCGAAAATGTAGGGAATTGAGCAACGGAGCAGAAAATAGGGGATGTTCACAGCAAAGACGTTCATGGCTCTATGAAGGTACAACTCCGAAAATTAAAATTGATGGCAAAATAGCAAAATTAAACTAAGATATAGCACGTCTTGTACTATGATCATATCCTTTGATGAACACATGATGACACATCAGAGATTCTATCTGAATAACCTTGAAACGGAACTTAGAAATTACGACGACTACTCGAACAATGCAAGATAATCTTATATTTTATTTGTGTTTATACACTGACTTTATAAGTGGTTAGTACCAATTGTGAGCATTGTGGTTTTTCTACGTGCACGCCGTTTCCAAATTAAATATGATAAAATTCCAAATTACTGGGTTTTTACTGCTTCCAACTCGGTTCTGTTTAAAATAAAACAATAAAATGTTATAACAGCGCCACATTTATTAATTAAAAATCACAGCCTTTTATAACGCACTGCAAAATACTTAATGGGAGAAAAAGTAATAAAGAATAACAATCTAAATTTATGTGATTAGTAGCGCCGCAATATCCAAAGTCTAAGCCAGCGTTGATTTAGCTTTGAACCTTGTAATGTGTTACTACTCCATTGTTATTGACTTTGGTCTCAGCTCCCCTATGACTTTTCGTATCTCCGTTGATATTACTGGATGAAGAATACGAAGTACTTGACACACTGTAGAATCCATCAGAGTTTGGTTTCGAGTAAGTTTTTGTCACTTGCACATTTGGATTTTGCTGGAAGGAAAGTAAGGACATGATTATTCTTCGTCCGATTGACCTCAGTTTTGCTTAATTCTCTTTGTTTGATATTCAAAGTATTTGGTCACGCCTGGCATCAGTTCTACACGAATATGACGTAAACCGCAAGGCATGTAAGTAAAGTGTACAATTGTACATTGAGTTTCATGTTCTTTTGCGGTCTTGTAAATTGCTACGAACATACTTAATGCATCCTTGTTATTTTTGTCTCACAGCAAACTCTGTTTTTCTTTGTGTTTTGACTGTCACCGAGTTGACTTGTGGTTAACAAAAACTACCGAGTGACGTATACCAAAAAGTTCTGCGCTTAAGTGCCCATTTTTTTCAACCAACCAAACAAAAAACAAAGCTTACTGAACTGAGGAACTAAACATAATTATGCCTCATAATGTTTTAAATTTTATTTTGTATAATATTTTTTTATAATTTTTACAACAAAATATGGTGAAAATTGCTGACTACTATTGGTATAAAGTACTTTGATTGCCAGTTTTGTTGCCAGTCCTGGCTATCTTTGATAGCTGTCATTAAGCCAAGTTTTGTAACATGTTTTAATTGAAATACTGGAGATAACAAGCCGGTTTACCACATCCTTTAGGCTTGTTACCAAAGCTTTGTTGATGCTCATATTAGGTATGTGGCATTTACCATGTACTCGTAGGTACATACATCATCACTAGCAACAAAGATGACTTCTTACGACGTGACCTTAATTGTTTGTTTACTGATATCACGATTACAAATAAGCGTTCAAATAAATTTCGTAGCACTTACTGGATTTTCAGGGTTGATAAAATCGACGTGCTGGCTGTATCCAGGGCCGGCGGCCGCTCCTGCGTATGCGCTGTTTCCCGACATATCGAATCCCGACGGTCCGATTCTGTTGTTGAAAGAGGGAATTGGGGGGAACCTGAAGTCGAAGGATGGGCTATAGATACCGACCTGATTGTTAGTTAAGTCGTAAGCTTTACGCGCGGCGTCAAGCGCTAAGTGACGCTTCCTAAAATCTGAACCAAAAGCCCTGGAAAGCATAAAAGCGAAATCAAAAACAATTCACACAGTTGTAGAAAGAAAAATCATGAACATGTAACAAGAAAGCAGAAAAGTTAGGGACACGCAGAAAATGAAACTGTGTTAGTTACTGATACAAAATTTGATAGAATAAAGATTGAATGGAATTGTGACCACACAAACCAAACTACAAACTAACACTACAAACCCAACACTCTTTATATTAGGTTAAATCCCTATCAGGCAAAGTCGAAGCTAATCAATCCCAAATAAAATATAGCATGTTGACATATTTCACTAATATGCATCTTTTTATATCAAGATCATTATGCAACAGAAATCAATATGCTGTAGGTATCATAAATCTTGTATCACCTCTTAGCTTCGATTGTGTCTGTAACTCTGTAGGGATTGAACCTATTAACATTAACGTTATAAATGTTACCTCTTTCTAAACCTGAAGGAAAGTCGTGGCAATCCGAATGATCTTCGGATTCGTGCACTATAAAATTATAATTGTGTATAAATAAAAGAATAAGTTCTATGTACCTACTCAAACTCAATGTAACGGGCTTAGACACATCTAGTTGTGCATACATAGTTGCGGTCCGTGAGGGAAATGGGAATTAATCCATAACACCTATGTATACAAATAAAATAATAGTAATAGTAATAAATAATAATAAAAACATAAAAAATCTCCTATCTTCACCTAACCATACCTCCACCAATCACCTCCACCGAAAGCGATAACTATCATAAATTTCAAATCTTACTGTTGGATCAGATATTCAAAATTTCGAAAATACTCAGGAAAGAAGTTGTCTACATCCGGTATGAAGGGGATGTTCGGGATACCTCCCCACTGCGGGGGTGCAATGAACGCTGGTGGAGGGTAGTCGCCCTTTACGTCGACTACCTGGCCGTCTTTCAACCCGTAAGTGCCACCGTACCTATTGCCAACGGTATCTTGATAAGCAAATGCTCCAGCGCCCTCTGAAGGATCAGGGTAACCTGGAAAATAAAGATTTGGATTAAAAACCATGTAAATTCATTAATGAAACATTTTTCATGGCATTTTTCAGGGCAAAGATACACAGCCTTGGTAGTAAGGCTTCACATAAGGATTACATTATCAATATTATTATTGAGTCATTTTTATGATTACTGTAATTATTTTTCTGTGAAGCCTTTCTCTGTCTTTTCTTGGTCGGCAACGCATTGGATGTCCTGTCCAGTCCGTGACTCTTAATTCCGATACGATTTTATTTACGATGTCCGTGCACATTGGTCATTGCACAGAACATCTAATAGTTGTTCTGTGGGTCATTGGTTCATTGGTCGTCGATGAACTTTTCTTTTAGAGAAAATTTTTCGAAGTATTAAACAAACATTTTAAATTTTTTATAGGTGGCACAGAAGCAACTAATAACGAATAAGATATGAGTTGTTCATTTTTTAGACAAATTAAGTTCGTTAGTTGAAATAAACAATTGACTTATCATGTTATTTTTCATTTTGAAATTATCGACAATGTTTATTAGTTCTTTAGTTATATATTAAAGAAAAATCTACAAGAAGTCTATGTTTTTTTAAAAAGGGCAAAAATAAATAAAATAGAATAGAAAAATATTTAATCAACGTACGGATCCCTTTCCAAGTTACTTTAACTTGCACTTGTCAAGTTATTTACACTACAATCGTTTATCGCTTATCTTAGTTAATGACACGAAGTAAATGGAACATAATTGATCACGTGGTAACAAAGAATGATCATTAAACGTGATAATCAAATGATTCACGACACAAACTAATGGCAGGTACCATTAGCAAGAACAAAAAACTTACATGCATCTGAGATCATTACTTTATGGAAAACCCTATTTCAGAATCAACCATTGTAAGCATCTAATTACTTGGTGATCGCAATAGTTATAACAAGTCTGTAAACAATATAACGTGTTGATAACATATAATTAAGTACGGAGCACGAAGAGGCATAAAAGTAATAAGCAGTTGAATAATACTGCGAATAGTTTTTCCTTTTAGCTACGGTTATTAGGTATGGATTAGCCACTTCTAACGCAGAGCCGATGTTAAGCAACAAAATTAAAATTTAGTTTATCTCCACAATATCATAATAATTGGCCAGAATGCCGAAGCATTACCTACATGCTATGCTACCATTTCATTATAACTATCTAACACCCATCATTCCCATCATCTATACATATCACATCCTAACATTCATTGTTTCATTGATTAGTGTTGTTAGTGCGTATAGTTTTTAGCACATGAAAAGTCCTCAAATCACTAGTAATTTCATAGTAATGAGATGAAAATATGTCACGATAACGGCGGAATCTCACGCAATCATGAAATTCCGACATATCATAAAATATGCATAAAAAACTTACCGATAAAAAAAACTGGCTGGGAAAACAACTAAGTTCATCTATAACACTATCAACCACTATAATATAATGAGAAATGCAATTGTACATACATCATTATGCTTGCGTCCTTTGACAATGACAATTATAAGTAAATACCCGACTGCGCGACGCAAGGGAGGGTAATGTGTTTATCAGTCTATGTATGTATGTTTGTGCCTTTGTGGATTGTAGAGACCAAACGTGTTGACCGATTTTGATGATTCTTACGTCAATCGATTCATCAACCTTGCGAGTGTCACTACTTCAATGTTTCTTAGAGAATTTAAACATTGAATAAAATCTATGATTGACTGCAACACAATGTTTATTGTTGTTTTAATTTTTTATAACAACAATTTTATACCTAGGTACCTATTAACTAATCAGTGTAAAATGCTTTATTTGATATAAAAATCCATACTCATTTTTATCTGTTTGTCTTTTTAAAAATACGGATCGTTGTTCATAGTGAGCATAGATATCCTATTTATTACTTAGGTACTAAGGGTTATTATTTACATTAATAAAAAATATGTTAAATGTTTCTTACTTCTATGTTTTTGTAACGCCACAATATGAATTTCTAATTCTGAGAAAATCATATCGATCGCAAGAAAATTTAAAACGTAACTTGATATTGTAGGTAATATTGTTTATTGTAATATAAATTTAAATATTGTAATTACAAATACTTTAATAATAATAATTAGGATGGGTAGGTGTACTTAGTGTGAACAAAGAATAGGCGTAGTTCTTCATTCACCGTCCTGAAAACTTTGCTTGAGGGACATAGTCCTAAGTTTACTAATATCGGAATATACCTACATGAAACTTAGTGTTCATACAAAATCTTGGAAAATTGTTACAAGTATAAACAAACTTTAATAAACACATAGCTTCTTATGTAGGTATGTAATAATAAATCATAAACAAAAAGAACAAAATGAAGCACCTTACAAAACTAGTTATATAAGTACAATATGAATATAAATTAGTAAACAAGTAAAAAAAAATGACGTGCATAAGTGTATCAATGATACCTATATGAATAAAATATACGTATTTTAACTTTGACTTTGACTTTGACAAGTAAGTACCTAGCGATAAGTAGGTATGTTGCAAATGCAAATGTTAAAATTGTTCAACGAGGCTTTGTACGTCTTCAAAAATAAGTATGATTCAAGTACCTACTTAGTATGTCAATTATTGTTATGCACAGATGTAATTCGCTCGAAGCCTCGAACTAATGGTATTGGGCTCGTTGGGGAAATCCTTGATATAAAGAGTGATAAAACAAATGATCGCATAGAATGTCCTTGAGAATGATTGGTCTGACTTTGAGAAAAACATTGCCAGAAAAACAGCAATTATGTATGAGTGTGATTGATTGATGATTGCTCAGTTTTTCTGTTTCACCTTTGTTGTTACGTGCTTATATCTTGTGTGATCTATTCACAGAACATCTAACTGATCTATTAGTAAGCATTTATTAAGCATTGTAAGGCTTTATATTTTAGCGGACCGTAGAAGGAACTCCAAAATCCATAGCATACATTGGGTTAAAAACTATATGGATTATTTTTTAGATACAATTCTGACATTATATTCATTAAGAAATGTAAAAGATTTTAAAATTCAATTTTGTCACAATTCTATATAAATTGTCATGGACGAGAGTATGTACTTATATTGTATATGTTTCAATTCCAGTAATAATTGCAGTTAAAATAACCATTTTGTATTCTTGTAACCGGACGTATCTATCTCCCTACCTAAAATGCAAGCTCAAAACTAAACTGTCACTACTACTCAGTACCAACTAGGCTACGGGGTCGACGAATGTCGTTGTATATTTTTTATGTGAGTTCACTGTTTGTTTACTTACAAAATTATGGTGAGTAATCTACTTTATATATAAAAATCTCGTGTCACGGTGTTTATGACAAGTCCGAAATAGCTCGACCGATTTATATGATTTTTTTTGTATATTTGGTAGATATGAGAATAGGTCGTGAAGTATGTTCCATTTATTCACCTGGATTAGGGTTCCCAGGGGTTAGGATTAACGCGAGAAATGCTCCCACGCGAACGAAGTCGCGGGCACAGCTTGTTATATTGTAATAATTACACTGAATTATGTAAAAAAATGTTCAATCAATACATTGAATAAATCGGATTCAGCTTCAGTCATGGAAAGATGCTGATAAAATTGTAACCAAAATTTTGATTTATTATAATGCTTTGGTGAAAGAATTTTTGAAATCGGTGTGGTAGTTGTTGAGTTTATCTGTTACAATCAAACAAACAAAAAATCAAAACTTTCCTCTTTATAATATTCGTTTAGATAAAGCCTTTGGCACTAACCTTTAGCAGTGTATCTCCTGTAAGACCACAAACAACACTAAAAGAATCGAACGCGACACAATATCATGTGTAGCAAGCAGTATGACTAATCGTGGAAACTTATTGTTCCAGGTTTGTGTACACTAACAATAACGCGTATTTCAGGTGTTAATATGTGATGTCATTTTATTTTCACTTTGTTTATTTCCTAACATTGCGTAAATCCATGGCTTCAAATGACCATGACCCACCAAAAAGTAGTCTATAACTGAAGGTCTAGTCTAGAGCAACTTCACCACAATGCACCGGTAGGAATTGATGGAGGGATTAGTGGTCAAGTTTTGGTAGTTTTTAAGCCCCCAAAGGCTCTGACATGGCTTCTAACAATAACAACCGAGACAAGCGGGTTTTCGTGTCCTCCAAAGCACGGAATTCCGGAAAAATAACATCCATATCAAACTCTTACACTATATTGGGGTTTGTAAAAAGGATTGCATACCGCGTTATGTGTTCAGCAAAGAGCTTTAATAGCTTGAGTTCCTGTTCGATTACAATGTGGGTTTCTGTTCTGAAGTTCGAAGGACCGAAATTGGAACGTCATTATAGGAGCATAGGAAGTCATCCGACCCGGTGGATTGACAACCTGTAGAAGACAGCGAGGGAGTAGGTATGCGCTGTTGTCAGAAGACACAGGACCAGTCAAAGAGCACATGACCAGTCAGTGGGCACATGACCAGTCAGAGGGCTTATTAGGGGAATCCTATGTCTAGCATAAAAAATTTATAATACAATATACGAGTAAAACCCTATTGAGATATTTATTTTTCTAATGTCCATCAAATGGCCTCAAGTCGCCATGACTCGGGGACGTTCAATAAATCACAAATGAAGTTCTATTGGCACAATAGAACGACCAACTTCCATAAAAGTACGTAAGACTTTAATAACATAATAATTAGACAACGAACCAAGAATACTAATTAGTAATAACGGAGTGTCATGAATGCGAACTCATTAGCTTCAACCCAATAATGGCTCACTACTGGGCATGGGTCTCTGCTCTTGATGAGGCATATTTCATTTAGAAAAATAGTATATTTTTTTGTCACGCCAACGTAGGCGACCGTTGAGTCTCATGAGGACCCCTGGAAGTCCACTTGGACCACTTTGGGAACTAAGGCTCTAAGCGTTAAATAAAAAAAAGCAAAGCAAAGCAACAACCCATAATTGTCCCACTGCTGGGCTCGGGGTCTCCTCTTACAATGTAAGGGGTACAGGCCATAGTCTACCACGCTGGCCAAGTGCGGATTGGTAGACTTCACACACCTTTGAGAACATTATGGAGAACTCTCAGGTGTGCAGGTTTCCTCACGATGTTTTCCTTCACCGAAGCAAGTGATAATTAACTTGTAATACGCACATAATGTTTGAAAATTAGAGGTGCGTGCCAGGATTTGAACCCGGGCCCCCGCGTTCGGGAGACCAACGTTCTAACCGCTAGGCTATCACTGGCTAGGCTAAATAAATACTACTAATATTATAAATGTGAAAGATTGTGAGGATGTTATTACTGTTTTACGCAAAAACTACTGAAGGGTTTTTATACAAGTCACAGATAAAACATGATCTGAAGATCTAGCATGGATATAGGATACTTATTGCTCCGGAAAACTCGGGCAAACGCGGGCGCTAGTATAACTTATGTAAACGAAGCTCTCGCATCTCACTACTTGCTTTTCTTTACTGTTCAATGTTTATGCATCTCACATCTCACTACTTGCTTTTCTTTACTGTTCAATGTTTATGCGTGGACGACAGTGAATATTCCTTGTGTATTTTACTTACAAAATAACCTTTTTATAGTTCTAATTAGACAAGCTATGTTATTAAAGACTAGCTGTGCCCCGCGGATTCACCTGCGTTAATTTGTGGAAAAAACTAAGTACTAAAATATATGATGTTACAGCTTTCCTCGATAAATGGACTATCAAACACAATGATATTTTTTCAATTGGAACCAGTTTCTGAGAATAGCGCATTCAATCAAACAAACAAACTCTTCAGCTTTATAATATTAAATTGTATATAGATAATATTTTGTTGTCATTTTTGTCTGCCATTTGCGGTACCATGCAGGAATTAAGTTTATGTAGAATAATTTAACGCAATTTTGGCCACGAAGCCATTATTCCATGTTTATAGGTCTTTGACTTCAAGAACAGCTTTATTCGGTCTTAATTTCATATGGAAGTAGTTTCAATCCGTCTTACATGGGCACTTAGTTAGAGGCTAGAACTGTAGATTTAGAAGTTTTTATGATATCGTAAAATGTGTCGCCAGATTACGATAGTCATTTGGGAACCGTTACTTTAAAAGTTAAATGGACGTTGGCATTGCTTTCGGACTTTATTTTAATGGATTTACATAGCAATTGTTTTCACAGATTATTTTTGTTCCTTTTTGATCTTTACTAGGCAAGCAGATAGCACATCACATGAAAATATTACAAATCAATTAATGATAAAACAGATTTCATTGTTATAAAATAGATTTTATTGCTGTAGCGATTAGTGAAATGACCTCAATTATTGTGTTCGAATTGTAAGTGATTTAACTTTTATTACCCAAATGTTAAGAATAAACAAAACCGGGCAAGTGCGTGTTAGGCCACGCACAATGTAGGGTTCCGAAGTAGTAAATTTATCGACTATTACTCATTATTCATTAACTACTTATGCTATAGTTGTGATAGTTTTCCTTGTAAATTCATCATATGACCTATTTTTGAGAATTCTTTCACTTATCCAACAGTTTAGCCGGCAGGGGGAGAGACACTTGACTCTTACCAAAATTAGCACTTTATCGCAAACGAACCCCTAAATTCAAAAATGGTCTTAGAAAACCCATAATATTTTTGAAAGACCTTTTTAACGATACCCCACTATGGAGAACGCAATGAAAAAAAATTCATCCTCACGTTACCTGTAGGGGAGGTACTTACTTACACTGAAAATAAATATTTTTCAATATTTTATTCTATGATTTTGGAGTTGAATATGTAGTTATTGAAATAAGTATGTACATCCCCAAATTACAGCTTTCTAGCACTAAGTGTCTCGGCGCTATGCTTCGGACAGATGGACGGACGGACATGACGAAACTATAAGGGTTCCAATTTTACTTCGGAACCCTAAAAAGTCGACTTTCGTCACATACGAATATTAAAAATGTTTATAAGGCATGAAAAACTTAGTTATTAAACGCTTTTATTTACTTTCACTTCGGAGCATCAAATCTTGTAACGTTAATTTGAATGACTTCCCTTTAATGAAAATTGATGAAATTTGGCAGACATGTGTATTTCCGATGACAATACACGAAAATCATATTTTAAACTAATTTTCATTGTTTATTTGTTGTTAAATTAAAAAAAACGATTTTCAGACTTTAGACGCATAATTCTCTATGTTCTATTTTACGTAGAGACTTGAAATTTTCACAACTTGTAGCTAATTTTATAAACTAAACATTATTGAAATAAAAGCGTTTAAAAAAAAAATTTTTTTTCATTTCACTTATTTATTTACATAATTCAGAAATATACATAGTTACATACATACATAAATTAACTTAAAAAATATCAAAGATGTACCTAGTGACTCTACAGTCTAACCATATTACTGTTGTGATTTTCGTATTTAATCTGTGGTTGTGACTTTAATAAAGATCTGATGTGGATGAAAAAGCGGATATAGCTTCTTCTAAACGATTGCTAATATACACATTATGTAAGTAGGTACGTAAATAACAACTCGAAATCTTATGATCAAATAAAAATTTCGTTATCGCACGAGTGTTCGAGCAGATAATACCTATAGGTAACTGAATGTTAATTTTAAATTGTAACAATCTAAAATTTTAACAGCAAAAACCGACTTCAAATGAAGTACATCCTTTCCAATAACAATAAAAAAGAATCATCGTAATCGGCGTGATATTGAGTTATTCGTCCATTTGTCACGCACATACTTAATGAAAATTTTCAAAGTCAAAGTCAAAGTCAAAATATTTTATTCATAGAGGTATCACTGATACACTTGCACGTCATTTTTTAGCTTTTCGGAAATTTAAGACTTATGTTGTTTTCTCATGGATGCAATTATCAGATCTCGATAAAATTTAAGTGGGGCCACACGACAAGCACCAGCTTTTGATTAAAAAAAGAGTCATCAAAATCGGTTCACCCAGTCGAAAATTCTGAGGTAACAAACATAAAAAATACAGACGAATTGAGAACCTCCTCCTTTTTTTGAAGTCGGTTAAAAATATTAATAATAGGTGCAGTGTTATCAGTGTTCAGGTTTTGTTTGCAAATTCCTATGCAAATTTCGATAATTCAAACAAGTTTATTTGATTTCTTTGTTAAAGTCTAATTGAGAGAAATGAAGAAATTTGGGCGTAACCATTTTATTTTTATTGCTCTCTGAATAAATTATACATCGTTAAGAATATAATAGACCATGTTTTATTTTTAGTATTTTGAACACAAAGTTGATTAAAGACGACGTTGGGGAAAGTTTATACTTCGTATAAAATTTATTATTTATGATCATCCAGTATACATATTTACTAAAAATTTTGTAATTAGCGATATGTAGGTAAGTTATTACGAGTATAACCAGCTATTCATAATAATATAATTATAATCAATCAATCATTTAAAATGCAGTTCGAACTAATACCATAAAATACGTTTTATGTGAAGAATCGTCATTTATCTTTTTGGTTAAACAGAACTGAGTAATGTTTACCCTAATAAAAATTACCTCACGCTATTTCCTGATAAAATATGATTCGATACGTAGAATGAAACGTGTATGATTAGATCGACTTCATAAAACCGTGACCTGTGATTGAATTCCTTCAGTGAGATTAAATTTACTAACTGTACCTATGTAAATGTATGCAAAACCAATGTATGTAAACATCCAAATCAGAAATCCTTATGTTTTCAAATGCAAGAAATCCACAGATTTTATCCATTTCAAATTACAGCTTCTAGCACTAAGGGTCTCGGCGCTTTGCTTCAGAAAGACGGACAGACGGACGGACGGATGGACGGACGGACGGATATGACGAAACTTATTCCGATTTTAGTTGAGAACCCTAAAAACGTTAAAATGCATTTTCTGGAACTAAGTTTCTTAAATTCAACATTTTCTTTGCTGTATGTTATTACTTCCCAGATTTTGATCCTTGTTAGCATCACTATCGAATGGTGTAATATTGCATGAGTTATTGTTTAGAAATCAACGGGTTCAATTCCTGGCTAGGGTTAAATTTTTCAAAAATCTAATGATGCAGTTTTAGTTTTAATCAAAACCGACCCTAGACTCCTTTGGCCACTTTTCGCTATTCCTCATAGTTTCGTTAAGGCCATCACGCATACTTGAAAATTTCACCTGTATAATGTGCTTGTTTACACGTACTGTACAGTAGTGGTTTACAAACGTATAATATACTACAAATCATCCCACGGGAATATACATTCCCGTATATGTATAATATAACCGGGATAAAATTTACTCCATATTTGTAAGTCAAGATACGGTCTATCTATGTCTTACCATCGTGAGATTGTGCTTATGTGTGTAAAAAAAAGTTTCTTGATTTTAATCCATACAACGGTTAGCGAGTGATGCGACTACAACACAAAAGAACTTGCACACTTTGTTTACCAGATTGTATTGAATCGGGAGCCAAGGTCGCAGGGTTTTTTTATTATTTATTTAAAGTTATTATTACAATTATTATAAAATAATTTAGCTTTCTACATTTCACTAAATCACGAACACCTACGTACGCAAGTAATGCACACGCATTATTTTTAAAAAGATCAGCAAAGGCTTTCTCTTCACGTATCGTAACTCGTAATTTCTCTGTGGCTGTTAATGCACAAACATACACATTAATGTAATCAAATTGTTTTAACCAGTCTCGAACTTGTTTTTTAACTGATACAGACTGTATTTAATTTTATTTGGCTGATTAATTGCTATATGCATGCTTATTACAGTTTCCGCACCATAAAATTGATATAGGAACCCTGCTGATTGTCCTGAAATTGATACGTATTATCAGGATTCGTTTTATAAGGTCTGGTTAAAGTTGTTATTCTTACAGTTTAGGCTTCATTAACATAATGTTTTATAGACTTCCTAAAGATAAATAACAAAGATCTAATTAAGCATACAATAGCTTTGACTCACCATAGGTAATACACGCCTGCAGCAAAACAGTACTTAGAAGTATTAATCCCGTCATTTTGTAGCTACACAACTGAACCAGTTTTTGATGAGTAATCCTTTTTTTACAAAGACACGAGTGTCTTCTACGAACGCTTGATACACAATGTTAGCTGGCGAAGCTTGAACTGAAATAAATGGTCAACTAAATGCTTATCAACACTAGCTTTTTTAACGACGTCATGCGTGATAAGAGGTTGAGATACACATCTGATTGAATCGGTTTTCTATGTTTCCTTCACAATGTACCAACTTCCATCTCATGTAAACATCCGGGGGCAATGTCACGCGCGCCTTGCAATGTCATGGGAAGTTTCTGATGTAATCTATGAATGTAATGAAGGTAGGACAAATGATGTGGTGACGTCATTTCGTCATTTTCATCGACATTTTATTTTGGCTAATTATCCCATAATTAGCCAAAATATCCAATTGAATTATTATTGGTTTCCATTGTAATGTAAGACATTTCTCCAGCACACAAAATTAATCTATGTAAGACATTATAGTTTTTGCGTGATGCTTGAGAAGAGATACAGACAGAATAAATTCTAAAAATTACTGTTTTTGCTTCTAATGTTCCTATTAGGTTCACTTACCTATATTCATTTTCCTTAAATATCTGCTATGTACAGACATAATATAACATTATTTTATTATAATATAGGTATATCTACAGGTAGGTAATGGAAAATGCAAAAGTAACTATGATCTTCATTATTTTGACCACGCTTAGTCATAACAGAACGATTATTTTATAATGTTATACTAACAGATCAATAAAAAAGCTTAGAATAGAATAATGGTCATTCGCCATGAATTCATTCAGTTTAGAATACGAGTATTAAGCCTTATAAAATTCCGATATTAAAAGTTCCATGGTGTGAATTGGAGGTAATAATAATAATTATTAGGTTTTATGAGGATAACAAAACATAATATTAAATTTTGTGAACGCTTCAATAACCTGTCAAATATTTTTACATTGTAAACGGGTAAAATCTTTCTGTTTTTTGTTAGGTTGTTTTTTTCCTTAGTCTCATCTCATGTATCTATAATAATAGCTTTTGTCGTGAGAAGGATAATGTGTTTTTGTTACACTGTATTTGTTGAGATGGGTACTTATCAATCAAAATCTTAAGTATTACTTCAATATGCACATATTTTTTTCTACTATCGTTTTGAAATGATAATATAATTTATTATTGAAGAGTAAAACGAGGAAAGAAACTCCTCTGTGCCTCTGTTAGCATATAACTACTCCTATTTATATTCTAGAATTATTCTAGATGTGAAAATTTGTGATGATGTTTGTTGTTTGTAGTCTTTCAAGCAAAAACTACTGAACGGATTTTCATGTCTAGCCAACAGTTAGATCATGATCTAGAACAAGATACAGTGGACCCCCGGTAATCCGGCCCCTGTCTAATCCGGCACCCCCTGTAATCCGACGGTCTATTATTTATTATTGTTGTTGAAGTGAAACTTCTTTAGAATCGTTGTGATTTCAAACCGGATGCAACGCAAAAAACGACAGGTAAGAGACACAAATACAAAAATGTGTAGGAAAGAATGAGACAGAAATATACTCGGCAAGCATGCATATAATATAACTGCTAATTTCGTCGTTGAATGTAACTTCTCCGTAGCTCAATGGTCAGGACGTAGATACACAATACCTGATGCGCAGGTTCGCGTCTCTCAGTATTTCTTTTTTTTTAGCTTTATTTTTATACTGTTTTTAATTACTTTCAAATGCTCTTTTTAATATTTTCAAAGAATTTTTCAACAAAAAATAAGAATTTCATTTTCGTTGTTTAATATCTGTCGATCGACCGACCGATTATACAGACAGTAAAAATGCTAAGTTGTATTCATAGATGGCGCGAGGAATAAGATAGAAGATTAGTTTTATTGTTATTAGTTTGTATTCAGGCGAAATCAATGTACATAAAGAACAAAATTATTAATTCGGATAACAAGATAAAAACCACTTGGAATATAATTAACAGTGAGAACGGTAACGCAAAGTCCTGTGATTTCAATTACGAATTATTGATTAATAATAATATAATCAGTGCTGATAAAGACGTGGCAAGCGAATTTGAAAATCACTTCCGTAATATTCCTATAACATTAACCAGTTCACTAGCTTCTTCACCGACGGAAGCACTTTCTATATTAAAAAATCATATTAATGAATGTAATATTTTATTTGAATTTCAACATATAACCGCTAGAGACTTAATGAAGGCCTTTTAGTCTCTGAAGGTAAAGAATACGGGTGATTTGTGGGGCATCTCGGTGAAAATAATACAGCATATTATAGGTATTATAGCTCCATATTTGGTCGTAGTTTTTAATAAATGTATAGATCTAGGTATCTTTCCAGATCTTATGAAATGCAGTAAAATCATTCCACTTTTTAAAACAGGTGAAAAAACTGATCTTAATAACTATAGACCAGTTTCTGTTTTACCAACCCTTAGTAAAATTTTCGAAAAGATAATATTGAATCAAATGCTAACCCATTTCAACAATAATAAATTATTACATCCTGAGCAATACGGTTTCACTAAAGGCCGTAGTACAACCGATGCCGGGGCTAGGCTATTAAAGCATATATTTGAAGCATGGGAGGCGTCACATAATGCCATAGGAGTATTTTGTGACTTATCTAAGGCATTTGATTGTGTTGAGCACGAAACATTGCTGTTTAAACTTGGCCACTATGGTATAAAAAACAAGGCCCTTAGCTTGATCGCGTCTTATTTGAGTAATAGAATACAAAAAGTCAGCATAAACGATATTAAGTCATCGGGGTCACCGGCTGTGATGGGTGTACCGCAGGGCTCGATCTTGGGTCCGTTTCTTTTTCTGGTATACATTAACGATTTACCACATTATGTAAAGAACCAAGCGGATATTGTACTATTTGCTGATGATACATCACTAATATTTAAGTGTGAAAGGAATAAAGTAAATTTCGACGACGTAAATAGTGCTCTTTCGCATGTATCGCGTTGGTTCACTATCAATAATTTACTATTAAATGCAAAAAAAACGAAATGTATAGAGTTTGTGCTACCTAATGTTAAAAAAGTCAGCAAATCTCTTAAACTAAATAACGAAACATTGCATATGGAGGAATCGACGGTCTTTTTAGGGGTGACCTTAGATAGTAAACTTCAATGGGGCCCACATATAACAAATCTCGCGACAAAACTCGGTAGGGCTGCTTTTGCTGTTAGGAAAATAAGGCAGTATACAGACGTCGAAACTGCTAGGATAGTCTATTTTGCTTATTTCCACAGTGTTATGTCTTATGCCATCTTGCTGTGGGGCAAAGCAGCCAATATAAAACAAATTTTCATACTCCAGAAACGGGCAGTTAGGGCTATTTATAAACTTAGGTCTCGGGAATCTTTGCGTGAAAAGTTCAAGGAAATAGGTATACTTACAGTAGCTTCCCAGTATATCTTTAACAATGTAGTTTTTATACGGAAGAATATAAACGCGTATAAACAAAATTTTGATATTAATAATCGCCATACGAAAAGAATGCATCAATTAGTTACGCCTTCGTTCCGCCTAAGTAAAGTGCAGCGATCTTTCATAGGGCTTGGTATACATTTTTATAATAAAATCCCAAAATTAATACGTGACTTGCCAATAGAAACTTTCAAAAAACGTGTAAAGACACAATTGTTAGGCAAGGGATATTATAGTGTAGACGAGTATTTAAATGACAAAGACGCATGGAAATGACCAGCTCTGCAACCAGTTCCGCTCAGAATAGTAAATACTTTTGTATTATTATCTTTTTTTGTAATATTTTTTAAAAGATGTGCTGAGGAGTTTCTTTAGGCTTTTCTTCTCCTCCACGATAAAGCACCTTCCGAAAAGCCAAAAAATGACGTGCATAAGTGTATCAGTGATACCTATATGAATAAAATATTTTGACTTTGACTTTGACTTTGTTAGATAGATGGCGCTAGCTGCTCATTTTACTTTTCATATTATGTTAAGAGATGGCGTTAGTTACCATGTAACGAGGTGTAATGCCTCGTTCAATATTCCCTGGCTGGCAGATGCATTTTTCTTTTAAATTTTTAAAATCTTGACAGTTTGGTTTGTTTATAAAAATGCATCTGTCAGCTGGGCTTCCATCAATATGGGAGGATCTGCGTAAAGATCATTTTTGTATATATACTTAATAATAATATTACGTTGATTGTTTAAAACAGTTAGCTACTGTTACATTAGTGCTGTGTATCCAATCATAAAATTACAGCGATCTCTAAAATTTGAAGTATGACTCTTTATTGTTCTTGCCTACCCTGCCCTGAGAGTGAGTCTTAATACTTAATACTTGTGGAGGATCTACACCCTTGCACTGGCGCCCAATATGGATTGAAGTTATTACGTACGTTACGTATACATATATCTCTCGACTCTTACTGAAACGGATCTGACTTTGAGGACGGCAGAAAATTTGCTGCATATAAAGGACTACAATATGCATGGAAATGGTCAACAACCAACTCAGCTCGTGAAGATGACTGAAAACTGTGAAATACAAACAGCAACCCTTGAACAGGTACACCTCCATAATACGACCAAGTTATTTTATTCGTCGGAGATTGTTGCTTAGTAACGATTACGTCAGTTATTTCTAATATTTTATTAATTATATTTACGTTCACGTATTTCTGTTGAACTGTTATAATCTATCTATCATCGTAATCTATTATAATCTAGAGTAAAATAATTACAATGAATCCTAATTTCCTTAATAAATCGGAGTTAATATACGAGATTCTTGCACGCGGTGAAGAACCTCGTGAGTCTGTTCCTCTTTTGAAGGAGCAGTTAATAAATTTAATTAGTAATGGTATTACTACATCTTGTTCTCCTTATCCTGTAGAACAAGATTTAAAGGAGATAAATAATATTTTAATCGCTTTGAAAGGAAAATTGTCGCTATATGAGTTAAAGCCATCTATTATAAATAAAAACAAATTAGAAACCTACTTCCAACATCTACTTGGAAGATGCGATCTTTTAGAAATAGAATCTTATCATGATGAATCTATTATTACTCTTCATCAAAGAGCAATGAACGACTTTTTAGTCTTAAATAGACAGTTCGATTTTATAATAAATTCACCTGCATCACCTTCTTCAACGACTCAACAATCAGTTAATAAAGATGTTAGTTTAGACAAACTAGTACAAGCATTATCATGTTTAAATGATAAGGCTTTGAGTGAAATAAAAATGTTCAAATATAAAGGTGATGGTTGTCCTCGAGAATTTATAAAAAGAGTTGAAGAATTTGCAAAAAATCATAAAGTTTCAAATGAAAAATTGTTCCTTTCTTTGTATGATATGTTACAAGACACACCTTTATATTGGTTCCGTAATAAAGTCAAGTATTTACAATGTTGGGAAAATTTCAAAGATGAATTTTATTTTGCATTTGACATTCATGATCATGATTATAAAATTATGAAATTAATTGATAATTGTAAACAAAATTCTACTGATTCAGTGATAACATTTTTCACGAAGATGGAAACACTATTTGAGAAACTGAGAGTACCTCTGTCAGATGATAATAAATTAGAATACCTTAAAAGAAATTTATCATCATCTTTACGGGGTAGGCTTTTACCCGAAAATATAATTTCTGTCGATTCTTTATTTAAAGCTTGCAAGTTCTACGAATCATTAAATACTGAGATTCCTACGACTTCTCAAGCTATTTATTCGGTTTCTCAACCTTTATTCTGCCCGAGATGTAGAGTTAATACGCATAATCTACAATCTTGTAAACGGTCAGATGTGGTTTGTTTTCGTTGTGGTTTTAAAGGATATAAAGCTACAGAATGTATTAATTGTAAAAAATCTTTAGAAACTTTGCCAAAAAAAAAACTAGTAAGGAAGGATTGTAGAGCTGACTGGGAAAGCTGGCTTAGACAGCTTAATATTTTTATGCGTTCTTACAACATGTCTACAATCCTATTTAATGATGAACGTAATTTAGAACGGCCATTTATACACATAAAAGTAAACAATGTAACTCTTGCTGGCCTTTTGGACAGTGGTAGTCCTATCACAATCATTGGTAATAACGCACATTTACAACTCGTTCAACACAATTTTATTGTTAACACTCAATTTAAATTAAGTGGTTCCGTTGCTAATGGACAACACATTTCATCTATTGGTACAATTAGTTTACCCATTAATTTTAAAAATAAATCTCATACTATTACAGCCCATGTAATACCTGATATTAAACAATCTTTAATTCTTGGTATTGATTTTTGGAAAGCATTTATGATAACCAATGAGGTTCTCGATGCCATTCAAATTACAAAATATCCTAACGAGCCTATATTTTTAATAGATTGTGAGGATAATCAGGTCACACACTATGACAATTTGAATAATAGTCAAAAGTTGTCAGCAGATAAAATTATTGAAGAGTTTAAAAATATATCAACTGACGTTTGTCCTTTAGGTAGAACTAATTTGGTTGAACATATGATTGACACTGACAATCATCTCCCAATTCGTCAACGTTGTTACAGGCTTTCACCTGAAAAACAAAAGGCTCTTTCAGCTGAAGTCGATAACATGTTAGAGTTGGATGTCATTGAACCCTGTGAAAGTCCTTGGCTTAACCCTGTAATTATTACTCCAAAAAAGGATGGAGAATGGCGTTTTTGCGTAGATAGTAGAAAATTAAATTCTATTACTCGAAAAGACGCGTATAAACTTCCTTTTATTAATGATATTTTAGATAACCTTAGGGACGCTAAGTACCTTAGTTCTATCGATATAGCTAAAGCTTTTTGGGAGATACCATTACGTAAGGAAGATAGACTTAAAACAGCATTTCATGTACCTGGTCGTGGTATGTTTTGTTTTAAAGTTATGCCTTTTGGTTTAACTAATGCTCCTGCGACTCAACAACGATTTATAGATACACTTTTTTCAACTATTGATGATAATAAAGTATTTTGTTATCTCGATGATATTGTTATAGCTACTAACACTTTTGAGGATCACATAGTTACATTAAATACTGTACTACAAAAATTACGTAGTGCAAACATTACTGTTAATTTTAAAAAGTGTGTTTTCTTTCGTAAGGAATTAAAATATCTTGGATTTATTGTTGATGAGTATGGTTTGCGTACAGACCCAGAAAAAGTCAAAGCTATTTTAGATATTCCCCCTCCTAAAACAGCTCGTGAGGTTAAAAAGTTTTTAGGTACTGCTAGCTGGTATCGTCGTTTTATACCAGATTTTAGTGATATGGTAGTACCCTTAAATAAACTGACTTCAACTGGTAAAAAGGGTTCTAAACCACCTATTTTTGTTTGGTCTGATGAAGCAGATAAAGCTTTTCACAATCTTAAAACTTGTTTAACTTCTGCTCCTTTATTGGCTAGACCGGACTTTACTAAACCTTTTTCTGTTCACTGTGATGCTTCCAGTTATGGATTAGGAGCAATGCTTGCTCAAGAATTCGATGGAGTTGAAAAACCTATCGCATATATGAGTAAATCATTAAACGGCGCCCAACGTAATTATAGTATTACTGAAAGAGAATTATTAAGTGTGATAACAGCGTTAGAACATTGGCGTTGTTATTTAGATAATGGTACTAAGTTTACTATTTATACAGATCATTCTGCTTTACAATGGTTCCTTAATTTAAATAATCCTACAGGACGTTTGGCTCGTTGGAGTATTCGTTTATCTGCGTTTAACTTTGAGTTGAAACATAAAAAGGGGAAGGATCATTTGGTACCAGATACTCTTTCACGTTTTCCATGTATTAATCTCATACAATATGACCCAGCTCATACGAACGATACATGGTATAATGATGTTCGTTCCAAATGCCTAAATACTCCTGCTTCTTGTCCGGATTATTCTATACAGAATAATAAACTATTTCGATACGGTCGGAGTAACAATTTTATTAATTCAGAATTTGATTGGAAGGAGGTTATTCCTTCTCAATGTGTCACAGATGTTATCAAAGAAAATCACTGTACGCCTACAAGTGGTCATTTTGGTACATATAAAACATATATGAGAATTAAATTGAGATATTTTTGGAAAGGAATGTATCGTGATGTCGCTAAATTTGTGTCAAAGTGTGAAACGTGTTTGGAACACAAACATCAAACCCAGAGAACCATAGGCCTAATGGGTGAACCAAAGGTTTGTTCCAGACCATTCCAAGCTATATCAATCGATTTAATAGGACCTTTACCGATGACGCGAAAATTAAATAAATTTATTTTTGTTGTTACTTGCTGTTTTAGCAAATATTGTTTATTATTCCCAATCAAACGTGCTACGACCGCTATTATACAACATATTTTAGAAAATCTCGTTTTTATGACTTATGGTATACCGGAAACCATATTCTTAGATAATGGTCCGCAATTCATTAGTTTTGATTTACAGGAAATGTTTCATAAATACAATGTACCTAAAGTGCTTTACTCACCTTTACATTGCCCTCAGGTGAATACAGTAGAGCGTTACAACAAAACGATTATCACTGCTGTAGCTTCTTTTGTTGAGCAAGATCATCGCACGTGGGATCTTAATTTAAATAAGATTCAATTTGCGATGAATACTGCAGTTAACGAGGTTACCAAATATACACCAGCATTTTTAGTATTTGGACGGGAACTCGTGCCTTGTGGGTCCGTTTATAGTAACTCCGATTTATCCGAGGAAATAATATTTGCTCCTCGTGATAAGTTTGCAGACAATATTGGTCAGCTTTCGACATTGTTTAATAATGTACAGGCTCGTCTTTGGCATGCACATCAGTCGAATGCTGTTCATTATAATACTAGACGTCAACACTTAACATTTGACGAAGGTGATATTGTTTGGAAACGGAATTACCAAATTTCAGATTCAGGAAAATATTTTTCGGCAAAATTAGCTCCAAAATTTATAAAGTGCAAAATATTAAAAAAAATTTCACCTCTCGTCTACGAATTAGTAGATTTTACGGGACAGCATTTAGGCCGGTGGCATGTTA